>OY856414.1:489155100-489865100 GCA_963693085.1 Alisma plantago-aquatica
AATACAAATGGACTAAATGTAATGTGAAGTACATAATTGTACCCTAAATGAACCTTTTGTAATACAAAGTGGTTAGTTGTATTATGTCAGAGAAACATGTAATGATAAAATGTAAACAGGACAAAATGACTGTCATCAGTAGGAAAAGATGAGCTAAAATTCCATATTACTAAATATTTGTTTTCATTACAAGTTGTATGTTTGTATTACTGAATTTATGTTTATCATACAAAATACAATTTCAATTTATAGAATTTGTGTCTCTATTATAGATTAGATTTTTTTTTAGTACTTGATTGTTCGTTATTACAAAATACTTGTCTTATATACATAATTTTTGTTTTCATTACAAGCTACGTGCTTGACTTACTAAAACATTGTCTCTGTTACAATTTTCATGTTTGTGTTACAAATGCAAAACTTCAATTTCTAAATCATCGGTGTTACATCAATGGATACGTCCAAATTAGGAATGGACTAATTTTCAGTGAGAAACACCTCAAAATGATGAAGAGTACAACATTTGCCAACCTAATAAATATGCCACTGCTAAAAGCTAAGATTGGAGTTTTAGAGGACATCATTGAGAAATTTTTGGTGGTGATGAGTTTGAGATGGAGAAGGGTTGATGTAACGACCCCGCCTCCCGGTAACCCCCAATTAAGGGAGACCCGAAGGTCAGAGCCGTAATTCAATTAATAGGATCAAAGGTTTGACAAATAATCAATAATAATTATGAAATTCTACAAACTAACTAGAATTTGGTATAAAATTAAAACTTTACTTACCTTTCAAAACTTTGGAAATCTATCTATCCAGAGCTTGAATTATTCTATCTAATCCTCCTTGCACTTTATTTCTTATTTCCACAATGAGTCACTTTACTATTTGTTCTTTCAATTGTTGTTCCTAAAACGCCGACAAACAAAACGTTGATCAGTATATCGAAATATACTGGTATGTGGGAACAACCAAAATCTTGCAAATATGGCTAACAATTTAATAATCACAATCAAATTAATTAACAAGCCAATTTACACTTTTTAATATGACATTCTCCACCGCTTTTGCCCTAACCCTGGCATACCCACCTTAGGGTTTCCTTTGCCAATGACTTAAGGCCACCTTCTCAATCCTAAGCTTGGTGCTTGGGGGTCACCACTCATGGTTCCCACTAGTCATGCAATATCATAGGCCACCTTCTCATTCCCGAGCTTGGTGCCTGGGGTCACCACTCAAGGTGTCCATTGATCTACCCATCTGGGCCTGACCTTTGGCATCATCCATCAGGGTGGCATGTAAGTGTGAGAATCTCTATTTCTATTATTAATTTGATAATCATAGTGACTTTATAGTTTGCAAGTATGAACATCCAAACTAATAATTTGCATTCAATGTGATTAACCATCCAGAAAATCCTCGAGAAACTAAGGCGGTTATTTATAATTAACCACATACCTGATCTGATGATTTGAATAGAAGTATCCATGCAAATAAGAATCCAGGCAAGCAAGCATTTTCAACAAGATCCTGAAATAATCACGTAATTCCCATTTTATTATTCATGTCATCAAGATCCATTAAACCTAGCTCGCTTCCCAGGGTTTCTAATTCACTTTTAGTGTTTCTATTGCAATTAGGGCTTCCCTTCATATTTTACTATTTTAAACCCTAATTTAATGCAATTGATCACATACCCTAATTATCTCAACATCTAATCCTCGGTTTCAGATTTAAGGCATAATCAACCATTATATAAGTCCATTAAGCCTCTTTTCATTAAAGCTACCATTTCCATCCCTTTAATATATAACAAGATCGTTATTCTCATTTATTGAATTCACATGCGAACTCTATTTGTCATTAATTCCATCTTGATTCATTCAGAAACCCTAATTTCTATATTAAGGTTATTTATCCACAATTTAGGAACTTTAATGCTCGAAATAACTTATAATCATGAAAACTCAGTTCTATACATGAAATCAAATAATTAAAGCCATTAGTAATCCTAATTACCAACGTTAGGGTTTCAAGGCCCATTAAAGCCTATTTATGCATATAAACTCTGAATTAAACTAATTATATGCAAAGTTCATCTTTTTTATCTTAATGATGCTTTTTATCATTAATAGGTTAATATCAACTTTATATACTCATTTAACCCTTTCTAATTCGTTAATCATCAAAGGTTAGGGTTTTTCATTGATTAAACTATTAATGATAGCATCTTTATATACTTTTTAAATTGCAATCAGAATTAGGCTTCACTTTTATTTTTATTAGATTCCCCTCGTTTTTCTGAGAAATTTTCATATTTTATGTGTGTCTATCCGAGCTACCGATATTTAATTATGATTTTTGCAAGAAAACCTTATTTGAGCCAATCAGAGCACGCCACGTCGCTCGATTCCATGCAACGTTGCCTGGTTTACATGTAAACATAATGAAATGTCTGTTATGCCCTCCTTTAAGTCAGTTAACGTTGTAGCCCGCGGAGGGTATATTCGTCCATAGTCGTCATTGCTCTTTTTCCTCGCGAGCAACCCTAGGGCGTCGCTACTGTAGGCTCGGGGAAGCTCTCCTCCTCCACCCTTGGGCTCCAGGGTGCCAGGGATAGTCCGCCAGCTTCCGCCTCACTCCTCCATTCCCCCACACACCTGATGGTGCTCTTGTTATGCGGCTGGTCGGCCGGAAACGCGCCCAGTAGGTCCACCACCATGGATGACCTGTAGTCATCCTATGGCGACGCGCAGGTGCTAGGCCTCAGGGACGATGGTTGAGCTCCTTTCCCAGGGACCTGGGATTGTCATGCCCCCATCAAGCTCTTGTCCATAGCTCCACATCGCTCCGAGTCTCCCTATCTCCCATGGTTAGGGTTTTACGTGCAAGAAACAAGAAGAAAGGAGAAGAGATAAGTGTGAGATCTCTTTGGAACTCGAACCAGAAGGCCAACCCCTTATATAGGGGAGGGTTTTTGCACCCTAAGATGTGCATCTACTAAGATGCAAGATCTTGTCCCAAAAGGAATCCAATTCCTTCATTAGAAAGCAAACTTTCTCTCTCCTCTTTTTCCTTTGAATATCCCCTATTATATGGATATTAGGAATTCGAAAATCCTCTTTCATCTTCTTTATACTTGCCCTTTTTAATCCATAGGAATGAAATCCTATTTCCCTTTAATAGCAATTACTTTCTTTTTAGCAATACCACATAATGCATTAATTGTATACTCACATTAACTCCTTATTTTGCAATTTTGGTATTTTCTCTTTCTTCCCTCTCCATTGGGACTCCTTGGATCCCAAGAAACTCTAATAATTCGAAATTTCTTTTTAAGGAATACTCATTATCCTTAAATGCATCAATATGCATTATTTCACATTATCATATTTATTTCTTAAATATCTCTTTTTGAGTATTTCTCATTATTTTTCTTTTATTTTCCTCAATGTTATTACTTTTAACATTAGGAATCTTTGGGATACGAAATTCCACCAAGGATAACTCAATTATACCTCTTTTCACTTATTTTCCACATTTCATCAATATTTTCAATTTCTTTCTTAATAAAGAAATACTTAATTGATCTTTTCTTTTTTTATTGCACTCTTTATGCAACTTTGGACTCCTTGGAACCCAAGGAACCCAAGAGGCACGAAATCCCTCTTTGGATTTGCCTTCTAGAGGTTTCCACATTTTTCTTTTCTCAAATATTCAATTATTCATTCACTAATTGAATTTTCTTGTTATTTGGGCCCAATAGCCAATAAAGCCCACAACAAAAACATCAAGGCTATTGTAAACAAAATCCATTTATTTGAACCAATTTATATCATTATTTGTTCATATATCCTTAATATGAGAAATTACATTTCTCACCAAATAAACCCAAAAATTGGGGTTGTAACATCGTTCCCCTCTTATAAGAATTTTTCCCTCAATATTCCATCAAGCAAGCAAACAAACAGGATTAGCCTTTCATATGTCCATCATGGCTCCCATGTGGCTTCACCCTTTCCATGGTTCTTCCCAAGAACCTTCATCATCTCATATTCTTCCATCTGAGTTCTTTCTCACCTTGGTATATCATACCCTCATAGGTGACTCAGGACATTTCAACCTCTCAAAAGCTGAATAGGTTCAGGGCTCCACATGGCTTGGGTACCTCACATAGTGCTCTATATCAGACTCATGTAATATGTTATACATCATGTTATCCTAAGGGGTAAGGTTAAACACGACCTTTTCCACCAATCCATCTCAAATGGACCCATATATCGGGGACTCAGCTTTCTCAGCTATAGCCTAGAGGGGTCAAATTTTCACATCACATATTTTCCTAGAGTGAACTGCATGTCAGTCTGCTTTGCATCAGCTCATGACTCATTTTGTCTCTGGGCTCTCTCTCTCTCTCTCTCAGCCATTGCACGATCAAGCGACTTCATCTGCACTCACTGTGGGTTTTTTTACCTTTGTGAGGCCTCCTTCACCAACATCATCTTAATGAAGTGGTGACCGACACATCCTCCTTCTTGGATCCCGATAAAGGCTATGGTGGTTAAAATCACATCGTAAGAACTACCTCTTTGTATCACTCTAAACAAGCACACTTGCTCTCATTAGACCCTCTAGTCTGGATCATACTAACCATTAGTTAGGGGTGATAGGCGGTACTGACACTGAGTTCTTCATGTACCTACTTCCACCTTATGGAAGTGAACCTTTAGGTCATACTCACAAACTTTTGAACTTGTATCATGGTGTAGTTGAACCATCTCTCTCTCTTATGTAGTTCAACATAATCTATCTCTTGATAATACTCCTTTCTTTCTCGTGTTATCTAGGTAAGGTGATATACCATAACCCATATTGCATCTTGACCTTCTGGGTCAAAGGGAGACTTACCACAACATCCATAGTGATGAACTCCCATTCCCTCTCAGGGACTCTTTTATCCTCTATATCGATACACTGGGTTACTGGTGTTCGTCCTTCACCTCCTGGCTTGCATGGCCACATGCAACTTTGTTTTAAGCATCCAGAGTGCTACCATCACTTACTATCTTTGTAGTACCAAGGTATATCATAACCTCCTGTATTGTTATGATTCCTCAAGGTTGATACCTCGAAAACCCTAAACCACTCTCAAAAGGGTTTTATTACCTTCCTATCCAAAGAAGTGTATCTGAGGTTCTATCACCATCCTTTTACTACATCAAAGACTAAACTGGCTAACCAAACAACCATTAACTTGCTCAACATATCTTGTTACATCTGTATGTTAGCCAAAACACATCCTCTTTCCAAACATAGGGTTAGTCGAACAACCTCAACTTCTTCTAGCTTCCAGCTAACTAGGCAATTATATCTCAACCAGATCATTCATTACCACTTCTTATCCTTAGGTGTTAGGTAATGTTGTAGACATACACATCCATGTATTCTACTTATCATCTCATCTCAAACTCTAAGTTTGTCTTCATCAAGAACTCTGAGCTCATCCTAATGGTGATCAAACTCAACCTTGTATCACTTGTAAATTCCACATAGCTCATGCTAAAAACATCCTTATAAGATGACTACCTTATTTCTCTTAGTGTTTGTAAACCATCCATGTATTATTCCTTCAACAAAGGTATGTTATCATCTCTATCCTCATACCTTGTAGTAACGTTCCAACTTACATCATCTTTATCCTTGGTGTAAGGCATGCGTACTGTCCTATCTCTCACTCCCATAACAAGAAGAAATAAGCATTTGGCGGCCGTCTAAATATAAAGTTCTTCCCATTCTAGGAGTAGAGATGGTACATCCCACCTTGCCAGTACACCTTCAAATCTAAGTTGAAACGTGCAACTCATGTCCCCATATCACAAACATCATGATATCAAAAAAATTACTTCCATGGAAAACTGGTCTCGAACCTACTGGGGTTTACACACAATCCTTGGTCATATCCTCTAGGTCTATACGGTGTCGTCACTTTTGGGGTCATCCCTCTTCCCTTATGCATCCAGAGAGTGCCCTACTCATCTTCCCTTTGGGTCCCATGAGATCATGAAGGTGATCAATCTCCTAACCCATGGCCCTCAGACAATGATAGTTGTTACCTCCCGACCCTATGGTCATGTACAACTAGGGAATTAGGCAACTCCTACTTCCATCGGTCTTATCCCTACCTGACCCTTGGATAGACTTAGGATTCTAACATAGTACATGTTCAACTTAGAACCTTACCCAATCCTTCATCATCTCTCTCTGCATTCATGATTGACTTTCATCCCTTCATAGGGGTCATGGCAACCTGCCTACCTTGGTCAGGCCCCATATCGGTTATCCCCACGGTAACACATCCACATGCACTTAGAGATGGTTATCTATGGGTCTACAGGTTCATTCTCATACCACGTACTTTTCACTTAGCTTCTCAAGATCCTATGAGACCTCTTTAGGTTTCCACAAACCCAAAAACGGGTACACACCTTACCAAAGGGTCCCTCTCCCAGGATGGGAGGAAACTACAACTCTTGACAACAAGGTCACAAACATCCTTAGGGTTTATATTCACATGAGCATGTTTAATCCAGCAGCTACTAGGGCACACATAGACCACCTATTAAACCATGCTAGGTCATACTTGTTCTCTTTCCTCAACATTAGATTAACTAGTCGTGAAGGGTTCATCAAACATACCCTTAACTTAAGGGGTTTCCTTTACCTCTACACATGAGGAGTACCATTCTCGAAACTATAGAGACTCAAATCTCATCATGAGCATTGGATACACTGCTTCCCCTCTTAGGCCTAGGAACCCTAGGTTCTCCTTTAGATATCCAACTGCAAGCTCAATCTCTTAACCACGAATCAAGCATGTCCAAGGTATGTCATGTACTCCCATGATCCTTTTATATGAGCAATACCTCAGAGTCGAGTCCTATTCAAGGACATTCAACTAGGTATAAAACCTGACAACATGTTACTTAAACCTCCTCAGGGTCTAAGGCACTCTTTATCTCATCCAGCCGGAAGTTACTTATACCATAAGTACCATAAGAATCATCCTCTCTCCAGGGTTTGTTTCCTCTAAAGATGACCAAGATATCATCAACCTCCAAGGGTCACGCATAAGGAAACCACTATCATCCACTTAGGTCGCATCATCCTCAACTCCCCACTGTTCCTCATATCTCGGGGTTTTAGGCTTCCAACCTCCTTGTTGGGTTCTTGCTTTCTCTCTCTAGAGCTAACTCCACATCCAGACATACTACTAGAGGTCCTCTCTCCATGAAGGCTCATGCTCACAAGAATACCCCTATGTGGGTGAAGCCTATGCTCAACTCATGTTTGGCTCAAGATTATCCATATCTCTTTATGCTTATCTCATAAGCCAACCATCGTTCCCTTCTGGCCAGGGTTTCAACCTACTACCATACCCCTGACGTACTCTGGGTGCATGCTATCTCCTACTTGCATAATCCATAGGGTTTCTATAGGTCCTTCACTAACCTCATCAATGAAGGAGCTATGCTTCACTCTAACATGCTCGACCCTTTCTAGGGTTGGTTCATCAAAGGTACTGGGTCATCTAACCTCTCATGGCTCGTGTGGCATCCCAAGGTGTGTCCATCCAAACACCCAGTCAACCATGGCATCTAACTTACCATGTCATCGTCCTTTCTAACCTTCACTTAGGGTTAGGGTTAACATCATCCTCAGAGGATGTGCCAGGTCTCTACTTTTAATGGAGGTCTCTACCTCCAAGACTTACTCTCTCTACTCATCCTCTTGCCAAGGAGGTCTATCCTCATGCCTCTCCTGAGGGCAATGACAACTTGTGTCATTCGACCTAAGCATGTATCTATTCCTTTACGCTTACTCTATTAAGCTTATGTCCATGACATCTTATTTACATGCTTTTCATTAATTTGGTGGAGGATCCCTTAATCCTTATCAACCTTACCCATACCTCAAGAGGGCAAGGAGAAGAGAGGAAACCCTAATCCTTAAGGTCCTTAATAGAATTTGAGTTGAGAAGGGATGAACAAGATGAAAGAGTCCTAAAGGTATCTTATTTCGATTCATACCCTAAGACTTTGGCCAGGCAGTCACACGGATCCGAGAGTCCTCGTATTCTGACTAGCGATGTGGAGGAAAATATTGCCAGCCCCCGGTCATGATCCTTTTCTAGACACCTCTGTCTTTTGGATAATCCTCTAATACTCCCTTGGGTTCTACAGAATTTGTAAAATTTAATAATTATTAAAGATTAAGTGGGGAACCTCCACTCTGATACCAATTGTAACGACCCTGCCTCCCGGTAACCCCCAATTAAGGGAGACCCGAAGGTCAGAGCCGTTATTCAATTAACAGGATTAAAGGTTCGACAAATAATCAATAATAATTATGAAATTATACTAACTAACTGGAATTTGGTATAAAATTAAAACTTTACTTACCTTTGAAAACTTTGGAAATCTATCTATCCAGAGCTTGAATTATTCTATCTAATCCTCCTTGCACTTTATTTCTTATTTCCACAATGTGTCACTTTACTGTTTGTTCTTTCAATTGTTGTTCCTAAAACACTGAAAAACAAAACGTCGGTTAGTATATCAAAATATACTGGCATGTGGGAACAACCAAAATCTTGAAAATATGGCTAACAATTTAATAATCACAATCAAATTAATTAACAAGCCAATTTACACTTTTCAGTATGACATTCTCCACCACTTTTTCCCTAACCCTAGCATACCCACCTTAGGGTTTCCTTTGCCAATGACTTAAGGCCACCTTCTCAATCCTGAGCTTGGTGCCTAGGGATCACCACTCATGGTGCCCACTAGTCATGCAATAGCATAGGCCACCTTCTCATTCCTGAGCTTAGTGCATGGGGTCACCACTCATGGTGTCCATTGGTCTACCCATCTGGGCCTGACCTTTGGCATCATCCATCAGGGTGGCATGTAAGTTCAAGAAACCATACTTCTATTATTAATGTGATAATGATAGTGACTTTATAGTTTGGAAGTATGAACATACAAACTGATAATTTTCATTCAATGCGATTAACCATCCAGAAAATCCTCGATAACCTAAGGCGGTTGTTCATAATTAACCACATACCTGATCTGATGATTTGAACAGAAATATCCATGCAAATAAGAATCCAGGCAAGCAAGCATTTTCAATAAGATCCTGAAATAATCACGTAATTCCCTTTTTATTATTCATGTCATCAAGATCCATTAAACCTAGCTCTCTTCCTAGGGTTTCTAATTCACTTTTAGGGTTTCTATTGCAATTAGGGCTTCCCTTCATCTAATACTATTTTAAACCCTAATTTAACGCAATTGATCACAAACCCTTATTATCTCAACATCAAATCCTCAGTTTCAGATTTAAGGCATAATCAACCATTATATTAGTCCATTAAACCTCTTTTCATTAAAGCTACCATTTCCATCCCTTTAATATATAACAAGATCATTATTCTCATTTATCGTCAATTCATAGTTCATTATGATTGAATTCACATGCGAACTCTATTTGTCATTAATTCCATCTTGATTCATTCAAAAACCCTAATTTCTATATTAAGGTTATTTATCCACAATTTAGGAACTTTAATGCTCGAAATAGCTTATAATCATGAAAACTCAGTTCTATACACGAAATCGAATAATTAAAGCCATTAGTAATCCTAATTACCAACATTAGGGTTTCAAGGCCCATTAAAGCCTATTTATGCATATAAACTCTAAATTAAACTAATTATATGCAAAGTTCATCTTTTTTATCTTAATGATCCTTTTCATCATTAACAGGTTAATATCAACTTTATATACTCATTTAACCCTTTCTAATTTGTTAATCATCAAAGGTTTCAGTTTTTCATTGATTAAACTATTAAAGATATCATCTTTATATACTTTTTAAATTACAATTAGAATCAAGCTTCAATTTTATTTTTATTATATTCCCCTGATTGTTTTGAGCAATTTTCATATTTTATGCATGTCTATCCAAGCTACCGATATTTAATTATGATTTTTACAAGAAAACCTTACTTGGGCCAATCGGAGCGCACCACGTCGCTCGACTCCATGCAACGTTGTCTGGTTTACATGGAAACATAACGAAATGTCTGTTATGCCCTCCTTTAAGTTAGTTAATGATGTAGCCCGTGGAGGGTATATTCGTCCATAGTCACCCTTGCTCGTCTTCCTCGCGAGCAACCCTAGGGCGCCGCTGCTGCAGGCTCGGGGAAGCTCTCCTCCTCCACCCTTGGGCTCTAGGGTGCCAGAGATAGTCCGCCATCTTTCGGCTCACTCCGCCATGCCCCCACGCACCTAATGGTGCTCCTTTTATGCGGATGGTCGGCCAGAAATGTGCCCAGAAGGTCCGCCTCCATGGATGACCTGCAGCCATCCTACGGCGCCGCGCAAGTGCTAGGCCTTAGGGACGATGGTCGAGCTCCTTTCCCAGGGACCTGGGATCGTCGTGCCCCATCAAGCTCTTGTCCAAAGCTCCACATCACTCTGGGTCTCCCTATCTCCCATGGTTAGGGTTTTACGTGCAAGAAACAAGAAGAAGGAGAAGAGATACATGTGAGATCTCTTTGGAACTCGAACCAGAAGGCCAACCCCTTATATAGGGGAGGGTTTTCACACCCTAAGATGTGCATCCACTAAGATGCAAGATCTTGTCCCAAAAGGAATCCAATTCCTTCATTAGAAAGCAAACTTTCTCTCTCTTCTTTTTCCTTTGAACATCCCCTATTATATGGATATTAGGAATTTGAAATTCCTCTTTCATCTTCTTTATACTTTCCCTTTTTAATCCATAGGAACGAAACCCTATTTCCCTTTAATAGAAATTACTTTCTTTTTAGCAATACCATATAATGCATTAATTGTATACTCACATTAACTCCTTATTTTGCAATTTTGGTATTTTCTCTTTCTTTCCTCTCCATTGGGACTCCTTGGATCCCAAGAAACTCTAATAATTAGAAATTTCTTTTTAAGGAATACTCATTATCCTTAAATGCATCAATATGCATTATTTCACATTATCATATTTATTTCTTATTAAAATATCTCTTTTTGAGGATTTCTCTTTATTTCTCTTTTATTTTCCTCAATGGTATTCCATTTAACATTAGGAATCCTTGGGATACGAAATTCCACCAAGGATAACTCAATTATACGTCTTTTCACTTATTTTCCACAGTTCATCAATATTTTCAATTTCTTTCTTAATAAAGAAATACTTAATTGATCTTTTCTTTTCTTATTGCACTCTTTATGCAACTTTGGACTCCTTGGAACCCAAGAGGCACGAAATCCCTCTTTGGATTTGCCTTCTAGAGGTCTCCACATTTTTTCTTTTCTCAAATATTCAATTATTCATTCACTAATTGAATTTTCTTGTTATTTGGGCCCAATAGCCAATAAAGCCCACAACACAAACATCAAGGCTATTGTAAACAAAATCCATTTATTCGAACCAATTTATATCATTATTTTTTCAAATATCCTTAATATGAGAAATTACATTTATCACCAAATAAACCCAAAAATTGGGGTTGTAACATCAATTCACTAATTGAATTTTCTTTTTATTTGGGCCCAATAGCCAATAAAGCCCACAACACAAACATCAAGGCTATTGTAAACAAAATCCATTTATTCGAACCAATTTATATCATTATTTGTTCAAATATCCTTAATATGAGAAACTACATTTCTCACCAAATAAACCCAAAAATTGGGGTTGTAACAGTTGAAGATTAAGAATGATAGTTGAAGATGTTGACATCATTCTAGGAATACCATATGTGGGCATTGATATAGTGACAATTAAGAACTTAGAGGTGGTTAGGAAGGTTGGACAGGAGATGTTTGGGGAGGAAAGGCTTTCCAAAATGACAAATAAGGTAGAGAGGAAGAAGGCATTGTAGGAGAAAAGGATGAAGGAACTAGAACTGCTTCACAAGGAAAACCTTGCCAAGACATGGAAAAGAATGATGACCGGTGATTTTGAGGTTGATTGCCAAAACATGTGTAGGTGTTGGATGTTGTACCTTGTGTTCACATTCCATGTACCAGACATAGGGTACAATGCATCGTTGTATATCTTGCACTATCTCAATAATATGACACCAACTCCATCCCTAAATTGGGCAAAGCTGGTACACAAGAAAATTTTTCAACGGATGGAGTTCATGAAAGAACAAATTATGGCAAGGAGATCAGGTGAAATAATGACGAAGAAGACCCTTTATGCCACTGGCCGTATGGTGTGCTTATATGCAAGTATGAAAACCAAATTTACTTTTGTGTTTTTCCTTCTTTAGTAAGAAAATAAATTGAAAATGTACTACCTACAAAAGAATGAATGTAGGTTTGGGAACTGGAGATGACAAACATTGTGGAACCAAAATACAAGAATGCAAAGTTGAGGGTTGAGAAATAGGGAACTCCAGTGAATAGGACAAAATAACTGTCAGTAATAGGAAAAGACGAGGTAAAATTACATATTATAGAAAATTTCTTTCCATTACAAGTTGTATGTTTGTATTACTGAATTTCTATTTCTCTTACAAAATACAATTTCAATTTATAGAATTATTGTCTCTATTATAGTATATTTTGTAGTTCTTGATTGTTCTTTTTTACAAAATACTTGTTTTTTATACATAAGGTTTATTTCCATTACAAACTATGTGCTTGACTTACTGAAACATTGTCTCTATTATAAGTTTCATGTTTGTGTTATAAAATTGTTGTTTCTAATACAAAGATTTATTTCTTATTACAAAATGCTTATCTATGTTACAAACATGTTGTTTGTCTTGCAAAATGCAAGTTTCTATTACAAAAAATGTTATTTCTATTGCAAAATACATCTATGTAATTACATCTAAATTTTCTCTGTACAGTTCATACATGCTCTAAAAATGATGAAGGTGGAAAAAAATGATGACTGGGAAGTGAATCAAAGATTTAAAAGATATAACACTTTACATAACATGGAAAAAAGTTCCCACACTGCAAGTCCAAGTGTATGCAACAAGGGAAGAGGAGTGTAAAGTCAAAAGAAAAAGAAAACACTTAGATGAAAAACTTGACACAAGAAATGATAAATTGGTAGATAGAATCAAGTATCTTGATGATGATCTAGAAAAGCACAAGGAGATGTGCACAATTAATGTCTTCACAAGTTTTGCAGTTGTAATGGAGGAAAACAAGAAGTTGAAAGAGAGGGTTCAAGAATTGGAGGAAGATAACAAAAATTTGAAGAGACAATTCAGCTGTGTAGAGGAATCACCACAGTTCACTCCATTACATTTGAGCTATGTAGAACATACACCTCTAGCAATAAAAGAAGTTCCAGTAGTAGTAAAACAAGAAACACCTACACCAGAATAGAAGGAAATGAAGATGTTTGTCAAGAAAAAAAGAACCTAAATTCAAACCTTAGTAGCATTAAAGAAAATGTAAAGATTAGAAGGGAGTCAGTGGTAAGTATTACATATCTTTCTTTTTATGCTCCTCTTTCCTTGAGTATTACAGGAAGTGCATTACAACAAATATAAATAATCCTTGTAATCTAACGCATATATAGGAAAGGAATGCAAACTTCATTGGATATGAACACTTCAAGGGTGATCAGTGGAAAAAAGAAGTGAAGAACTTCAAGGAGAATATCGATGAAGTGTAAGAGAACACAAGAGAAGAATTATGTGATACATATATATAATCAACCTTATTTAACATATTGCAAAAAAAAAACTTGTCCTACAAGTCAAGAAGGGAATGGCATTTTGGATATGACACATGGTGCACAGGAAAACAACTATCAGGCTACTTTTCAAGAACCAAATGATTGAATATCTTGTAATGTTGACACCTCAAGATCTAATACAGATATAAACTTTTCATGTAAATTGTGTAGTAATGGTTAGTGTAATTAATAGGTGATGGATTCCTTTGTGGACATGCTCAAAGAAACTTCAAGTAAGAAAAGAAAGAAACAAATCAAATGGTATTGCTTGAAAACATGTCTCGATAAGATAGATTTGTGTAAATTTCTGTACTAATGGCATTGCTTGAGTAAATTATGTACTGATGTAAATTTGTGTTTCTTGTAGCACAAAATACGCATTGTTTACAAAGCATTATAGTGGAGATAGTAAATGAATTACCAAATCTGTTGAACATTATACCAAATTATTTTGATAAGATGGATTCGTTGTTCACTATTCTGAATAATGACACGCATTGGCATCTGCTTGAAGCTAATTTCATATAACAGAAATTTGGGGCATTTAACTCTCTTTGTAGAAAATCAGCTTACAAGAGAGAGGTGCAAAGATGGGTAAGTATCAAGCATTTAACTCTCTTTCTAGAAACTCAGCTTACAATAGAAATTCAGGGCATTTAACTCTCAATCTGGAAATAAATTTGTTATTTTGTTTTAGGTTGGATGTCTATTGGTATACTTAAAAGGACTGTTTGATAGAGGGAACCATATGTCTAAATGGGAAGTTGAATATGTTGATTGCCCACAACCGGAAGAAAATGAAGTGGATGGCAGCATGTTTGGTATGAAATACTTGGAATGCTTAGTTAATGGGCATAATATGACGTTTACGAATGAAGACATTGTGGCAATATGAGGTGATATATTTTACAAGATGATGACATTTTGGAAATTAAAGAGCATTGAAGAAATGCAAGAGTCAGGGAAGCAGTGAAGATTTGTGAGAGTCAAAGGGGAGCATTGATGAAATGCAAGAGTCAAAGAGAAGTGTTGAAGAAATATAAGAGTCAAAGGGAAACATAGAAGAAATGAAAGAGTCAAAGGGGGAAGAGAAGAAATGACTTTTTTTGTAATGTTTAAACATGTGACTTTGATGTGGATATGAAACTAATTGTGACTTGACAAAGCTCAGTTCTAGCTGACGTAATCATCTGATTTGCAAAACTAACTATGACTTGACCAAAGTTCAATTTTCTGTAATGTTTGAAGTTGTTACTTTGATGCAATGATCAGAGTGCAATGTATAAACCTATTATGCCTGTAAGGAAACATCTTTTTATGTGTAAATTTGAATTGGATGCTTGTGCATATGTTTATTTTGTGCTACTATTATAGTAAGTTATCTATGTTTTATTTTGATGCCTTTTGTGTATCATTGTCTTGGCTGTATTTATATTCATTCTGCAAGGAGAATCATTATGTTGTAACTGGAAAAGATTTTTTGTTATACAATGGAGAAGAATTTAAGGAAGGCTAGCCTCTCTGTAATGAGATGAAGATGAATGTAATGGAGGGTGATTTTCTATAATACAGACTGCATGTGTCGCATTATGCTCTTCCAAGGAAACATGAATATAGGTAGCGGGTTGAATCACAACAATAATGAACATCATGTAATGAGAAATGGAAAAATAGGAAATGTAAGGAGAATATATATATATATATATATATATATATATATATATATATATATATGTTGTAATAGAAAGGATCACATGTAAGGAGAGCTTGCCTCTCTGTGACGAGAGGAAGAGGAATGTAATGGAGGGTGATTTTTTGTAATACGGATTGGATGTGTCGCATTCTTCTCTTCCAAGGGAACATGAACATATGTATCAGGCTGAATCACAACAACAATGAACATCATGTAATGAGAAATGGAGAAACATGAAATGTAAGGAGAAAATATATATATGTTGTAACTAGAAAGGATCACATGTAAGGAGAGCTAGACTCTCTATAACAAGAGGAAGAGGAATGTAATGGAGGGTGATTGTTTGTAATACATACTGGATGTGTTGCATTCTTCTCTTCCAAGGGAACATGAACATGGGTAGCAGGCTAAATCACAACAAGAATGAACATCATGTAATGAGAAATATAGAAATAAGAAATGTAAGGAGAATATATACATATATATATATATATTATATGTATATATATGTAAATATATATTGTAACTAGAAAGAATCACATGTAAAGAGAGCTAGCCTCTCTATAATGAGGTGAAGAGGAATATAATAGAGGGTGGTTTTCTATAATACAGATTGGATGTGTCACATTCTACTCTTCCAAGGGAACATGAACATATATATATATATATATCTGTGTGTGTGTGTGTGTCTGTGTTGTAACTAGAAAGGATCCATGTAAGGAGAGCTAGCCTCTCTGTAACGAGAGGAAGAGGAATGTAATGGAGGGTGATTTTCTGTAATATAGACTGGATGTGTCGCATTCTACTCTTCCAAGGGAACATGAACATGGGTAGCAGGCTAAATCACAATAAGAATGAACATCATTTAATGAGAAATGGAGAAACATGAAATGCAAGGAGAAAATATATATGTTGTAACTAGAAATGATCGCATGTAAGGAGAGCTAGCCTCTTTTTAATGAGAGGAAGAGGAATGTAATGGAGGGTGAACCTCGTTACATAATCAATAGCCATCTACAATACAGTTGAATTTGATACAAACAAATATAAAAAGGAAGAATTTTTGTAAAATTGATCAAAAGTACCACTACAAATCCAGCAGCACCATAACAAATCCAACACAACCATAAAAAATCCAGCACAACCATTAGAAATTTATCTAAAGCACCATTACAAACACATATCAAAAGGAAGAATTTTATAAAATTGATCTAAAGCACCATTACAAATCCAGCAGCACCATTACAAATCCACCATAGCATTAGAATTATTACAAGTCTAAAAGTAGTAGAAGAACTACAAATCAAGAAGCACTATTACAAATCTAGAAGCACCATTACAAGTCCATAAGAACCATTACAAATCCAGAAGCACCATTACAAATCCAACACAACCATTACAAATTCAGAAGCACCATTACAAATCCAACAACACCATTATAAATCCACCATAGAAGTAGAGGAATTACATGTCTAAAAGCAGCAGAAGAACTACAAATCCACCATATCAACAACTTCTTCATCATGAAGACCTTGTCAACTTTCAAAATAGAATCCCTACTCAGTTCATGCACATATACAAACCAAAAAGAAAGATAATCAATGTTGTAGATTTATAATATTTGTATTACAAAATAGGTTACACACACCTATTTCTTCATAGGACAGTTTCTGCTATCATGATTGGCACTGTATTGTAAGTAGTTTTTACATTGTCTCACTTTAGACTGGGAAATTTCAACTCCAGATCTATAGCGCACATCACTAGCTCTAGGTCTTCCTTTAGTTTTTGAAATACTAGGAATGTTGACCTTGACATCAGAAGAAGAAGTTGTATTAGATCCATTTACACCAACATCACCAACATCTAATTCTAACAGCTCCTTTTGCAAGGCAATGCGCCTTTCATGACACAAATCTATAGTGTTGTTCATGCATGCTATGTTCACAACTAAATTACAAGTAGAAACCAGTTGAAGTGTACTCATAGTGGATGAATGCATAACAGATGCTTTGCCGAAAACCAAAGGGTGATCTCTATATCCCTTGGTCCACCTCATATATATGTCTGGCACACAATGAGTGCAAAAACCATGACTCTTTAGATAAGAAAGAATGTACTGACATGGGATTCCTTTGAATTCTAACATGAAACAATTACAAGATACCATATCGGTAGATGAATCTTTCTTCAAAACACGAGGACAACTAGAACCACCAACACGATAGACCTCAAACACACCTTCATCAAAAGTTTCCTTCGCGTTATACACCATACTTTGATGAACTTCTGATTGAAACATCTTAAAAATAGACTTGGTGGATATACCTCTCATTTGCTCCTCAAAATGCACAATGAAGCCAAAGGAAAATTGTTGTAATCGTCATCAAAATCCTTAAAATTTTCTATATCCTGCACATGAGAATAAGCAATCTCCAAGCTACAAATAAGTTCAAAGAGTGTTTTTCTACTGTTGATGTGGCTTCTAATGAATGCATTAAGGCTCTCACTTCTTTGGGTTGTCCTCATGCTAGCAAAAAAGGAATCCTACATAAAATATGGAACCCACTGCCACTGCATAGCATACACATCAGTAAATTAACTTATGGACAATAAGCCATTCTCTTCAAATGCAAAACTCCATATCTTTTCAAAAAAAATTTGTATCATCTACATTCCAGACACAATCATTCAAAGCACTAATGATATGGTCCTTGTTAGGTATTCCACCAAGTTTAGAAGGGAGTTTTGGTAGAATGTGCCAGTTGCAAAAATGATGCTTACATGATGGAAAAGTAGTAATAATCACAACATTCATTGTTGGGTCTTGATCAGTTATGATGGAGAACGGCTCTTTGCCAAAACACAATAAATCCTGACTGAAAACCCATAGAAATGACTCGTATTTCTCATTTAACAACAAGAATGAAGCAAATAACACTCTTTTGCGATGGTGATCAACACCACCAAACATTCCAAAAACTATTGAATACTTATTGTTACGATAAGTCATATCAAATACAATGGCATCACCAAAGAGCGCATAGTCATCAATAGAGATGAGATCAGACCAAAGCAAATGTGTCAAGCAACCATCAGATTCTTTTTGATACGTACAAAAGAATTTAGAATCCAAGACTTTGAAGCTTGCAAAACGATCTAACACCATATCCACATCATGATCTGCAGACTCTTTTCTCTTCCTACTGAGGTGTCCATGAGCTTGTCTACTTGTAAATTTTAACTTTTCATGACCACCAATCTTGGATGCTATTAATGCAAGTTGCTTAGACACATGTATGTTTGATTGGCTCATAGATGAAATCATGTCTTTTGGCCCTGGTCTAAAGATGAATTAGACTTCAAATAGCGTAGATAAGCAATATCCACAAGATCATGATTGTGATCCTCAACAAATGAACTAACAACCCATCTGGAGGAGGACTTGTCCAAAGTCAATCTGAGCATGGCTGTACACCCACACCTTTTTATTGAACATCTATGTTTCTTGGATAATTTATCATTTAGATCAGCAACATCTTCACAAACAGGACTCAAAAGACCATTAGATCTCTTAGAATGCTTATTTTCACCTTGTTCATCACAAACCAAATCTTTTTCCAGCAAAACCTTAGTGCGACCTTGATAACGATTATCATCTCTCCTGACATTTAAACCAATCAAACCAGCATATCTACAATTAAAAGCTACACCATCACCTAAACTTCTAAAACCAAGCCCAATCCTAGGGATATCAGCTGTAGAAAGGATCTCAAAATCAAAAGATGGAAAGGAATGTAGGTTATCATCATAGTCAATAATAGCATTGCTAGCATCACTATCAAGACTAGGATCCATAACAATAACAACCTAAAAAATAAAAACCTCCATAAAATGTAAGGTTGACACACTTTCAGTGAATAAAAGTTGAAAAATGTAATGTAGACAAGCCTTGAGTAAAACAAAGGCAGTAAACTGTAATGGAGACACACATGAAGTAACTAAAAGCAGTGCATTGTAATAGGCCAAATAGACAGTAACTAAAAGCAGTGTGTTGCGGTGGAACCACACAAAGAGCAAACAAAGATGATGTACAATAATGAAAATGACACAAAGAGTAAAACAAAGGCAGTAAATTGTAATGGAGACAAACATGAAGTAACTGAAAGTAGTGCATTATAATAGGCCAAATAGACAGTAAATGAAAGTAGTGCATTGTGGTGGAACCACACAGAGAAAACAGAGATGTGTAATGAGAATGACACAAAGAGTAAATAGATGAAATGTATTGCAATGAGAATCACACAAAGAGTAAATAGAGACAATGTACTACAATGAGAACCACATAAGAAAGCTATGAATGAATAAGAAGGAATATTGAATAGGGGTAGATTTCTTATTAAAAGTTGTGATATTCTAGATTTTGGCTTAATTTCGAGGATCAAATGTCCTTTAAGTTGTGTAGAATGTGATGGAGTGGAGTTTTAGAATCTATAAATATCAAGGACATAAGTGATTTCATGCATGTTGAGTTATTATGGGAGTTCCAAGTGTTTTGTTAAAGTTTGGATGGCAAACCATAAGTATATTATGATTAAGTTCCTTAAATTTATGCCTTTTTGAAGTATTTAGTTGGATGATTAAATAGATGAGTTTTGTCACCAAATTTGAGTGCAAGGTATAGTTAGAGGTAGTAAAGATATGGTTAATTTTTGTGACATTTGGATGTTCCTAGAGGAAGTTATGAAGGTTTGAATTTTGGGAAAATAATATGCATTATTGGTGTTTGATTAGTCTAAGTTGTTGATTAAATAGGTGTCATGCACCCTTGTCTTCTATGAAATTCATGTGGCCTATATCTGGTTGTGGATCCCAGTTCCAATGACTACATTCCCAGTTCTTAAGTGAGCCACGGATCCAGTCCTTTAATGGGCCTTTCATAGCTGTTGGATGTAGATTGGACTGCCCTGAGATCATCTCCAAGCTCCAGCTTTAGAGGAGTCATGGAGCAGTGAGGTGAGCAACCATCTACACAGCCACGATCTCTAATAGTGGAGTGATTGGAGTGGGAAAAGATGGTTTGCCTCATCTAAGTGAGTACTTTCGTCCTGGCCTTGATAGCACACATTTTGGTGAAGTAAACAGAGAGAATGAGTCCCAGTCTCACGTTGCTTCTCCACAATAAGGAACAGGTGATGGCCAAGAGTGTAGAACAGTGATATAGGGCTCGCAGATGAGAGAAGAGTAGGGGAAAGTGGAGCTGGGAATTAGAGGATTTGATCCCTCATGATTTACAGTCCTTCCACATCAGGTACCTTGGATGACGCGGGGGACTCTGCCAGGATTACAGCTGGAGTAGGATGGCTTGGGCCCAGGGCTCCTCGGTGAAAAGTAGGGATGTGTATGAGTTCGTGAAGGTGTCTCGAAGCTTTAGTATCTCCATATTGGCATGAGGAAGATCAGATACAATTACCCCATTTTCTCCATCGTAGCCAGAACCAAGAAGCAGCGACCTTGTGGAGAATGAGCTCCACGGTCGCATCCTAGGATCTGAGTAGTCGGGGAGGTCTCTCCAAGGGGCTCGAAGCTAATGGAGGCCTTAGCACTTAATGAGGGGCACCGTTGTACCATCAATTGCTCACCAAAGATCTTCCTCATGGCGGTGGCTGCGAGACAGAGCCCATAGACGCATTGGGTGTGGAACGAGTGAGGGCAGGGGTCGGCTTTGCGTAGACCAGAAAAAGAAAGGGGTTGAACCGGGTTCAGAACCCAAAGTCGACTGAACCAGACCATAGAACCACCTCGGCTCAACATGGGAAAAGGAGGCGTGAGCCGCACCCAATTTGGCCACGTGTCAGCAGTCGATTGGTCTAAAAAGGTAATTCCTTCAGAAATGTTCAGATCTTACAAAATTCATGATAAATATCTCAATTATAATAAAAATACATATAATATACCAAATTTCTCATAAAAAGGAGTAGAACGAGATAGAACCACCGTATCAGTCTTTGATGCTTAAATATTAGGGTTATCATGTAAGATGTAAAATGCTCTTTTCATGTCTAATAAATAATAAATGAAGACCTACAATTATGAGATTGCATTTGTATATCTAAAATATGATATATAACCCATACGATGTTAGATATGGTGATCTTTGAACATAAAATCATGAAATTTTCTCCATATAGCTAATTAGGGCTAATAACCCTAAAGAAAATGTTATAAATGCATACATGCTCAATAAATGATGAAATTTACAGAGTAAGCTCATATCATTATGTGGGACCTTAGGTTTAATTATGAGATCATGATGATGCATAGAATCCATGTTATACGAATTTGACCCTTAATACATGGATTGTAACCCTAATTTGAATAATACATGTAGCCTAGGTTTAATATGTATAAATAATGATACAGATTCTGATATTTGGATTACATATACTAATATGGAATATGACAATCAGTAAGATAAACCTAAGACAAGAATACAAGTAATTATGAGAATACCCTAATGACAAAGCTAAACCCTAAAATGAATCACAACTAGGGTTGAGATGATGAGAACCTAATGATGGTACATATGATCTTGTCTTGATCAGGGTTGACAATGATAGATGACATCAGGAATGTGATTAGGTTTGTCTTTCTTGATCAAGGTACGCCATTACCTCTTACTTGGCTTATTATGCAATATGCTTGTGTTATATGTGTAGTAAAATACTTGGCATATGATATTGGATGAAATGATCGTTCTTATATGATATGTTGTATGATTTTCCATATTTATTATTATGAACACATGAAAACATAATATATCTATTCCATTATATGAAAGCACTATATCTCTTTGGTAAGCATAGTGCTAGTGAGTGATCTATCTCTTTGGTAAGCAGATCACATGTACAATGATCTTTCTCTTTGGTAAGCAGATCATGAGGCCTGGATGTATCTATCCCATTGGTAGGCAGATGCACAAGCATATAATGGAAAATGAGCTTAAAATATGTGTTCTCTTTTGTTAATGAATATCTTTGTGCAAGTATATGGTTCTTCTTATATTTGTTTAATACTTCCAAGTATTAGTTTTATCTTATTGCCAAGATATTATGAGAGGTATATAAAAGACACGTAGGCGTACTTAGTATAATATTCTTGAATATTGTATTGACGTGTACCACATGTAATCTTTTGTTTAGTTTGTGGTTATGCTCTTAAAGATCCATGATAGTTGAGAGTTGTGTGGTGAGTTGATGTACAAGTGGACCTATTGTCTTAAGATCATGTTGCTTAGTGGTAGTACATGTATATGTAGAGTTTGTTGTTCAATATGTAATATCAAATGTTGTAACAATTCATGTTGTAATTATATGTTGAATGGTGAACATGTGTTGTATGGTTTTATTATTATTCATGTGCTGTGCTACTAATTGTTTCCTTCTGACTCCCTTGATTTTCTCTTTCTTAGCCTAGTGTGTGATGTTTAAATTGGGATTCTCGTTGAGGTGAGGGTTTCAATTTGGATGTCTCACATCAAATTAAGTTTTAGAAAACCTAGGGATGTCACAAAAGTTGTCCTTAAGAAAACTACGAATGAATCCCTAAAATAAAAGGGAATATTAAAACTGTTAGTACAAGAGAAGCTATTGGCTAGCAGGGAATAGGTTGAATCTGCTATATATATCATATCAGCCAGTTTAGGAGGAAAATCCTGGAAACAATTTGGTCGGCATGTCCTTCCAATAAGAACAGATGTGTAGTGGCAAGCCGAAGGGCTAAGTAGGTTTCCGGAGTTGTTGGGGAACAATGATCTGTATGATCAAAATGCTCGTCGGTGAGAATCAGGAGGTTGGCACGCAAGCGCGGAGGAAATCTTGGTGGTTAGGGAGTTGAGGAGGAGAGCACTGGCCTCTAGACTCTATGTAGTCGTGTTACTCTCCTTCTCTCTATCTGCCTTCTCTCATTGGCTTATTCTGGCTTACAGGCTGATCGTGCTCCACAACTCCTCGATCTCCCCTCTTAGTTTCAGTCTCTGTCTCTGACTTTGTTTTGGCCTCGATAGAGATAAGTAGCACTGAAGGAAGAACACCGCAATGGAGCTTCACGCCAGGGTGCTTCAGGCGGCAGTGTGACACAACGCGAGAGAAAGATGTCAGTGGCACAAAATAATAAATAGATAAAAATGTGTAAGTCACGAGAGGCATGGGTAGCTAAATTAAATATTCCCATGCGGGAAGCAAATACATATCATATATATATATATATATATATATATATATATATATATAGAGAGAGAGAGAGAGAGAGAGAGATGTACATATACATATATATATGTATATATATATATATATGTCGTTCATTAGTTTCCCGGTGGGTATTCTGGATTTTTAATACCCGTATATCCCGAAAAGTAACCATATGGTCAGAAAAGTAACACTCTAGACAAAAAAGTAATTATGTTGATAATAAGGTAGCTATACGACTAAAAAAGAAAAATCAGGCAAAATAGACAGAAAATATATATTTAATGTACATTTTTATAGATGTTACAAATGTAATTGTTTATGCATGGAAAATAATAGATTGCAAGGTAAAGTAACTCTCTACATGTTAAAAGTAAGAAATTTTAACTAAAAGAGGTAGCTGCGTGGGTATTGAATATGGGCCCATATATATATATATATATATATATATATATATATATATATATATATATATTTGTGTGTGTGTGTCTAAAAGAATCATCTACCTAAGTACATGTAGCTTACATGTACCCATCTTCATTTACGACAATTGTGAAATTCTATTCAACAATCCAACCTTATGGACATGACTCGTACCCCTTAGATAAGATGTGTATAAAATTCACTGCAATTCAACATTCATACATCATTCTATGATAGAATATGTGTATTTAGTAATCAACGATAAGTTGAAAAAACTACAGAAATTGTTGGATGATATATTGTTATATTTCATGATCTTATTAGATATGGTGATGACTTTATAAATACATCTATTTTGAATAGGGTTTAGTCAATCTATATGGTTGGATTTTGTGATCATACTCCACATATGCTATTTTAATAATAGGTACACATAAGTTATATGTGCATGCCAATACACACTTCCTAACTTATTATTATTATTATTATTATTATTATTATTATTATTATATATATATATGGGCGTTCATTCATTGCCCGCGTGGGTAGCTTAGAATTTCGCTACCCGGCAGCCAAAAAAGTAACTCTCATGGTCACAAAAGTAACTCTGCTGTCAAAAAAGTAACTATGGTGATAAGAAAGTAACTACACGACTAAAAAAGTAACTATGTACAAAATATACAACATATATATAAGGACGGGTTTTTTGATTTTGGGGGTGCAAATGATATTATTTTTGGATAAAATTTTTTAGAGAGCTAGATAAAATACTCCTCTGCAATTGCGGTTTTTTTTTTGAAAAAAAGTAGTGGGAAGGGTGGGCGGGTAGCTACCCGCACGGGCAATAAAGATGGGCCCTATATATATATATATATATATATATATATATATATATATATATATATATATATATATATATATATATATATATATTATAGAGAGAGAGAGAGAGAGTCAGGCTAGAATACACTCGAGTGTATGGATCGCACGAATACACTCAAGTGTGTTTGCATATCAAAACTATTTTTTACAAAATGTAAACCGTTGATCTTCACCATCATACTATAACTAGGCTACATACAAATTTTGAGCCCATTTGGATGAGTGTAAGTCACTCGTCTAAGGACAACGAAATTGACGCGCGAAACTAATTTGAAATGCATAATGTTTGTGGTCTTCATAAGATGAGCTATACATATCCAAATGTGCTCAAATTTTGCGTATGAGTTGTTCACAAGATGTTTAAGAAGATCAACATATTAGATTTTTAAAAAAAATATTGCATCATGAAAAACTACTTGAGTGTATTGCGCTCCGGATACACTCGAGTGTATTCTAGCCTGACTCTCTCTCTTTCTCTCTCTCTCTCTCTCTCTATATATATATATATATATATATATATATGCCATATGTTCAGTATCTCGGTGGGGTAACAGACTCTAGTTATATGTGGATCTAATTTGATCACAAGGAGCGACAAATTGTAATAAGATAATCAAATTTGTAATACAAAGGCTCATTCTATAAAATCAACTTCAAGATTGTATTGTTTACTACAAAAATAGTAAAATGACATTTTTCTGAAGGAAAAAATCTGTTATTAAATTTATAATTAGAATGTAAAATTTGTAACCAAAATATTTAGATTATAACTAGATTCACTTGGTAACTAATTTATGAGATGCATGTGCCTGGCTCCTTTCTATTGGATAGCTTGCTTGCAAATAAAGCTAACACACATTATCATATCTATAAAATGAAATAAAAAATTAAGAGTTGTAGCAAAAAAGGTTTGTTTGGTCCAAAATACTTCAAATTTTTTTGATTAGTTTTCTTATGTTTGATACAAGGTAATCTCATATAAAGGAGGCCTTAATTTGCAATGCAACTCCTACCAAACTTACAACCCGTGAGCTTTTGAATCCATATAATGCACAGCCATTAACATGGCCACGTGGATGAAAATGAACTGTGTCCAGTCTCATGGATGAAAATGAACTACCCCAAAACTGGTGCAATTTGCTTTTCTAGATTTTCTACCCGGGTTGAATCGTAACGATGTATTTGTTTTCATGGCGTGAAATTTAACTTTGTCCAACCAAATATCAATACCCAAAAAACACAAATACCTGAAAAAATATGTTTTAGTTTTCCGGACAACAAAATGGGCCCTGATTTTTGTTCAAACGTTAAAACATAGAAACCTAACGCCATGACCGTGCTCCCTTATAATCGAAACATTGCGGGTGTCAAACCCGTGGCTTTTTTATCATTAAACAGATTCCAGAGGAAGGGTCTCACTTCATTCGTGCAACTCAAATAATGTAGTCACCTCTTTTGATAATTTAGCTTGCACGAGGAGGGCAAGATGAATAAGATAGCCTCCTGACTTCACCAAAAAAAAAAAGGAAGGGTCTCACTCACACGCTATTAACTTCTCTCCCCATTATGACGATCGATAATGACATAGCACAGTGATTGACAGTAAGAAATAAATGCAATTTAATACACTTTTACAAAATATTTACCAAAATAGCTTACTTTACAAAATATTTTCCAAAATAGCACACTTTGCGTGAAACCCGCCACTTAAAATGAAATTTTTTGTATCTAAATTTGAAAAATGCCACAAATATTGCGTGTTTTTTTTAATTAAAAATTTGAAAAAAAAATAAAAAAGGTTGAAATTGTCACTTTGAGTGGAGCTTTTAACTTAAATCGTTGGAACTAAGTGTAAAGATGAAAACGCCATCATAAGTGGCGCCTTTTACTTTTTTTTTTATTTTTTTTTCAATTTTTTATTTACAAATAAGCACGCAATACTTGTGGTGCTTTTCAATCATTGATACAAAAAACTTCACACAAAGTGACGTTTTTAGACCAATGTTATTTTTAAAAATATTTTGCAAATTATGCTATATTGATAAATATTTTTATAGAAGTGTGTTACTTGATAGTATCGTAGATGTTGCTTGTTTGATACCAGACCAAACGCACAAATCACGCTTAAGGGCTGGTTTTGGTTGGGTTGAAATCAACGCATGTTTTTCAACTTTTTTCCCCATCTGCATTCGGTTGTTGAGTGTAATTGCAAAAGACAGTAAGTAAATAACCCACGCCGCGCTTCATTTGTATGCAAATGTATGGAAACGAACAAGACCCAGTCTGAGGCAGTCCATTTTTCCCAACTGTCGTCTAAACAGCTCCCCCCTCACCGTTAGCCCCTCCTATATAGGTGAGTTGGTCTACTACCTAGCGAAAACAAACTGAAGCAGCCATTAAAAGAAGTGAAGCAGCTAGACCACATCAGCGAAACACATATCCTACCAAATAAAGTTAAACGGGAATTATGGTTTGAAACCACACTCAACCAAATAACTAACATGGAATTCGAATGCGCATCTTTAGTTTTATAGTTTTCCAATTCTTGGTGTGCAAATCCTCTACACAGAGCCAAACACGTTCTAAGCCCAAAAAGAATTCAGCCACGTCCCAATCTATTTTCACCACGACAATCTTCAGACGACATGACCAGATCCACAAGTGGTTTTGGTATTGCAACCAACCTAGTTAGGCGATGTCCACCCCATTTGGGAAAGAAAAAAGGCATTGAGGAACTCGAATGTGCCAAAGAAAACAAATCCGAAACTGATACGGCATGCTAAGCCTTTCAGACTATAATAAACCATAAAAGCAGGCTTCTCGTGAAATAACCAACGGGGTAGTGCGAGGCGACAGGGGGGAGTCCATATTCATATATAGCAACGCACACGAAATACCTGATGTGATCACAGGATAAGTTAAGCAATTGCAATAAATGAAGACGCCACAATTCCGTAACGAGTGATCACAATTTGGTAAAGATGTCAAGTCATATCTCCGTAACATCCGCCAGATGTGCCTAAACATCCACAATATCCACGGCCGACACGGTACGGCAATAACGCCATTAGGTTCTCAGTGGATCGATAAATCCGTTTACATATGCAACTTCGATCAAAGAAAGACTATCAAGCTTGGCCGTGACCGTCGGGCGCGGAGGAAGAGAGCATATGACAGGGAATAAGGCAAGGGAGATGAACTCAAACACGAAATTATTAGAAATAAAATTGCTGAAATAGTGACATACTTCTACGACCACATAAACCGTCGTGTTGTCATTTTCACCTCATTTAATTGATGGAACGGTATACTCATTTACCATATTGCCGCCACACATGTTTTCGAGAAATAGATTTTTATTGCTAGTCAAAGATCTTGTTTTTAAAAGAGATACGTGTGCGTTTGCGGGAATCTTTAATTTGTGTACTTACTAGCTAGCATTTCCATTCACCATGATATTGTTTAGAATACCCTCGTCATGTGTGGATATAACTTGTTTATAGTTTATACTCGGTGCTTATAACACCAACACCAGTTGCAGTTATCGTCATTCTCGGCGTCATCAGTACTATGATTAAATTTTATGCTAGCGTTATATATCAGCTAGCTCCTGCGGATCATTGCTCCTTTTATTGAATCATACCTATTGCAAGTGTGTCGTTGGCTTTATTCATCTAAACAAGTATCATAATAATCGACATCATGCAACATTTATTAAAAACTTTGAATGTCCCAATGTTTCTAATATCGGAACAGAACATTTTAGGAGTTAATTGCTTGCTTGAATGTATAATGCCGGAATGCATCTTAGCATCAATTTGAAAACAAAAATCAAATCTAACGCCACATAATTTATTTAACACAAATCTTCTCTCTCCCTCCACTACATTCTTC
This sequence comes from Alisma plantago-aquatica, assembly GCA_963693085.1. Classification (NCBI taxonomy): domain Eukaryota; kingdom Viridiplantae; phylum Streptophyta; class Magnoliopsida; order Alismatales; family Alismataceae; genus Alisma; species Alisma plantago-aquatica. Next base: position 489,184,033 of record OY856414.1, read on the forward strand.
TGTTATTTATTACACAGTCTCTCTTCATCCACTATCTTCTTCTTTTTTCTATTAATTGTTGACTGTCTCTCATCCATTAAGAGACGCACTGTACTAATATTGCTTTTTGAGTACTCCCGAGGTACATACATAATTTTTGGTAGAAATAGTATTGGATTAATAATTTCTCTTTTTTTAATGATAGTCATCTCCACAATGATATTATTTCTCACAGTTCATTTGAGTATTTCAGTCTCCTACGAGTTTTACTTTCGCCATATGTGAATTCAATGATCATCTAAAAGTCTGTTAAATGTTATATTTCCATGACGGGTTTTCTGGAAGCTGCAACATATCTCACATGTTTGTTTTCAACATGTTGACTCAGAAAAATCTCTTATTTTTCAAGAATAAATAAATTACTAGAGTATAATACTAATGCGCTTGCATTACCAGAAGATGTGCAAAATGCTCTATGTTCCTTTCTTATCATTGTTTTTCCGCGGAGATAACTGTGATAAATTTGGCTTTGCATATGTCTAACCTTGACATTCTTAAAAGATGCATGTGACTTTCTATCAATAAACTGACTTGTCTTATAAATTATATTATTAAATTATTCCTACAATACCTTTATTAAAGAAAGGTCAATAGCATTTGAAGATAAATAATAAAATAATGGCTTTCAAACCTTTATCAAACTAAGATTTAGATGATATCCCTCAAAATAAGACAATGAAGATAGAGGTAATTGTAGATACTACCTGCACCATGAAGTGCATGACTTTTTAGGGAGGCTGTCAGCAAGAACATCATAGATGTGTGTGATTTCCTTTTATTATAGTAGATTTTTTTAACTTATAAGGAAGTATTTTCAAAGTATGCATTTGTCACAAACACCAAATAAAAAGAAGACGAGGTAAGTACTAGTATCTATGACTAGTAATTTATTTTGGCATATTGCTAAAATCTAGGTTTTAGGTTAGAGTTTTAGGGCACATTATTAGAGCTACATTCATTCTATTATGCATGAAGCTCACATGGACAAGGGAGACACAGCCATGAGATATATTGACACAACTCAAATTCACTAACAAGAGTTAGACCACATGTAAAGGGTGTGATAGAACTAAATATATATTTCATTCTACCTAAAATTACTACTTTTTTTAGTTACACATGAAACTTATTGGGTCAAATGTGTGGTCGCAAAATCTTTTATCACATTGGATATCATGAAAGTCCAGGACTTCGTGAGGTGGGAATGTTGTGGAGTACCGTGTGATCCAAGTAATTTTGAGAAATATGGATCATCATGATACAACAATGCATGTAAATCAATTTCTTCTTTATCCTTATAAATGGGACGCCTATAAGAATGTTCATTAATCGACCATGGGGATCCCCTCTTTCCTATTTTGTTCACTCTGATTGTGAAGAATTTACCCCCTAAATAATGAGGCTAAAGACCTCAGAAAAATCTTGTCATTCAAGATCAAAGGTACACATGAGAAGACTCATCCAATCTTCATTGATGTCACATTCTGATTTTCTGTTGATCTAGACCAGTGGAATTCAAAAAGGTCATGATGAAATTTTAAAACACATGACCATTTATATGAGCAATGTTAAGTATAGGATCTTCCTCTCCAAGTCATATAATGTTGAAAATGATATGAATGGAAAACGATATGAATGGGAAGAACCTCAAACCTATAGGTTTTTATTATTGCTTGATTGATAGGAGGCAACCACCCTTTCCTATAAATATGAGAAGGGGGAAGCATGCAGACACTTAGACAAACCTTAATGGCCGAATACACAATTGGGCCCATGTTGCAATTAGACTAAAGATAACTTAAGTAAAAGACTAAAACACTTAAGTAAATAGACACTCTAACACTCCCCCTCAAGCAGGACCTTGGGAGAATCCCAAGTCATCTTGCAAACAGACAGACTATATAGAGTAAAAAGATAACCAAGCCCATACACGAATTTCTCATCCTCAATGTTACAATAAGTCACTCAAGAACTCAAATCTCAAAGACTCACCCTCAAGTAGATACTCCAAAGAAGCAGATATCTTAGCAGGCATAGAGGCTTCTTGATCATCATAATGGCATTTGGAGTAAAAGAAAGAATAGTGGATATGCACCAAGTCTTCATCACAGTCATCGTCATAGTAGCCAGAGAGTGTTGGTTCATAAGTCCTATAGAGTGCTATGTCACAAGAACCAGCAATAGTCAATGTGCAAGCAAGCACGGACGAGTAGAGAGTCCACATGCACAAAGCACGGACAAGTCAGAGAGTGCTAGAACACAGAAGCAAAAGTCGATGATGTATAGGCAAATATGTGGAGGAGCTAATCGATAATGTGAGTCAATGTGCAATATGACCTGATTATGTGAGTCACTGTGCAATATGACCCGATTACATAGATCTGAATAGAAAAATAAATGGATCTTTATTTACCCAATAGATTTGGTCAAAAAATAATTAGGGGGTAGGATAAAAGGAAGACTACCGGAATGGAACTCGGTAGAAAGAGGATATACACTATTGGATTGTTACTTGGTAGGATCAATAGGTATTGAGGAGGTAGGTAAAAATTTATGTAATGTTGTAAGACTAGGGGTGTTAACAAAATTATAAAAATACTAAAAATGAGAAGATAATTGTTGCTGGTAAAAGAAAGAAGGGAAACACCATGTATATATACCTCCTCCATATGATAGAATCATTGTAGCACGCCGAGATGTATCAACATGTAGCAGCGGACATGTTATGTCATTGAGCAACACGCTGTGTCATTTGTCACAGGAAGCAGTAGTTGTAGGTGACATGTCGTGTCGATGAAGAGACACTTCGTGTCTACTAGCACTGAAGCAGCAGTCAACGCCAGTAGAAGCCGGTGACACACCATGTCAGTTAACAGAATCTTGGAGCAGATGCAGGAAACATGCCATGTCAAAGGATGACACAATGTGTCTTGGTACAAGAGACACATCGTGTCCAAAAGTGACACGTGGTGTCCAAAACTAACAAACACAGTCGCGAAGAAGCGTATCACCATCTACACATTGTGTCAAAATAAAAGAAACACTATTTCAATGGCGATCAACAACAGAAAAACCCAAGAGACAATAGAAAAAGAGGGGGAAATCATTTTGGATCTCCACCATAGAAATATGGGGAAGATGTACCCCCAATATCAGCAGAAATCGGAGATCTTTTCCTTGATTTAGGAGTATATCTCAATAGGGGTGGATGTTTGGAGTAGATCAATGGTGGAGTTGGTAATGGCAGTGTAGATCTATGACGATGGTAGTGAATAGGATACTGGTGGCTTTATTAGCAAGCAAGGTTGATAGAGGCACGGGGCCCTTTTAGTTCTGGATCTAGCAACTTCATAGGATAATTTTTGTTGTTGTTGATGAAGATGGAGACAGCTCCATGGAGACGGCTCAAAAAAGAGGTAGGGATGGGAAAATCCCTACGGGAAGCCGTTAGCAGTGCCTAGTGGTTGTGATCGCTGCCCACAAGGGGAGGTAATCTTCTTTGTGCTTTGATACCATGTGGAAAATGAAGAAAACATTATGAGTGGGGAGAACTCTAAACATATAGATTTTTCTTATTACTTGATTAATAGGATGCAGCCACCCTTTCCTATAAATAGGAGAAGAGGGAAGCATACATACACCTAGACAAACACTAATAGACCAATACACAATTGGGCCCATGCTACAATTAGACTAAAGATAACTTACTTAAAAGACCAAAACACTTAAGTAAATAGACACTCTAACATATAGTATGAAGAGAGAAAGTCATATAAGAGTTGTGGGGCTCTAAAGTAGACACTTCCCCATCAGATACATAGGTCTTCCTCTCTATGGTGGGGGAGGGTTTGCTAGAGATTATAGGATGTGCTAGGACATCATCAGTGTGAAACTTTATGATTTAGGTTGTGTATTTCAATGGAACATTATCTAGTCCTAATTAGATCCGTCATTCATAGCACAGTAAGGTTCTTGCATGATCTTTGTGTCCTTCCTAACTCAACAATTGAGATCATTAGACAATTGAGAACTTCCTTCCTTTGGAGTGGGAAAGGAAGTATTATCGTGAAGATGATTGCTAAGCCACTACGTCGATGTGGTTTGGGTATCAAAGGCTCTATTGAGATCTAAAGAGCTTATAATCTCAAAAGAATTGATTGCTTCTTTCAACAACCATGTGGTGCTTGGACTTTGTGGATGTGATATATGTTATGGAGATTTGGAGATCCAACACTGTTAACAACCCATTACTCTACAAACTGGTAATTTTTGGGTTAAACATAACCTTAATGTTTATTATGATTTTATCAATACTAATAATTAGCTTGTAATTTATCATAGACTTATTTACTATAAGTATTTTCTTAGATAAGTCATAATCTTGATTCAGCATATTAGGGGATTTGAGCTCTAGTTGATAAAGTAGTAGCCCACACCTGTATGTGTGAAGAGAATTAGAGATACTTGAGGAAATATTTAGGGAGAAATTATCATTTGAGAATGTTATCAAAATAATTCTCTATATTGTAGAGAATTCAATTATGAATCCATTGTAGTAATGAATCAAATTAGAGTTAAAATTAGAGAGTAATGATAATTTCACTAAACATATACAAAACTGACTTTAGTCTTCCTTTTCCTTAGATTGATGGGCAGACCCAAAGGCCACACAGACTGATAAGAGGACTTGATGGACAAGTGGGTCGACAACTGAGTCTGATGTCCACGTGGGTCAATGGGAGAGGATGATGGCCACACAGACCAAAGAGAAAGAACTACACAGTCATCCAGAACAACCAATCAGTAAAATGATCATTACTTTTGTAATACATATATGAATGTGATGAAATTTATCTTGTTGAATTTGCATTTCAATTTTCCAAACAAGTAGTTCCCTATAATGATCATTAGGTCGATAGAGAGGCAATTTCTAGGATGACATTTGGGAGGAATAGTCAACGACTGATAACCTAGCCACATATCAATCATGGTAGGTTAGTTTTGACTATAGATCTCTTCTCTTTTGCCTTTTTCCTTACTTAAGATCTACTATGAAACTGACCAGAGCCTTCTTTCTACTCCCCTCTTTTCTTCTTCTTCCCCTAGAAGTCCCTATTCAGCGTAACATGTCTAATATCAACTGTTAGATGGTGGATTTTGAATCTTTAAGCTTGAATCCAAGGTCAGTCAACCGCGAATCCAAATATACAAAGCCTAGATCCACCAGTGACCAAGGATCACATCTAGGTGAGGAGAAAATAACCTCCAAACCTTGATTTATTATAAATAATGCCATATAGCATATGGATATTGTAATGTTATCTTGGTGATTCATGTCACAAATTATATTGGTACTAAATGTTAATTGCCAATCATTATGTTGATTTATAAAATCTCTTTTACATGTAGTATGGATGATATAAATTCCAATAGTATAATTAGTGGTAGAGGAGACCCCAAATTTCCCTATATCTACAATTAATGAATTTTACTGTGAATGCAAGACTTCATTGGTAATCATTGCTACTTAGAAGTATATAAAGTATCATGATTAGGATATTGTAACATCCCTGACCTGGGTTATGCTTAAACCTAGATGTTTTGCTTAGTGAAGTTGATTATATGCTCTCTCTTATCTCCCTAAAAGTAATTAAGGCTCAAGAGGAATTTATATTTCAATTTTAGTCCCTTTTGAATAATGTTGAAACAATGTTTTGTTAGTTTTGGACTAAAGTGCAAATTACCCAAATTGAGGGGTTAACTTGCAAATTGTACATGATAAGATATTCCTCATGTTTTGATGCATCATGAGAATGAAGATGATGTAGAGGTATGGCTTGTGGTAGCCTGAGTACCAAGAAAGAGTTGATAAAGCAATGGTTGTGCTTTAAAACCTAGTTTTGGTGTAAAATACAAATTACCCAAAACCTAGGGTTCGATGTACAAATTAGCACTTCAATAAGGTCCCTAATGTTTCTTGGCATCATGTAGAGAAAATAAAATGAGAGGGGCACCTCATTTGAATTAAGTTGGAGGAGAGAGAATCTTGATATTAACATAATCAAGATTTAAGCATAAATGGAACTTTAATTCTTTTTAATGCAAAAAGAAATATATTAATAGAAGAGCCCTTCAACCAAAAGTTGAGGGATTATTTTGTAAAGGGGTTGGACGATCTTGTGCCTTGCTAGGCCACGAAAATATCCAAGGGAGTGGATAACTCACTCACAATTTTATAAGAAAACGAAATATCCACTCACATATGAATATTAGTATAATATGATTTAAGGTGCTTAATTTACTTTTCTTTAAATCATGGATAATTGAGAGGAATATGAGGCAAAGAAGATAGACTCGGATCCCAAGGAGTTGAGGTGGAAGAGGTGGCATTATTTTTGGGATTAAATAAATTCTTTATAAGGCATTTTCTCTCTCATTGAATTTTTATAAAAATACCCTTTACAAGCCAAAACAAAGGCTTTTCTGACCCCACTTCTTCCCTTTGCTTGGAAAACGACCAAGGGAGCTTGGGAGGATCAGGAGGACGACTCCCAACCTTTTGGTAAGATTCTTGATCCTTGTTCACCTTGAATCCATGGTGGAAATCACAAATCAAAGCATGATTTCTTCTTATTTCGATCCCCTCTTCATTTCTAACCATTCCTTTTCACTCAAAGCTTGAGGACGAGCCTTGGGATAGTGAAAGGATTTGCATTCACCATTTTTGACGTGAGATTGAAGCTTTGGAGCTCAATTGGAGGTGGGTTTTATAACTTGAACCCTTAATTTTGTTATTGCATTAAATTCTTTTTCAATTGGTGATCCTTTCTTTATTTCTAAAATTTAATTTAGTTGATTGATGCAATCACCATGGAAATCACAGTAAACTTCGTGGGTTTGGAGCTTGATGATGATTACATCATCATAAGCACACACCTCTCCAAATATCTCTTGCAAACGGTTTCCAACAAAATGGTCCAAATGGTTTCACCAAACCGTTTGGAGACCAAATGGTTTCCAAACTGTTTGGAGTTTGGAACCCCAAACCATTTAGAGGAGTTGACCATTTGGATGGGTTGACTATTTGAGGTCTGAACCCTAGTATGTGTTGGATGATGATCCAATGGCTCCAATTGACTAATTCAACATATGGATAATCCTTCAAATAGAAACCCTAATCGGCTAAGTGCTGATTTTGCAATTGATTAAGTTGATGTTTTGGGTTGATTGACCCAAACGGTTTCAAAACCATTTGGGAATCACCCAAACGGTCTGAAGACCATTTTGAGGTCAACCAAGACCGTTTGGGGGTCATTCAAGACCGTTTGGATGTCAACCAAGACCGTTTGGGGGTCTAGGGTTGAGTATGGTTGAGTATTTGAAGGCCCAAAGATATCAAATTGAATTACAATCAATAGCTCAAGTGATGATTGATTCAATGATGCAAACCTAAGTCAATATCATAAATTTCAATGGTGGTTTGAGGCAAATGGTATCAAGACCGTTTGGAGATCATCCAAACGACCTCAAGACCGTTTGGGGGTCATTCAAGACCGTTTGAGGTCAGGTCATATCATGTAATGGTGATGGTTCAGTGATTTCAATTAAATTAGCTCCACAATGTTCACCATTGATGGATCCTCGGTTTCAAAACCCTAAGTGATGGTTTCTTTATTATCAACCCTAGTTCAATTGGGTTCAAAACCCTAATTGAAGGTCCAATTGAAGGGTGATTCAGTGGTTCAATTGAAGAATAAATTGGTGGCCCAATTGATAGTTGGTCCATGGATTGGAACCTTGAATTGTTTAAGTGTTGAAGACCTTGTTTGGTCCATTCAATTTTGAGAGGGTTTGGACCAAACAGTCTTAAGACTGTTTGATTCCAAATAGTCTCAAGACCGTTTGAGACCAAACGGTCTCAAGACCGTTTGATTACAAACGGCCTCAAACTGTTTGGAGACCTAAGTCATTCGGTTTCAATATGTTTGGTCTAAATGGTTTCAAGAACCAACTTTGTTAAACGGTTTCAAACCGTTTGAACTTATTGGTCAAGACCATTTGAGGTCTAAGTGATCAAGATCATTTGAGGTCTAAGTGAGCAAGACCTTTTGAGGTTCAAATTAGTTAAACCATTTGGACACCTAATATGATTAAAGGTCAAATTGCTACTTGATTATTATGATGTGGACCAGTGATGATTATGAAGGTTAACCCTAACTATGCATACTTAATTGAAGAGTTGACCTAGATCAATCCTGGAGTATTTAACATCCTAGAGAGGATGAGAGGGAGAGAGAATGGGAGTGATGATTTCTTACATAATAAGCTCTAATTCTCTCATTATGAATAAATATGTAATCAGGGTTTGATCCATAATGATGAGATCATGAAATCCTCATTAGTAGGATTGATGTACCTTGACCCTAATTTAGGGAAAGGCCATGTGAAACCCTAATTTAGGACAAAGCTGAGTGAAATCATAATCTAGGATGATGATGTAACCCTAACTTAGTGTAATAATGCAAGAAACCCTAATTTGGGTAATGAGGTATGAGAAACCCTATTTGGATGTGAATGGTAAACCTTAATCCCTAAAATGGGGTAAACGTGCATGAAACCCTAATATAGGGTAGTGCTACTAATGCTATGTGAAGCCCTATCACTGGGTGATGTATTGTGAAATCTTAATTTCACATAATACTAGGTGAAACCCTGATATAGAAGTATGATTATGTGAATCTCTAATGAAGAGAAATACTATGTGAAATCCATATAATGTATGGAAAATTCTATGTGAATCCTCAAATTATAAATATGGAGAATCCTATTCCTAATAATGGAATAGTGATTAATGTATTGACAAATGTAATACCTAGATGGGTTGATAATGGATATCCTTACAATAATAATTCCTAATTCAAGGATGAGTCCATATCATTGGCAATGGTTGTATATTCTAAATAGGTGGATTATGACCAATTCATTACATTATGGATGTGATGAACTGGTACATAAAATATTAGGATGGGGAATACCCTAATACAAGGTAAGTGGATGAACTCAAGTAAGATGAAGGTGTTAAGGGAAGTGATACATCAAGATATGATAGATATCACATCCAACACCCCAATACTAAAATACCTTGATGTGTTTTAAATCCAGTATAATTGGATGAGTGACAAATGAAATGTGTCATATCAATTGTTACATTGAGATGTAATGCACCTTGTTGAATGTAGGCTAACATGCCTTATGAAAAGATTAATCCAAACCTATAAACTATGATGTAATCATATTCTGGTAAAGATGAGAGAGAAACTCATACTATTTGTAGATAATTCATTTAATGATGAATGATGAGAATAAATAAGTATGATTGAATACTTTTGTTATCCATATTGATTCCTAGCTATATGAAGCAATGGAATAGGACTTGATCATTAATAATATGATCTTGGGAACCTATATGGTTACAAAACTCTAATATAGGGCAATGCTATGTGAAACCCTAATACAGGGTAATGCTATGTGAAACCCTAATATAGGATGATGCTATGTGAAGTCTTAACATAGAGTAATCCTATGTGAAGTTCAAATACATTTTGATGAGTTATAAATATAATAAGAAAACCCTTGTATTACATGGTACTGATATATGATTATTATCATGAGTATTAATCATGCAAGAATATTGTGATGATGAGCATAGCCAAGTATGGACTATGACGCTCTATATATTGAAACTATTTATGGGCTTTATAAGCCATAATATGCTTTTTTACCTATTAAGGGGTAACAAGAGGAGATATGAGCTTTGTTAACTATGTGGAATGTTGTAACATCCCTGACATGGGTTATGTTTTAACCCTAGGTGTTTTTCTTAATAAAAGTAATCACATGCTTGCTCTTATCTTTTGACAGATAATTAAGGCTCAAGAGGAACTTATATTGCAATTTTAGACCTTTTTGAATATTGTTGAAAATCAATGTTTTGATTGTTTTGGACTAAAGTGCAAATTACCCAAGTTGAGGGGTTTAATTGCAAATTGTGCATGATAATATGTTCTTCATGTGTTGAAGCATCATGAGAGTGAAGATGATGGAGAGTTATGGCTTGTGATAGCCTGAATACCAAGAAAGAGCTGATAAAGATATGTTTGTGCATTAAAACCAAGTTTTGGTGTAATGTGCAATTTACCAAAAACCTAGGGTTCAATATGCAAATTACCACTTCAAAAAAGTCCCTAATGTTTCTTGGCATCATTTGGAGTAAATAAAATGAGAGGGGCGTCTCAATTGTATCTCTTTGAAGGAGAGAGAATCTTGATATTAAAATAATCAAGATTTAAGCATAATGGAAACATTAGTTCAAATTAATACATAAATAAAATAATTGAAGGGCCTTCAACCAAAATTAAAATGGTTGGATTCGGATGTGTGTGTACGTCCTTGAGCTTTTCAAGGACCACAAAATATCCCAAGGAGGTGAAAACTCCACTCACCTTATTATAAGAAAAAGAATTTCCACTCAAATATGGATATTACTATTATAAGAGTTAAGGTACTTAATTTCTTTTCCCTTAATTCATGGATAATGGAAGGGAGCTCGGTGGGGATAGAGTTGCCTTTGCATGCAAGAAACCAAGGGGGAAGTGGAGGCAAAAATTTTGGAATTAAAAGATTTTTATAAAAACATTTTCTCTCTCATTGATTTTCTTATAAAAGAGCCTTTACCACTCAAACCAAGAACTTTTTTGGATCCTTTTCTTCTCCTTGCTTGCAAAAATGACCAAGGGAGCTAGGAACAGCAGGAAGACGACCCCCCAACCTGTGGTAAGTTCTTGACCTTCGTTCTTCTTGATTTCATCGTGGAAATCATAAAACAATGCATAATTTCTTCATATCTCGATCCCATCTTCACTTCTAACCATTCCTTTTCACTCAAAAGCTTGAGGAACGATCCTTGTGGTTAGAGAAAGCTTCTTCTACAATTGTTGACGTGAAGCTCCAAGCTTTGAAACTCAATTGAAGGCGGGTTATATAACTTGAACCCTTAATCATTGTTATTGAATTCAATTTCTCAATTCAATCGATTCAATTGTTCTTATTGCAATAGCCTTAATTAGTTGATGTAATTGCCATGGAAATGGAAGTGGATTTCGTGAGGTTAATGGTTGAATATGATAACCTGATCATAAGAACACACCTCAACTAATTTGAGTTGTAAATGATTTTGGACTTTTGGTCCAAACGGTTTCACCAAACCGTTTGGTGACTTGGACTCCAAACCGCATGAGAGGGTTGACCATTTGGTTATGTTAACCGTTTGAGGTCTGAACTTAAGTATGTGTTGGATGTTGATCCAATGGATCCAATTTATTTATTCAATGTGTGTACATTCCTTCAATTGGAAACCCTAATCAAGTTGATTGATGAATCCTTGATTGGTCCTAACGATTTCAAAATCTTGTAACCGTTTGGGACCAAACAATTTCAAAACCATTTGGAGGGTTAGTGGTTGATTCTTGATTATTGGATAAATATCTAATGATGTTAATTGATGAATCCTTTGATTTCCTAATCGATAGTCAATTCAATGGTGCAAGTTATATTCAATTGATTTATGAAATGACTGAAAGAGCCCTTGCAGTTTTGGGACTGATTTGGCCCAAAAGGTCTTCGGACCGTTTGAGTCCAAATGGTCTTGAAACCATTTGGGGTCAAACAGTTTCAAAACCATTTGGAGGCCAAACGGTCTCAAAATCGTTTGGTGATGAAACTTCAAAACTGAATGGAGTTCATTTGTGATTCAATCATTTGGAAATTGAAGGTAATGATTATTCCAATGATCCAATGTTTAATAGTGATGATAATCATAGATGGTACAAAGGTTAAAGACCTAAAAGTACCTAAATGATTAGTACTAATAAAGGGGTAAACCCTAATCATTTATAAGAGCAATAATTTGGTACACTATGACAATCATAGTTGTATGTACTTGATTGAAGGATTGATATAACCTAATCAAGTTGAGAGAATGAAAAAAATGGAATTCATACATGAGTATGACTCATGTGGTGATCAAGGGTATGATCCTTAGTAAAGAGATCATGAAACCCTAATCATGAGTATAAACCCTAATCCAGGGTATGGATGTAACCCTAATCCAGGGTGATGATATGTGTAAACCTAATTTAGGGTGATGTAATGTAAAACCCTAATTGGGATGAATAATAAACCCTGATTATGGGTACTTGAATGTAAAACCCTAACTGGGATGAATAGTAAACCCTAATTGTGGTTTATTGAATGTAGATCCTATTCAGGGGAGAAATTTATGTGAAACCCTAACTAAGAATGGTTTCATGAGAAACCCTGATGTTTGATGTGATGTGAAGCTCAAATCCAGGGTAATACTATATAATGCTTTATGAAGCCCTAATCTAAGAAATATGGTGATAACCCATAACCTTGATGTGGTTAATATGATTAATGTCCTCAAAAGACATGAAATGGGAAACCCTAACCCTAGTGAGGGAATAGTGGTGTTACCCTTGAATAGTGAATCCATATTTGTTTTATATGGTACTGGTATGCAATTGATATTACTGTTATCATTTGTGCTGACCATGCAGGTATTCTGAAATGATGATCATAGTCAGGTATGAACTATGATGTTTAATTCGCTATTGTGATTGGCCCTTGTGTGCCATAATATACCTTGCTGCCTGGTAAGAGGTAACAAGATAGTTAATGGGCCTCAAGTACCATGAGTGATGCTTGTAATAGCAAGTTTCATGTTTGCCTTGGTCAGATGACCTGAAGGTGATAGTTACCTAGAAAAGTGGTAACAATGCTCAATGATGAGCCAAGGGTTTAAATACCCAGAACCAAATGATTATGGGGATGAGATTTTGAAGGGATGATAATTCCTAGTATTGAAAAGAGGAACTGAGTTCCCAATGTCTTTTAATGACTGATAAGTAATTGATGCAATTAGTACATGTCTCTTTATAGCATTGTTATAATAAGCAATGTTTTGAGAACTTGGCTGATGCTAAAAGAATATGAAAATGTACTTAATTAATCAAGTGAAATCTATTCATGTAGTGCTCTGAACATAGATCCATCATCGTCAGTAGTTGATGATGGTGAAATAGGTTTTCCTATGGAATTCCTGGAGTTCACATATTTTGAATATGTGGGGGTAAATGGGCAAAAATATCCTTATGTCCTGGTGAAGAGGTTGAGAGAAGATAAACATCAAACCTCTCAATCCTTCATGTGTCGAGATGGATGTATCATAAATCTCCCGATGGTTGGGAAGGATGTATTAATAATCTCCCAATGTTATTGAATGTCGGGTCGTTGGAGATAAACATTAAATCTCTCGATTGCCGATGAGAGTGCAGTTGACACTGTAACTCTATAGCAAAGTTTCCAATATACCCTGGAATGCTATTTTGAGAAGTTAACACAATCCTACTTGTGGTCCCGTACTAACCGAGATGTGGGAGTTCATGAGAACCCAACTCTTCCATTGACCTATTTATAGTACCGATTTCAATTTTAGAAATGTTCGGTTGGAGTATGAACGGTATACCTCATCTCCTCAGAGCTTAAATATGTTTGTAAAATGTAATCAGTCGTGTAGCGTACTTGCATAAGATCGAAATACGGGAATCACTGGTTGATGATATACTACTTAGCATGCCCTTGATGCATAAAGGTTATTTATGTTGTTCAATTCTTTATGAAAATTAGACATGATGCTTATCAAGTTATAGTTGAAATACTTGCATAAGAATGTTTCTCTAATCTGTTTAGATGATGAATTATCTACTGTTAAGTTTATGATTCCACTATTCAGTTTATTTCTATTAAACTGCAATAATAATGTTACGACAGAGAGTTATATCTCTCACTGGGGAAATTTTATAATTGTCTCACCCATGTGGGATCCAATGTTTTTAGGTAGACGTAGAGAAGTAGACAGAAACCCTTCTACAGGAGGAGCAGTAGCAGTCTCAAGGACAGTAGTGATCCATCAGGTCGAGACATTGGCTGTCTAGTTTTGTATAGTTAGTTCTATAGTCGTCTCTGTACTCTCGGGTCCTAGGAGTTAGTGTTTTAATATTTCGATCTGAGATTTTTTGGCTTCAAGTCTTGAGGTTTTTATACTACATGTGTACAATTGAGACAGAGTAGTGAGTGCATGTAGGCCTCTAGAAGAAATGATACATGTTATGTATATATGTGAACCAGAATATAATGTATTACTTTTAGTTTTGATGAAAGAGTTTTCCTGTGAATGGATCTCTTGATAAATGGTTTTAATTTTTAGTGATTTTCAATAATCCGCTGCTAATAATATGCTTCCGCATTAGTTAATCTCATTTTTGTGAGTTGGATGCCACAAGTTAAGTGGTATCAGAGCTCTAGGTTTGCTAAGTCTACAGAGACATATGATTAAGGTTGTTGAGTTTGTTCTAGTATCGTCCAGTTATCCGATAGTGTCTTCTGCTCATATAGGAGGAGAAGAAGAACTAAACATGTCTGGATCACACGATGAACACGCTACTGAGAGCAGTGTTGCTGCACCAGGAGGAGGTGCAAGAGACCAAGATAGGGAGGAGACAGTCCCTGAACAACCCGAGTTCAACCAAGCTGATACGGGTAACCCAGCCTTCCAGGACATGTTTGAGTAGTTTAGGGCAGCTATGACCCATATGACGGATAGAATGCCATTACCTGCACCAAGGGCACCAGCCCATGATGAAAGACATGGAGTCGGCAAGACCTTTGAATGGATTAGGAGGGTAGGAGCCTTAGAGTATGCTGGTATAGCTAACCCAGCAGATGATGATCTATGGTTGACTGAACTGGAGAAAGATTTTAGAATCCTCATGATTCCTGATGATGAGAAGGTCATGCATGTTGTATATCTCTTAAAAGGGAGTGTTGGCCACTGGTGGACCATCGAGGAGGGCAAAAGACCTGGAGTCATGATCGGATGGGATGAATTCCGGCGTGAATTCGTCGCTAGATACTTTCCCAAGATGTATCTAGATGAGAAAATCTCTCAATTTGAGAGGTTGAGGCAAGGGCAAATGAACATTAGAGAATATGAAGCTCGGTTCATGGAGTTGTTGCGGTTCTGTCTGCATATGGCATCAAATGATGAGGAGAGAATTCGGCATTTCGAGAAGAGGTTGAATGTTGAATTGACCACTCCAGTGTCTGCCCTGGAGAACCATGAGAGGTTTGCCACTTTTGTGGAGTGTATAAGACATATAGAGAGGTCTGCAATTGAGAAGCGATAGACCAAGGGTAAGAAAGAATACCCACAGTTCCAAGGACAGAGTTCAGGAAGTTTTAAGAAACCAAGGTATTGTGTGCCTAAACCACCACCAAGGTATGATACCCAGATGCAATGGATGTCAAGCAAGGGTAGAGGCCGTAATTTATCACCAAAGGGAGCTCACAGCTCAGCCTCAATGTCAGTAACAGGACCACCCAGACCTCAGAGGGGGAATGTAACCTATTATAGATGTGGAAGAGAAGGCCATGTGGTGAGGGTCTGTCCTGAGAAAGTCAAGAATGTGACCCAGCAACCGAGGTAGAGTCAGTAAGGCTCTCAGAAGCAACAATCTAGTAGTGGTGCTATAGGATGTGGACAAGCATCCTAAGCCGGTTCGTCGACATCCAACAATTGAGTATAGGGTCAACAACAACCAATGACTAGATTCTATGCCATGAATCAGCCTGAAGTAGTAGTCAACCCTCGGGTTGTGACATGTCAGATGGAACTGTTTTATTCTGATATGTCTTCATCCTGTTTCGTATCTATGTTAATTGATCTGGGTGCTATGCAGTCTTTTATCACTCGAGAAGTGATTCATGACTGCAACATGATTGTCAGTCATAGAGCATATAGCATGTTGTTAGAAACACCTTTGCTGGGATCTACAGTATTACGGGAAGTGTGTTCTCCCTACAATCTTTTCTTTTTTTATCACCACATTTAGGTGGATCTTATACTACTTGAAATGCATGGGTTTGATATAATTCTTGGGATGGACACCTTAGAGATATATAAGGTTGTCTTGGATTGCAGTTCCAAGCAAGTTGTGTTTATAGATAATGGTGACACATGGATCTTTCAAGGAGATAGAAATATTCCTCCAACTTGTCTTGTGTCAGCTATGGTAGCTGAGAAGTTGATGAGACAAGGATGCCTTGCATTCTTAGCCCATGTAGTTGACACCACAATGGAGAGCCCTCATCCTTCTATAGTTCCTATAGTCAGGGAATTTGAAGATGTATTTCCTGAAGAACTTCCAAGTGTTCCACCGCCCCAAGAGATTGATTTTGAAATTAATCTAATCCCAGAAACATAACCAATAGCACAAACTCCGTATAGAATGGCACCTGCTGAAATGGTAGAGCTCAAGAAACAACTTTAAGAGTTGCTTGAGAAGGGATTTATCTGATCGAGTACTTCACCATGGGGTGCTCCGATCCTCTTTGTTAAGAAGAAAGATGGGTCTATGTGATTATGCATCGACTATAGGCAGTTGAATAAAGTAACTATAAAGAACAAGTTTCCTATGCCAAGGATTGATGACTTATTTGATCAGTTGTGTGGTGCAACTATCTTTCCCAAAATAGACCTGAGGTCGGGATACCATCAGTTGCGTATCAAGGAGAGTGACATACCCAAGTCTACCTTTAGGACAAGGGATAGTCTTTATGAGTTCACAGTTATGTCATTTGGACTAACTAATGCACCAACTGCATTTATGGAACTCATGAATAGAATCTTTCGACCTTTTCTTGATCAGTGTGTAGTTGTCATTATATATGACATCCTGATATATAGTAGAGATGCTCAACAACACGAGCAGCACCTCCGTCAGGCTTTGACCTTACTAAGAAAACATAAGTTGTATGCTAAGTTTAGAAAATGTGAGTTCTAGTTATCATAAGTTTCTTTTCTTAGACACGTAATATCTGCTTCAGGTATTCATGTTGATCCTAAGAAAGTAGAATCTTTCCTGTAATGGGAACAGCCAAAGACACCGACAGAGATACGTAGTTTCCTAGGACTGGTAGGCTATTATAGGAGGTTCATTAAGAACTTTAGTTCTATAGCTTTACCCCTGACTAAGTTGACTAGGAAGGACATTCCTTTTGTCTGGAATGACAAGTGTCAACAATCTTTCCAGTTGCTGAAGGAAAGGTTAACCAGTGCACCTGTGTTGGTGTTACCTGAGCAAGGAAAGGGGTACATAGTCTTTTGTGACGCATCTAAAAATGGCTTAGGATGTGTGTTGATGCAGGATAAACAAGTGATTTCTTTGGCTTCTCCACAACTTAAGAAACACAAGGTGAATTATCCAACACACGATCTAGAGATAGCTGCTGTGGTACATGCCTTGAAGATCTGGAGACATTATCTCTATGGAGAAACATTCCAGATTTTCACAGACCATAAGAGTCTAAAGTATATCTTTTCTCAGCATGAGCTAAACATGAGGCAACTCCGCTGGATGGAGTTAATCAAGGACTACGATTGTACAATTGATTATCATCTAGGGAAGGCCAATGTAGTTGTTGATGCACTAAGTAGAAAATCAGCAACACCAGCTTTAGATAAAGCACAACTAAACTTGTTAGTGTGCTCTAAGAGAGATATGCTTATCTCTTTAAGGCAAGATAATATACAACTTAAGGTATCATTGTTATCTGGGTTGTTAGCTGAGATGCAAGTAAAACCTACTCCGAGGGAACAGATTAAAGAAGCACAACAAGCTAATGTTATAGTTCAACAGATTAGATCAGAGTATGGTAGTGAGATACGAGATGGTTTCCATGATTCAGATGATCAGGTAGCCTGTTATCATGGTAGGATGATAGTACCTGATGTTGATAGCTTAAGAAAGTTAGTCCTAAAAGAAGCTCATTCTTCAATGTATGCTATGCATCCACGGAGCACCAAGATGTATCATAACTTAAAATATATGTATTGGTGGCCTAGTTTGAAGAAGGATATTGCTGAGTTTGTTATGCGGTGTCCGGTGTGTCAGCAGGTCAAGGCTGAACATCAAAAGCCCACAAGAACAATGCAACCTCTGCCTATACCGTAGTGGAAATGGTATCATGTAACCATGGACTTTGTGGTTGGTTTGCCTAGAACAGCCAAAAGTCATGATTCCATTTGGGTGATAGTTGATAGGTTGACTAAGACAACACATTTCTTACCTGTCAAAACAACCTATACAGCTAAAAAGTTTGCACAGGGTTCCAATTACCATAGTTTCTGATAGAGGTCCCCAGTTTACAAGTTGTTTTTGGGAGCGACTTCATAAAGCTTTGGGTACGCGATTAAGGTTTAGTACAACCTTTCATCCCCAAACAGATGGACAATCAGAAAGGACGATACAAACTTTAGAGGACTTTCTTAGGGCATTTGTTCTTTAGTTTGTAGGGAGTTGGGATCTACATCTGAGCTTGATAGAGTTTTCTTATAATAACAACTATCATCACAGTATTGACATGGCACCATATGAAGCTTTGTATGGTAGATGTTTTAGATCTCCCCTATGTTGGTATGAAACTGGTGAATATCAACTTTTGGGTCCTGAGTTGGTTCAGCAAACAACTCAGAAAGTTAAAGTCATACAACAACAGTTGAAAGTTTCCCAGGATAGACAGAAATCCTATGTTGACAAGTGTCGTAGACCCTTAGAATTCCAAATTGGAGACAGGGTATACCTCAAGGTTTCACCTTGGAAAGGTATCCTGAGATTTGGAAAGAAAGGGAAGTTAGCTCCTAGATTTATGGGGCCTTATAAGATCATTGAGAGGATGGGAAAGGTAGCCTATAAGTTGGAGTTACCACCTGAGCTGCATAGATTGCACACTGTATTTCATATATCTATGTTGAGGAAGTGTCATCCTGACACTGAGTTGGTTCTACAACCTGTGGAGGTAGAACTAAATGATGACATATCTTATGTTGAAGGACCTGTGTTGATTCTTGACATAAGAATCAAGAAGTTGAAAAAGAAAGACATTAGTCTTGTAAAAGTCCTCTAGAATCACCGTGGTGTTGAAGAAGCCACATGGGAATTAGAGGAAGAAATTAGGAGGAAATACCCTACTCTTTTTTCTTGATGTTTTTTTGATGATTTTGGGGATGAAATCCTTGTAAGGGTGATCCAACCCTATTCTAGGGTTGTATCTCGTGTCATTTTGTACTTTTATCACATTCAAATGCATTAGAATTACAGGTTATTCTCCACCATATGAGTATCATTGCAAATACGCTTATGGGTGTTCTTTGCACTGTTTTTCAGGTACTTGGACCATGCTTAGATGGACGAGAGAGAGGGAGGAACCCAAAGAAGGCCCCAAACTCTCCCTCAACCTACCTCCAGTGGCCAAGAATCATCCCCGAGCAAAGACATCCGAAATTGACAAAGTAAGAAGCAAAATCAAGAAGTCAAGCCTCACCACGGCCGTGGCCCCAATGCCACGATCGTGGCTTTATTGCCAAATTCCAATAGGCTGCAACAGGGAAATCCACAGAATCCCACGGTCGTGGCCACCTGCCACGACCGTGGCCCTTGAAGACACCACAGCCGTGGCCATCAGAACGATCGTGGTCAGTAGAAGAGAACACGGCCGTGGCACCCTGCCACGGTCGTGGGAATTAAATTGTGAAAAATCAGCTTTCAACAGGGAAGTTGCCCAGAAAGCCACGACCGTGGCCAAGTCGCCACGACCGTGGCCGATGCTGATCAAGACACCCGTGGCCCCTCCCCACGGTCAGCCCGACTCCTCCAAAACGGCCGTGTTACCCAACACAGCCGTGGTGCATGCTACCCACCACGACCGTGGCCACCACCCTACTTTGCTTTTTTCACCACTTCCTTCACCCCACGACTGTGTTCACCACCCCACGGTCGTCCCCCACTACCCTCACCACGGCCGTGGCACACCCACCACGACCGTGGTGATCACATACCCTACATAACTTTCCACTGTTATTCCTATTCTACCCCCACTTAACCCTAGCTCCTATATAAGCACTAGTTGCTTCTAGGGCTCGAGGTTAAGCACCCCTAGCCGACCCTAGCTGCTTCCTTGCCTCCATTACTCCAATTCACCTACTCCCTTGCATCTAACCCCATTTCCACCCACTTTCCACTCATTTCCACCATAGAAACCTAGTTTCTCTAGGTTTCTATCCATCCATTCCACCATTTTCATGTACCCCTGCACCTTTGGAGGAGGGAGGTCGTCTACAACTTCTTGGAGGTGAAGAAGGAGGCCACTACATCGAGCTTCATGGCGTTTTCCCTTCTTCTATCCCCTTCTTTTCCTAGTTTGATCATGTATAGCTAAGCCCCCTTGGGTGGGATGTTTGGGGCAAAAATGTGACTTTGATACCATGTTGGGGGAATATAATTTGTAATGAACATATTTCATTTCTATGATGATTTCCTTTGCTTATATCTCATTTCCCATTGCTTGTGCATGTGGTTGTTGTTTAATTACATTAATTGCTTGCCTTGTGGTGTTTGAAGACATTTGTCTCTAGGATGTTTTGGTACTATGTAGCTATCATAGGATTGGCTCCTAGGTCCTTAATTCAGATCCCTAGCTAGCCCCCTATCTTCCTACATAATCACCTTCTTCCTAAATGAAAATGTGAGTTCTAAGTGACTAGTATAAGTGTGATTAGTGCAATTGCCTAGGATTTCCTAAAGGTTGAGGTGGCTAGTGGCATGAGGTCAAATACCCTCATCTCTACTCCCATCCTTACCCTTGGTCCTCAATTGACTAATACCACTTATCCTAGAGACCTAGACTTGGTACGTCCTATGAGAATTACACCTAGCCCTAGTTCTCCAATTAGTAGCTTAGGGTAAATTCTCATAGCACCCACCTTGTTGTTTGGTTTGGTAATCTAGAATGAGATATGTTAATTGCTTGTTATGGTGACATCCCCCAACTAATGTCAAGGTTACATTCCCAAACGGCCCACCTCCTTCATCAAATTGCTTAAAACCCTAATTGCCTAGTTTTCTTGTTAATGCTAGCTTAGTTCAATTGCTTTAGTCTAACTTAGTTAATTGCCTAGTTTTTTTAGATAAGTGGTAATTTAGGTTTCTGATCTTGATTAGTGGTTAACTTAGGTTCTCAATTGCTAGTTGCTTGCTTAGTCTAGTATAGTCTGTTCTTGCTCTTGTTTAGATAGCTTGTTAACTCAGATTGCTAATTTAGTCTTTTGATAACTTGGTTTCACATTGCTTTTCCTACTTGCTCGTTTAGCTTAATCAATCAAACAAACCTTCAAACCCTAAAAACCCTAAGCTCCGCATAAGGAACATAGCTCATTCTTTATAACTCTAGCGCCCCCTCTATCTCCGCGGTTCGACCCCGCATCTTGCCTTTGATCTATACTACAACAGTACCCCGTATGCTTGCGGGCGCATTGTTTTAGTTTTAGTGATAGACTTGATTTGGGACCATATAAATTTCGAAAGCAAGGATCCCATCCATCATCTCGTGCCTCCCGACCTCGTGGATTGCACTCGGCCACCCTAGTTGGTCGGTGTTGTAAGCCTCTAGCGGGAGCACGCCAAGCTTTTTGGCACCGTTGCCGGGGATAGAGGCTCTCGGCCTAGTTAGATAGTGTAGCTTAGCCTTTCCTTTTGCCCTCACCATTGCTATTCTTTATTCTTTGTGTTACTCTTACATATTGGTTCGCTAACTTGGGTCCTTGTTGTTTGTTTGTGACGTGCGCAAGTGACAGCTGTGCATGCGTAGTACGCGTTCGACTTGCACCGACTTGGTGGTTTACGACCCCGAGATTGAGAGGAGAAGACGCCAAGCTCGCCGCAACCTACACCGAGAGGCCGAGATGGCCGAGAACAACCCACCACCGGATGTTCCACCTCCACCACTGCACCGCCCGCTTCATGAGTATTTCACGCCGGGGAACTACAATTCCCCCATAGCCACGCTGGTGGATCAGATGCCCGGTCAGCAGTTCTCCATTCCGCCAGCACTCTTGGGACTTCTGCCCACATACTACGGAATGGAGAACGAAAATCCTTATCACCATATAGACGCGTTCTTAGAAACGTGTTCGACCTTCCGCACGCCTACTGCCACCGACGACTCGATCCGCAGAATGCTCTTTCCTTTCTACCTCAAGGAGAAAGCCAAGGAGTGGTATGTCTCGAGGCCAGAGCTCGTCACATGGAATGAAGTAAATAATGGGTTTCTGAAGAAGTTCTTTCCGATAGCCAAGTTATCCTACATGAGGAGGTGCATCACATCCTTCGCCCAAAAAGAGAACGAACCTTTCCATGAGGCATGGGAGAGGTTCCAGAAGTTGCTTCGTGACTGCCCTCACCATGAGGTCCCGCTTTGGCAGCTGGTTCAAGCCTTCTACACCGGGCTTGAGGAGCAGAGCCAAAACAATGTAGATTCTTCTTGCGGGGGCACGTTCATGGCCAAGCCGCCCGAGGACTCATGGCCACTGTTTGAACATCTCGCCGAGAATTCTCGCCACCGAGCTTCCACTAAGGGGGGGCATTGCGATCGGAACTACACTCCTCCACCTTCCTCCGTGGCTCCCGCACGCAATACCACCAACCCCGATCTAATGAAAATGATGGCAGATATGATGCAAATGATGAAGAATCAAGTGGGTGGCTCTTCTAGCCAACCCGCAATGGCTGTGGACGTTGTAGATGAGGAAGTTAACGCTTTACATTCCTTTGGTGGCCGCAAAAACCAGGGCCCAATGTCCCAATCCTACACTCCCGAGTGGAGGAACCATCCAAATTTCTCGTGGAAACAACCAAATGAGGATGGACAAGGACAGGGGCAGCACAAGCCACGCTACAACTCTAAGTTTGAGGACGAGGTTCTTGGAAGGATAAGAAGCCTAGATGAAGTCAAAAAGGACGTCAACGCACATGGCCAGTCTATAAGCCGACTTGAGCAGAGGTTAGATCAGATTTCTCTCTCTTTGGCCAGAAGAGAAGAAGGAAGACTCCCCTCTCAACCTATGCCGAATCCAAACAATGATGGGACTTTTCAATATGCTCCTCCGCCTCCTCAAGCGCCACTCAATTATCAATATGCTCCACCCCCACCTCATACTTACTAACAACCACCTCCACAATATCACCCCCCACCTCAACAACAACCACAACCCCAATTCATCCTTTAAAATCCCAATTCCCCTCACCAAAGGCCTCCACCACCCCAACAGCCACAACCACCTCCACAAGCTCCCCCTTCTACCACCCATGAGCATGTGAAGGTTGTGACTACTTTGAGGAGTGGTAGGACTTTGGAGAGCCCCCATGGTGCTGTTGTTGGCAGAGATGACACTGAGGCGGAGCAGGTTGATACTGAGATGCAGAATGATGATACTGTGATTCTGAGCCGTGATACTGTGATTCCAGTGATACCAGTAGATGATACTTTTGATTTGGACCAACTGGGATCCCAACTCCCGCCATATCCTGATGCACTTGAGGAGCCTTCTGCTGAAAAGAGAAAAAAGAAGCATGGGGAAGATATTTTGGAGATCTTCAAGCAAGTGAAAATCAACATACCTCTTATAGACGCAGTCAAGCAAATTCCGTCCTATGCAAAGTTCCTTAAAGAATTGTGCACCTTCAAAAGAAAGACAACAGGGAGAACGCCTAAGAAGATCAAACCCACTGAGCAAGTGAGCTCCATTTTCCAACACACCATCCCCCGGAAAAGAAAAGACCCCGGTGCCCCCATCATCTCATGCTACATCGGGGCGCATCGCATAGACCAGGCTCTTCTTGACTTGGGGTCTAGCGTAAACTTGATGCCTTATGATCTGTTTGCTGAGTTCCAAATGGGAGAGTTGAGGCCGGCCCATTGCACTCTACAGTTGGCCGACCGTTCTGTGAAGACGCCTAGAGGGCGTGTGGATGATGTGCTGGTCCGTCTTGATGAGGATACGTCTGCCTTCTTCCCAGCCAATTTTATCATTCTTGATATGGAAAAGGAAGCTAGAAAGGTGCCAATCATCTTGGGGAGACCTTTCTTAGCCACAGCTGATGTCATGATCCATGTGAGGACAGCGACCATGTATGTTACATTCATGCACATGAAGATCCGGTTGAACATCTTTAAGTCTTCTACTACAGCTGAAGTGATAGGGGCCACCGAAGAAGATTGTTATTTGGTGGAATGCCTAGATGAGATTGTTGAAGAGTTCCTACCCGCTTGGATTGAGACTGCTACTCAAGGTAGAGGTCTTGAGCCAATTGTTGAGTTCCCTGACGACGATGATGAGGATGATGAAGAGTGCGAACTAGCCTTAGCGGCTGCAAGCCAGGACCTCCCCTCTATTTCTGCACCTTTGAAGAACTCCCTTGAAGCACCTCCAGTTCTTGAGCTGAAGAAACTTCCTTGGCTCAAATGACACCCTCCCGGTGATCATTTCCTCCATTCTCTCTCCTGAGCAAGAAGATGCCTTGATGGAAGTCTTGAGGAAGAACATCCAAGCCATTGGATGGTCTATTGTTGACTTGAGAGGGATTGACCCCTCCATTTGTGTGCATCGGATATACTTAGAAGAAGATGCGAGACCGACCCGTAAAATACAAAGAAGGCTAAATCCAAAGTTGAAGGACGTTGTAACTCAAGAGGTTGTAAAGTTGCTCGATGCAGGGATCATCTATCCCATTTCTGACAGCACATGGGTGAGTCCCATCCAGGTTGTGCCCAAGAAGGGTGGGATTACAGTTGCAGAAAATGCCGATGGTGAGCTTATGCCGGTGAGAGAACATTCGAAGTGGAGAATGTGCGTGGATTACCGGAAGCTCAACGAAAAGACAAAGAAGGACCACTACCCACTTCCATTTCTTGATCAGATTCTAGAGAGATTGGCTGGGCAGAGCTTCTACTATTTTCTTGATGGGTACTCGGGATATTTTCAGATTGCTGTGCATCCGGCGGACCAGGAAAAGACAACATTCACTTGTCTAAGTGGTACATTTGCCTACCGGAGAATGCCATTTGGATTGTGCAATGCCCCTTCCACTTTCTAGAGATGTGTAACCTCGATCTTTGCTGACATGCTTGACTCGTCACTCGAGGTCTTCATGGATGATTTTTCAGTTTTTGGGAAGACCTTTGACGAGTGCTTGCTACATCTAGCTGCGATTGACAAGGCCAAGGTGGGCCTTATTTCTACACTCGACTTTCCTTCGACCGTAAGACATGTTCAATCTTTCTTGGGACATGAAGGATTCTACCGGAGTTTTATCAAGGACTTTAGCAAAATCTCAAGACCACTCTTTCGATTACTTGAGAAAGATGTTGAATTTCAGTTTGATGACAAATGTGTTGAAGCCTTCAATCATCTAAAAGAGAGGCTTATTTCTGCTCCTATCATGCATCCCCCGGATTTCTCTTTGTCGTTCGAGATCATGACGGATGCATCCGATATGGCGGTGGGGGCTGTGCTGGGTCAACGCATTGGCCAAATTCCTCATGCTATCTATTATGAAAGTAAAACGTTAGACGATGATCAAAGAAACTATACGACTACCGAGAAGGAGTTGCTTGCGGTGATCTTCGCTCTTGACAAGTTCCGGCCGTATCTCTTGCAAAACAAAGTGACAATCTACACGGACCATGTTGCGCTGAAGTATCTCATGTCCAAGAAAGACTCAAAGCCAAGGTTGATCTGATGGATTTTGTTGCTCCAAGAATTTGACATAGAAATTGTGGATAAGAAAGGAATAGAAAATGGTGCTGCAGATCATCTCTCCCGTCTTGATGGACCTTTGGATGTGACAAGTCCAATCAAAGAGACAATGCCACATGAACAGCTCCTCTTAGTCTCATCTGTCCAAAAGCCATGGTACAAGCACATAGCAAATTTCCTAGCTAGTGGGAGGATACCGAGCATGTGGACAAGAGAGGAAAGTAAGAGATTGTTTGCTATGGTAAAGAAATACATTTGTGATGACCCTCAACTCTTTAAATATTGCCCGGACCAACTCATTAGGAGGTGCATTCCGGAGATGGAGCAGTAAGAAGTCTTATCTATGTGCCATTCCGGAGTGTGTGGAGGCCATTTTGGAGGGAAACACACCACCGCCAAAGTTCTTCAATGTGGATTCTACTGGCCGACATTGTTCAAAGATGCTCATGACTTTTGTAAGAGTTGCATCAAGTGCCAAAAAGTGGGCACTATCTCAAAGAGGGACATGATACCTTTTTCACCTATCTTGGTGGTAGAAGTGTTTGACGTTTGGGGGATTGACTTTATGGGTCCTTTCCCCCCTTCTTTCGGGTATGTCTACATCTTGGTCGCCGTAGACTATGTATCAAAATGGATTGAGGCTGTGGCAACAAGGACAAATGATCATAAAGTGGTGTGTGATTTCGTGAGATCCAACATCTTTAGCCGTTTTGGTGTTCCAAGGGCTGTGATTAGTGATGGCGGGAGTCATTTCATTCACCGCACTTTTGAAGGACTGCTAAAAAGACATGGGGTGAACCATTGTGTAGCTACTCCTTACCACCCTCAAACGAGTGGTCAAGTTGAGTTGGCAAATCGGGAGATAAAGCTCATTTTGGAGAAGACGGTGCTGCGACCGGACCGTAAGGATTGGTCACTTCGACTCAATGAAGCTTTATGGGCATATAGGACTGCATATAAAGCCCCGATTGGCACTACACCGTTCAAGCTTGTCTATGGTAAGAGTTGCCATTTGCCGGTTGAGATGCAACACAAGGCACTGTGGGCCTTGAAGAGGATGGACTTTGATGAAGAGAGTGCCGGAATGAGAAGAAAATTTCAATTGCATGAGCTAGAGGAGATGCGACATGAAGCCTATGAAATGTCAAAGAACTACAAGGAAAGAACCAAGTTTCTACATGACAAGATCATAAAGAAGAAAGAGTTTGAGCCCGACAAATGGGTATGGATGTACAATTCAAGGATGAAGTTATTCCCCGGAAAGCTTCGTTCTAGATGGGAAGGTCCTTACCTTGTCAAGAAGGTGTACCCATCCGGGACAGTGATCATTTGTGCAAAAGAGGGAAGTAAGGAATTTTCCGTCAATGGGCAAAGGTTGAAACCTGTCGTTGAGGTCGGCCCGGACAAAGCCAACCAAGATTTTGATATTTTCATGATGGTAGAAGAAGAATTTGATGAAGATGAATGCTTAGATGAGGATGAGAAAGGGATTTACTACAAGGATCTCTTGAAAGTCCCAAAGAAGTGAAAAGTCCAACAATGAATAAGCCTGGCTGAAGGCGGTAAATTTAGCGCTAGTGGGAGGCAACCCACATCGTTTGAGACTCTCAACCCTTCTTTTGATACGTTAGTTTTGTTTTACACAAATACACACACGCACACTTGTGCTTTACAGTTTTTGTTTGAGTTTTGATGATGGCAGGTGATAGACATCAGAGAGAGAGAGGATCTAGAAGTTAATCATGGTCATTAAAACCAAAAGATCATGTTTTGAAGTTTGAAAATTGAAAAGACAAATCCACCACGACCGTGTGGCTGGACCACGACCGTGGCACAGGCAGCCAAACACGACCGTGGCTCTATGCCACGGCCGTGGGAATTAAAGCACCAAATTGGCCAAAGTTACAGGTTGTTTTGAAGATCGGCCACGACTGTGGCGATGGAGAGTGCCAACGACCGTGGTCCCCACCACGGCCGTGTTAAAGAAGGCTGGCCACGACCGTGGGCAACTGCCACGGCCGTGGGAGTTATTGCTGCATATTGGCCGAAGTTACAGGTTGTTTCGAAGATCAGCCATGACCGTGGCAAGTCGACCACGATCGTGGCATGAGGACATAGCCACGACCGTGGCGGGACACCACGATCGTGGCGAGGTCAGACCGGGGAGTTATTCATCGACAACACGACCGGGGCACCCGCCACGGCTGTGCTACCCAACCCTGGCCACGACCGTGGCCAGACCCGGTTCAGAAAAAAAAATATACTTTTAAGTGTCCAAAAAAGACCCTCCCCCTCATTCCTTCATCTTCCACCTCCAGAAAACGTCCGTGGAGGCGGAAAACGACCTTGGGCTCCCCCGTTGGTCACCCCTAACCCCCGAATCCACCTCCTTTTGATCCCCAATCCATCCCAAATCAATCCCCAGCCTTCCCTCTCCCATTCCCACCGTCCAATCTCTCCCAATTGCACCTCCATCTCCATTTCCATCTCCATTCCGCCCAGAACCCCCCCCCACACACACACAAAACCTCCACAAAAACCCCTCCATTCTTGCCCAAATCTACCACTAATCATATAACCATCATCCGTACATCACTATTCTTCCATTCCACCCATAAAACCACACCCACACCACCGTCTCCACCAAATCCGAAAATTACCCTCCTAACACCACTTCCACCTCCATCCTCACCATGAAGAAGTTTGGGAAAGCCTTAGCCAAGGGGACGAACATCATCACTGGAGGGAAGCGGCGTTCTAAAAACACCTCCTCCGAGGTGTCCATTCCATCCCACACCCCCATCACCCACCGCTTCCGCTCATCACTCCCTCCGCCAGTCGCAATCGGTGAGCGGATCACACACCCGCTCATCCGATAGCCACCATATCACAGACGCTACCTACGAGGGGGAGGACGAAGAAGAGGAGGAGTCCATGGAGGTCGACTTGGACAACTTCATTGATGAACTCGAGCCGGTGGCCGCGAAGAGAAACCCATAATCAAAAGCGGCACCGTCCTCATCCAGGCTGCCTCCAAAGCCCACACCACCCCGCCACTCGACGTCTCAGGTGACGGCGAGGCATGGTGTGTAGCCGCAACCTTCGCGGTAGTTGCAGCACGACGATGAGCAGTCGGCCCACTGGTACAATTTTGATACCAGCTCGGGGTCGCAATCATATGCGATGGAGGAAGAACAAGATAGCGAGGAGGAAGAGGTGGAGTTGGAACCGGAAGGAGAAGATGTCGTGACATGTTTGGAGGCAGACAGAGAAAGAACCCTGGGCAAAGCACAAGTGGGAGTGTCCTATGGAAGAGGACACAGGCAAAAGAAGGCTCATCTCATTTACCCCGAGTGCATGACAAGGCGAGTCGTCGCCTCCAGGTACGGTTGCGAGAAGACCATTGAGGACCGTGGAATCAAGGAGATAGTGGAAATGGGTTTGAAGACAATTGGGTTGTGGGGCGTTCTTTTCACACCCCAACCTACATATCCCACATTGACCCAAGAATTCTTTGCCACTCTGGAGAAGACAAAAGTGAGGGGTTGTGATGCACTCAGATTTGCCATGATGGGCAACATGCACACCCTCACTTCCACTGAGCTGAATGCTATCTTCGCCTCTAGTCCTGAAGAAGCCATGAAATTAGATGATGGCTTGGTAGAGAGAGACGACACTCTGGACTATGCATATTACTGGAAGAAATTCACGGGAAAAGAGGACTACTACGCGGGTAGATCAAAAACTGTTGCTATATGTAACCCGCTAATGCGCTATGTGCAGAAGGTCGTGGCAAACACTATTGTAGGGAGGTACGATAATCAAGGCTCCATCTCCCAAAAGGATATGATTGTCTTGATCGTAATGCACCACAAGAAGTACATTGACCTTGGAGTTCTTTTGATTGATCATATGAAGTCCATACCCTACAAGAGCACAAAACCCTTTGTCATGGGTGGGTTTGTGACTTCTATTGCACTAGCATTGGGATATGATCTCTCGGGGGCATAAGACGAGATTGAGGCAGAACGTGTTGACCTCAACTATCTGACGCGTTCGCACACCATAAAAACGAAAGATAAAAGAATGTTTTATTTGACTACAAGTGTGCATGATTTTGAGCTTGAGTTGCCTTATCACGCAGAACCCCTTATATCCGTATTGGGACCTGGCGACAGGTTGAGGGAAAAATTGATGGCATGGCAGCTAGACCACCCGAGAGAGTCATATACTAGGGGAGCCACTGCCGTACAGGAAGATGTTGCTGAATCAAATGTACAAGGGCAGGAGCACGAAGAAGAAGAAGCAAGGCAACCCCGAAGAACTAAAAGGAGGGATGAGGGGACATCCCAGCTGCAGCCACCCTCAGGGAACGTCTATGACATGGCTACCATCCAGGCGCACCTTGAGAGTATTCAGAAGACTCAAGGTGACATGCAGCTTGTCCAGCAGTACATGTGGCAAGATCAACAGCAAATGCATTACCAGATCAACCACTTGTACCAATACCAACATGCCCAAGCAGCACGAAACCCCGAATGGGGTGCAGACTTTTGGGGTGGTATAGCTGGACATCCACAGGCGTATCCTCCACCCCAGGATGACTACTGGGGGAACTACTATCAGCACCCTCCATCCAGCTCGGCTCCAGACTCAGCTCCCCCTCTGGATCCTCCTCAGATGCCACAACAGCCACCACAGCCTTGATTCTTCCCCTATCTTCCCTAAGCTATAGTTTCATGCTGAGGATAGCATGATTCTAAAGTTTGGGGTGGGTAGGGCGGTATGCATCACTCCTTTTCTCTTTTTGTCATTTTGATATCACCTCTTCCATCTAGTTTAGTTTTACTGATTTTGTTGCATAGCATGTAGTTCATTTCTGCATTTTTGAATATTTTTTTAAAAAAAAATTTGCTTCTTCAGCCATGCATTGCATCTCATGTAGGTTTTTGCTAATTTTTGCATGTTTTAGCTAGGATTTACTTGCTTTTTACCTAAAATTGTGTTTGAATGTGATTTAGTACAATGTGACACATTTTTAGCCAATTTTGCCTAGATTTGATGTTTCTTGTCCAAAAAGCATGTTTTGACTCAATCTTTACCAAATTGAATGAAATTGCTCATCTTTGACAAATACAAGATGATATGCTATGATAAAGTGCTATGTGGTATCAACGAGTGACTTCTTACATGCTTGTCACCTCCCTTGGGAATGTGTTGGATTGATTGAATTATGATACGAGCAAGCATAGAACGTTTAATGTTTGTGGAGTTACTTGATTGATATATGTATTTCATTTGGTTCTATCATGTGATGTGATATCTATGGTGAAGTGTCAGACTAGTTTTCATGCAGGAGACCTTATGTGGAAGATTATGCCAAGTGATCCCTCTTTGACCCGACCACTCTTTCATCATCTTCATACCTCTCCGCCTCATTAAAAGATGCCAAAGGGCACATATTAGCCGTGGCCACCTCCAAAAGTTTGGGGTGGCCACATCTTTATCTCCCCGCTTCACTCTATCTACCATATGCCCTATCTACACCAAGGGCAAGAAAAAGGAAAAAAAAAGAAAAACAAAATAAAATAAAAGGATGCTCCTGTTTAAGAGCATTTAAATAAAGAAAAGATGAGTGTGTAAAAGCACTCCAAATCTTACCGCAACCCTTTCTTCTCTTTTCATACCCATGGAGCTAGGAAACATTAAACCTAGCTCACTTTATCCCTTTTCCACAGCCATGTGGGTCATTTGGCATAACTTGAAGCATAAGGTTGAAGGCATGAAGGTGAAACGACACTCCTAGTCATCGGCGATTAACATCATCATGAAACGGTCTACCCGGAACCTTATGGATGAGATATTGATAACTTGTGCAATCCATGCATTATATGAAAAGTTCTTGTGCTCTGTGCTCCCTTCATGGTTGGTTTGTGAAAGTAGAAGAGGAGGGAAGTGATTTGCATGTACCTAGTCACCTTTGATCCCATTTAGCATTTGTCGCCCATCATATTGTATTTGTCATATCTTTTGATTATGGAAAATGGAAAAGAGATTGAGTTGGAGCATACTTGAGGACAAGTATGTTTCAAGTTTGGGGTGGTGATCCAACCCTATTCTAGGGATGTATCTCGTGTCATTTTGTACTTTTATCACATTCAAATGCATTAGAATTATAGGTTTTCTCCCCAATATGAGTATCATTGCAAATACGCTTATGGATGTTCTTTGCACTGTTTTTCAGGTACTTGGACCATGCTTAGATGGACGAGAGAGAGGGTGGAACCCAAAGAAGGCCCCAAACTCTCCCTCAACCTACCTCCAGTGGCCAAGAATCATCCCCGAGCAAAGACATCCGAAATTGACAAAGTAAGAAGCAAAATCAAGAAGTCAAGCCTCACCACGGCCGTGGCCCCAATGCCACGGTCGTGGCTTTATTGCCAAATTCCAACAGGTTGCAACAGGGAAATCCACAAAATCCCACGGCCGTGGCCACCTGCCACGACCGTGGCCCTTGAAGACACCACGGCCGTGGCCATCAGAACGGTCGTGGTCAGTAGAAGAGAACACGGCTGTGGCACCCTGCCACGGTCGTGGGAATTAAATTGTGAAAAATCAGCTTCCAATAGGGAAGCTGCCCAGAAAGCCATGACTGTGGCCAAGTCGCCACGACCGTGGCCGATTCTGATCAAGACGCCCGTGGCCCCTCCCCACGGTCAGCCTGACTCCTCCAAAATGGCCGTGTTACCCAACACGGCCGTGGTGCATGCTACCCACCACGACCGTGGCACTCCTCCACGGCTGTGGCCACCACCCTACTTTGCTTTTTTCACCACTGCCTTCACCCCACGACCGTGTTCACCACCCCACGGTCGTCCCCCACTACCCTCACCATGGCCGTGGCACACCCACCACGACCGTGGTGATCACATACCCTACATAACTTTCCACTGTTATTCCTATTCTACCCCCACTTAACCCTAGCTCCTATATAAGCACTAGTTGCTTCTAGGGCTCGAGGTTAAGCACCCCTAGCCGACCCTAGCTGCTTCCTTGCCTCCATTACTCCAATTCACCTACTCCCTTGCATCTAACCCCATTTCCACCCACTTTCCACTCATTTCCACCATAGAAACCTAGTTTCTCTAGGTTTCTATCCATCCATTCCACCATTTTCATGCACCCCTGCACCTTTGGAGGAGGGAGGTCGTCTGCAGCTGCTTGGAGGTGAAGAAGGAGGCCACTACATCGAGCTTCATGGCGTTTTCCCTTCTTCTATCCCCTTCTTTTCCTAGTTTGATCATGTATAGCTAAGCCCCCTTGGGTGGGATGTTTGGGGCAAAAATGTGACTTTGATACCATGTTGGGGGAATATAATTTGTAATTAACATATTTCATTTCTATGATGATTGCCTTTGCTTATATCTCATTTCCCATTGCTTGTGCATGTGGTTGTTGTTTAATTACATTAATTGCTTGCCTTGTGATGTTTGAAGACATTTGTCTCTAGGATGTTTTGGTTTCTATGTAGCTATCATAGGATTGGCTCCTAGGTCCTTAATTCGGATCCCTAGCTAGCCCCCTATCTTCCTACATAATCACCTTCTTCCTACATGCAAATGTGAGTTCTAAGTGACTAGTATAAGTTTGATTAGTGCAATTGCCTAGGATTTCCTAAAGGCTGAGGTGGCTAGTGGCATGAGGTCAAATACCCTCATCTCTACTCCCATCCTTACCCTTGGTCCTCAATTGACTAATACCACTTATCCTAGAGACCTAGACTTGGTACGTCCTATGAGAATTACACCTAGCCCTAGTATTCCAATTAGTAGCTTAGGGTAAATTCTCATAGCACCCACCTTGTTGTTTGGTTTGGTAATCTAGAATGAGATATGTTAATTGCTTGTTATGGTGACATCCCCCAACTAATGTCAAGGTCACATTTCCAAACGGCCCACCTCCTTCATCTAATTGCTTAAAACCCTAATTGCCTAGTTTGCTTGTTAATGCTAGCTTAGTTCAATTGCTTTAGTCTAACTTAGTTAATTGCCTAGTTTTGTTAGCTAAGTGGTAATTTAGGTTTTTGATCTTGATTAGTGGTTAACTTAGGTTCTCAATTTCTAGTTGCTTGCTTAGTCTAGTATAGTCTGTTCTTGCTCTTGTTTAGATAGCTTGTTAACTCAGATTGCTAATTTAGTCTTTTGATAACTTGGTTTCACATTGCTTTTCCTACTTGCTCGTTTAGCTTAATCAATCAAACAAACCTTCAAACCCTAAAAACCCTAAGCTCTGCATAAGGAACATAGCTCACGCTTTATAACTCTAGCGCCCCCTCTATCTCCGCGGTTCGACCCCGCATCTTGCCTTTGATCTATACTACAACAGTACCCCGTACGCTTGCGGGCGCATTGTTTTAGTTTTAGTGATAGACTTGATTTGGGACCATATAAATTTCTAAAGCAAGGATCCCATCCATCATCCCGTGCCTCCCGACCTCGTGGATTGCACTCGGCCACCCTAGTTGGCTGGTGTTGTAAGCCTCTAGCGGGAGCGCGCCAAAGGGGTGGATAACTTGTAACATCCCTGACCTGGGTTATGTTTTAACCCTAGGTGTTTTGCTTAATAAAAGTAATCACATGCTTGCTCTTATCTTTTTAAAGATAATTAAGGCTCAAGAGGAACTTATATTGCCATTTTAATCCTTTTTTAATATTGTTGAAAATCAATGTTTTGATTGTTTTGGTCTAAAGTGCAAATTACCCAAGTTGAGGGGTTTAATTGCAAATTGTGCATGATAATATGTTCCTCATGTGTTGAAGCATCATGAGAGAGAATATGATGCAAAGATATGGCTTGTGATAGCCTGAATACCAAGAAAGAGTTGATAAAGATATGTTTGTGCATTAAAACCTAGTTTTGGTGTAATGTGCAATTTACCCAAAACCTAGGGTTCAATATGCAAATTACCACTTCAAAAAGGTCCCTAATGTTTCTTGGCATCATTTGGAGTAAATAAAATGAGAGGGGCATCTCAATTGTATCTCTTTGAAGGAGAGAGAATCTTGATATTAAAATAATCAAGATTTAAGCATAATGGAAACATTAGTTCAAATTAATACATAAATAAAATAATTGAAGGGCCTTCAACCAAAATTAAAATGGTTGGATTCAGATGTTTGTGGACGTCCTTGAGCTTTTCAAGGACCACAAAATATCCCAACGAGGTGAAAACTCCACTCACCTTATTATAAGAAAAAGAATTTCCACTCAAATATGGATATTACTATTATAAGGGTTAAGGTGCTTAATTTCTTTTCTATTAATTCATGAATAATGGAAGGGATCTCGGTGGGTATAGAGTTGCCTTTGCATTCAAGAAACCAAGGGGGAAGAGGCGGCAACAATTTTGGAATTAAAAGATTTTTGTAAAAAACATTTTCTCTCTCATTGATTTTCTTATAAAAAAGCCTTTACTACTCAAACCAAAGACCTTTTCGGATCCTTTTCTTCTCCTTGCTTGGAAAAACGACCAAGGGAGCAAGGAATAGAAGAAAGACGACCCCCCCCCCAACCTGTGGTAAGTTCTTGACCTTCGTTCTTCTTGATTTCATGGTGGAAATCATAAAACAATGCATAATTTCTTCATATCTCGATCCCATCTTCACTTCTAACCATTCCTTTTCACTCAAAAGCTTGAGGAACGATCCTTGTGGTTAGAGAAAGCTTATTCTATAATTGTTGACGTGAAGCTCTAAGATTTGAATCTCAATTGAAGGCGGGTTATATAACTTGAACCCTTAATCATTATTATTGAATTCAATTTCTCAATTCAATCGATTCAATTGTTCTTATTGCAATAGCCTTGATAAGTTGATGTAATTGCCATGGAAATGGCAGTAGATTTCGTGGGGTTAAAGGTTGAAGATTATCACCTGATCATAAGCACACACCTGAACTAATTTGAGTTGCAAACGGTTTCACCAAACCGTTTGGTGACTTGGACTCCAAACCGCATGAGAGGGTTGACCGTTTGGTTATGTTGACCGTTTGAGGTATGAACTTATGTATGTGTTGGATGATGATCCAATGGATCCAATTTATTTATTCAATGTGTCTACATTACTTCAATTGGAAACCCTAATCAAGTTGATTAATGAATCGTTGATTGGTCCTAATGATTTCAAGACAAATTGGGTCAAACGGTCTTGAGACCGTTTGAGCCCAAACGGTCTTGAAACCATTTGGGACCAAACAGTTTCAAAACTGTTTAGAGGGTTAGCGGTTGATTCTTAATTATTGGATAAAGATCTAATGGTGTTAATTGATGAATCCTTCGATTGCCTAATTGATAATCAATTCAATGGTGCAAGTTATATTCAATTGATTTATGAAATGACCTAAAGAGCCCTTGCGGTTTTGGGATTGATTTGGCCCAAATGGTCTTGAGACCGTTTGATTCCAAATGGTCTTGAAACCATTTGGGTTCAAACGGTTTCAAAACCGTTTGGAGGCCAAACAGTTTCAAAACTGTTTGGTGATTAAACTTCAAAACCGAATGGAGTTCATTTGTGATTCAATCATTTGGAAATTGAAGGTAATGATTGTTCCAATGATCCAATGTTTAATAGTGATGGTAATCATAGATGGTACAAAGGTTAAAGACCTAAAAGCACCTAAATGATTGGTACTAATAAAGGGGTAAACCCTAATCACTGATAAGAGCAATAATTTGGTACACTATGACAATCATAGTTGTATGCACTTGATTGAAGGGTTGATATAACCTAATCAAGTTGAGAGAATGAAAAAAATGGAATTCATACATGAGTATGACTCATGTGGTGATCAAGGGTATGATCCTTAGTAAAGAGATCATGAAACCCTAATCATGAGTATAGACCCAAATCCAGGGTACGGATGTAACCCTAATCTAGGGTGATGATATGTGTAAACCTAATTTAGGGTGATGTAATGCAAAACCCTAATTGGGATGAATAATAAACCTTGATTATGGGTACTTGAATGTAAAACCCTAATTGGGATGAATAGTAAAGCCCAATTGTGGTTTATTGAATGTAGACCCTATTCTGGGGAGAAATTTATGTGAAACCCAAACTAAGAATGGTTTCATGAGAAACCCTGATGTTTGATGTGATGTGAAGCTCAAATCCAGGGTAATACTATATAATGCTTTATGAAGCCCTAATCTGAGAAATATGGTGATAAACCATAACCTTGATGTGGTTAATATAATGAATGTCCTCAAAAGACATGAAATGGGAAACCCTAACCCTGGTACGGTAATAGTGGTGTTACCCTTGAATAGTGAATCCATATTTGTTTTATATGGTACTGATATGCAATTGATATTGCTGTTATCATTTGTGTTGACCATGCAGGTATTCTGAAATGATGATCATAGTCAGGTATGAACTATGATGTTTAATTCACTATTGTGATTGGGCCTTGTGTGCTATAATATACCTTGCTACCTGGTAAGAGGTAACAAGAGAGTTAATGGGCCTCAAGTACCATGAGTGATGCTTGTAATAGCAATTTTCATGTTTTCCTTGGTCAGATGACCTGAAGGAGATAGTTACATGGAAAAGTGGTAACAATGCTCAATGATGAGCCAAGGGTTTAAATACCCAGAACCATATGATTATGGGGATGAGATTGTGAAGGGATGATAATTCCCAGTATTGAAAAGAGGAACTGAGTTCCCAATGTCTTTTAATGACTAATAAGTAATTGATGCAATTAGTACATGTCTCTTTATAGCATTGTTATAATAAGCTATGTTTTGAGAAATTGGTTGATGCTAAAAGAATATGAAAATATACTTAATTAATCAAGTGAAATCTATTCATGTAGTGATCTGACCATAGATCCATCATCATCAATAGTTGATGATGGTGAAATAGGTTTTCCTATGGAATTCCTAGAGTTCGCATATTCTGAATATGTGGGGGTAAATGGGCAAAAATATCCTTATGTCCTGGTGAAGAGGTTGAGAGAAGATAAACATCAAACCTCTCAATCCTTCATGTGTCGAGATGGATGTATCATAAATCTCCCGATGGTTGGGAAGGATGTATTATTAATCTCCCAATGTTATTTAATGTCGGGTCATTGGAGATAAACATTAAATCTCTCGATTGCCGATGAGAGTGTAGTTGACGATGTAAGTCTATAGCGAAGTTTTCAGTATACCCTAGAATGCTATTTTGAGAAGTTAACACAGTCCTACTTGTGGTGACGTACTGACCGGGATGTGGGAGGACATGAGAACCCGGCTCACCCTATAAAAAGGGGTAAAGCCCTTGTCGAGATCCAGAAAGTCCCACGCAGCCAACCCTTCCTTTTACTTCTTCTTCATCTTCTCCGTGCAAACCCTAGTTGTTAAGAGGGTACTTTCCCGAGAGCAACGGGGACCTGAGAAGTCGTTCTGTTGGAACTTTGGTGGATCCCCATGACCTAATGAAGATCCACCATCATCTTCTTGATCTAGCCTGTGCGCAATACCTGCATGAGTTCTTTAACCTCACTGCAGATCGCATGCTTTGCACCCATGGCACGAACCATCTCGGTCGTGGTATGGGGTCTGGTTGTGAACGGAGGGGAGTGGAAGAAGTGAGGAGGTGGTTTTCAGTGAGGCTCTGGGCCTAGAGGTGGAAGGAGGTGACCGCGAACCCCTGCAAGTCAGCGGCAATAGGAGCAACTCGCGGGCAAGAAGATGATCTAGACGAGTGGACAAAAACGCCCTTCCAAAGCATGAAGAGCTGGGACTTCACGCGGGGGTAGTTTAGTAATTCAGTTATATCTTTAAACCAACCGCGTCAACGTTGCATGAAGAGGACACTTGGCGCGCTCCGATTGGCCCAAGTAAGGTTTTCTTTCAAAAATCATAGTTAATTATTCGTAGCTCAGATTAGCACACATAAAATATGAAAGTTGATCAGAAAAATGAGGGGAATCCATTAAAAATATAATTGGATCTTGTGTCTACTTTCAATTCGAAGAGTAATGGAAGTTTTTAACTTTAATGTATTAATGTTTAAAGAACCCTATTTTGATATGATTAAAGTGATTAGTAGGGTTTAATAGATGATTAAAGTTGATATTAGCCTGTTAATGATAAAAAGGAACATTAGGAAGAAAAAGGATGAATTTTGCACATAATTAGTTTAATTGGAAGTCCTTGTGCATGAATATGTTTTAATAGGCCTTGGAACCCTAATGTTAACTAATTTGATTATTAATGGCTTTAATTGATTAATTCCATGATTAAAGATGAAATATGCTGAATCTAAGTTAGTTTGAGAATTAAAGTCCCTAATTGTGGATAAATACCCTAAATGTAGTAATTAGGGTTTTCTCATGAATAAAAGATGGAATTAATTGCAAATCGAGTTCATAAGTTATTTTGACCATAATGAACTACGAATTGATGATAAATGTGTATAATGATCTTGTCATGGATTAAAAGGATAAAAAAATAGTAGCTGTAATAAAAGAGGCTTAATAAGCTTAATTAATGGTTAAGTATGCCTTTAATCCGGAATTGATAATTAGATGTGGAAATAATTAGGGTTTGTGATCAATTGTGATTAATAAGGGTTTAAAATAATTGTAATGGAAACCCTAAAAGTGGACTATAAACCCTAGGAAATGAACTAGATTTAATAGATCTTAATGACATGAGAAATAAAAGGAGATTGTATAATTGTTTCAGGATCTTGTTGAATGCTTGCATGCTCATTGTTGTTTGGACTATTCCTGCACCTGAATCTACATGTACAAGTATGTGGTTACACTTATGACTACCCAAATTAGTTTTCCAGGATTTTATCAATGTTTCCCTCATGGCTTGAATTAAATTGTTGGATGTATTTAATTCATGCAAAGTATAATGTGAATATGACTATCATATAAGAAATATGCCTACTAGCTCAGATCCTAGTCCCCTCTATAGCTTAATGGGTTGACCTAGTAAATGGCTACCAATGGTGTAGGCCCATCAGGTCATTGGATGACTTAGTAAATGGCTACCAATAGGGTAGGTCCATCAAGTCACATTGAGTTAGAGATTGGACTACCTATGGGTAGTGCCATGCGACTCAACCCTAGATATTGATCTACCTGTTAGGTAGGATCATGCGGGGTTTAATAAGGATCTACCTAGAGAGAGGTAGTATCTCAGTCCACTGCAGGGACAACATAGAGATAGGGGATAGGAAAGGATTGAGTAGTATAGTTTAAAACGTAACTTTGACTGTTAAATGATAATTGGCTGATTACTTTGTTACTATAGTTGCACAATTATTGTTTCCCCCACATACCAGCTTCTTGCTGACCGACGTTTTGTTTGTCGGCGTTTTAGGTATAAATGAAAGGAACAAATAGTAAAGTGGCATATGTGGAATTAAATGAGAAATAAAGTGCACTGGAGGATTAGATAGATTACCATCTTC
The DNA here is from genome assembly GCA_963693085.1 of Alisma plantago-aquatica. Lineage (NCBI taxonomy): Eukaryota > Viridiplantae > Streptophyta > Magnoliopsida > Alismatales > Alismataceae > Alisma > Alisma plantago-aquatica. The sequence continues at coordinate 489,224,332 of OY856414.1, forward strand.
ATGGATAGAAGTTTAGAAATCCCAGTTTTCCCAAGGTAAGAAAAGATTTATTTTATACCAGTTTTCAGTTTAGTTGGTAAAGTTTATTAATTGTTATTTAGTATTTGTCGAACCTTTGATCCTGTAATTGAATAACGGCTCTATCCTTCGGGTCTCCCTTAATTGGGGTTACCGGGAGGCAGGGTCGTTACAATTGGTATCAGAGCATAGGTTCTGCAATTAATCTTTAATAATTACTAAATTTTACAAATTACATAGAACCCAAGGGAGTTATTAGAGGATTATCCGAAAGACAGAGGTGACTAGAAAAGGATCACGACCGGGGGCTGGCAATATTTTCCTTCTCACCGCTAGTCAGAATGTGAGGACTCCCGGATCTGTGTGACTGCCTGGCCAAAGTCTTAGGGTATGAATCAAAATAAGATACCTTTAATACTCTCTCATCTTGTTCATCCTTTCTCAACTCAAATTCTATTAAGGACCTTAAGGATTAGGGTTTTCTCTCTTTTCCTCACCCTCTTGAGGTATGGGTAAGGTTGATAAGGATTAAGGAATCCTCCATTAAATTAATAAAAAGCATGTAAATAAGATGTCATGGACATAAGCTTAATAGAGTAAGCGTAAAGGAATAGATACATGCTTAGGTCGTATGACACGAGTTGCCTTTGCCCTCAGGAGAGACATGAGGATAGACCTCCTTGTCTGGAGGATGAGTAAACAGAATTAGTCTTGGAGGTGGAGACCTTCATTAAAAATAGATACCTAGCACATCCTTTGAGGATGATGTTAACCCTAACCCTAAGTGGAGGTTAGAGAGAGAGATGACATGATGAGTTAGATGTCATGGTTGACCGAGTGTTTGGTTGGACATGCCTTTGGGATGCCATAAAAGGATAGATGACCTAGTACCTTTGGAAACCAACCCTGGAGAGGGTCGTGCATGCTAGAGAGAAGGATAGCTCCTTCATGGATGAAGTTAAAGAAGAACCTATAGAACCCTATGGGCTTATGCAGGTAGGGTATAGATTATGCCCAGAGTACGTCAGTAGTACGGTAGTAGGTTGAAACCCTGGCCAGAAGGGCATGATGGATGGCTTATGAGATAAGCATAAAGAGATATGGATAATCTTGAGCCAAACATGAGTTGAGCATAGGCTTCAACCACATAAGGGTATGCTTGTGAGCATGAGCCTTCATGGAGAAGGGACCTCTAGTAAGTATGGTTGGAGGTGGAATTAGCTCTAGAGAGAGGAAGAAGGAACCAAGCAAGGAGGTTGGAAGCCTAAAACCCTGAAACTTGAGGAATAGTGGGGAGTTGAGGATGATGCGACCTACGTGGATGATAGTGGTTACCTTATGCTTGATTCTTGGAGGTTGATGATATCATGGTTGCCTTTAGAGGAACCAAACCCTAGAGAGAGGATGATGCTTCTAGTACCCATGGTATAAGTGGTTACCTGTTGGATGAGATAAAGAGTGCTTTAGACCCTGAGGGGTTTAAGTAACCAGTTGTGAGGCTTTATACCTAGTTGGTTGCCCTGGAAGAGGACTCAAATCTGAAGCGTTGCTCGAGTAGAAAGATCATGGAGGTACATGACATACCTTGGACATGCTTGATTCGTGGTTAGGAGGTTGAACATGTAGTTGGATACCCAAAGGAGAACCTAGGGTTCCTAGGCCTAAGAGGGGAAGCAGTGTATTCGATGCTCATGATGAGATTTGAGTCTCTATAGTTTCGAGCATGGTACTCCTCACGTGTAGGGATAAAGGAAATCCCTTAAGTTAAGGGTATGCTTGATGAACCCCTCATAGCTAAGTTGATTTAATGTTCAGGAAAGAGAACAAGTATGACCTAGCATAGTTAATAGGTGGTCTGGTTGTGCCTTAGTAGCTGTTGGGTTAGGCATGCTCATTAGAATGTAAACCCTAAGGATGCTTGTGACCTTTGTTATCAAGGTGTAGTTTCCTCCCATCCTGGGAGATGGACCCTGTCGTAGGGAGTACGCCAGTTTTGTTGGTTTTGAGGTAACCTAAAGAGGTCTCATAAGATCTTGAGGAACTAAGTGAAAAGTACATGGTACGAGGATGAACCTATAGACCCATAAATAACCATCTCTACATGCATATGAATGTGTTACCATGGAGGTAACCGGTATGGGGTCTGACCAAGGTAGGCAGGTCGCCATGATCCCTGAGAAAGGATGAAAGACAACCCAGGAATGCAGAGAGAGAGGTGATGAAGGCTTGGGTAAGGTTCTAAGTCGGACATGTACTGTGATAGAATCCTAAGTCTATCCTAGGGTCAGGTGGGGATAAGACCGATGGAAGTAGGAGTTACCTAATTCCCTAGTTGCACATGAACATAGGGTTGGGAGGTAACATCTATCATTGTTTGAGGGCCATGGGTTAGGAGATTGATCACCTTCATGAACTCATGGGACCCAAAGGGCAGATGAGTAGGGCACTCTCTAGATGCATGAAGGAAGAGGGATGATTCCAAAAGTTTCGGCACCCTATAGACCCAAAGGAGATGACCAAGGATTGTGTGTAAACCCCAGTAGGTTCAAGACCAGTTTTCCACGAAAGTAATTTTTGATATCATGATGTTTGTGATGTGGAGACATGAGTTGCACATTTCAACTTAGTTTTGAAGGTGTACTGGCAAGGTGGGTTGTACCATCTCTACTCTTGGAACAGGATGAACTCTGTATTTGGACTGTAGCCAAATGCTTATTTCCTCTTGTTATGGGAGTGAGAGATAGGACAGTACGCATGCCATACACTAAGGATAAAAATGATGTGCGTTGAAACATTGCTACAAGGTATGGGGATAGAGATGATAACATACCCTCATGGAACCATGATACATGGATGGTTTACAAACACTAAGAGTATTAAGGAGATCATCTTGTGGGGATGTGATACCATGAGCTTTGTGGAATTTGCAAGTTATACAAAGGTTGAGTTTGATCACCAGGTGGATGAGCTCAGAGTTTCTTGATGAAGATAAAACTAGAGTTTGAGATGAAATGATAAGTATATTACATGGAGGTGTATGTCCTCAACAATACTTAACACCTAAGGATGAGAAGTGGTAATGAATGCTCTGGTTGAGGTATAGCTTCCTGGTTTAGCTGGGAGCTAGAAGAAGTTGAGGTTGTTAGGCTAACCTTAAGTTGAGAAAAAGAGATGAGTTTGGCTAACACTCAGATATAACAAGATCTGTTGAACAAGACTAGTGGTTGTTTGGGTAGCCAGTATAGTCCTTGATGTAGTAAAAGGATGGTGATAGAACCTCAGATACACTTCTTTGGATAGGAAGGTAATAAAACCCTTTTTAGAGTGGTTTAGGGTTTCCGAGGTATCAAGCTTGAGGAATCATAACAATACAGGAGGTCATGATATACCTTGATACTACAAAGATAGTAAGTGATGGTATCATTCTGGATGCTTAAAACAAAGTTGCATGTAGCATGTGGCCATGCAAGCCAGGAGGTGAAGGACGAACACCATTAACCCAGTGCATGGATATAAAGTATAAAGAGTTCCTGAAAGGGAATGGGAGTTCATCACTATGGATGTTGTGAGTCTCTCCTGGACCAAGAAGGTCAAGATACAATATGGGTTATGGTAGATCGCCTTACCTAGATGACATGAGAAAGGAAGAGTTCTGTCAAGGGACAGATTTGGTTGAACTACATATGAAAAGAGATGGTTCAACTACACGATCATGCGAATTCAAGAGTTCTTGATGTGACCCAAAGGTTCACTTCCATGAGGTGGGAGTAGATACATGAAGAGCTCAGTGTTTGTACAGTTTATCACCCCATACTAATGGACAGTATGATCCGAACTAGAGGGTCTGATGAGAGCATGTGTGCTCATTTAGGGTGATACATAGAGACAATTCTTAATATGTGATGTTAACCACCATAGCCTTTATCGGGATGCAAGAAGTTCCATAAGGAGGTAGTGTCGGTCACCACTTCATTAAGATGATGTTGGTGAAGGAGGCCTCGTGAAGGTCAGAAAAGAACCATAGTGTGTGCAGATGAAGTTGCTTGATCAAGAAATGGCTGAGAGAGAGCCCAAGGGTGACAGGAGTCACGAGTTGATGCAAAGCAGATTGACATGCAGTTCACTGTGGGAGAATACATGACGTGAAAATCCGACCCCTCTGAACTACAGCTGAGAAAGTTAAGTCCCCTATATAAGGGTCCATTTGAGATGGATTGGTGGATATAGTTGTGTTTAACCTTATCCCTCAGGATAACATGAGGTATAATGTGTTACATGAGTCCGATCTAGAGTACTATGTGAGGTAACCAAGCCATGTGTTGAGCCCTGAACCAATTCAACTTTTGAGAGTATGAAATGTCCTGAGTCACCTATGAGGGTACAATATACCCAGGTAAGAAGGAACTCAGATGGAATAATATGAGACGATGAAGGTTCTTGAGAAGCACCATGGAAAGGGTGAGGCCACATGGGAGCCATGATGGACATATGAAAGGCTTATCCTATTTGTTTGTTTGCTTGTTAGAATTTTGAGGACAATTCTTATAAGAGGGGAAGGATGTTACAACCCCAATTTTTGGGTTCCTTGGGTGAGAAATGTAATTTCTCACATTAATGATATAATTCGTTGTGAATAAATGGTTTTTGTTTAAAATAGCCTTGTTGTTTTATTTGTGGCCCAATAACAAGGGAAGGATAAAGGAAAGTCCACTATTATCAAGTAAATAAGAAAATAAAGAAAAAGGAAAAGTGTGGAAACCTCTAGAAGGCAAATCCAAAAAGGGATTTCGTGCCTCTTGGGTCCCTTGGGTTCCAAGGAGTCCAAGGTGGCATAGAGAATATAAAAATAAAAGAAAAGATCAATTAAATATTTCCTTATCGAGAAATAAATTGAAAATAATGGTAATATTTGGAAAACAAGTGAAAAGAGGTGCAATCAAGTTATCCATAGTGGGATTTCGTATCTCAATGATTCCTAACGATAAAAGGAATACCAATAAGTAAAATAGAAGAGAAATAATGAGAAATCCTCAAAAAGGAATTATTTTAATAAGAAATAAACAAGATAATGTGAAATAATGCATATTGATGCATTTAAGGATAATGAGTATTCCTTAAAAAGGAATTTCGAATTCTTAGAGTTTCTTGGGATCCAAGGAGTCCCAATGAAGAAAGAGGAAAGATAAAATACTAAATTTGCAAAATAAAAGGATAACGTGATACATTATTAAGGAATTTTGTGATACTCATAAAAGGGAAGTATTCTCTATTAAATAAAAATAGAATTTCGAGGCCAATAAATAAAAAGGCATGAATAAAGAGAATAAGGGGGAGGATTTTCATATTTCTAATTATCAATGCAGTAAAGAATATCAAGAGGTAAGTAGGAGGGAGAACCTTACTTCTCATTGAATGAATAGGAGTCCTAATGGGTATGGGACTCGATTTCTCTTAGATCAACGTCTCTGGACGTGGCTACACTCACCCTATAAAAATGGGTAAAGCCCTTGTCGAGATTTAGAAAGTCCCACGCAGCCAACCCTTCCATTTTACTTCTTCTTCATCTTCTCCGTGCAAACCCTAGCTGTTAAGAGGGTACTTTACCAGGAGCAACGGGGACCTGAGAAGTCGTTCCGTTGGAACTTTGGTGGATCCCCATGACCTAATGAAGCTCCGCCATCATCTTCTTGATCTAGCCTGTGCGCAATACCTGCAGGAGGTCTGTAACCTCACTGCAGATCGCATGCTTTGCACCCATGGCACGGACCATCTCGGTCATGGTATGGGGTCTGGTTGTGAACGGCGGGGAGTGGCGGAGGTGAGGAGGTGGTTTCCGGTGAGGCTCCGGGTCTGGAGGTGGAAGGAGGTGACCGCGAACCCCTGCAAGTCGGCGGCAACAGGAGCAACTCGTGGGGAAGAATATGATCTAGACGAGTGGACAAAAACGCCCTTCCAAAGCATGAAGAGCTGGGACTTCACTCGGGGGTAGTTTGTTAATTCAGTTATATCTTTAAACCAGTCGCGTCAACATTGCAGGAAGAGGACACTTGGCGCGCTCTGATTGGCCCAGAAAAGGTTTTCTTGCAAAAATCATAGTTAATTAATCGTAGCTCAGATTAGCACGCATAAAATATTAAAGTTGATTAAAAAAACGAGGGGAATCCATTAAAAATATAATTGGATCTTGTTTCTGCTTTCAATTCGAAGAGTAACAGAAGTTTTTAACTTTAATGTATTAATGTTTAAAGAACCCTATTTTGATACGATTAAAGTAATTAGTAGGGTTTAATAGATGATTAAAGTTGATATTAGCCTGTTATTGATAAAAAGGAACATTAGGAAGAAAAAGGATGAATTTTGCACGTAATTAGTTTAATTGGAAGTCCTTGTGCATGAATATGTTTTAATAGGCCTTGAAACCCTAATGTTAACTAATTCGACTATTAATGGCTTTAATTGATTAATTCCATGATTAAAAATGAAATATGCTGAATCTAAGTTAGTTTGAGCATTAAAGTCCCTAATTGTGGATAAATACCCTAAATGTAGTAATTAGGGTTTTCTCATGAATAAAAGATGGAATTAATAGCAAATCGAGTTCATAAGTGATTTTGACAATAATGAACTACAAATTGATGACAAATGTGTATAATGATCTTGTCATGGATTAAAAGGATAAAAAAATAGTAGCTTTAATAAAAGAGGCTTAATAAGCTTAATTAATGGTTAAGTATGCCTTTAATCCAGAATTGATAATTAGATGCGGAAATAATTAGGGTTTGTGATCAATTGTGATTAATAAGGGTTTAAAATAATTGTAATGGAAACCCTAAAAGTGGACTATAAACCCTAGGAAGCGAACTAGATTTAATAGATCTTAATGACATGAGAAATAAAAGGAGATTGTATAATTATTTCAGGATCTTATTGAATGCTTGCATGCTCATTTTTGTTTGGATTATTCCTGCACCTGAATCTACATGTACAGGTATGTGGTTACGCTTATGACTACCCGAATTAGTTTTCTAGGATTTTATTGATGTTTCCCTTGTGGCTTGAATTAAACTGTTGGATGTATTTAATTCATGCAAAGTATAATGTGAATATGACTATCATATAAGAAATATGCCTACTAGCTCAGATCCTAGTCCCCTCTGTAGCTTAATGGGTTGACCTAGTAAATGGCTACCAATGGGGCAGGCCCATCAGGTGATTGGATGACTTAGTAAATGGATACCAATGGGGTAGGTCCATCAAGTCACATTGAGTTAGAGATTGGACTACCTATGGGTAGTGCCATGCGACTCAACCCTAGATATTGATCTACCTATTAGGTAGGATCATGCGAGGTTTACTAAGGATCTACCTAGAGAGAGGTAGTATCTCAATCCACTGCAAGGACAACACAGAGATAGGGGATAGGAAAGGATTGAGTAGTATGGTTTAAAACGTAACTTTGACTGTTAAATGATAATTGGCTGATTACTTTATTACTATAGTTGCACAATTATTGTTTCCCCCACATACCAGCTTCTTGCTGACCGACATTTTGTTTGTCGGCGTTTTAGGTATAAATGAAAGGAACAAATAGTAAAGCGGCATATGTGGAATTAAATGAGAAATAAAGTGCACAGGAGGATTAGATAGATTAGCATCTTCATGGATAGAAGTTTAGAAATCCCAATTTTTCCAAGGTAAGAAAAGATTTATTTTATACCAGTTTTCAGTTTAGCTGGTAAAGTTTATTAATTGTTATTGATTATTTGTCGAACCTTTGATCCTGTAATTGAATAACGGCTCTGTCCTTCGGGCCTCCCTTAATTGGGGGTTACCGGGAGGCGGGGTCGTTACTATTCCACTGCTCAGTTTATTTCTATTAAACTATAATAATAATGCTACGGCGGAGAGTTATATCTCTCGCTGCGGCAATTTAATAATTGTCTCACCCCCGTGGGATTTAATGTTTTTAGGTAGACGCAGACAAGCAGGCAGAAACCCTTCTATAGGAGAAGAGCAACAACAGTCTCAAGGACAGCAGTGATCCACCTGGTGGAGACATTGGCTGTCTGGTTTTGTATGGTTAGTTCTATAGTCGTCTATGTACTCTCGGGTCCTAGGATTTAGTGTTTTAATATTTCGATCTGAGATTTTTTGGCTTCAAGCCTCTAGGTTTTTATACTACCTATGTACAATTGAGACAGAGTAGTGAGTGCATGTATGCCTCGAGAAGAAATGATACATGTTATGTATATATGTGAAACAGAATGTAATGTATTACTTTGGTTCTGATGAAAGAGTTTTCCTATGAATAGGTCCCTTGATAAATAGTTTTAGTTTTTAGTGATTTTTAGTAATCCACTGCTAATAATATGCTTCTGCATTAGTTAATCTCATTTTTTGAGTTGGATGCCACAAATGCATTGTGTAAAAAATCATAATATCCTTGGTCAGATGACCTGAAGGTATTAAGTTACCTAATAAGTGGTAACAAGTATCCTATGTTGAGCTAAAGGTTCAAACACCCATATTCTATAATCATGATAATGAACTTGTTAAGAAATGGAATTATACTTGTTGAGATGAGGGATTAAGATCCCAATACTTTGTCAAAAGAATGTGGCTACAGGCCACGACTCCCCAAAGACAATGCCAGGCATTACCTATGTGATCTAAGCCTGAAGAGAGTATATGTTGCAGTTATAATTCTATAGTGAATAAATGTTATATATTCCTTAATGGATAAGTGACATGCTGCTCTATCAAGTTATAGCTACAATTCTTTAGATAAGAATAACGTTCTAATCTGTTAGACAATGAAGTAACTGCTGTTAAACAATAATGATTCTTCTGTTCAAATTCATCTGTAATAATAATGTTTGTGGAGGAGAGTTATATCTCTCGCTGGGGCAATTTACAATTGTCTCACCCCCGTGGGAACCACATTTTTAGGTGGACGCGGACGAGGAGGCAGGAATCCTTCAGTAGGTGAAGGACAACAATAGCAACAGAAAGGATAGTAGTGAAGTCTCAGGTGGAGACACTATATGTTATGCCTTTTTTATATGTATATAGAGTCCTATGTGTCGTCTCTATACTCTCAGGTCCTAAGAGTAGTACTTAGTGCTTTTGAGATTTTGGCTCAGTGCCTTGAGATTTTATATTGCTTGTGTTTAGTTTAACAAGAGTAGTTGATGCTTGTAATTTTCAGAAAGAGATGATACAGGACATGTACCTTTAAACCAGAATGTACATATGTTACTTTGGTTCTATGTGAGAAAGTTTTCCTTTGATGGATCTCTCGGTAAAAAGGTTTTAATTTTTAGTGATTTTTGATAATCCGTTGCTTCGTGATCACTTCTGCATTAGTTAATCATGTTTTCGTGAGTTGGATGCGACAAATATTTTAGTGATTAATTCAGAACAATCAGTTATCAATTTAAGATTATTTTTCTATCAGTGTTTGTGATTTGTTTGATGCCAAAATTTATTGTACCTTGAGTAAAGAATTAAGATAATAAGTAGCAAATAACATTTTATTTCTTGCAAAACTAAAGAGTTATGGGACTTTAGACACCCTGAACACTATAGAATCCATCACAAAGGGTTGTACAGCTAAGGAGGAAATGTGCATATAGAATGGCAGTCCAGGATGAGGTAACCAAAGCCTTCTAGAGGGGTACAAGAGTCTAAGCCCAGTGAGGAAGTAATACTTGAAGTATTAGAGTATCCAACATTTATCATAGATTCTAGTGGTACTCAGTTTAGTACAAAGAAATTTAATACTTGTAATATGGTTAGCCCTTGTAGAACCATTACTGGATATAGTAATGTAAGAGTGGTTTGACTCTTCACCTAAGTACCCAAGTTTAGAGAATGAGGATGATATCAATCTCCTTTAGCAAGGACAAATCAGATCTACATCACTCACATTCTATCCACATGTCTCATAGTGCACTCGAGCACTAACTTTATGCAAACCCTTATTCAAGATCACGATGATGTCAAATTACATGAATGACATGTGATGAATGTAGTGACTTCAAGTCTAAGAACCTCAATCATCACTATCACTATTTGAGTTGATATCGATTACCATTCCATGGTATCCATATATCACTCTCATAGTGGGTCTTTCTAATACTCTATTCTCTAACATGGACTTAATATACATATAATGAAAAATGAGATTTTGTCATCAATCAACACACACTCTAGTCTTATGTAGTAGTTGATTTTGCTTTGACGGTAATATCCAAAAAGGGAAATAACAAAAATGTATGTACTCTTATCATACAAATGATCTCATTGTTCAAGTCATCAACCAAAAGACATATGTCATCAACTAACATAATTCTTCATACATCTACTAGGAATGTGTCATCATCTTGGGAGTCAGACAAACATAATAGACATAATATTATTATCAAATCAGGTATCTAATGTCACATTCCAATCATCATATGATTGTCTCATTGGGCATACATACCAACAGACTCCCACTTTCACTTAGATCCAATCACCCACAACTCTTCTTCCAAGTGATCTTAACATGTCCATCATGTTTCTATTGCACTGGTGCTTTTATCACGGATTAGCAACATTTGCTTCAACTTGATATTTGTAAGTTTCACATCTCCTTGTTGTACGACTATTGGTATGAGATGGAAGTGTTGTAGTATGCTATCTGAGATTCCTTGCCTATCCAGTATCTCAATTTTTGTCACAGTAAATCTACTTTATCATCAATGGTTGGAACCTTCCTCAAGTTCATCTATATGAACTTATTGATCCATACAGTATCCTCTGATGTTCTCATAACACACATATATTTGGCTTCTATTATAGATTTAAAAAACTATCATTAGCTCAGAACCCTTTCCAACTGGTAGTTCTCTGTTACGACCCCACCTCCCGATAACCCCCAATTAAGGGAGACCAAGAGGTTGAAGCCGCACCCATTAATCTTGGATCAAAGGTTCGACATATAACCATAAACAATTATTAAATTCTAACAGACTATACTGAAAATGGTAATACAATTTTTCTTTGCATACCTTGAAAAGTTGGGAACAAACTAACTTCTAACCTCAGTTGAACTATTCTATCTAATTCCTCCTTGTTCTTTAATTCTTGAACTCACAAGGTGTCGCTTTACTGTTTTTACTTTTCATTGTACCTAAAACGCCGACAAACAAAACGTCGGTCAGCCGTAGCTGGTATATGGGGGAAACAATAAACATGCAACTATGATAACAATGTAATCATTCAATTACTTATTTAACAACCAATATTACATTTTAGATATAACTTCGCGATCCCAGGGTACCCTATCCTCTGTATTGTCCCCATTAAACCCCTCATGATCCACCTATAAGTGAACCAGTTTCTAGGGTTGAGTCACATGGCACTACTCATAAGTAGACCACTCCTTAACTCGGGATTTGCTAAAGAGTCTCTAACTCACGGTAACCTAGACCTTACTCTAGGATTACCCCTTTTTTAGCCTTTTCAAAGTAACAGAGGTGGACCCGGATCTAGCCAGTTATATTTGCACATTTATGGTGATAATCATAGTCACTTTATAGTGGCATGAAATAAATAAACATCCAACAGTTTAGTTGCATTCAATGCAATTAAACATTCAGGAATCCATCGGGAAACTATAGCGGTTATTCATAATCGTAACCACATACCTGATCCATAGTAACTTGATGTCCATGCATTAACATTCATCACAATTAACAAGCAATCAACAATATCCTAAAAATAATGCATAACATCCAAGTGTCATTGTTTTATCCCAAACTTCCTCAAGATCTACTTGGATTCCACTTTAAGATTTCTAAGTCATCCTTTAGGGTTTTAGCTTTCACTATGCATTTATTACTATTGATGTTTGTTTAGTCCACAAACCCTAATTTCAACATCATAGATACCATCAAAAGTCAATTAAGTCCAAAATGTCTCTTTTACACTAAAACTACTATCTTTATCATTTTTAAGTCATTTCAAGATCATTCATGTTTAGGTTTCTTTGAAGTGACAACTCAACAAATAATTATAGTTCGATTCTTCAGGAACCCTAAAAATTCCACATTAATGATCTTTTATACTCAAATTGGATTTATAACAACATAACATTGTCTTATTCATGGGTTTGCACAATTAAAATCATTAAAAGACATATCCTCCTAAATTAGGGTTCCTAAGCCCATTAATGCACACTTAGGTATATGAAACCCTAATTTAAGCCAATTATGTACAATTATCATCCTTTTATTATCAATAGGTTAATATTCGTTCTAAACATTCAGAGAACATCACTATATACAATTATCATCAATTCCAAGGGTTTTTCACTAATTAAACCAGTAAATAAGATACTTTATACACTTTTCCAATTCCAGCATATTTAAGCACATAAACTCTGAATTAGACTAATCATGTGCAAAGTTCTTCCTTTTTTAACATAATGTACTTTTTGCACTTAACAGGTTAATATCAACTCTTATGATCCATTAAAACCTATTAAATACTTTATTCATATCAAAGTAGGGTTTCTTTAATCACCATTATGTTAAAGTTGATAAATTACACTACTTTTCAAATTGCAAGAGGAATTGGCTTATAAACATATTTTATTTATATTCCTCACGTCTTTGTGATCAATTTTCATATATAAACTTTTGTCGTCCGAGCTACGAATATTTTACTATGATTTTTGCAAATAAATCATAAAGCGACCAATAGGGAGGTGCAACATAGGCAACCAACCCCATGCACGTTACCTTGCGCGCACCCCATCTTCATTTATAACGAAATGTCAGTTTTAGCCCCGCGTAAGTGACGCCTTCTACAGCCCGCGGAGGAGCAGTTTTGTCCAAGGCCACTTGGCCTTCTTCAACATCGTGTCCACGGTTTGCGGCCGCTGCAACAGACCTAGGGTTGGCTCTCGCTCCTCGTTTCAGACCCGATCTTCGCCGGAGATCATCCCCCTATCTCCGCCGCCCTTGTCCGCATGAGGGTACCTCTTGGGCCCCAAGTAGAGCGGTGGCTCGGGCTGGTCTGGTTCCGCAAAGTAGGGATGACATGCAGCCAGACGACGACCGTGCGCCAGCCTCATAGCACGGGGAAGACGACTGCTCCCTTCCTGATGTCGTGGGAGCGTCAGGTCTCCCCCGTGACCTCCCCACGATGCATAGTTGCTCTGGGGTAGCGTGCATCCTCTTGGTTAGGGTTGCGTGCAAAGAAGAAGGAGGAAGGAGATAACTGCATGGAATTCTTTCTAAACTCGAACCAAAACCTTACCCCTTTATAGGGAAAAGAAACGAACCCATAGTTTGGCTTAAACACGACTCATAGAGTCTCTTTCCAAAAGGATTTATTTTCCTTCAAGGACAAGTAATCCTTCTTTCTCACTTTAACCTTTTGATATCCTCTGTTATTTGAGTATATAGGAAATTCGAAATTCCTCTTTCTTATCATCTTTATTCTTGCTCTTTAATCTCTTAGAACGAATTTCTATTTCTTTTAATAGATATTACTTCTTCTTTTTCATAATGCCACCAAAAACATTAATAAAGTATCATATTATCTTTTATTTTTGCAAATTTGGTATTCTCTCTCTCTTTCCTCTTTATTGGGGATCCTTGGACCCCAAGAAACTCTATTATTTAGAAATTCTTTTCCAAGGATATTTTTTTTTTTTTTGAAATCAACGGATCTACTTTATTATAAGAGCAAATCTGCTTGAATGCAGTTTCTTACAGCCAGCGGTAAAGAGTTGGAATTAGGGAAAGAAAAGCTACTACTAGCAGCCAAACGGGCTAGCTGATGTGCTACTCCATTCGCTACTCTATGACAATAAACAAAGGAAATACTAGCAAAGAAACTTTTGAGAAAGCCTATGTCCTCAAGAATAGAACCCAGGAGGTCCGCTCTCGTAGACCCATTCACAATTAGCTTGATCACCGCTTCGGCATCCGATTCCACCATTAGCTGAGGAAGGTTCATTTCTTTGGAAAGGAGGAGTCCATCTCGGATAGCAAGAGCCTCGGCGCACATGGGATCCTTGAGTGTCGGCTGTTGTTTCCCTTCCAGCTTTGTTGCTGCACCCGTAGCTGTCCGCCACACCATCCCCAAGCCATCTTTTCCTTGGACATTAACCGCTGCATCACAGTTCAATTTGATGACACCCTCCGGTGGTTTACTCCATGGTGCACTAGCACCCTCCGTGCTCGAGTTACAAGCACTGCTGCTCGGCGCCGGGCTGCTCCTTACCCAAGGTAATAGGGCGCTCTTCATAATGTGGGGGTGCTGCACCTTGTTCCCAAACACAATGTCGTTTCGCCTACTCCAAATGGCCCAAAGGGCAGCAGCCATGTCGACGTCCAGCTCTCCTTGTTGCGGCCACACCACCGCTAAGATGGCTGCCTTCACTGGTATTGCGCCCATCTCTTTTATAAGGTGCTGTACTTCCAAAGGATAATCCTTCCATAGCTCCCACGCCTGGTCACATTTGAAGAACATGTGTCCAATGTCTTCCTTTTCCCTCCTACAGATGGTACAAATACCGTCTGCATGACAATACCGATCGAACAACCTACCCACCGTAGCTAACGATCCGACGAAGCAACGCCATAAGAAGTGAGCCGCCTTTGGATATAGACCCGACTTCCAAACAGCCCGCCATACATCCTTTTCCTCTTGGCTGATCGGTTGTCCATCTCTGTTTGGTTGTTGGGTTGCTAACCAATATGCCGACCTCACCGTATAGTCCCCGTTCTTGCTTGGTTTCCAGAAAATGCTGTCCTCCCTTGCCGCGAGCCCTTGAGGAATGGCTAGCACCATAGCAGCTAAGTCATGCGATAATAGCTCGTGAACTAGTCCGCGATCCCACTGTCCTGTCTCTTGATCAATGAGTTGATTGACTCTAAGAACCGTCGGTGAAGATATGCCCATCCTTCCTTCTATGCTCCCATTTAGATTTGGGATCCATTTGTCAGTCCATATGTTGATGTCGTTGCCATTTCCCACTCGCCATTGCATGCCTTCGAGCACTATACTTTTAGAGTTCCAAATACTCCTCCACGTAAAGCTTGGGTTATGACCCCTCCTAGCCTCAAGTACATTACATGATGGGAAGTACTTGGCCTTTAGAACTTTGTAAGCCAGTGTGTCTCGCCTGTGAAAGAGTCGCCATACTTGCTTGGCAAGGAGAGCTTGATTGAAGGCGCTAATGTCACGGAACCCCATTCCTCCTTGGTTTTTCGGCTTGCATAATTTTTCCCAGCTGACCCAAGCTATCTTTCTTTCCTCGTCTTTGGCTCCCCACCAGAATCTAGCAATGGAACTGTTGATGGTGTCAAGAAGGTACCCCGGTAACTGGAAAATACTCATCATGTATGACGGTATCGCTTGAGCCACTGCCTTGATAAGAACTTCCTTCCCCGCCTTAGAAAGAAGCTTTTCCTTCCACCCTTGCAGTTTGTTCCAAACTCTGTCCTGGATATATGAGAAGGCTTGTTTCTTTGATCTGCCCACTGCGGCTGGTAGGCCCAAGTACTTCCTGTGTCTCTCCACCTCTTTGACTTGTAACACTTGACAAATCTCATCCTTCCTTTGTCGGCTGACTCCTTTGCTGAAGGCCACCTCGGTTTTGGATAGATTAATTTTTTGTCCAGAAGCCTGTTCATACTGGCTGATAATCACAGCTAATTTTAGGCATTCCTCCTTGGTCGCCCTCGCAAAAAGAATGGAATCATCTGCAAAGAAGAGGTGAGAAATACGAGGCCCATGGCGGCTGGCTCGTACTCCATGAATAACATTTTGTAGAGAAGCAAGATTTAAGGAAGACGAAAAAGCTTCAGCACATAAAATGAAAAGATAAGGTGAGAGAGGGTCACCCTGGCGCAGTCCTCTGGAAGGTTGAGATTTCCTGGTACGTTCCCCATTAATAGCAAAAGAATGAGATACTGTCGACATACAGTTCATGACTTTCCTTCTCCACAGCTCTCCAAAACCCAGTTTCTGTTGTATGTAATCCACAAACCCCCACTCCACCCTGTCATATGCTTTTGACATGTCAAGCTTCAAAGCAATATGACCCTTCTTCTTTCCCGTTGCACCTTTCATGCTGTGAAACAGCTCATAAGCCACAAGGACATTGTCAGTGATCAATCTTCCTGGGATGAAGGAACTTTGCTGTTCAGAAGTAATTTTATCCATCATTGGTCTAAGGCGATTGGCAAGGACTTTTGCTGCAATTTTGTAAATTACATTGCACAGGCTAATGGGTCGGAACTCCCCCATCTCTTTCGGTGCTTTCACTTTAGGGATGAGAACTAAAAGAGTAGTATTTACATCAGCTATGCTGGCTTCAGATTTCCACCACCCTTTGATATAATTAGCTACATCATCTCCAACTATATGCCAGTATTTTTGAAAGAACATGGCTTTCATACCATCGGGCCCGGGAGCTTTGTTTGGGTGCATATTTTTCAGCGCTGTTTGGATTTCTTCCGTGGTGATATCCCTCTCCAAATCTTCATTGTCCGCCCTCCCAATCTTCCTTTCAACCCCTTTGGTGGCTGCCTCCCACCCCGTTGGATTAGACGTCGTGAACAGCCCATGGAAAAAGGTGGTGATGATTTTCTCTATCTCCTCTTCCTTCGTGTGCCATTGCCCTTCATCATCATGGAGTCCTTCTATCTTATTTCTTTTCCTCCTTTGGGAAGCTTTGTGATGAAAGTACGCCGTGTTTCTGTCTCCCGCTTTCATTTCATTCGTCCTTGCCCTTGCGTGCCAATATTTTTCGTCGCACCTGTGCCATTCTTGGAGCTCGGCTGCCATGCGGGTACACCTATCAAGGTTGTTCCTGTCCGGCGGTAGGAGTTGTGCTTCACCCAACTGTCCTTCCAATTCTTTTATTCTTCTTCTCATTTTCCCGAACCTCTCATGCGCCCACGTTTTTAGTTTTAGGCTGCATCTTTCCAACTTTCCATGCAAATCAATCGTTGCTCCACCTTCCCATGATTCCTTGATAATATTTTCGCACATCTTGTCCTCCATCCACATAGGCTCGAAGAAAAAATTATCTTGCTTTCCTCTTTGTCTTCTCCTCCTATTCTCCGTGTTTATGATGATCGGAGCATGATCCGATTCAACGATCGGAAGATGGATAACACGTGCCCGTGGAAATCTTGCCACCCAACTGGGATACGCCAAAGCTCTATCCAGCCTCTCCCTCACAAGCGTTTCAGGTGTCGTTCCCCTCTGCCACGTAAAGATGTTTCCACTGTAGCCCAGATCCGTCAAGTCACAGTCGTCTATCACATCCCGAAAGTCCTGCATGTGCCGGTGTGGTTTTGGAGGACCTCCCGCCTTTTCCATATTGGCAACTATCTCGTTGAAGTCACCGAAGAAAATAGTAGGCAGATCTGAATTGTTTTTCAACTCCCGTATCAGGTTCCATGTGTTAGCTTTCAACTGTTGATCCGCCCACCCATAGATACCCACTGCTCTCCATTTTTCAGCTCATGTGCCATCATCAACCTCGCAGCTGCAGTGATGCTGAGAAAAGGAGATAATGTTGAGATCGATGTCTTTCCACCACAGACCAATCCCGCCTGCTCTGCCCACTCTGTCAATGCAAATGCCCTGAGTGAAGCCACATTTTCTCTTCACCGCCTCTAAGTCCGCACTAGTAATGAGAGTCTCCATCAAGAAGACTATATTCGGGCTTTCCCTCCAACACCAAGATCGAAGGGTGTTCACCGTGTCAGGGTTTCCCAACCCCTGACAATTCCAGCTTATAATTTTCATGGCTGTTCACGGGGCTGGTCTCCGCCAGACCCCGCTACTTGAACACTTTGTGTCCCATCCTGCTGTGAAGTCTCTTCGCTGCTCCTTATCTTCTTGGCTTTGTCTTCCATAGGACTTTCTGTATCAAGCTCCATATCACAGTATTCAGATTGTCTTCCTCGCTTCCCTGAGATGGTGTCCCAAACAACTTCTTGTTCCGAAATCCCCAGTCATTGCGCCCTACTCATCTTGTATACCCACGGGGGCTTCTTGTTCTTTTTTGTGTCTCCCTTATCTCTTTTTCCCATTTTCTTTTTGCTTTCCAGCTTCAGTTGGGCCCTCGTCTTGATTTGCCTTCGAACCTGTTGCTGTTCTTGGATGCATACAGTCGCATGTTGGTTGGATATAGACTCCACTACCACCCTAGGTTCTGTCGTCCTCGTTCCTTGGTCGACCACATTCTCGGATGACACTCTCCCGTGTTCCTCGTCGCTGTTTAGGTTTTCCGGAATTCGTTGCTGTCTTGCTCTGTTTGCTTCTTGAGCGAGTGTGGCCTGACAGCTTCCTCCTCTTCCTTCCTTCAGATTCTGCCTCTCTCTCATGCCTTTATCGACCTCCACCCGTGCTGCATCCTGTCGCTCTGGGAAGAGCTTCTCCAAGTCATATTGTGACTCCGCAGTGTCGTCTTGGTTCAGATGATCCTGCGCGCTCGTCTGTCTCATTGAATCCTGCCCTCTCATCCCTGAAGCCTTGCTGTCCCCGCTCTCTCCGACCCGATTGATTTTCACTCCGCCTTCTCCCGTCGACTCCTTGGTGGACGACCCCTGTTGTATCGGCTTGTTTCTGAAGACAATCTTCTTCGCAACCCGGGTGTGCCCGTGTAATTCTTCGTGTAAGGTCGTCCTCACCTTTCTCGGGGATGCACGCAGCCACGGCCCCCACTGAAGACCGCCGTCGTCGCCTTCTATCCGATCAGTGCAGTCCCTCTCAACATGTCCAAGCTTCCCGCAGACATGGCAGAAGTGCACCAATCGTTCATACTTTACGTCCAGCGTGATGATGTTCTTGGTGTTCCCTGTTATCCGTATAATTCTCTTCAGCGGTTTCATAATATCCAGGTTAACCCTGACCCTCACTGATGATTCCCACCCAAGTTCATCGACATCCATGTCCAGAACTTCTCCCAATCTGCTCGCGATCTTCCTGATAGCCTGGCCCGATCGAAACCCTAAAGGGAGCCCGTAGATCCGAGCCCAAAAGGGGGTGTGCTGGATAACGATCGACCCCGGCTGCTCCTCCTTCTCGATCTCCTTGAACAGCAGTAGCTTATTATCAAAGTTCCACGGCGCCCCGTCCACCACCTTCTTCTTGTCCCTCCAATCGAAGAACTGGATGATAAAGACGCCGCCTTCCAGTTGCTTGAAGACTACCTTCTGCGCTAACCCCCAAGTTTGCGTGAGTGTGCGACGCATCGCCCAGAAGTTAGGCGCCCTGTCCGCCAGGAACCGCGCCACCAGCGCTAGCCCTAGGTGCTCCTCTTCCCCGGTTTGTTCTTCGCCGACGTCAATCGTCTCTTCCTCCTCTGTCGTCAACTGTAGCCGCTCATATCTCTCTGCCAGTTCCTCCGCCATCATGGGGAGAGTACCAGGAAGCTCGCCTGTACCTTGGACCTGCAAGAGAAGGGTACCCGCTCGGGTAGAAGGACTCCCACACTCCGTAACCCTAGTCGCCAGAGCGCTAGGTTGTGGCCGTGGGGAGAGTTTTTTCCAAGGATATTTATTATCCTTCTAGATGCATCTTAATGCATTATTTCACATTATCTTGTTTATTTCTTATTATAATATTTCCTTTTGAGGATTTATCTTTATTTCTCTTTAATTTTCCTCGTTGGTATTCCTTTTATCATTAGTAATCCTTGGGATACGAAACTCCACCAAGGATAACTCAATTATACCTCTTTTCACTTATTTTCCACATTTTATCATTATTTTCCAATTTCTTTCTTCATAAAGAAATACTTAATTAATCTTTTCTTTTCTTATTGCTTTCTTTTTGGAACCTTGGACTCCTTGGTATCCAAGGAACCCAAGAGGCACGAAATCCTCTTTGGATTTGCCTTCTAGAGGTTTCCACATATTTCTTTTCTTAGAATTTCGATTATTCATTTACTAATTGAATTTCCTTGGTATTTGGGCCCAATCGCCAACAAAGCCCAAAACACAACCAATCAAGGCTATTGTGAATGGAATCCATTTATTCAAAACAAATCACATCATTATTTGTTCAATTACCCTTAATATGAGAAATTGCATTTTTCACCAATTGAACCCAAAAATTGGGGTTATAACATCCTTCCCATCTTATAGGAATTTTGTCCTCAAAATTCCAACAAGCAAACAAAAAATTCAGGATAAGACTTTTCCATGTCCATCATTGGCCCCTATGTGGATTTACCGTACTCATGGCGCATCCAAAAAACCTTTATCATCTCATATTCTTTTCTCTGATTCCTTTCATTCCGGCGTCTATAAACTGCACAGGTGACTCATGCCATGTCAGCCTCCCTTGGGGCTCACTATGTTCATTGCTCAGCACATGGTCGGGGTACCTCACATAGTGCTCTAAATTGGACACATGGAAAACATCCCACATTACTTTATCCTGAGGGTAGGGTAAAAACCTAACCATCACCACCCATCCATCTCTAATGGACCCATGTATCGGGGACTCAGCTCTCTCGACTGCAGCTCAGAGGGGTCGGATTCTCACATTATATTCTCCCACAGTGCACTGCATGTTAGTCTACTTCGCATCTGCTCATGACTCTTGTTGTCTCTAGGCTCCTTTCAGCCATTGCATGATCAAAGTGACTTCATCTACACGCATTGTGGTCCCTTTTCTAACCATCATATGGTTCTTTCACCAACATCACCTTACTGAAGTGGTGACCGACACAACCTCCCTTATAGAGCTTCTTATAAAACCCGATACTGGCTATGGTGGTCATTGTCACATCTTTCATAGGACAAGAACTGTCTCTAGATATCACCATGTACGAGTACACATGCCCTCATCAGACCCTTTAGTCTGAATCATACTAACCATAGTTAGGGGTGATAAACTATACTAACATTGAGTTCTTCATGTACCTACTTCCACTTTATGGAAGTGAACCTCTAGGCCAAACTCAAGATCCTTTGAACTCACATCATGATGTAGTTGAACCATCTCTCTCATGGGTAGTTCAACCAGATCTGTCCCTTAATAGAACTCTTTCTTTCTCATGTCACCTAGGTAAGGCGATCTACCATAATCCATATCGCATCTCGACCTTCCTTGGTCCTGAGGATACTTGCAACATCCATAGAGATGAACTCCCATCCCCCCTCAGGGACTCTTTTGTCCTCTATATCGATACACTGGGTTACTGGGGTTCGTCCTTTACCTCAGCTTGCATGACCATATACCACATGCAACTTTATCTTAGGTATCTAAAGTGCTATTGCCATTTACCATGGTGTATGGTGATCTTCAAACATGATTTCATGTATGTCATGATTCCTCAAGATCGATTCCTCAGACACCCTAAACCACTCTAGTCGGGGTTTCATCACCTTCTTTTCCAAAGAAGTGCATCTGAGGTTCTACCACCGTCCTTTCATTGTATCAAGGACTAGACTGACTAACCAAACAACCACTAACCTTCGAATGTATCTTGTTACATCTGAGTGTTACCCAAACACCTCTCCTTTTCGAACTTAGGGTTAGCCAAGCAACCTCTTGTAGCTTTTAGTCCAACAAGTCAGATGTATCTTTAACCAGAGCATCCATTACCACTTCACATTCTTAGGTATTAGGTAACATTGAAGACATACACTTTCATGTATTTCAGTTATCATCTCACCTCAAACTCTCTGTCTATCTTCATTAAGAACACTTCTTTGATTTCATCATCATGGTGATCAAACTCTACCTGGTATAACTTGTAAGTTCTACATAGTTCATGATAAAAACATCCTCATAAGGGGACTACCTCATTCCTCATAATGTTTACAAACCATCCATGTATCATTCACTTTACCAGGGTAGGTTATCCTCTCTATCCCCATTTCTCGTGGCAACATTCCAACCTACATCATCTCTTATCCTTGGTGTATGGCATGCGTAATGTCCTATCTCTCACTCCCATAACAAGAGGAAATAAGCATTTGGCTGCAGTCCAAATACAGAGTTCTTCCTATTCCAAGAGAGGAGATGGTACATCCCACCTTTCCAATACACCTTTGCATCTACATTGCAACGTGACACATATATCTCTACATCATGATATCCAACTAGTCTTGAACCTACTGAGGTTTACACACATCCCGTAGTCATCTCCTCTAGGTCTATAGGGTGCCGGCACTTTTGGGGTCATCCCTCTTCCCTCATGCATCAAGGGAGTGCCCTACTCATCTGCCCTTTGGGTCCCATGAGTTCATGAAGGTGATCAATCTCCTAACCCAAGGCCCTCAGACAATGATAGTTGCTACCTCCTGACCCTATGGTCATGTGCAACTGGGGAATTAGGAAACTCCTACTTTCATCGGTCTTATCCCTACCTGATCCTAGGATAGACTTAGGATTCTCCATTATAGTACATGTTCACTTAGAATCTTACCCAAGTCTTCATCATCTCTCTTTCTGCATTCATGGGCTGACTTCCATCCTTTCCTTAGGATCATGGCAACTTGCCTACCTTGGTCAAGCCCTATACTGGTTACCTCCATGGTAACACATCTACATGCACTTAGAGATGGATATCTATGGGTCTGTAGATTCAATCTCATACTCTGTACCTTTCACTTAGCTTCTCAAGATCCTATGAGACCTCTTTAGGTTACTTTGAACCAACAAAACTGATATACACCCTTCCAAAGGGGTCCCTCTCCCAGGATGGGAGGAAAATTATCTCTAAGGTCACAAAAGCTCTTAGGTCCATGGTTTACATCCACACGAGCCTACTTAACCCTAGCAAGCCATTAAGGCACGAGCAGATCACTTACTATACCATGCTAGGTCATACTTGTCCTCTTTCCTCAATGTTGGATCAAGATCATACCTTTCTTTATCATCAACTTAGCTGTGAGGGGTTCATCAAACACACCTTAAACTTCAGGGGCTCTTCTTTTCCTCTATTCATGAGGATTACTATGCTCGCTTCTATAGGAACTCAACTTCTCATCATGAGCCTTAGGTACGCCACTTCCCCTCTTAGGCCTAGGAACCCTAGGTTCACTGCATGCTCTATCTCTTAACTACAAACCAAGCATGAAAAAGGCATGACACACACTCCTCGCCATCCTTCAACTCAAGCGACACTTAGAGTTGGGTCCTCCTTAAGGACAACCAACAAGGTACAAGGCCTCATAACCTGCTACTAAACCTTTCTAGGTCTGAGGAACTCTTTTTCCTACCTCAGAAGGTAGACACCTATATTGTAGGCACATAGGCACCATATGCTTCATCTTCACTCCCTAGGGTTTGGTCCTTCTAAAGGCAACCAAGATATCATCAACTTATGAGGCAACCACTGTCATCCATTGTTCAGGGTTTTAGGCTTCCAACCTTCTTGCTGGGTTTCCTGCTCTCTCTAGAGCTAACCCTACATCCAACCTCACCATTAGAGGTCCTCTCTTCATGAAAGATCAACCTCTAAAGCATTCTTTACATGGGTGAAGCCTAGGTTCGCACTTATGGTTGCTCAAGATCATCCATAACCCTTTATGCTCCATCATAATTCCTTATCCAGGGTTTCATTCTACCGTCAGCACTATGATGTGCCTTAGGTGCCAGCTATGCCCTACTCGTACAAGCCCATAGGGTTTCTATGGTCCCTCACTAACATCGTCATCTAAGGAGCTATCCTTTACCCTAACATGCACGACCCTTCCCAGGTCTTGGTTGCCAAAGGTGCTAGGTCACCCATGGATCATATGCCATCCCAAAGGCATGTCCTTTCAAACACTTGGTCCAACTCATCTCTCTCTAACCTTCACTTAGGGTTAGGGTTAGCATCATCCTCAGAGGATGTGCCAGGTCTCTACTTGTAATGGAGATCTCTATCTCTAAGACTAACTTATCCCCTTGACAAGAAGGTCTAGCCTCAAGTCTCTTCTGAGGACATGACATCTTATGTCATACGTCCTAAGCATGTATCTATTATTTATTTTGTGCTTATTCTATTAAGCTTATGTCCATGACATCTTATTTACATGCCTTTCATTAATTTAGTGGAGGATTCCTTAAACCTTATTAACCTTACCCATACCTCAAGAGGGTGAGGAGAAGAAAGAAAACCCTAATCCTGTAGGTATTTATTAGAATTTTGTGATGAGAAGGGATGAATAAGATGAGAAGTCCTAAAAGTATCTTATTTCGATTCATACCCTAAGACTTTGGCCAGGCGGTCACACGGGTCCGGGAGTCCTCGTATTCCGACTAGCGGTGCAGAGGAAAATCTTGCCAGCCCCCGGTCGTGATCCCTTTCTAGACACCTCCGTCTTTTGGATACTCCTCTAATAACTCCCTTGGGTTCTATGGAGTTTGTAAAATTTAATAATTATTAGTGGTTAAATGAGGAATCTATGCTCTGATACCAAATGTTACGACCCCACCTCCCGATAACCCCCAATTAAGGGAGACCAAGAGGTTCAAGCCGCACCCATTAATCCCGGATCAAAGGTTCGACATATAACCATAAACAATTATTAAATTCTAACAGACTATACTGAAAATGGTAATAAAATTTTTCTTTGCATACCTTGAAAAGTTGGGAACAAACTAACTTCTAACCTCAGCTGAACTATTATATCTAATTCCTCCTTGTTCTTTAATTCTTGAATTCACAAGGTGTCACTTTACTATTTGTACTTTTCATTGTACCTAAAACGCCGACAAACAAAACGTCGGTCAGCCGTAGCTGGTATATGGGGGAAACAATAAACATGCAACTATGATAACAATGTAATCATTCAATTACTTATTTAACAACCAATATTACATTTTAGATATAACTCCGCGATCCAAGGGTACCCTATCCTCTGTATTGTCCCCATTAAACCCCTCATGATCCACCTATAAGTGAACCAGTTTCTAGGTTTGAGTCACATGGCACTACTCGTAAGTAGACCACTCCTTAACTCGGGATTTGCTAAAGAGTCTCTAACTCACGGTAACCTAGACCTTACTCTAGGATTACCCCTTTTTTAGCCTTTTCAAAGTAACAGAGGTGGACCCGGATCTAGCCAGTTATATTTGCACATTTGTGGTGATAATCATAGTCACTTTATAGTGGCATGAAATAAATAAACATCCAACAGTTTAGTTGCATTCAATGTGATTAAACATTCGGGAATCCATCGAGAAACTATAGCGGTTATTCATAATCGTAACCACATACCTGATCCATAGTAACTTGATGTCCATGCATTAACATTCATCACAATTAACAAGCAATCAACAATATCCTAAAAATAATGCATAACATCCAAGTGTCATTGTTTTATCCCAAACTTCCTCAAGATCTACTTGGATTCCACTTTAAGGTTTCTAAGTCATCCTTTAGGGTTTTAGCTTTCACTATGCATTTATTACTATTGATGTTTGTTTAGTCCACAAACCCTAATTTCAACATCATAGATACCATCAAAAGTCAATTAAGTCCAAAATGTCTCTTTTACACTAAAACTACTATCTTTATCATTTTTAAGTCATTTCAAGATCATTCATGTTCAGGTTTCTTTGAAGTGACAACTCAACAAAGAATTATAGTTCGATTCTTCAGGAACCCTAAAAATTCCACATTAATGATCTTTTATACTGAAATTGGATTTATAACAACATAACATTGTCTTATTCATGGGTTTGCACAATTAAAATCATTAAAAGACATATCCTCCTAGATTAGGGTTCCTAAGCCCATTAATGCACACTTAGGTATATGAAACCCTAATTTAAGCCAATTATGTACAATTATCATCCTTTTATTATCAACAGGTTAATATTCATTCTAAACATTCAGAGAACATCACTATATACAATTATCATCAATTCCAAGGGTTTTTCACTAATTAAACCAGTAAATATGATACTTTATACACTTTTCCAATTCCAGCATATTTAAGCACATAAACTCTAAATTAGACTAATCATGTGCAAAGTTCTTCCTATTTGAACATAATGTACTTTTTGCACTTAACAGGTTAATATCAACTCTAATGATCCATTAAAACCTATTAAATACTTTATTCATATCAAAGTAAGGTTTCTTTAATCATCATTATGTTAAAGTTGATAAATTACACTACTTTTCAAATTTCAAGAGGAATTGGCATATAAACATATTTTATTTAGATTCCTCACGTCTTTCTGATCAATTTTCATATATAAACTTTTGTCATCCGAGCTACGAATATTTTACTACGATTTTTGCAAATAAATCATAAAGCGACCAATAGGGAGGTGCCACGTAGGCAACCAACCCCATGCACGTTACCTTGCGTGCGCCCCATCTTCATTTATAACTAAATGTCAGTTTTAGCCCCGCGTAAGTGACGCCTTCTACAGCCCGTGGAGGGGTAGTTTCGTCCAAGGCCACTTGGCCTTCTTCAACCTCGCGTCCACAGTTTGCGGCCGCTGCAACAGACCTAGGGTTGGCTCTCGCTCCTCGTTTCAAACCCGATCTTCGCCGGAGATCATCCCCCTATCTCCGCCGCCCTTGGCCGCACAGGAGGGTACCTCTTGGGCCCCAGGTAGAGCGGTGGCTCGGGCTGGTCTGGTTCCGCAAAGTAGGGCTGACCTGCAGCCAGACGACGGTCGTGCGCCAGCCTCAGAGCACGGGGAAGACGACTGCTCCCTTCCTGATGTCGTGGGAGCGTCAGCTCTCCCTCGTGACCTCCCCACGACGCATTGTTGCTCTGGGGTAGCGTGCATCCTCTTGGTTAGGGTTGCGTGCAAAGAAGAAGGAGGAAGGAGATAACTGCGTGGAATCCTTTCTAAACTCGAACCAAAACCTTACCCCTTTATAGGGAAAAGAAACGAACCCATAGTTTGGCTTAAACACGACTCATAGAGTCTCTTTCCAAAAGGATTTATTTTCCTTCAAGGACAAGTAATCCTTCTTTCTCTCTTTAACCTTTTGATATCCTCTGTTATTTGAGTATATAGGAAATTCGAAATTCCTCTTTCTTATCATCTTTATTCTTTCTCTTTAATCTCTTAGAACGAATTTCTATTTTCTTTTAATAGATATTACTTCTTCTTTTTCATAATGCCACCAAAAACATTAATAAAGTATCATATTGTTTTTTATTTTTGCAAATTTGGTATTCTCTCTCTCTTTCCTCTTTATTGGGGATCCTTAGACCCCAAGAAACTCTATTATTTAGAAATTATTTTCCAAGGATATTTATTATCCTTCTAGATGCATCTTAATGCATTATTTCACATTATCTTGTTTATTTCTTATTATAATATTTCCTTTTGAGGATTTATCTTTATTTATCTTTAATTTTCCTCATTGGTATTCCTTTTATCATTAGTAATCCTTGGGATACGAAATTCCACAAAGGATAACTCATTTATACCTCTTTTCACTTATTTTCCACATTTTATCATTATTTTCCAATTTCTTTCTTCATAAAGAAATACTTAATTAATCTTTTCTTATCTTATTACTTTCTTTTTGGAACCTTGGACTCCTTGGTATCCAAGGAACCCAAGAGGCACGAAATCCTCTTTGGATTTGCCTTCTAGAGGTTTCCACATATTTCTTTTCTTAGAATTTTGATTATTCATTTACTAATTGAATTTCCTTGGTATTTGGGCCCAATCGCCAACAAAGCCCAAAACACAACCAATCAAGGCTGTTGTGAATGGAATCCATTTATTCCAAACAAATCACATCATTATTTGTTCAATTACCCTTAATATGAGAAATTGCATTTCTCACCAATTGAACCCAAAAATTGGGGTTATAACATTCTCGTTTCAAGGTTAAACATAATTTTAGATTGTGATTTTTATTTATCTGTCTGCAAGCTTGCATTGGTGTAACTCTTTACAAATAACTCTTCCATATTACCATAACTAAGGAACCAATCCTTTTAGTGCTTCTCAAGCACTAAAGGATGTTCTTTACAATATTCCATTGACCTTCATTAAAATATGTCAGACATCCACTCGCCATGTCTAATACATATGAGATAATTGGATGAGTTATATATCCACTCGTTATGTCCAATACATATGAGATAATGAGATATTCTCTCATCATGTCCAATACATATGAAATAACATGATAAGTACATAACATTGCATACATGATAGATCCCATTGTGAATGCATATATCAGCCTACTCATGTTTTCCCATTCTTCACGAGAACTAGGTCACAAGGCTCCTGAGAGACTAGCTCCATGGAACATGGACAAGTTCTTTCTTATTCTATATTGCATGTTGAACCCCTTTAGCATCTTGCCAATGTATATGCTCTTTCAAGAAGCTTTCCAGGTCTGTCTCTATAGATCTTGATTCCTATCACATAGGATGATTCTCCTAAGCCCTTTGTAGGGAAGGTGCTTTCTTTTCTAGGTTTTAACATTTGTATGATAAGGATGTTGTTCCCATAATTATGTGTAATATGTATATATGATTCCACTAAATCTTTTGCAACCATAGACTTCTTCTTCGTTCCGACACATGTCAAAACTCTTTGACTATCTAGTCAAATTGAAGATTTCAGTTCTGAGATGCTTTCTTAAATCTTCAGATAGACCTTTGTATCTTACAGACTTTATATGGATTAACGGATTTATAAAACCTTTAGGTTTTTCCATGCACATATCCTCATAATTATTCCAGTTATATGCCAAATCTCATTAGTCATAACAAGCTGCAATAGCAAGCATGATCTTGATGGATCTAACCATGGTAACTAGTGAAATGCTTCATCATGTTCAAAAATTTGAACTAGTTTGAAACTCTTTGCAACCAATCTACCCTTCCATGTTGGTCTTTTCTCAAAGACCCAAATGCACCCTATGGATTTTACCCTTCAGGTGGATCCACCAAGGTCATGCCTTGTTTGTGTACATGGAGTCCATCTTTTATCTCATGCCCTCAAACCATATCTCAGACTTGTTCCCTCAATAGCTTCTAGATAGGTGGTTAACTCATCATTTATGACCAACTTAGAGACTTCTAGAAGCATAAGATCTCATAATTTTTAAAGCTCAAGGTGTTTTCTACCAGAACTACGATTCTTGTGTGTTACATAAGGAACATGAGATTCCACAATAGCTTGTGATTCTCTTTGTTTCCACTGTACCTCTTTAAGTTCAATGTTTTCTTGTTTGTCTCAAACATTTTGTGTTCTACTTTTACTCCCATTGATTTAGTTGGAACTAAATTTCTCTTCAATAATACATCCATCTAGATCAACATACAACTTTGTTGTTGGATTGGGATAAGAGTAGTATTGTAACAAAATAACATTTGTGTGATTTGTGGATAAATTTTTTCAAGAAACTATTTTCTTACATAAGCTTTCAATTATAATCATTATATAATACATATTGGGACACCTCCCAAGCCATATCTTATATGGTGTCTTTTGAACCAATTTAGACGGTATATGGTTTTAGTGTAAAGCATGTGCCCAAAAGAAATTGGAAGATTAGCTAGATTTTATTGAAAATCTCACCATGACTAACACGGTGTGATTCCTTCTTTATGATACACTATCATTGTGTTTCATATGGATTCCATCATGATACATTATCATGATATCCCATAAGGTTCTTAAACTCTGGGTTGAAAATATCTCAACATTGATCACATCGAAGTATCTTAATAATTTTACCAAGTTAGTTATGTACTTCATTCATGATCTCCTTGAAC
This sequence comes from Alisma plantago-aquatica, assembly GCA_963693085.1. Classification (NCBI taxonomy): domain Eukaryota; kingdom Viridiplantae; phylum Streptophyta; class Magnoliopsida; order Alismatales; family Alismataceae; genus Alisma; species Alisma plantago-aquatica. The sequence continues at coordinate 489,254,091 of OY856414.1, forward strand.
GTTTCAAGAGACTCACACTTGTATTTCATTAAATAAAAACCTTCAGATCTATTTGTAACATCAAAAATATATAATGAGGTACTTACAACTACCTTTAGTATTTATTTTAAAAGGTCTATATACATCAGTATGTATGAGCCCTAATAGAACAGTCGCTCTCCCACTACATCTAGTGAAATTGGTTTGGTCATTTTGTCAAATTAATCAAACTTTCATGTCTCTATTGTTTCAGTAACCAAAAGAGTCTAGATAACCATCATATGGATTCTAGAAATGCATTTCTCATTTATGTCTCATTTATGTGATTTAGATGAAAATGCTAAAGGTATTCAACATTTGTGTCATCAGTCATTCAGTATATGCATCATACACATTCTTTCTACAACTACCATGTATAGATTGCGAGACATAGGGCATTTCCATACAAGATGTCATATTTTAAAATGAAACATCAGTTTATTCATTATGTTCTTATCCATACAAGATACCTAATGTTTTCATTAATGGTAGTTACATAATAGCAATTTACTGATTCTATTACATGCCCATGAATGATAGATTCTAAATGTAGTGGAAACAACTCTTACTTTTTACAGTTGTAGCTTACTTCTTATTGGGTCTTGAAGTTGAAATCTCTATCTCTATATTCTTCCATTGTTCCTTTAAGTGAAAATGACATATTCCTTTGTCACTTATCCTTCTACTAGTTTTGAGTGCAGAAGACTTGGACTTCAACTTAGCCTCAGAACTCTTTTTAGCCTTGCATATTCCTTTGGACTCACTTCCGCTGATCACGATCATGGATTTGTCCTTATTCATTCATTATTTTCAAGTAATCATCATGCCAGGCAACTCAGACAACAATTTATCCATGTTACTAAGTGATATCACTCGATAAGTTGGCTATATATGATTCAGGAAACAATTGTAGAATCATATCCATGGTCAAAGCTTGACCTAAAAGAAATCCCAGTCTCTCCACATGCTCAATCATATTGAGCACATGGGGTTCTATTGTGTCACCCTCTATCAGTTTGCACTCAAACAACATTTTGAAGACATTATACCATTTTTACTTTACTTGATTCTTAAATGTGTTACCATATCAAGAATGTCCATATTTTCATGAAGCTCATAATTCATACAACATAGCATCAGATACTCAAATGTCAATGGCATCATCGGCATGCTTCCAGTAAGCATCCATTTCAGCCTTAGGCACATTTGGAGTGGGTTCCTCTGTCTCTAGTCTTTTAAGGACATAGAGCTTTTTCTCATTTATGATATTGTTTCTCTAAATCCTGAACTAGATGTAAAGTAAATCCCATCTAGTTTTGTCCTTCTCAAGGACTGATTGCAATTGTGTTTGTTATTAGATTCTATAAAGAAATATTGCAACTTTTCAAACCATTTTTTATTTGTTTGAATTGATAAGTTAACAATATTAATTAGTCCTTTAATTAACTATCACTCACACTATTTTGTTCAAACTGATAACCCTCATGTATCAATTTGGACGATTGCAATGTACAATCTCTAATGAGTGAAGATCCAAAACAGTTGAATTATTACTCGGCCAACGCCAGTGTCCACAACCAATTATCAAGGTAGGTAATGTTTTCCAATTGAATCTTATAAAACTCTGAGATAGATGGTGTGGATAACTCCTTGTCACATTCCATCATCATGCTTCTGGGCACTTAATCCTATTAAAGTCACCTAGTTAAGCTTGACCCATAAGACAACACCATAGAATACGCACCCTGCTAGGGAAAAACTTACATATCTATCATCACGCTTCCATGAGATGGATAGCACACCACACTAGGGCGTAACATATGCTTGTCCGATCAAGCTTTTCATGTACGTTTCTTATGGAAAACATCTTAGACTCAATATTTATATTGAGGGATTCTATATACATACATACATATCCAATCACCACATACTTCGTGTATCATATATATTGTATAACCACAAATGAAAAACATGCAATCAGAAATATACGAGCGATGGTTATGGCCAGCCCGATAATGAATTGCCACCACCTAAGGTCCACATCATATGTACAACCTATTGTTGTTGGTGAAGATCCATGCCTGTACCAATCTAGGTTGACCGGTTCAACTCATGAACTAATCGGCTTACCTCCTGGACGCTTGGTTGGGTCCTTGATATGCTCATCTGGTCTCAGGTTCAACTGATGTCTAGACTCCTCCATCTGAATGGTTGGTCCACCATTCGATCAATTCATCCTATCGTCTTTCCTCCATGATCCTCCAGTCAATCCATTCATCTCATGAACCGGTCAGTTCATCTTGTTTAAAATGTATTTTCATGATGAAAAATAAACTAAAATTATCATGTTTCTTATTACATGGTATAAGGGAAAACCTTGAGTCACATTTGAGGGAAAATAGGAAGAATAGCATTAATTTACATTTAGAAAGGAGAGAGAGGCTCAGAATGCAAACTGAGATATAAATAGAAATAAATAACCACAACCATGTACACACAGATCTAGGGTTATTGGCCATAACCATAGTAAACATCCACAATCAAACACTTTTAGGGTGACACATATTAATTGCATATATATATATATATATATATATATATATATATATATATATATAGTGTATACATGGTATTAATCAGATATGCACATTAACAAATCTAATATATGCATTGTATGCAATAAAAATAGATCTGGCATATCAATTTAAACCCAGATACACCGTAAATTGACGTGGCTTTGATACTACTATAGGGAAATTGAGGTGTCATATAAGGCATCGAAATTGAAATTCAAAGCCTCACTCCCCTTCACAGTAAGATCATGTTATCATGAGTATTAATTATGCAGGGATATTGTGATGATGAGCATAGCCAGGTATGGACTATGATGCTCTGTATATTGAAACTGTTTATGGGCTTTATAAGCCATAATATGCTTTGTTGCCTATGAAGGGGTAACAAGAGGAGATATGACCTTTGTGAACTATGTGGAATGCTTTGTGTAAAAAGAATCATAATATCCTTGGTCAGATGACCTGAAGGTATTAAGTTACCTAATAAGTGGTAACAAGTATCTTATGTTGAGTTAAAGGTCCAAACACCCATATTCTATAATCATGATAATGAACTTGTAAAGAAATGGAATTGTACTTTTTGAGATGAGGGATTAAGATCCCAATACTTTGTTAAAAGAATGTGGCTACATGACATGACTCCCCAAAGACAATGTCATGCATTAGCTATGTGATCTATGCCTGAAGAGAGTATATGTTGCAGTTATAATTCTACAATGAATAAATGTTATATATTCCTTAATGGATAAGTGACATGCTGCTCTATCAAGTTATAGCTTCAATGATTTAGATAAGAATAATGTTCTACTATGTTAGACAATGAAGTAACTGCTGTTAAACAATAATGATGCTTCTGTTCAGATTTATCTGCAATAATAATGTTTCAGGCAGAGAGTTATATCTCTCGCTGGGGCAATTTACAATTGTCTCACCCCCATGGGAACCACATTTTTAGGTGGACGTAGATGAGGAGGTAGGAATCCTTTAGTAGGTGAAGGACAACAACAACAACAAGGACAACAATGAAGTCTCAGGTGGAGAGACTAGTTGTTATGCCTTGTTTAGATGTATATAGAGTCCTATGTGTCGTCTCTGTACTCTCAGGTCCTCGGAGTAGTAGTTAGTGCTTTCAATATTTTAGCTCAGTGCCTTGAGATTTTATACTGCTTGTGTTTAGTTTAACAAGAGCAGTTGATGCTTGTAATTTTTAGAAAGAGATGATACACGACATGTACCTTTAAACCAGAATGTAAATATGTTACTTTGGTTCTATGTGAGAAAGTTGTCCTTTTATGGATCTCTTGGTAAAAAGGTTTTAATTTTTAGTGATTTTTGATAATCCACTGCTTAGTGATCACTTCCGCATTAGTTAATCATGTTTTCGTGAGTTGGATGCGACAATTTAGTGGTATCAGAGCTTGAGGTTCGTTGAGTCTAGAGAGACATAGGACTAAGATGTTGAGTCTGTTCTAGTGTCTTTCAGTTCATCTGATAGTGACTTCTGCTCATATAGGAGGAGAAGAAAAACTTAAAGATGTCTAGGACACATGAAGAACACGCTGATGATGGTAGTGTTGCTGCACCAGGAGGAGGTGCAAGAGACCAGAATAGGGATGGGCATGTACATGAACAGCCCCAGATTGACCTAGCTGTGATAGAAAACCTAGCCTCCATGCTCTATTTGAGAAATTCCTGACAACCATGAAACACATGGCACATAGGATGCCACCACCCGCACCTAGGGCACCATCCCACTATGAGGGATATGGAGCTGGCAAGACTTTTGAGAGGCTTCGTCGGGTTGGAGCCATAGATTATGCTGGTACATCTGATCCAGGAGATGCTGACTTGTGGCTGACAGAACTGGAGAAGGCTTTCAGGATCCTTGACATTCCTAAAGCCAAAAAGGTAAGATATGATGTGTACCTCCTAAAAGGGATTGTTGGTCACTGGTGGATGATAGAAGAAGATAAGAGACCAGGTGAAGAGATTGGATGGGAGGTATTCTGACGAGAGTTCGTCAGTAGATATATCCCTAAGATGTATCTAGATGAGAAGATATCTAAATTTGAGAGGATTAGAAAAGGACAGATGAATGTTAGTGAGTATGAAGCTAAGTTCATGGAGTTATTTTGGTTTTGTCCGCATATGGCAGTTAATGATGGGGAAAGAATTTAGCATTTTGAGAAGGGATTGAATGCTGAACTGACCACTCATGTATCTACTTTAGAGAGCAGAGAGAGGTTTGCCACTTTTGTGGAGTCAGTAAGGAGGACAGAAAGGTCTGAAATCGAGAAACGATAGACCATAGGTAAGAAGGTATACACTCAGTTTCAAGGATAAGGATCTGAAAGTTTTAAGAAGCTGAGATTTTCTGCATCGGAAGCACCATCGATATTCCATACCCAGACGCAGTGGACGTCAAGTAGGGGTAGGGATCGTAGTATTGCTCTAAGTATAGCCCCCAACATAGCACCAACATCGGTGACTGGATCCCACATACCCTATTTTGCACCCATTATCTGTTACCAATGTAGACAACTGGGACATCTAGCAAAGGATTGTCTAGATGGGAATGTAACGGTGACTCAACCCCAGGGGTAGAGTTAGCAAGGCTCACAAAGGAGATAGATTTCTAGTAACAATAGAGGACGTGGACAAGCGTCCCGAGCTGGTTCATCAACACCTAATAATCAAGCACAGGGTCAACAACCAGCAACTGCAAGGTTCTATGCAATGAATCAATCTGATGCAATAGTCAACCCTCGGGTTGTGACAGGTCAGATGAAATAGATTCATTCTGATATTTCATTTCATGATTCTATGTGTTAAAAATAATAAAGTAGTTATGTTTGAACTCCCTTTGACTAGTCCTATAAGGACACAAGGGAGATGAGAACTTACATCTTACTCAGTATTCCTTGAAATGCCTTATAATCTCTCTTATCTGTGTGATAAAAGATGAGATATAGAAGTGATGCCTAAAGAAAATCCAGAAATGAAAAATCATGTGTGTATAATGATATGAAAAGTGAGGAATATGATAGAAAATAAAGTGCATACTACTTAATCATAATACTTATATACCCTGGCCAGGTATATGATTATTGGAAATAAGGCAAGTATGAAACTCTTAGATTGTTATCTTTCTGATTACTCTGATCAAGTAGTCATTCTGAAACAATCTAGTGAGTATAATGAACTGAAGAAGGAAAAGCTAAGTGAACATTCCCAACTAATGAGGAAAATCTAAGTGAACATTCCCAACTAATAAGGAAAAGCTAAGTGAACATTCCCAACTAATAAGGAAAAGCTAAGTGAACATTCCCAATTAATAAGGAAAAGCTAAGTGAACATTCCCAATTAATAAGGAAAAGCTAAGTGAACATTCCCAACTAATGAGGAAAAGCTAAGTGAACATTCCCAACCCATGAGGAAGAGCTAAGTGAACATTCCCAATTAATGAGAAAGTTCTAAGCGAACTTTACCAATTAAATAAGAAATTGCTCAGTGAACTTTCCCAATTAAATAGAGAGTGCTAAGTGAACTTTCCTAATTACATAAGGAAGTGCTAAGTGAACTTTCCTAATAACATGGGAAGTGCTAAGTGAACTTTCCCAATTAAACAGGAATTGCTAAGTGAATTTTCCCAATTATATAGAGACTGCTAAGTGAACTGTCCCAGCCACATAGGATTTGCTAAGAGAACTTTCCCAATAAAATAAAGGATTGCTGAGTGGATTACCTCTGTTATATATATATATATATATATATATATATATATATATATATATATATATATATATATATATATATATATATATATATATATATATATAGAGTCAGGCTAGAATACACTCGAGTGTACGGATCGCACAGATACACTCAAGTGTGTTTGCATACCAAGGCTATTTTTTGCAAAATGTAAACCATTGATCTTCGTTGTCATACTATAACTAGGATACATACAAATTTTGAGCCTATTTGGATGAGTGTAAGTTACTCATCCAAGGGCAACAAAATCGACGCACAAAACTAATTTGAAATGTATAATTTTTGTGGTCTTCATAACATGAGCTATATATATCCAAATGGGCTCAAATTTTATATATGAGTTGTTCACGAGATGTTTAAGAAGATCAACGGATTAGATTTTCAAAAAAAATATTGCATCATGAAAAACTATTTGAGTGTATTCCGCTCCGGATACACTCGAGTGTATTCTAGCCTGACTCTCTCTCTCTCTCTCTCTCTCTCTATATATATATATATATATATATATATATATATATATATATGTGTGTGTGTGTGTGTGTGTGTGTGTATGTGTGTTTTCCCTTTGATGAACAATCTTGAGTAATGATAGGAGTATGATACTTTATGTTTCTCCTTTCATTTACATGACAATCAAGTAAGTATTATGAAAGTTGATGTACTTGGATTAGAAATAATCCATTGATGGATACTTAGAAAAGTATTAGTTTGCTTTGGACTTTGGATCCAAGATAATGATATATGGGACAAGCAATGTCCTAAAATAAAAGAAATACTTGGTGTATGTGTACCCTTAGTGGTAACAACATGGAATCAAATATAATAAGGATGAGATGTGTTCTCAATACATATTATGAATACCAAAGTAAGGTAATTATGTTGGTTACCTATGTTTGCCAACTGTGAAATCAATCTAGTTACATGAAATAATATGGACATCATATGTTAGGGGTTTGTGCTCTGCATAAACATGAACATTGATAAGGTTGAACTAATGGAAGGAACAAGTGTAATCATGGTGGAAAAGTTTATCAAGTTGAGACTTGATGACATTAGTAACAACTATCTTTTGTTATCTGGGATTTCAAGGACGCAATCATTATTAGGGGTTTATAATTTGTAACATCCCTGGCCTGGGTTATGCTTAAACCTAGATATTTTGTTTAGTGATGTTGATTATATTCTCTTTCTTATCTCCCTTAAAGTAATTAAGGCTCAAGAGGAATTTATATTTCAATTTTAGTCCCTTTTGAATAATGTTGAAACAATGTTTTGTTGGTTTTGGACTAAAGTGCAAATTACCCAAATTGAGGGGTTAAATTGCAAATTGTACATGATAAGATATTCTTCATGTGTTTATGCATCATGAGAATGAATATGATGCAGAGGTATGGCTTGTGGTAGCCTGAGTACCAAGAAAGAGTTGATAAAGCAATGGTTGTGCTTTAAAACCTAGTTTTGGTGTAAAATGCAAATTACCCAAACCCTAGGGTTCAATATACAAATTACCACTTCATGGGTTTGTATCTTTATGATGATGACATCATCATAAGCACACACCTCTCCAAATATCTCTGCAAATGGTTTCCAACAAAATGGTCCAAATGGTTTCACCAAATGGTTTCCAAACCGTTTGGAGTTTGGAACCCCAAACCATTTAGAGGAGTTGACCATTTGGATGGGTTGACTGTTTGAGGTATGAACCCTAGTATGTGTTGGATTATGATCCAATAGCTCCAATTGACTAATTCAACATATGGATAATCCTTCAAATAGAAACCCTAATCGGCTAAGTGTTGATTTTGCAATTGATTAAGTTGATGTTTTGGGTTGATTGACCCAAATGGTTTCAAAACCATTTGGGAATCACCCAAATGGTCTCAAGACCGTTTGGAGGTCAACCAAGACTGTTTGGGGGTCATTCAAGACCGTTTGGAGGTCAACCAAGACCGATTGAGGGTCTAGGGTTGAGTATGGTTGAGTATTTGAAGACCCAAAGATATCAAATAAAATTACAATCAATATCTCAAGTGATGATTGATTCAATGATACAAACCCTAAGTTAATGTCATAAATTTCAATGGTGTTTTGAGGCAAATGGTCTCAAGACCGTTTGGAGATCATCCAAATGACCTCAAGACCGTTTGGGGGTCATTCAAGACCGTTTGAGGTTAGGTCATATCATGTAATGGTGATGGTTCACTGATTTCAATTAAATTAGCTCCACAATGTTAACCATTGATGGATCCTCAGTTTCAAAACCCTAAGTGATGGTTTCTTGATTATGAACCCTAGTTCAATTGGGTTCAAAACCCTAATTTACGGTCCAATTGAAGGGTGATTCAGTGGTTCAATTGAAGAATAAATTGGTGGCCCAATTGATAGTTGGTCCATGGATTGGAACCTTGAATTGTTTAAGTGTTGAAGACCCTTTTTGGTCCATTCGGTTTTGAGAGGGTTTGGACCAAACGGTCTTAAGACCGTTTGAGTCCAAATGGTCTCAAGACCATTTGAGTCCAAATGGTCTCAAACCGTTTGGAGACCCAAGTCATTCAGTTTCAATATGTTTGGTCTAAACGGTTTCAAGAACCAACTTTGCTAAACGGTTTCAAACCGTTTCAACTTATTGGTCAAGGCCGTTTGAGGTCTAAGTGATCAAGATTGTTTGAGGTCTAAGTGACCAAGACCTTTTGAGGTTCAAATTTGTTAAACCATTTGGACACCTAATATGATCAAAGGTCAAATAGCTACTTCATTATTAATGATGTGGACCGATGATGATTATGAAGGTTAACCCTAACTATGTGTACTTAATTGAAGAGTTGACCTAGATCAATCTTGAAGTATTTAACATCCTAGAGAGGATGATAGGGAGAGATAATGGGAGTGATGATTGCTTACATAATAATCTCTAATTCTCTCATTAGGAATAAATTTGTAATCAGGGTTTGATCCATAATGATGAGATCAAGAAATCCTCATTAGTATGATTGATATACCTTGACCCTAATTTAGGGAAAGGCCATGTGAAACCCTAATTTAGGGCAAAGCTGAGTGAAACCATAATCTAGGATGATGATGTAACCCTAACTTAGTGTAATAATGCAAGAAACCCTAATTTGGGTAATGAGGTATGAGAAACCCTATTTGGATGTGAATGGTAAACCTTAATCCCTAAAATGGGGTAAAGGTGCATGAAACCCTAATATAGGGTAGTGCTACTAATGCTATGTGAAGCCCTATCACTGGGTGATGTATTGTGAAATCTTAATTTCACATAATACTAGGTGAAACCCTGATATAGAAGGATGATTATGTGAATCTCTAATGAAGAGCAATACTATGTGAAATCCATATAATGTATGGAAAATGCTATGTGAATCCTAAAATTATAAATATGGAGAATCCTATTCCTAATAATGGAATAGTGATTAATGTATTGACAAATGTAATACCTAGATGGGTTGATAATGGATATCCTTACAATAATAATTCCTAATTCAAGGATGAATCCATATCATTGGCAATGGTTGTATATTCTAAACAGGTGGATTATGACCAATACATTACATGATGGATGTGATGAATTAGTACATAAAATATTAGGATGGGGAATACCCTAATACAAGCTAAGTGGATGAACTCAAGTAAGATGAAGGTGTTAAGGGAAGTGATACATCAAGATATGATAGATATCACATCCAACACCCCAATACTGAAATACCTTGATGTGTTTTAAATCCAGTATAATTGGATGAGTGACACATGAAATGTGTCATGTCAATTGTTACATTGAGATGTAATGCACCTTGTTGAATGTAGGATAACATGCCTTATGAAAAGGTTAATCCAAACCTACAAACTATGATGTAATCATATTCTGGTAAAGATGAGAGAGAAACTCATACTGTTTGTAGATAATTCATTTAATGATGAATGATGAGAATAAATAAGTATGATTGAATACTTATGTTATCAATATTGATTCCTAGCTATATGAAGCAATGGAATAGGACTTGATCATTAATAATATGATCTTGAGAACCTATATGGTTACAAAACCCTAATATAGGGTAATGCTATATGAAACCCTAATACAGGGTAATGCTATGTGAAACCCTAATACAGGATGATGCTATGTGAAGTCTTAACACATAGTAATCCTATGTGAAGTTCAAATACATTTTGATGAGTTATAAATATAATAAGAAAACCCTTGTATTACATGGTACTGATATATGATTGTTATCATGTGTATTAATCATGCAGGAATATTTTGATGATGAGCATAGCCAGGTATGGACTATGATGCTCTGTATATTGAAACTGTTTATGGGATTTATAAGCCGTAATATGCTTTGTTGCCTATTAAGGGGTAACAAGAGGAGATATGACCTTTGTGAACTATGTGGAATGCTTTGTGTAAAAAGAATCATAATATCCTTGGTCAGATGACCTGAAGTTATTAAGTTACCTAATAAGTGGTAACAAGTATCCTATGTTGAGTTAAAGGTTCAAACACCCATATTCTATAATCATGATAATGAACTTGTTAAAAATGGAATTGTACTTGTTGATATGAGGGATTAAGATCCCAATACTTTGTTAAAAGAATGTGGCTACAGACCATGACTCCCCAAAGACAATGCCAGGCATTAGCTATGTGATCTAAGCCTGAAGAGAGTATATATTGCAGTTATAATTCTACAGTGAATAAATGTTATATATTCCTTAATGGATAAGTGACATGCTGCTCTATAAAGTTATAGCTGCAATTCTTTAGATAAGAATAACATTCTAATCTGTTAGACAATGAAGTAACTGCTGTTAAACAATAATGATTCTTCTGTTCAAATTTATTTGCAATAATAATGTTTCTGGCGGAGAGTTATATCTCTCGCTGGGGAAATTTACAATTGTCTCACCCCTGTGGGAATCACATTTTAGGTGGATGCGGATGAGGCAGGAATCCTTCAGTAGGTGAAGGATATTAATAGCATCATCAAGGACAACAGTGAAGTCTCAGGTGGAGACATTGGTTGTTATGCCTTGTTTAGATGTATATATAGTCCTATGTGTCAGCTCTGTACTCTCAGGTCCTCAGAGTAGTAGTTAGTGCTTTTGAGATTTTGGCTCAATGCCTTGAGATTTTATATTGCTTGTGTTTAGTTTAACAAGAGCAGTTGATGCTTGTAATTTTCATAAAGAGATGATACAGGACATGTACCTTTAAACCAGAATGTAAATATGTTACTTTGGTTCTATGTGAGAAAGTTTTCCTTTTATGGATCTCTCAGTAAAAAGGTTTTAATTTTTAGTGATTTTTGATAATCTGTTGCTTAGTGATCGCTTCTGCATTAGTTAATCATGTTTTCGTGATTTGGATGTGACAGATATTTTAGTGATTAATTCAGAACAATCAGCTATCAATTTAAGATTATTTTTCTATCAGTGTTGGTGATTTGTTTGATGCCAAAATGTAGTGTACCCCGAGTAAAGCATTAAGATAAGAAGTAGAAAATAACAGTTTATTTCTTGCAAAACTAAAGAGTTACTGGACTTTAGATGTCCTAAACACTATAGAATCTATCACAAAGGGTTGTATTGCTAAGGAGGAAATGTGCATATAGAATGGCAGTCCAGGATGAGGTAGGCAGAGCCTTCTAGAGGGGTACAAGATTCTAAGCCCAGTGAGGAAGGAATACTTGAAGTATTAGAGTATCCAACATTTATCATAGATTCTAGTGGTACTCAGTTTAGTACAAAGAAATTTAATACTTGTAATATGGTTAGCCCTTGTAGAACCATTGCTGGATATAGTAATGTAAGAGTGGTTTGACTCTTCACCTAAGTACCCAAGTTTAGAGAAGGAGGATGAAATGAATCTCATTTAGCAAGGACAAATTAGATCTACATCACTCACATTCTATCCACATGTGTCACAGTGCACCCGAGCACTACCTTTATGCCAACCCTTATTCAAGATCACGATGATGTCAAACTACATGAATGACATGTGATGAATGTAGTGACTTCAGGTCTAAGAACCTCAATCATCACTATCACTATTTGAGTTGATATCAATTACCATTCCATGGTATCCATATATCACTCTCATAGTGGGTCTTTCTAATACACTATTCTTTAACATGGACTTAATATACATATCATGAAAAATGAGATTCTGTCATCAATCAACACACACTCTAGTCTTATGTAGTAGTTGATTTTGCTTCAAAGGTAATATACAAAAAGGGAAATAATAAGAATGTATGTACTCTTATCATACATATGATCTCATTTTTCAGGTCATCAACCAAAAGACATATGTCATCAACTAACATCATTCTTCATACATCTACTAGGAATGTGTCATCATCTTGGGAGTCATACAAACATAATAGACATAATATTATTATCAAATCAGGTATCTAATGCCACATTCCAATCATCATATGATTGGCTCGTTGGGCATACATACCAACATACTCCCACTTTCACTTAGAACCCATCACCCACAACTCTTATTCCAAGTGATCTTAACATGTCCATCATGTTTCTATTGCACTGGTGCTTTTATCACGGATTAGCAACATTTGCTTCAACTTGATATTTGTAAGTTTCACATCTCCTTATTGTATGACTATTGGTATGAGATGGAAGTGTTGTAGTATGCTATCTGAGATTCCTTGCCTATCCAGTAGGTCAATTTTTGTCACAGTAAATCTACTTTATCATCAATGGTTGGAACCTTCTTCAAGTTCATCTATATGAACTTATTGATCCATACAATATCCTCTGATGTTCTCATAACACACATATATTTGGATTCTATTATAGATTTAGAAAACTATCATTAGCTCAGAACCCTTTCCAGCTCGTAGTTCTCGTTTCAAGGTTAAACATAATTTTAGATTGTGATTTTTTATTTATCTGTCTAGAAGCTTGCATTGGTGTAACTCTTTACAAATAACTCTTTCATATTACCATAACTAAGGAACCAATCCTTTTAGTGCTTCTCAATCACTAAAGGATGTTCTTTACGGTATTCCATTGACCTTCATTGAAATATGTCAAACATCCACTTGCCATGTCTAATACATATGAGATAATTGGTTGAGTTATATATCCACTCGTTATGTCCAATACATATGAGATAATTAGTTATTCTCACATCATGTCCAATACATATGAAATAATAGGATAAGTACATAACATTGCATACATGATATATCCCATTGTGAATGCATATATCATCCTACTCATGTTTTCCCATTCTTCACGAGAACTAGGTCACAAGGCACCTGAGAGACTAGCTCCACGGAACATGGACAAGTTCTTTCTTATTCTATCTTGCATGCTGAACCACTTTAGCATCTTTCCAATGTATATGCTCTTTCAAGAAGCTTTCCAGGTCTTTCTCTATAGATCTTGATTCCTATCGCATAGGATGATTCTCCTAAGCTCTTTATAGGGAAGGTGCTTTCTTTTCCAGGTTTTAACATTTGTATGATAAGGATGTTGTTCCCATAATTATGTGTAATATGTATATATGCTTCCACTAAATCTTTTACAACCATAGACTTCTTCTTCATTCTGACACATGTCAAAACTCTTTGACTATCTAGTCAAATTGAAGATTTTAGTTCTAAGAGGCTTGCTTCAATCCTCAGATTGACCTTTGTATCTTACATACTTTATATGCATTAATGGATTTATAAAACCTTTAGGTTTTTCCATGCACATATCCTCATAATTATTCTAGTTAAGGAATGTAATTTTAACATCCATATGCCAAATCTCATTAGTCATAACAAGCTGTAACAACAAGCATGATCTTGATGGATCTAACCATGGTAACTAGTGAAAGACTTCATCATGTTCAACAATTTGAACTAGTTTGACACTCTTTGCAACCAATCTACCCTTCCATGTTGGTCTTTTCTCAAAGACCCAAATGCACCCTATGGATTTTACCCTTTAGGTGGATCCACCAAAGTCATACCTTGTTGGTGTACATGGAGTCCATCTTTTATCTCATGCCCTCAAACCATATCTCAAACTTGTTCCCTCAATAGCTTCTAGATAGGTGGTTAACTCATCATTTATGACCAACTTATAGACTTATAGAAGCATAAGATCTCATAATCTTTAAAGCTCACGGTGTTTTCTACCAGAACTATGATTCTTGTGTGTTACATAAGGAACCTGAGATTCTTCAATAGCCTGTGATTCTCTTTGTTTCCACTGTACCTCTTTAAGTTCAATGTTTTCTTATTTGTCTCAAACATTTTGTGTTCTACTTTTACTGCCATTGATTTCGTTGGAACTAAATTCCTCTTTAAGAATACATCCATCCAGATCGACATACAACTTTGTTGTTGGATTGGGATAAGAGTAGTATTGTAACGAAATAACATTTGTGTGATTTGTGGATAAATTTTTTCAAGAAACTATTTTCTTACATAAGCTTTCAATTATAATCATTATATAATACATATTGGGACACCTCCCAAGCCATATCTTATATGGTGTCTTTTGAACCAATATAGACGGTATATGGTTTTAGTGTAAAGCATGTGCCCAAAAGAAATTGGAAGATCAGCTAGATTTTATTGAAAATCTCACCATGACTAACCAGGTGTGATTCCTTCTTTATGATACACTATCATTGTGTTTCATATGGATTCCATCATGATACATTATCATGATATCCCATAAGGTTCTTAAACTCTTGGTTTAAAATATCTCAACATTGATCGCATCGAAGTATCTTAATAATTTTACCAAGTTAGTTATGTACTTCATTCATGATCTCCTTGAACGTTTCAAGATATTCACACTTGTATTTCATTAAATAAAAACCTCCATATCTATTGGTAACATCAAAAATATATAATGAGGTACTTGCAACAACCTTTAGTATTTATTTTAAAAGGTCTATATACATTAGTATGAATGAGCCCTAATAGAACAATCGCTCTCCCACTACATCTAGTGAAAATGGTTTGGTCATTTTGTCAAATTAATCAAACTTTCATGTTTCTATTGTTTCAGTAACCAAAAGAGTCTAGATAACCGTCATATGGATTCAAGAAATGCATTTCTCATTTATGTCTCATTTATGTGATTTAGATGACAATGCTAAAGGTATTCAACATTTGTGTCATCATTCATTCAGTATATGCATCATACACGTTCTATCTACAACTACCATGTATAGATTGCGAGACATAGGGCTTTTCCATACAAGATCTCATATTTTAAAATGAAACATCAGTTTATTCATAATGTTCTTATCCATACAAGATACCTGATGTTTTCATTAATGGCAGGTACATAATTGCAATTTACTAATTCTATTACAAGCCCATGAATGATAGATTCTAACTGTAGTGGAAACAACTCTTACTTTTTACAGTTGTAGCTTACTTCTTATTGGGTCTTGAAGTTGAAATATCTATATCTTTCTTCTTCCTTTGTTCCTTTAAGTGAAAATGACATATTCCTTTGTCACTTATCCTTCTCCTAGTCTTGAGTGTAGAAGACTTGGACTTCAACTTAGCCTCAAAACTCTTTTTGGCCTTGCATATTCCTTTGGACTCACTTCCGCTGATCACAATAATGGATTTGTCCTTCTTCATTCATTATTTTCAAGTAATCATCATGCCAGGCAACTCAGACAACAATTTATCCATGTTACTAAGTGATATCACTCGATAAGTTGGCTATATATGATTCAGGAAACAATTGTAGAATCATATCTGTGGTCAAAGCTTGACCTAAAAGAAATCCCAGTCTCTCCACACGCTCAATCATATTGAGCACATGGGGCTCTATTGGATCACCCTCTATCAGTTTGCACTCAAAAAACATTTTGAAGACATTATACCATTTTTGCATTACTTGATTCTTAAATGTGTTACCATCTCGAGAATGTCCATATTTTCATGCAACTCATAGTTCATACAACATAGAATCAGATACTCAAATGTCTATGGCATCATCGGCATGCTTCCAATAAGCATCCATTTCAACCTTAGGCACATTTGGAGTGGGTTCCTCTATCTCTGGTCTTTTAAGGACATAGAGCTTTTCCTCATTTATGATATTGCTTCTCTAAATCCTGAACTAGCTGTAAAGTAAATCCCATCTATTTTAATCCTTCTCAAGGACTGATTGCAATTGTGTTTGTTATTAGATTCTACAAAGAAATATTGCAACTTTTCAAACCATTTTTTATTTGTTTGAATTGATAAGTTAACAATATTAATTAGTCCTTTAATTAACTATCACTCACACTATTTTTTTCAAACTGATAACCCTCGTGTATTAATTTGGACGATTGCAATGTACAGTCTCTAATGAGCGAAGATCCAAAATAGTTGAATTATTACCCGGCCAATGCCAGTGTCCATAACCAATTATCAAGGTAGGCAATGTTTTCCAATTGAATCTTATAAAACTCTGAGATAGATGGTGTGGATAACTCCTTTTCACATTCCATCATCATGCTTCTAGCACTTAATCCTATTAAAGTCACCTAGTTAAGCCTGGCCCATAAAAAAGCACGATAGAATACGCACCCTGCTAGGGAAAAACTTACATATCTACCATCACGCTTCCACGAGATGGATAGCACACCACACTAGGGCCTAACCTATGCCTGTACGATCAAGCTTTTCATGTTCGTTTCTTATGGAAAACATCTTAGACTCATAATTTATATTGAGGGATTCTATATACATACATACATATCCAATCACCACATACTTCATGTATCATATACATTGTATAACCACAAATGAAAAACATGTAATCAGAATTATATGAGTGATGGTTATGGCCAGTCCGATTATGAATTGCTACCTCCTAAGGTCCACATCATATGTACAACCTATTGTTGTTGGTGAAGATCCATGCATGTACCAATCTAGGTTGACCGGTTCAACTCATGAACCAATCGGCTCACCTCCTGGACGCTTGGTTGGGTCCTTGAAATGCTCATCTGGTCTCAGGTTCAACTGATGTCTAGACTCCTCCATCTGAATGGTTGGGCCACCATTCGATCAATTCATCCTATCGTCTTGCCTCCATGGTCCTCCAGTCAATCCATTCATCTCATGAACCGCTCAGTTCATCTTGTTTAAAATGTATTTTCATGATGAAAAATAAATTAAAATTATCATGTTTCTTATTACATGGTATAAGGGAAAACCTCGAGTCACATTTGAGGGAAAATAGGAAGAATAGCATTAATTTACATTTAGAAAGGAGAGAGATGATCAGAATGCAAACAGAGATATAATCAGAAATAAATAACCACAAGTATGTACACACTGATCTAGGGTTATTGGCCATAACCATAGTAAACATCCACAATCAAAAACTTTTAGGGTGACACATATTAATTGCATATATATATATATATATATATATATATATATATATATATATATAGAGAGAGAGAGAGAGAGAGAGAGTCAGGCTAGAATACACTCGAGTGTACGGATCGCTCAAATACACTCAAGTGTGTTTGCATAACAAGACTATGTTTTGCAAAATGTAAACCGTTGATCTTCACCGTCATATTATAACTAGGCTACATATAAATTTTGAACCCATTTGGATGAGTGTAAGTCACTCATCCAAGGGCAACAAAATCAACGTGTGAAACTAATTTGAAATGCATAATTTTTGCGGTCTTCATAACATGTGCTATACATATCCAAATGTGTTCAAATTTTGCGTATGAGTTGTTCACAAGATGTTTAAGAAGATCAACGGATTAGATTTTCAAAAAAAATATTGCATCATGGAAAACTACTTGAGTGTATTCCGCTCTGGATACACTCGAGTGTATTCTAGCCTGACTATATATATATATATATATATATATATATATATATATATATATATATATATATATATATATATATATATATATATATATATATATATATATATATATATATATATATATATATATATATATATATATATATATATATATTGTGTGTGTGTGTATACATGGTATTAATCAAATATGCACATTAACGGCTCTAATATATGCATTGTATGCAATAAAAACAGATCTGATCATACCAATTTAAACCCAGATACACCATAAATTGATGTGGCTTTGATACTACTATAGGGAAATTGAGGCGGCATATAAGGCATCGAAATTCAAATTTAAAGCCTCACTCCCCTTCACAGTAAGATCACATTAACAAAAATGTATCTAGGAAGGAAGGTAACAAGAGTTATACTTGGTCTTATAGCAAGTCCAGTGGAAACTCTTGATGCAATACCGTGCTTTTTCTCCAAGTAGTAGCGAGCTTCTTCTTCAGGCAGTCGTATGTTCCTTCTTCAGTAGCACTGGAATAGTCATCAGCAACAGCCTCCTAGTCTGCCCACCACAGACGATAGTTAATGGAGTTCTCCTAGCATTAGAAGCCTCTAGCCTCTAGATAAGTCCACAAAGACCACTGGGAACTCTGCGTTGTGCTACTAGATCCAACAAGAAGGAGTCGTCCCTTTCGAACATCAACCTACAAGAGTTGATACACTCTCCCACAATTGTATCTCCCTTTCTATCCCTCCCTTTATCGGGTAGGACTTGCTTGGGCTCTCCATTAATTACCACAACCAGAGAGGATAACAATTTCTAGAGCAACTATTGTATCTTAGAAGCCCCCAGTACCACTCTATTTATAGGAGAGGCCATGTTCAGGGTTCCCAATATGGGCAGGAGTCAAAAGGGTCAAATTCATGATTTTTTCAAAACATGTGCATGGAGAACCAGTCATTTCTCATAGCCAATAGGTCATTTTGTGAGTGAACTGGTCATTTCACATAGAAAACTAGTCATTTCAAGTAGGTTTCTTTTCTAAATCAAATTAGAATCAATTCCCGATTAATGCTAAACATGACATCAGCATGAATCCTAGTTCCAATCGAATTGGAAACTGAACAAGGCAACCTAGGTTATGAACCAAACATTTTATATATTGAAACGGTCATTTCACTTTGTGAAATGGTTGTTTCACAAGTGAAATGGTCCTTTCACTTGTCTAGTTCAGGAAAAGTTCAACCAATATTGATTCAAATTGACCCTGACACTCCAACTGACTGATTAAACACTTGAACTGGTCAGTGGGGAGTCCAGTCATTCAATTTTGAACCTCAACTGTTTAATTAAATACCTAAACACCTTTAGTACTTAAATTAAACATCATTCATGAATATACTCCTATCCCAAGTGTATCCTATGTGTTTGACCCAATACGTCCAAAATAAGTTGGCAATGAATCTCCATAACCAACTTACAACATCACAAGTAATGAGAAGTATCTAGAAACACATCACTGTTGTGCAAGTAATTCAGAAAGTTGGAGAACAACGTCAACCTACAATCCATAATCAGTATTACCTTGATCGTATAGTTCCTTTATCTCTGATATCCAAATTAAACTCGAGGTGGGAATCGTCATCCTCTCAATGTTAAATCCATGTTTCTTGAACTGGAGTAGACTATATGAGATGCACATGAGCTCACATATCACATATTGAGTCACATGAGTATGGCCATATATTTCTCAGTATCGCTTATCAAGAGGCCCTGGATATCAATCTCCTATAGGGAGACAGATGCTATCTACATCACTCACATTCTATCCCCATGTGTCATAGTGCACCAGAGCACCACCTTTATGGCAACTCTTATTCAGGATCATGGTGGATGATGTCAAAGTACATGAATGACATGTGATGAGTGTAGAGACTTTAGGTATAAGAACCACTATCACAACTATCACTATGAGAGTAGATTCTGACTACCATTCCATGGTCTTCATGTATCACTCTCATGGTGAGTTTGTCTGATACATTGTTCTCTATCATGTACCTATGTACTTGACTTGATATCACATATCACAACTAATGAGATTATGTCAACAGTCAACACACACTCTAGTTTTATGTATTATTGTTGTCTATTTGGCTTCCACAACAATATCTAACTAGGAACATAACAAGAATGTATGTACTCTTATCATACATATGATCTCATGGTTCAAGTCATCAACCTAAAGATATATGTCATTGAGTAACATCATTCTTTAGACATCTACTATGTATGTGTCATCATCTCATGAGTGAGACAAAAAAATAAACAAAATTACCTCTATTATTATCAAATCACGTATCTAATACCACTTTCCAGTCATCCTATGATTGGCTCTCTAGGCATACATACCAACATCTACTTCTAGATATATTCCCATTGCTTAATCTATGAAAGGAAGGGAATAATATTATGATCTGGAGTTTGCAAAATCTTAAAGCAGGGTTTTACTGTGATCAAATTGATCTTTTATGTCATGACTTCATTAAATAGAATTTGGTAATTCATACTCCCCTTGTTTTTATATAATCATTATTTCATGACTATGAGAACCAATGTGCTAGATTACGGTGGTAGTGCATGTCCCGTAACCTAGTTTACATCTCTATTACAATTATCTCTAAATTTTCACCTTGATGGTTATTTAGAGGCTTGGAAAGGTAACCCTTGCCCACTATTTTGATTTCTTGACCTAAGTCTCCAATAGGTTAGGTTAATGATGATATGATACTCGATCTTGAATCTCGATTTGATGATAAACTTGACCACAATGATGTTGACTATAGCAAGTGGTTAAGTTCCTAGAAATACATAGGTTTAGATTAACAATCAACCTTGAATACCATGATAACAAAATTAATATTAATATTTTGAAAAGCCATATGAATGAATAACCTTGAATACGATGTTGTCCAAATTCCATTCGATTATTGTATATGAGTGAATGATTATGCATATGGTCTAAATAGGGATATAAACTCTAGCATAAAAATGTTTGGACCTATGACTTTCATGTCCAAAATTTGGCTCTTGATATGGATTGAAAAAAGTCTTAACACATGATTATTGATCTTGATATCAATTCACCTCCTATGATCACCCCATATGGAACTTGAGGTATCCCTCGAGATATGATTGATGGTTTTCATGTTCCAAAATCAATGATTTTTTAAATAATGATATATTAAACACTCTATTAGTGACTTAGGGATGAGCCCTCATGTGGACCACAGTGGCACCTTCAATTGAATTCGAACATGAAGTCATGTTATGCAAAGATGATGCTTGTTTAAAATTGTTGATATACAAAATCTGAATCATAGTTGTGTAATCCCACCTAGGCCATTGTAGTGGCCAGAACCCTAAAATTTGGTAACAAAAGTCATGTTTTACTCTTGATTCAAAGATCCCTATCTATTTGACCTATAAACTTGATTTCTCCAAATTAGTGATCCAAAGAATGATCTTTCCCAATATGTGATTTATGTGATGACCTTCCCGATTTGATGTTCAATGTGTCTATGCCTTGACCTTAACACTTGATTGCTTAATTTTGATATAGTTTTGATACTGAATAAATACCAAGATGATTTTGAATATGAATGTACCAATCTCGATTAAAGGGTTGTTTTAATTTTGGTGAACTAAGGATGGGAGGGTGTAATGGTATAGACTTTTCTCGCTCCTCGTGTATGTTCTATTTGTTCATATTTGCACTAATTTCTCGATCTTTCCCAAAATTCCATATTGTGATATGTTATGATACTTTTTGAGCCTTTTTAAGTTCACATAATAAGTGGTAAAACTGAATTTGATATGAAATCGGGGATTCACAAAGATTATACATCATCCTTTCTCATCTGCTTTTAACACCCTCTATAGCCATTTTATTACCCTCAAATTATGTTAGTTTTATAGAGACACTCCCTTGTTTCTGACACCACAAATTTCACTCAAATCTTAACTAGTATGAGAAAGATATGCCCATTAGAAAATTACTTGATTTTAATTTTACTTTTTAGATCATTTAACCAAAATTATCCATTTTGGACCCAAATGGGCGTGCAGACCGATCCCCCCTCCTCGACCAGTCACAATCTATGATTTCTTGGGCCATAAAATGGGGCCATTAAATCTTATTATCATGGATTCAACTCCAATTCAACAGTCGAGACACTATCCACTACCTCCATATCATGGTCGGTGGACATGGTATCAAGCCTCACCTAACCTTCCTTTCTAACTTATTTCACACACAATTGAACCCCTCTTTTGATTTCTTTGTTATTTCACATCACTTTACTCTTTCACTTTCATTTGGCACCCTAAATCCTCGTGATTCCTCTATTTCTTTTCCCACCACATGGGTGGCATCACCGCATTTCCACCTATTGAGAATTCCTTCCTCAATCGGCTTCTGGTTTGTCTATGATGGCCATCACCATAGTGAGTTCATGTCAGGCGTAAGCGGTCTCCTTTTAGGGCTTAAAGAAGCCTAGAGCTCATCCATGCTAGAGCATTGATAGGTTGCACAACCGTCAGACCACTGTCGCGTGCCAATATGCATGCAAGGTGGATTGAGCTGGGAGACAACTCCCAATCATCTAATTATGGGGACCAAGGTGGTCTAGAAATTCAAAAGCCAAAAGAAGCTACGTCAACTCACTCTCCCCTTTCTTATACCTAGTGGTTACCCACACCCAGGGATACTGGATCGTGTCATTTACATGATGGACCCTCCATCCACAACCCCCTGATTTTGGAAAAAGGTAATTCGACCCCTCTCACACCAAAAATTGCAACAAAAAAAATCTTACAATATATATAGTAAATTCATATTTGTCTAAAAATTGAATTTAAGTATAATATTATGATCAAAACATTGATCCATATCCATTAAAAATAGTTTTACAACCGAAATTTATTTGTTGTTCTCCCAATTTTCCTTTAAAATACTTATATGCATGTTTAAGGTTCTTTATGCCCTATTATGTTTTCCTTATGTAAATAATGATCTCATGTTTCCTTAAACCTCTAAATCCATAACTTCACTCCACTTAGGGATTTTCTAATGCTTTGAACCATCTTGATATGCACCTAATGACTATCTTGACCTAAAAGTATCTTTTTAATGCTAATGCACAATGATACCTAATCAAGACTTGAAGTTTGATTGTAAAGTCATAAAATGACTATCCCACTTTGAAATCAATAAAATTTATGTTTTAGGAGAAATATTTTACTAAGATATTATTCCCTTTTTTAATGAATGGTTCATATGACTCAAAGATCTATTTTCATACATTGATATCCCCTAAAATGTGATGTTTATGTACTTATATGATTGGATATTTGATCCTTATGCAAAAGTTGATCCTTCATGCCTGAACCTCTATTTTAGTCTTCAAATCAGTCATTGTGATCACTTGTGACATGAAATGCCATGTACACACTCATATTCTCTTTTGACTACATATGACATTTGATACCTAACATGATCTAAATGCATATGCTGATTTTTGGACTCTGATCTAGCTAGAATCATGATCTAAAGTTACACATGCTATCTTAATACTACAAATTAGTAGATTACATACTTGTAGCACTAATACCCAACTTGTACAACCTTATACTATATGAGTTGAAAGTATAACACTATTGGATAAAATGGATCTCATATGACTAGTTATGATCTGCATTATTTAAACCTTGATCATAATCCAAGTATTATGCTTCCATTATTTCTAAATAAGGGTTTATATTTATCTTTATCACTTATAATGCAGATGATTCATCTATAACTAAGACTTAGTACTTATACTCGGATTATGTTGAATAAATGCATGCATGTTTGACATGATGCGACTATACTTGAACTATTTGAAACCTAGCCTAGGGGAACATCCACATGACATATATGGCATTCATTTCATCAAAAACTTGATGAAATAAGACCATATGTTATATATATTTACATTTGAGGTTCCATTTTAGTTGGACCTTCTCTAGGGATATTACTCTAGTATCATAAAATGCTCACTACTCTCAAGGTATGTTTAATCTCTTCATTGTCTTGGTTGTATGTACGAACTTATGAATGTTTAGCTACTTAATTACTTGTTTCAGTTGTTTCTCCTATGAGTAATACTTTCATGTTTGATTACTCTTCATTGAAAAACATTACACATAACATAGACTTCAATTATATAACCCTTTTATACCTACCTAATTTCTTTGGGTAAGGTCACAAGGCATGTCTAAATAGGGTTACCTCATTGACTTTTGTCTTAAGGTCTCCCATGTAGAAATAGGGATAGGCTTCTACCCTCAAGTGCCCTTTATAGACCCTTCCCTTGGAAGTTGGTCATAGGCCTAATAATGATGTTGGTATAATGTAAATGGAACCTAAAATATGCTTTGTATAAAATAATTTTGTTTAAGTATTATACCTTGCTTTTTCTTGGTATAATGTTCTAACCAAGAAACTTATGATATTACTCTTAAGTTGTGCTTACACATCTTTTCATAGCCTACTTAATTCTTTAGCATTAAATATTTTTTTATCAATTTTTAGATGCCAAATGAAGATTTGTTGCACTCAGAACAACTACTTTATAAAGTGAAACACAAATGGGGGATTCTTAGAACTAGAAATGGGTACATGATTCTTTCCTCCTAGATGTATCTTATGTATCTCTTATTGTTCTTTCCTTTACATATATACCACCTTTGTAAATTTTTTCTTCCATTGTAGAGATGGACATCTAGGTCCATTCACCTTTGTCTATGTATCCATTAGGAGTATGAATTTAGCATAGTCGGTACTATCGACACAGACGTCGGTAGAACATAAAATTTTCAAGAAAGGTGTAGTGTCCTAAAAAAATTTTGGTTGATACACCAAGAGTCTACTCAGTGGTATTGAAAAACTCAGCTCAATAATGGTAGAATTGGAACAACTTGGTACCACTAAATAGAAAGTCCAATGGCACTAAAATAGACATCACAGCATGATAATTACAGCTTCGTAACACCAACATCTCATTGGTGACACCAACACAAAAGGCAAGAATCCATGGCGCCCAAAAAAACATCCAACGGTCAGTGGCATCAATTTGTGTGTGCATTTAATGAGTCGGTATCATCGAAATTTGTTAGTAGCACCAACATGAAGGGATCTGAGGGTTGTTATATCAATATCCCAAGACCTTCGTTATCAATGGACAACAGTGACACCTATAAATAGTGAAAAACGTTGGTACCACCGACACCAGTAGTTAGTGACATCAATCACAACGATTGATAGGGCCATACTTCAGCTATATAAGGGGGGGATCTCAAATCACACCCAAAGAATCCCCTCTCATTCAGATGGCATCTGGTGACCTGTAGAGACTTCAGTGAGCATACCAGTGGTGACAAGTCTACACCAAGCTCTTTTTCTTCACCTCCTTTCTATTCTTAGATAACAATGACATCAAGGATGCAAGATTTCTCCACACGCACGTTTAACCAAATGGTGTTGAAACCATCAAGGGTGGACTTTCTAGACAAATATTAGAAGTAACTATAGGACACCATGATAAAGGAGGAGATTGTACCAAAGAGGTATGGTGATTGCATGTTCCTCAACGACATCAGCTTTGTAGGCATCCTTCTTCAATTCTGCATTGGGTAGTGTATGGTGGGTGATCACCCATTCTTTGGTGATTGACCCATCTACCAAGACATAGCTTGCGAGTAACTCAAAACTATGGAGATTATTTGCATCCTAAAGCATGGGGAAGGCCGGGAGGAAAGATGGGTTAAGTTCTAACTCTATAATGTTGATCAGTTGCTCACCCTACCAGAGTTCAACATGACATATGTGATTAAGAGAGAAAGATTTCTCCCCCCGCCTCTCCCATGCCCATGGTGGAGGCCGAACACCTGGGAGGGTGGTAAATCAAGGTGGAAACTGGGTCTCAAACCCGAACCCCTTTGTTAGGGAACACCATGTTTGACCACTTGAGCCACTCCTTGTCAGCGATTTCATGATGATATATGGTTGGCCAATGGGTGGCTCATGCTACACAATAGGGGACTTTGACTACAACATGGCCTTGTGAAAATAGAAAACCCTTCCTCAAGGGTTTGTTGTCAACTAGAATAAGTCCTTAGTTATGGACATCGAGCATCCCTTTTCTAGCAATCTGCATTGATACCTGAAGAACACCATTTTCTCCAAGTCCACTTAAGGGCAGGGGAAGGTTCAGATGGAGGACATGTTCATTTTATGGTCATTTCTGACCTTGGGGAAGGAGACTTAATCTCGGGTCATTCTTCCTACATCACATGTTGGCGGTGAAAAGGCAAGTCCAGAGAGAACCCTCAATTCCCTATAGGGGACTTCTTACACCGTTCGCATTAGACCTCCACCTTGACCTCTCCAAGGACACCATGTTCAAGAGATCCTCTATGCTTGATTTCAAGAACTTCAAGTGGGAACACCTGATCACCAAGTACTAGGGAAAGGTGTACGCCTATTGCACAATCGACAGACAGATGAAGGAAAGGG
Organism: Alisma plantago-aquatica; assembly: GCA_963693085.1. NCBI lineage: Eukaryota > Viridiplantae > Streptophyta > Magnoliopsida > Alismatales > Alismataceae > Alisma > Alisma plantago-aquatica. Next base: position 489,280,921 of record OY856414.1, read on the forward strand.
GACTTCTTTACCCCATCTTACACCTACAGGGAGCGTGCTACATTTGATAGCTTGAAGATGACACAAAGGTTGTACCAAAGAAGGAGGATGTAGAGGAGGAAGAAGAAGAATCATCAGGGAATGAAGATGAAGAGGAGGTTGATATGCCTTATCCTCCTAGGTAGTATATGCACCACTTTCTGTGCTTCTATGCAACATCCAACTCCACAACCTCCATCGCCTAAAGACTCTTTCTCCATGGAAGGCATGTATAAGATGTTGCAATACATTCAACAGGGTCAACAATACCAGTCATCTGCCTTGACCCAGATTCAAAGTGCCCAAGAGAAGCTTCTTCAGTAGTAGTAGGCGATCTATGCCAACGATTGCCTTCTCATAGTCAACCAGGAAACCATGCACACACACCTAAAATGCCTTAGTATCATCATCGGCCACTCTACAACCACTATTGGAGTCAAGTAACTTCGCTAGCTACCCACAACCACCACATATTCCAACCAACCCACCGACATTCATCGACACTTTTTACCCTCCAGGTCCATAGGTTTTACAGAAAATGTTTCATCCACCATCACCACCCTAACGAGAACCTGGTAACCCCATTCCATCTCTAAGTCTAAGTTTTGACTATGAGGACATAGTCAAATTCAAGATTAGGGGGTGATGGAACATCTTTCTCTTGTTAATTTTCTATCTTATGTTAGTTATTCTTATTTCCAAGTAATAGGACTACAATCTATCTAGTGTAATAGTTGATCTTGGTTATCATGATTTCATCAATCATTAAAAAGAATATGTTGTGTGCTCTTGCAATCGATTAAAAAAATTACATCTTTTAATATTGTCTACAAAGCATAAGGCAACACCAGCTGGAGGAATTGTTTAGGTTAGTCATCTTGAGGACACTTAATATGAATGAAAATCTTAAGTTAACCAAGACTTGTGTATGATCACAAGGTTTGAGCCCAAACTAAGAAAACAAATAATGAGATCTTAAATGGGATTTTTAGAAAGATATTCTAAGATCACCATGTACACAGGTTGATAGTAGAGGGATACATCATAATTAAAAAAGTCATTGTCTCTAAATCATGTGATTCCACCAACCTTTCATGACAATTCATCCACCACTACAAGTTGATCAAGTAACCCAAATTGATTACTCTTGATTACATTGCATAGAATAATAGTAGAATGATATCTAGTTTATTTTTGGAGCATTAGTTAGAAAAAGAAAAAACATATATATACATGTTCATATCAATTAGTTGCATAACAAGTTTCATATAGATTCCATTCTCTTTTTGCATCATTCTTTGCATTTTTTGTGACATGTATTTATGTAGTTTTCTCCATAATGTAAAGTGAAAGGATCTAAATCAATATCCCTACCAATAAAAAAAGCAATGATATATGTTTAAGAAAGACCAAGCATAAATCATAAATCATGTTGAAATAAGATATCCATGAAAAAAAGGAAAAAAGGATGCATTGAACTAAATTTGAATTTGTTCATAGAGAAGGTGAAATTAGTTTGTATGTATGCATTATATCACCCACATTCATCAGTAGGATGAGATGTTCAGTGCATTCATCATTGCACCATAATAGTAGGCATTATGATTTATGTACTTTTCATTTCCTTCATTCTGTAGGTTCATCATATTTTATTTATGCATAAATAATTTAGATGTTACTTGAGATTCTTGCTCATATCTTCTTACTTTATCTCCACCCATTGCCTCTGTGTGGTAGTCCAAAACTATGATTGATCCCCTCATTCATTTCTATTCATGGAAATGCTTCCAACATAGTTCGGTAGGTAGACTAGATCCATGTAGATAGGGAATTACATGGAGCACCAAGTGTATGCCCTATGGACTATGATGTTAATTGCTTTTTTAATAGTGTTTATTTGATGCACTACTAAAGAAATGGCTTATAACGTCACTTTCAAAGGTGTCAGTTATAATAATAAACTGACACCTAAATAATAAAGTGTCGGTTTATAAAATAAACTGACATCAATCTGTGAAGGGCGACCAGACACGGGTATCACTTTTATTTGGTGTCAGTTACTTAATAACACACCGACGCAGAAAATTAACCGCCAAATCCAAAAATTTCCAGTGAAAAAATTACCTGCAAAAATTTAACATATGGCGTCGGTCATTACCTAAAAAACCGACGATGAAAGGTTATTCATGAAATAGAAATTGGGCACATTTTGATCGTCAGTTTTACATCAATGACCGACACTTATGGTTTTTCCCGCACTCTTCGCGGGAAATTTTTCACACCCTTTGAGCATCGGATTTGCAAAACAACTGACGACTATGGTTATTAATCGAGAATTAATTTTTTAATCGGCGTATGTAGATAGACATCGGTTTATTTCTAGTTAAAACTAACGATTATCATTTGGAACAGGTGTCACTTTGTGTTGTTAACTGACACTGTTAGTTTTATGTGTCGGTTGAGTTTAATAACCGACACTGAATGTTAACTTAATATCACGTGAGCAAGCCCGACTCTTCCCCTTTCTCTCTGTGATTGCAATCGGCTATTAGGGTCTGGTGATTCTGGCGTTCTCCTTGCTCGCCGAGGTCGTTCTACTGCTACTGCCATCGCCTCCGTTCGTGGAGCTCGTCGCCTCTGTGGAACTCACTGTTTGTGGAGCCACCATCATCGTTGGTTCTCTCCTCCAGCCGGTCCTCCTCTCGCCAGTGCTAGCAGTCCTACTGCCAGAGCCAAAGCCTAGCCACCGTGCTAACAGTCCTCCTACCGGAGCCAAAGCCAGTGCCAGTAGCCAGCGCCAACAACACCAGCTGGAACCAGAGATTGCCATTATCGTCACAACTGCCACTGCTATAGGTAAAGCCTCCAATTGACTAGGTTTGCATCCTCAATTCATCCTTGGCTTAACCTATTTTTTAATGTGTGTTGTTAATGTGTGTTGACCTTGGCTTAACCTATTTTTTAAACAAGTAGATGTCAATGATTATTTAGTTAACCAATCCCTATGATTGATCCTAATTCAGTTCGGTATTGTTTTGCATCCATACACGATCGTGCTAAAATTTGTAGTGTGCATTTCCAGTTTTAGGTTTGACTTTTTTGAAGTTACTAGCGGATAGGACCCAGGCTCCTGTTCATTTTCTGATTCACTTCAAAATGATTAGAATGTGCTTGGGTCCTTATTATAAGTATGTTCTTTTATCCTTTTAAAAAGTATATCAAACATAGTGTCATGTACTCATAAAACTAAATATGAGTGTTGATTAAACAAATAGATAATAAGTGTCACCTCATTTTATGAAATACCAAAATACATCAAACTTTAGAAAATACTAGTGTGAAAATTTATAACATCATTAATTATATGTACTTACACTTGTTTTGATAATATATAACATTGTTATATGTACTTATGTACACTTTGTTAATACTAATATTATACAGTCTCTGTCCACCCACAACAGTCACTATGAACTGGGCTTCTATGTCAATGTTAACGTTCCCTATTGAAGAACAATTAGACATCATCCTAGATGATCGTTCCTTAAACCAATTGGCCATACCCAAACATTGGCATTTTCTAAAAGGAAGACACTACAGGCCTGGTGAAGTGACCCTAAATTTTGGCAATTATTCACATGTTATCGAGGTTGAATATGATTTGGTAGGAAATATTGTATCAAAATTCGGTAGGCGTGATTGGATTGGAAAGATGTATGTGGGTCGTAGCAACAGGCTTTTTCTCTGTCCAGTTTGCCATAATACCATCAATGTTTAGATAACCAACATCAACTGTGAGACCCCCAATCATCTATGGAGATATGAGCGCACGGAGGAGGATATCAACTCAAGTTCGGACGAATCTGATTATGCGGCCCCTGTCAGTTTAGATTTGTCTAAATACAGTGAGGAGCTCTGTGAAACAGCATAATCATCAAAAAGGCCACGGTAGGTCCAATTAACAAATATAATTGTCAAGACAAAAAAATTGTGTTTACACTTTTTGTCTGAAAGCAATCAATACTCATAGCTGCTTTCTTTTCGGAACTTCTAGAGAAGATCACCACAATGATAAGTCCTCGAAGTTACTGATGCGGGACCATGTTGGTGTAGTATTTAGTTGTCTATCTATCTAGACATGTCTGTATTAATAGTTATTTTAATTATGTGCATGTTTAGGGGTACACCAACCCCTTTGTTTAGTTACTGTTTAGGGGTACACCAACCCCTGTGTGTGGATGTAAAAAAAGATTAATGAATGGAACTGAAAGTTGCTACATGAATGCTTCTAACTAAATTGATGATTGGCTTGGTTATTGAATGTTACAAATTACTGATAAATTTCATTATAAATGTTCTTTTATCCTTATTATAACTATGTTAACAAATATTCCCTATAAACATGTAATGTTTATTTAATAGAATTGATGATTGGCTTGGTTATTAATAATATATGACAAAAATAAAATGCTTAATTTTAACATATGATTGTCTAGTATTTTTTCAATGATCACTTCCATTACGGTTCAGGAGCTCGCCGGCCTTCTACCTTCCCATTCGGCTTCCATGTGCACCCATCCGTCTCGCCTCTCTCCCTGCTCTAGAGTAAGACGCCCGACTGGGCTCAACTAGAGGTAAACATCCCCAAAAACCCTCTGTCTCGCCCTCTAATTTGTATTTACTTAAATACTTATTTGTATTTACTTATCTACTCGTTCATCTAATGATTTTTTATTCATCGGATTATTTAAATTTAGGGCTTTATATTTAAATGCATCTAAACATTCATAAGATATTAATGTTGATTAATTTAGGAAGCATTGATATGTTGTTATGGTTGTCCACAAATGTTTTTTATAAGAAATTGTGTGTTGAATGGGGTTGTGAACAAGGAATTGGTGTTGTATTTGTTGTCCTAGAAACCCATCCAAGATTTACTCATTAGGAGTAAATCTTGGATAGTCCCCGGTTTGAGATTGTTCTTGAAAACCTAATCTCACTTAGGATGTAAGTGTATAATGTGTATTGGGTTTTCAAGAAAATTTCAGCAGCATTTCCTCGTTTGTTCTCTAAGTACATATGTACTTGGAGAACAGAGGAGAAATGCTGGTGAAATTTTCTTGAAAACCCAATACACATTATACACTTACTAGTGAGACTAGGTGTTCAAGAATGGGATAGGTGGTACACATTTAAGAATGACATCACATGTATAAACCCTAAAGTTTTAACCATAAACTCTAATCTGTTTACCCTAGACCCTAATCTTGTTGTAATATATACTTATTTTCTCTTTGATCATAGAATGGATAGATCATGGATGTCCATTCGCAATTGCTACACCCCAGAGTTTATTTCTAGTCTTGATCAGTTTGTTAGATTTGCCGAGGAACATACGAAACAACCTGGACATAGGTTCTACTGTCCATGTAGGCATTGTGGTAACAACTTGAAAGTCAGTACCTGTGACGAAATCAGAAGTCATGTCATGTGCAACGGGATTGTACAAGGCTATACAGAATGGCACTGGCATGGAGAGATTTCAAACCTGAAACCAGTGGATGTCGATAGCAGTGCTTGTGTGGAAGAAGAAATTGCCTCCGATGACATAGATGTGAATGAACCAGTTCTAGTAGACATCGTTGATGCGATGCTGGATAGTTGTGGGGTAGAGCACACCGATCCACCTCCCATGTTTAGAAACATTGTGCATGATGGTGAGATACCATTATACACGGGTTGTAAGTTTACGAAGCTTAGTGATGTGTTGAGATTGTATAAACTAAAAGCTAACAATCGATGGAGCGACAAAAGCTTCACGTCATTGTTGTCTTTGTTGAAAGAAATTCTTCCAGAAGGAAACAAGTTGTCGATCTCAGCATACCGGTTAAAGAAATTGTTGTGCCCAATGGGAATGGAGGCCAAGAAGATACATGCATGCCCAAATGATTGTGTATTATTTCAAAAGGACTATGTTAATTTGAAAGATTGTCCGAAATGTGGTGCGTCAAGGTATAAATTGACGACTTCGGGGGAGTCCAAAACTGGTTCTCCCGCTAAGGTGATGTGGTATCTACCTATAATACCACAGTTTCAATGTTTGTTTGCCAATCCTATAGAAGCAAAGAATTTGAGGTGGCATGCAGATGTTAAGAAAAATAATGATGGGATCCTATGACATGCGTCTGATTCCCCACAGTGGAAGAAGATTAATCTATTGTACCCTAAATTCGGTGAAGAGGACAGGAATCTAAGACTTGGGCTTTGTACAAATGGGATGAATCCGTACGGTACATTGAGCAGCCAACATAGCACTTGGCCAATCATGCTTATTATATACAATCTTCCTCCCTGGTTGTGTATGAAAAATAAGTATGTTATGTTTTTGTTGTAGATATCGGGCCCTAAACAACTTGGAAATGATATCGATGTTTATCTTGAACCTCTGATTGATGACTTAAAGAAACTCTGGGGTGAAGGTGTGATGACCTATGATGCTTCACGAAGAGAGACATTTTGTTTGCACGCTATGTTGTTTTGCACTGTGAATGACTTTCCAGCATATGGGAATTTCTCTGGATATAGTGTCAAAGGATCTAAAGTGTGTCCTATATGTGAAGAGAACACTGATTCAATACGACCAAAACACGACAGCAAGACTGTATATCTTGCTCATCGAAGGTTTCTTCCAAAATTTCATTCATATCGTAGGTTGCGCAAAGCATTCAATGGACGGAATGAGGAACGTAGTGCACCTAAACCTATATCAGGGGAGGATGTTTATGAAAGAGTGAAAGACATCGCCAATGAATTTGGTAAGAGATCACAATGTACGATGGCCACAAGGAGTGACAAGTCTTTATTCAAGAAGAAGTCAATATTTTGGGATCTTCCTTATTGGAGTTCTTTGACAGTCAGGCATTATATCGATGTCATGCATGTTGAGAAAAATGTATGTGATAGTGTCATCGGTACTCTGTTGAATATACCAGATAAGACTAAAGATGGGATAAAATCCAGAATGGACCTACGTGAAATGGGAATAAGGTCAGAATTAACAGAATTACGTGAAATGGGTAATAAAAGAACATACTTACCTCTCGCTTGTTACACGTTGTCTAGAAAGGAGAAGAAAGCATTTTGTGAATGCTTGGTAAATGTTAAGGTGCCACAGGGTTACTCATCCAACATTCGTACATTGGTATCAATGAAAGATCTGAAATTTGATAGGTCTTAAATCTCATGATTGTCACATTCTAATGCAACAAATATTGCATGTGGCAATTAGATCTATATTGTCGAAGCATGTAAGGTTTTCAATCACCAGACTTTGTTTCTTTTTCAACAGTCTGTGCAGAAAAGTTATTGACCCTGATACTCTCGATAATTTACAAAGGGAAGTGGTTGTTACCCTATGTCAGCTTGAGATGTATTTTCCTCTGTCGTTCTTTGATATCATGGTACATCTTATTGTCCACTTGACTAGGGAAGTGAAAATGTTGGGACCAGTTTTATTGCATTGGATGTATCCCTTTGCACGATACATGAGCATTTTTAAAGGTGATGTTTGAAACCGTTATCGGCCCTGAAGGGAGTATTATTGAGGGTTAAGTGGTGAGAAAGGTTATGGATTTTTGCAATGACTTTCTGAGTGGTAATGACACTCCCGTGAATTACAAGAATATTGAGGAGCATTTTGGCAAAGGAGTTTTGGGAGCATGGGTGAAAGTGATCAGCCGTGAGCAGTTGGAGCAGGGTCACTTGTATATTTTACACAACATCGATGAAGTGAGTGTTTATATCGAGGAACATACCAATTTCATCAAGAGACAATATCCTCAATCCAATTCAATGTGGCTTGTTAGAGAGCATAACAAGACATTTATTAAGTGGTTTGAAGATAAAGTCTTTACATCAACTATCTCAAACACCAGATAATGTTACCAAAACCATCAAATGCCTCTCCTTTAAACCAAAATTGAATGTTATGTCATATGAAGGGTTTGACATAAATGGTTTCTCATATTACACAAAGTGTCAAGATGATAAGAGTGTTGTCCAAAACAGCAGGGTCACCCTTCAAGTGTCTTCATTATTTTTTGCAAGTGCAAAGGATAAAAGTCCACGTGAAGCTAAAATGTCATTTTACAGTGTCATTGAAGACATATGGTAGTTTGACTGTAGATTTCAGAATTCCGCTCTTTAAATGTAATTGGGTTGACAACAACAAAGGAGTTATAGTGGATGAATTGGGTTTCATGTTAGTGAACTTTGAAAAGATTGGTGAGAAGGGTGAACCATTCATAGTGGCATCACAGGCAAAACAAGTATTTTATATCGATGATCCTACAAATGATGAATGGTCGGTTGTTCTTCATGGTAAAAGACAGTTCATTGAAGATCCTATAGATGATGAAGAGTACTATGATAAGTATGATGACTCCAATCCATTCTCAGTTGGGTTGCCAACACCACCAAACATTGAAGTTGGGGATCACAATGACTTGTATGTTCACGGGGATCATAATGAAGGATTGTTAATTGATAAAAGATCACAATATTAGAGGCACAGATGTTTATATTTTTATTATGTTCCCATGATGACCATGCTGATGATCATCGTGAGGGTGAGGACGTGCTTGCACCACCTGACAATGTAAGTTTTAAGAATATATCCCTGAGGTTTCTATCTATATGTTCATTTATAATTATATTATGTAAGTGTGTTTTTTATCAAATTTTTAGGATACTAGTTAATTGCAATTCTATTTAATTTGCAGGCGTTCACCAAAGACTACAGGCTATGCAAGACGGCCATGACATAGCTATGCAGGCCATCGACATTGCTTTGTAAATCCAAAGAACAATAGTCGGAGAGAAAGCAAGCATCCCACACTAAGGTTATATAGATATATAGTGGGACTAAGGTGACGATCCCACCTGCTAAAACAGGTTACCGACAACTACATGTTATGACTGGGAGGTGGTGATTCAGCAACCGTATGCATTAGCAGGAGGACAAACAGATTTCACCACAAGTTGCTACAGGTTTTTTACATGTGTGTGATGAAAAAATATACGAATTAAATATTCTTATACATGAGTGTGAATCACATATATATAATATTGTCCATCATGTTAATTTTGCAGGTTTGTGGCCTGTTGTTGGCTGATATCAATGGATGTCGTAAAACTTTCAGTTCTTAACTGAATTGTAGGTTTCTCATCCTGCAACCAGCCACAGCAGGTCTGCAGACTGACAGAAAAAAAAACATCGACGTCGGTTATTTGAACAAAACCGACAATATATGGTTACAATGTCGGTTTCCATACTAGTAACCGACGTCGATTTCCCTAATGAGGCCAGACACCACAGCCGTGCTGGCCAGCACGTCCGTGGCAGCAGACCAGACATAAAACAAGCGTCGGATATTTATATAAAACCGACGACATAGGATAACAGTGTCAGCTTCACTACTAGTAACCGACGTCGATTTCCCTAGAGGACAGACAACACGGTCGTGCTGGTTAGCACGGCCGTGGCAGCGGGTGAGATGGCATCGGTTATCACTAAGTAACTGACACTGATAGTGCCCTAGATGGCGCCCTTTCTGTGGTGCGAAGGTATGTGGCATCAGTTTTGAACCTAATAACCGACGCCTATACCCCCTGCTGGCGCGTTTTCAGCACGTTTTCGGTGGCGCGCGAAGGGTTTTAGCGTCGGTTTGAAAACCGACGCGTAACGGTTGGGCTTTTAGCGGCGCCCACATAGGTGTCGCTTAAGAACCGACACTAAAGGCCTTAAAAAACTGACACTAAAGGCATGTTATGTACTAGTGATGTAAGGGTGGACATCTTTAACAAACATTTTTGGTCACTTTAGAGTAGTTATTTGTTTATTAGTTGGTAAAGTTTGATTGTGGGACCATCAAATAGGGGTATTTGAGAATTGTAGTTCATAGGATTTTCCCTCCTACTAACTATTTCAAGTAGGTTCAAAGGTAGTGTTGCTCGAAGGGGAGAAACATTCAAGCTTAGAATATTTTGATACACTGATTTTTAGTCTCTTTTCACATGCTATTTTTCCATGCATTTAGTGCATAAATGTTGATTTTGAGATATGTTATGCATTATTTTTCATTATTACCCTGTGAGTTACTAGTATTGAGTATTTTTACTAATGAATGATAAATTTACATCTTTAATTAAGACATGTTGATTTTTCCTTGTTTTAGGTAATTGGAGCATTTACATGATAGCTCACTACTACTGACATGACACACAATTTCCATAGAGAATTTAATCAGAAGTAAACAAGGTAGTACTACTACCCTTACAAGATTCATTAAGAAATAGATCGTTAATCTCGCTAGGAGGGGTGTCATAGTGACCCCTCGTCTTATGGTTTTTTAGGTGATACTTTGCTAGGCCATTAGCTAGCTTGTTTTTCTCTCTACTAATGTGAACAATCTGCCAATCATGTCTTCTATTGTCTTGTATGTTCTTAATGATATTCACATATCTCAGATTGTTTTGGATTGACTCTTCAATGAGAAGCACAACAGCCTTGGAGTCAGTTTCTATGATGGCATTGAGCACATTGTGATCACCCTCTATCTCCATAGCAAGTTGAATGCCAAGGAGTTTGGCCTCAAGGACATCTGTAGTATGTAGGTGCTTAGCGATCCCACCTCTCCAGCTACCTTGGTTGTCTCTGATGACTAAGGCACACACAACTTGATTTTTCTTCACTGCTGCATCATAGTTAAACTTGAGGGTACCAGCTATTGGTCTTTCCCAGTTGGTCATAGTAGCCATCATCTCCTTCATACTGGTTTTAGCATCAACAGAAAAGGCTTGATGTTGGGTACTCTCCTCTCTAAGGATATACTTGCATTGCATAGGGGTGGGTATGATCTCATTCTTGAAGATATGCTTATTTCCGTAGGTCCAGATGTACCAACAAGCCATTAAGAAGATAGGAGGGGTGTTTTCCTTGCTACGAATGTTGTCTAGGAACCAGCTTTTGCAGTCAGTTGTATTGAAGAAATTAGATAAGTCGTTGCCTACTAAAAGGTTCTCCCAAACAACTTTGGAGAATTCACAATCGCGAAGAGCATGGATCTGGGTCTCACTGGTTTTGGCACATCTAGTGCATTGACTATCAGCAGTAATCCTCCTTTGCACCTTTCTTGCATTAGTTAATAGGGCCTCATGCATGACTATCCATGAGAAAGTCTTAATATGGGATGATGCCCTCAGAGACCATATATCTCCCTAGTTTCTAGCATTGGGGAGGTTCTTCCCTTCGATCAACTTCTGGTAGGTAGACTTTGTTGTAAAGCTGCCATTTGGGGTCAAATTCCACACACAGATGTCTTCTCCAACAGCCTCCTTCGGTACAGGAAAAGCGGTTATCTTGTTGACGATCGTTGAGGTCAACCATTCATTTAGGAAGCTGGTGTCCCATTGACCGTCGAGGTTCACCATGTTTCTTACATTCAGGTCCTTGAGCTCCTCGGTAACAGGTTTGAGAACATGCTCCTTTAGTTTGCATCCATTTCGCCACCACAGGTCTTCCCAGACATTGATCGTGTGGCCGTTCATAGGCTGGATGTAAGAGTTTTCTTCTATGACATGTTTTCCTACAAAAGCAGCAAGCCCAAACCTAGATAAAGATCTGAGAGCTGAGGGCTTGGCCATTTTGTACTTGGGCCTCATGGTTCTGCACCAAAGTCCATGCTGCTAAAGTAAGAAGTTGGTGCTAGTGACTTTTTTCAGAGAACATTAGTAGATGAAGTTAATTGATTTAGTGCCACGGAAACACCATTTGGTGGTACTAACTTAGCAACCAGATCAATTCAGAACTCATAGAAAGGAACTCAGTGTTATCAACACACTAGTAGGTAGTACCGACACAGTACAAGGGTTTTGAGTAAGCTGACAATTAAGTGCCACCAACCTCTTATGGATAGTACTAACTTTACATGATTAGTGCAAATTAAAGATCACGACAATTCTAGTGACTATGACTTAATGAGAGTAAAAGCCCCACTTATGAGCTAAGGGGAGTTCTGCCAATTGAGAATATCACGTTCTATCTTGTTGTCATGGGGCAAAGAAGTCAGTACAGGAGGAGACAAAGGAGATACCCATGGACTGGATGCTCTAGTAACCTTTGGAGGGCAGATTTGCAGTTGGAACACTGCAAATCAAGGTTTCTACCAGAGGGGATCATCAAGACCTCTTCTCTGAGGGCTTTTTTATTGGTTTTCTAATCTTTAGCTCATTTTCTCTCTCTTCCTCTCTTTTTATGATGATAAAAACCATGCTGAGATAATCCCCATACTCCTTAGGACCAGGGAGTAGCCTGGTATTGCTTTCTATTTAATTTTTAAGATTTAATAATCTATTTCCTTAAATTCTTGATGTGAATCTATAATTTCTTATTGAATTGTGTGCGCTTTATCACCAACCAATATACTAGACCATTAGTTTCTTTGGGAGAGGGATTAGGGGTTTTAAAAGTTATAGATTTACACAACTCATATCATGCCTTGGGAGAGGGACTACAATTGTGAAAGAACAACCTAGAGTTATCAATAATGCAGCTAGCTAATTCCTAAATCTCTACAAAAGTGGGGTTTGTCTTAGTGTAGGTACTGTATTACGTCATGGCAGTGGGTAAAACTTGTTATAGGTCTTTAGCGCAGGGTTAAAGGGGAATATTTATTGATGAAATGAAGTTTGAATGTAATGCATACTATACAAAAGTGTAATCAGAAGGAATACATTCATTCCTAATCACATTCACTTAATATATATTTTCTTCTTTTCACTTAGTCTTAAAAAACAATTCAACTACTTTGTCTAGGCCTAGCTGATTAGGTTGTCATTAGTAGTAGTTTTTGGAAAGCATTTCACTGAATTCAACATTCAGGCCTCATAGTCCTATATTATGCGACGTTTATACTTGCATTGTGCACGCATAGTTTAGGCATGTCACTCCTCCATGACAATAAGGAATCATCAAGAAGAAGAAGAAAGGCAGTGATGGAGGATCTAGTAATTGGGCATCCAATCTAGTCAACATATGTTTGTGTACGTAAAGTAAAGTTGTAGGACAAGCTCATGAGTAGAGACTGTGTGATTGTTCCCCATAGTAGTGTCTGATATAGAGTACATCAGCATAGTGGACACTTCAGGAAGAAGATAAGAATTTTGACATAATGCTAACAATAAGTTGAATATATGGCCTAGTAATTCACATGTATAGTAATTGTCATACAAGTTGATGTTGCCTTATGTGAAAAGGTAATGTCTCATCATCAGTTGGACACAATTTTACATGAAGTCCAAGGGGGGTGTCTCCATCATGTAAGTCAGATACTCTGGCTCACTCAATGGTATTTGTCACATACTTTTGATGAGAGACTGTTATTCCTTTCTACGCATGAGCTATCTCCAGAACTAGGAAGAGTGAAGTTGTCCAAGGTCCCTCGTATGGAATTGTTGTTACAACCTCAATTTTGGGCTTATATGGTTTAAAATGCAATTTCTCCAATAAATGTATGATTATGAAAATTGTATGATTTATGTGTAATGAATGGATTTCTTTGATAACATGTCCTTTAAATATATGATTTCATGGACCCTATTGAGTTAGTGAATCCAATATGATAAAACGAAAAGAAAAGTTGAATGAAATCAAATAATGCATAAAAAGAAAAAGAAATTAAGATAATAATGAGAAATATGTGGAATTCTCTGGAATGCTTTATGATTGATCATCATGGATTAGATTTTGAATCCAAATGGTTTCTAATGGTAAAAGGAATCCAAATAAAGGATATAAAAAATCAAGAGAGAGAAAATATGAATAAAATATGCCTTTTTAACTGATAACTTGAATATGAAGAAACATCTCTCACACTTTCATATTTGAGTCCCACACTTGGCACACAAGTAATTTAAGTCTATATGGACTTTCCTTTAAAGTTTGGGATCAAAAGGATAAGTGAATTAGGAGATATGAATTTGTAAGTTTTCTAAAAGTGAAGAGGATAACATTAAATTTCACCACTATTTCCAAATCACTTTAAGTTACTTTCTGGTTTTTGTTTTATCACGTGGCACGACAACAGTTGGATCTGAGAACTAATGGTGGTTGCATCTCAAATAGGAACAGGAAAATGAGTTTTTGAGACTGATTTCCTCATTGACCAATGCATGAGTAGATTTAGAAACAAGCTTGTTGGATTCGTGGGATCAATGCAGACATACCAGTCCTAGGATTTGCCAAGTTTGGGAAATGGTAGAGGATTCACCCAAATTTGTCCTTCATAAGCAAACCAGCCAACATAGGGGAGTATAAATAGAGGGCTAGAGGACCATCTAAAGTATAAATAGAGGGCTAGAGGACCATCTACAAGGTCACCCAACATTACAAGATGCTCAGTCGAATAGGTAATATCAATCCTAGACTCCAATTCCACCCCGTGACCCTGTTCTTCTCCCTTTTCCTTCTCTATCCAACTGGAAATCTTCCATCTTGTTCCCCAAGTATTAGCTGACTCTAAGGAAATTGAGTATGCTTGAGAGTTTAGAGAGGTCCGACGAGGGATTCTACATCTTGGCTAACTCTCTAGCACCCTATAGATCTAGGTCAACCTCTAGGTTGACCACACCCTGGGGCCGTGGAACTCCTGCTCGTGGGATCGGGAGGAGGAAGACAAAGAAAGGGTGAAATACCAGAAACACTATGAAGGAGTGTGCCTTTAGTCCTCAAGGCCGCGGGGGCAGCAATGTCCTTTCAATCCTCCTATGAGCTATGTCCCTCATGGTTGTTTGAAGCCAAGGTGGCGGGCACCTATTGGCCATACCCAGTCTGCGTGGAAAACATCAGTGGTGCAGAATTTTCTGATTGGATCAAAGGTAGCTTATCTTGCAAAATTAATAATTTATTATTGGTAACTTGGACGGAACAATGTTATATATGAAAGTTGACCAGAAAAATGCAAGAAATCCAATAAAAAGGCATGATTCTACTTGCAATTCAAAAAGTAGCTAAAGTTGTTACCTATAATGAATTTATGAAGGGAAAATCCTAATTTTGATGTTAATGGGTTTTAGTAAAGTTCTTTGGGTAATTTAAGCCAATACTAACGTGTTGTTAATAAAAGAAAGATTTATATTTAAAAAGATGATCTTTGTGCATAATAGGCTTAATTTTGGTTTCCATGTATATGAAGTGCATTAATGGGCCTAGAGATCCTAATCTTGGTAATTATGACTTTCAATGGTTTTAATTCTGAAAATCCATGAATAAAATAGAGATATGATGTTTTAAAGTCAATTTGAGATTAAAGACCCTTAATGTGGATAATTTGAGTAATTAGAGTTTTTATGAGTAGAAAAGATGTTTTAGGGTTTGTTGACATAAAAGGGTAAACATTGAGAAATACATCTAAGAAACTCTAAGGAAACCCTAATTCAACCTAGAAACCCTAGATGGGATTCCCAAGTCAATAAAAGGGTTTATGAGGAGTATGTAATGATAAGATAATACATGCTTTCCTAGATTGAGATTTGCTTGTGTGATTTGCTTGACTCGCTTGATTGAACTGCCTATTTGGATTATTTACCTTGCTTCATTCTTTGAGATCTCCAAATCAGGTATGCGGTTATTTTATGATTACTCACTTTAGTTTCACGGTGATTTTTTAGGATTTATTGATTTCTTGAAAATAACTGTTTGGATGACTTTATTTCTTGCAATTATAAAATGACTATGATTATCACAAGGTAATTATATATGATTTGCCTGAACCCACATACCATCTCTAAATGTAAGATATATGAGGACCAAGCCTAGGAGGGAAGGTCATACATGGTCACGTCCCATAGGGAAGACCACAGGGCACCCAGATAGTTGACCCATAAGGTACCAAGCTTAGGATGGAGAAGGTAGCCTAAAGTCCCTTGCAAGGACTAAACCATAAGAGAGGATATTACAGAGGATGAGCAAAAAAGGTTGGGAAGTCATAATGAAAATGTAATCTTGAATTGTTAACAACTATTTGATGTGATTAGGTTGCTATGAAATATGTGCAAGATATTCATTGTCACCACATACCAGTATATTCTTTATACCGACTAACATTTTGTTTGTCAACATTTTTAGGAATATTTGAATGTGGACAAATAGTAAAGTAATATTTGAGGAATAAATATAATTAAAGAAAGGAGGATTTAGTTAGATAGAACTCTACATTGGGTTAACTTCCAATCTCCTATTTTTGATAGGTATGTGAAAAGTAAATTTTTATCCTGTTTTAAGCTTAGTCTTTGGTAGAATTTATTAATTATTTTTTTATTATTTGCAAAACCATTGTTCCTATTTTAGGATATCGTCTCTAGCTTCTTGGTCTTCCTTAATTGGGGGTTACCCATGAGTGGGTTCATTACAATTGCTATTAGAGCATAGCTTTCCATTTAATCTCTAATAATTATTAAATTTTACAAACTCTTTAGAACCCAAGGGAGTTACGAGAGGATTTTCCAAAGATGGAGGTGTCTAGAAAAGGATCACAATCTGGGGGTTGGCAAGATTTTTCTCCACCCCTCTAGTCAGTCTACGACGACTCCCAGATTCTATGACTGCCTATCTGAAATTGGAGGATTTGACTTGAAATAAGATATTTCTAGGTCTTCTCTCATTTGTCTTCATCCCTTCTCTACCCCATTCATTGAATAACTTTAAGAGATTAGGGTTTATCTCTCTCCACTCACCTCCTAAAGTTAGGGTAAGAATAATAAGGATTGAGGAATCCTCCACCAAATAATAAAGAGCATGTAAGAAAGATGGCATGGACATAAGTCTGAATGATGAACTTAGACTGAGATCAGTTACATGCTTAGGCTGCATGGCCTACGTTATTGTTCCCTCAGGAGAACGCTGAGGTAAGACCATCTTGTAGGATGAGGAGAGGGATATCCTTACAGACTACATGAAGAGAAAGATACATGATGCATTCTTTGAGGATGACGCTCAACCCAATACCTTAAGTAGTGGATAGAGAAAGAGAAGACATGATGAGTTGGATACCTCATTTGTCCATTCTTGTGAGTACGTGGGTTAAACAAGCATTCTTTATATAAAGGTTTTGAGTACACATGAGAAACAAGAACTATGTGTGGTTGTTTGACCCTAGTGCCTTTTGGTGACCAGACCTTGGGTGGGTCGTGCCTTTTAAGGGTGAGGGATAGTTTGCTCATTGAGAAGATTAGTGGTGACCATATAGAAACCTTAACGGGTATATATATATATATATATATATATATATATATACACATATATATATATATATATATTATTAGAAAAGAGGCATGCACATATATAGAAGTGAGTAGTAGTAAGGGCAGCAGTAGGTTTTAGACCTGAGCCAGAGGGGTTATGCCTCATAGCCTATGAGATAGGCATGTAGAGCTTTGGATGATTTTGTTCGGAAATAAGTTTTGATAGTACATTTCACCTAGGTGGTGATAGATGTGTATCCTTAAGAGGTTGACCCATCTTATGAGAGGGAACCTCCAGTCGTAGGAGCAGTCATAGGGTTAGCTCTAGAGAGAAAAAGAAACCTTGATGAAGAAGGTTGGAAACCTAGACTTCGAGACATGAGGAATCATGAGAAGTTTGGTATGATGTGGCCTAGAATAGATGTCCCTAAGTAGAGGTATGTGGTTGCCTCATGCATGATCCTTAGAGGTTGGTTCGTACCTTGGATGCCTTTAGAGGAACCAAACACTAGAAAATAGAAAGAGGCTTCCTGAATAAACGTATAGATGATATGAGCACTTACCATTTAGGTGTAAGAAAGAGAGTTCCAAAGACCTTGAAAAGGTATGGTATGATAACAAGTTGTGAGGCCCCACACCTATTTGGTTGTCCTTGTGTAGGACCTTAAAGGTTGTTCACGGGGGAGAGTGTTAGGAAGTATATGCCTTATCTTTTTTAGGTTTGGTTCATGTTTGAACAGCTGAGCATACAATTTGACACCTAATGCATAAGCGGTGAACCTGGGGTTCCCAGACCAAAGAGGAGAAGTAGCAGTACATGGTGCCTATGATGATCACAAGGGTGATTGAGTTCATAAGAATTAAGCATGGCACTCCCTTGTATTATAGAAAAAGGAAACCTCGCTTGAATTGAGATATATGAACCACTCCCTCAAGTTGGTGACATATGTATGTATGATATTGGTCCAACCTTGAGGAATGATGGACAATTATGACTTACCAAGGAACTTAGAATGGTTTATTAGGTTGTCTTCTTGCTAGCCATGTGCATAGGTATCCATATAGGAGCTATGCATATACATGATGATACATGCTTTGGATGCAAGAATGTTTTGTGACCTCTATTACTATCAAGTGATAGTTTTCTCCTATCTTGGGAAGGGACCCTTCATGTAGAAGTAAGTACCAACTCTTGTATAGGTTTGAGGTAACCTTAAGAGGTCACCTATAAGAGCTTGATGAGATAAGTGTAAGAGCACATAGTGTGAGCATGAATCTATAGACCCATGTGTGACCATCTCTAAGGGGCATGAGGATATGTTTCCATAAAGGTAACTTGTATTGGGCCAGATCGAGTTAGGTAGGTTGCCATGATTACTATGAAGGGATGTAAGGTTAACCATGAGATCCCATAGAGATGATAGAGATTAGGGAGAGGATTCAAGGATGAGATTTGCTTGAGTATCAACAAAGGAACCCCGAGATAGAATGGAATCCTAAGTCAATACTAAGGTTAAGGAGGGATAAGACTGATGGAGATAGGAGTTGTTTGTTCCCTAGATGCACAAGAGCATAGGGTCGGGAGGTAACAACTACCTTTTCTTGAGGACCATGGGTTAGGAGGTTGACCACCTTCATGAGTCCATGGGGCCTAAGGGGTAAATGTGAGAGGTAATCTATATATTCGTAAGGGTAAGATCACCCCAAAAGTACTGACATCATAGAGACCTTGAGGAAATGACTAAGGATTGTCCATAAGAGAGATGTTAAGACCCAGAGGTGATGGGGAAAAATATTCCCATGGGTGTAGACACATAAGTGAGATGTTCATGGTGTGGAGTCATGAGATGTAAGTTTCAACTTAGATTGGAAAGTGTAATGGCGACGTGTGATGCACCATCTCTAATCTTGGAATAGGATGAACTTTGTATTTGAACTACAGCCAAATACTTATTTCCTTTAGTTGTGGGTGTGAGAGATAGGACAAAATACATGCTACATACTAAGGATAAAGGTGATATGAGTTGAAACATTTATATGATGTTTGAGGAAGTACCACACCCTTTTGGAAGTATATTGGATAGATGGTATGAAATCATAGATGAACTAAGGTAATCATCATATGAGGACATTCTTATCAAGAGCAGTTTAGATTTTATGAGTTAAAGTTTGGGTTTGATAACTGAGATGATGGATGTAAGAGATCAAAGTTTTCCTAACTCAGACAGACCTAAATATGAGACAAGTACGATGAGAGGAGTATATGAAAGAGTATGTCTTCACTATCATCCATCACACAAAGAAGCTAATGTAGTAATAGAATGTTGTCAACTGGGAACAACTCAGGGGTACAGTTGTCTTATCCAACCAGTGGAGAGGGCTGGAAGGGGTTGTTGGGTGGACCCTGCATCCATTTGAAGACTAGACTTGTGTGGTTAACATCCAGATACAACCTGATTGGTAGACCAAGTTGGTAAATGCCATGTTAGCCATCCCAGAGCTTGAGGAGATGAAGTGGTTGTTAGAGAAACCCCAGATGCATCTCTTAGGGAGAGTAGGTGGTGAGATCTACTACTAGAGTGTTTTAGGGTTTTTGAGGGTTCGCCCGGGAAGAATTATGTTGTGGAAGAAGCTCAAGATTCTAAGTACACCATACACCTTGGTACGACCAAGATGGTTTAGGTTTGCAACGATACCTTGAAGGCCTGGAATGAAGAAGGATATAGAGGTGCATGTGGCCTGTTGCCATGCATGCCAGAGGATGACGGCTAAACACCAGTATCCCGATGGATTGCAATAGAGTATTGGAAACTCTCAAGTAGAATGATAGCAGATCACCATAGACATAGTTACGAGTCTCCCCTGGACCGAGAGAGGTCATGATGTAATATGGTCTTTGGTAGATCACCTTACCACATCAGAACATGCCATTTCCTTAGGGACTACTGCCAATATGACATATCTAGTTGAGCTATGTATATTTGGGAGATGGTTTAACTACACAATAATATGAGCTCAACTATTCTTGAGCATGGCTTTAAGTTCGCTTCCATATTGTGGAAGTAGGTACATGAAGAACTTGATACTAGATTGAAGTTTAGTACATAATATCACCCCCCGATTAGAGAGTTGGATCCATACTTTAGAAGGCCTGATGAGAGCATGTGTTCTCATTTGGGGTGGATTGTGGGACTAGTACCTACCCCTAACATAGTTTGTTTGTTGTGACAGCCACCAAATCCAGTATCGAGATGTATGAAGCTATTTATGGGAGGTCGTGTTGATCACCGTTTCACTAGGGTGATGTCAGTGAGAGGACATTATGGAGGTCAGAGAAACCATAGTGAATGTTGATGAAGTCACTTTGATCAAGTAATGGTTGAATAAAGCCCAGGATCGACAGGAGTCATGTACTAATGTGATGTGGACTGACTAGCAGTTCACTGTAGGTGAGCATGTGTTTTTGAAATCCAACCCCTCTGAGCTATAGCTAAGATTAGAGAAAAGTTGAGTCCCTGATACGTGGGTCTGTTTAAAGTAGTTTGATGAAGCTGCTTTTGTTTAGCCTTACCCCTCAGGATAATATGATGTATGATGTGTTCCATGTGTCTGATCTAGAGCACTATGTGAGGTACCCAAGAAATGTGCTGAGCATTGAACCTATTGAACTCCAAGGGAGGCTAACTTACCTTGAGTCACATGTGAGCGTATGAGATACCAAGTTGAGAGAGCTCAGGAGTAAAGAATAGAGATGGTAAAGGTTCTTTGGAAGCACCATGGAGAGGATGAAGCCACATGGGAGATGATGATGTACATGGAAAAGTCCTATCCTAAATCATTTGTATGTTTGGTGGAATTTTGAGGGCAAAATTCCTATAAGGGGGGAAGGATATTACAACCCCAATTTTGGGCTTATAAGGCTTGAAATGCATTTTCTCCAATAATTGTATGATTTATGTGTAACGAATGAATTTCTTTGATAAGATGTCCTTTAAATATGTGATTTCGTGGACCCTATTGAGTTAGTGAGTCCAATATGATAAAAAGAAAAGAAAAGTTGATTGAAATCAAATAATGCATAAAAAGGAAAAGAAATTAAGATGATGATGAGAAATATGTGGAATTCTCTGGAAAGTTGTATGATTGATCATCATGGATTAGAGTTTAAATCCATGTGGTTTCTAATGGTAAAAGGAATCCAAATAAAGGATATAAAAGAGTAAGAGAGAGAAAATATGAATTAAATATGCCTTTTTAAGTGATAACTTGTATATGAAGACAAGTCTCTCATTATTTCGTATTTGAGTCCCAAACTTGGCAAACAAGTATTTTAACTCATTATGAACTTTCCTTTAAAATTTGGGATTAAAAGGATAAGCGGATTAGGAGATATAAATTTTGTAAGTTTTCCTAGAAGAGGATAACATTAAATGTAATGATTATTTCCAAATCAATTTAAGTTATTTTCTAGCTTTTGTTCTAGTGTGTGGAATGATAGTCGTTGGATCCGAGATCCAATGGTGGCTGCATCTCGAATAAAAATAGGAAAGGAGGAATAGGAAAATAAGTTTTTGAGACCGATTTCCTCGCTGACCATTGCATGAGCAGATTTAGAAACAAGCTTGTTGGACTCATGAGATCAATGTAGACATACCAGTCCTCAGATTTATCTAGTTTGGAAAACACTGGAGGATTCACCCAAATCCGTCCTCCATGAGCAAACCAGCCAACATAGGGGAGTATAAATAGAGGGCTATAGGACCATCTGCAAGGTCACCCAATAGTATAAGATGCTTCGCCGAATAGGTAATCTCAATCCCATACTCCAACTCCTCCCTATGACCTTGTTCTTCTCCCTTTTCCTTCCCTATCCCACCAGTAAGCTTCCATCTCATTCTCCCAGTATGAGATTACTCTAAAGAAATTGAGTATGTCTGAGATTTTGGAGAGGTCCAGTGAGGGATTAGGCATCTTGGCTAACTCTCTAGCACACTATAGCTCCAGGTTAACCACAGCCTGGAGTCGTGGAACTCCTTCTTGCGGGATCTAGAGGAGATAGACAAAGAAAGAGCAAAATACCAGAAACAAACCAAAGGTGTTGGCCTTTAGTTCTTGAGGCTGGTGGGGGCAGTAATGTCCTTTCAATCATCCTAGGAGACACACCACTCATGGCGCGTCAAAGACAAGGTGGCGGGCGCCTATTGGCCAGACCCGGTCTATGTGGAAAAGTTCAATGAAGTGGAATTTTCTGATTGGCACAAAGGTGAATTATCTTATGAAATTCATAATTAATTATTGGTAACTTAGATGGAACAATGTTATATATGAAAGTTGATCTGAAAAATGAAATGAATCCACTAAAAATATAATCGAAGCCTGATGCTACTTGAAATTCAAAAAGTAGCTAAAGTTGTTACCTTTAATGAAATTATGAAGGGAAAACCCTAATTTTGATGTTAATGGGTTTTAGTAAAGTTCTTTGGGTAATTTAATCCGATACTAACCTATTTTTAATAAAAGAAAGATTTAGATCTAAAAAGATGATCTTTGTGCATAATTGGCTTAATTTAGGGTTCCACACATACAGTGTGCATTAATGGGCCTAGAAACCCTAATTTTGGTAATTATGACTTTAATGGTTTAATTGTGAAAATCCATGAATAAGATAGAGATAATGTTCTAAAGTGAATTTTATATTAAAGACCCTTAATATGGATAAATTGAGTAATTAGGGTTTTTATGAGTAGAAAAAATGGTTTACGGTTTGTTGACTGAAAAAGGTAAACACTGAGAAATAAATCTAAAAACCCCTAAGGAAACCCTAATTAAACCTAGAAACCCAAGAAGGGATTCCCAAGTCAATTAAAGGGTTTATGAGGAATATATAATGATTAGATAAAAACATGCTTTTCAGGATTCAGATTTGCTTGTGGGATTTGCTCAACTTGGTTGATTGGGCTTCCTATTTAGATTGGATATTTTGCTTGATTTTTTTATATCTCCAAATTAGGTATGTGGTTATTCTATGATTACTCACTTTAGTTTCACGACAATTTTTGAGTATTTATCGATTGCTTGAAAATAATTGTTTGGATGCCTTTATTTCTTGAAATCTAAAAGTGAATATGATTATCACAAGTTAATTATATATGACTTGCCTAAACCCACATACCATCTCTGGATGTAAGATTTATGAGGACCAAGCCCTAGAGGGAAGGTCATAGGTGGTCAAGCCTTGGAGGGAAGACCACAGGGCACCCAGAGAGGTGACCCATAAGGTACCAAGCTCAGGATGGAGAAGGTAGCCTAAAGTCCCTTATAAGGACTAAACCCTAAGAGAGGGTATCCCATAGGATGAGTAAAAATGGTTGGGAAGTCATAATGAAAATGTAATCTTGAATTGTTAAAAACTATTTGTTGTGATTAGGGTGTTGAAATATGTGCAAGATATTGGTTGTCACCGCCTACCAGTATATTCTTTATACTGGTCGACATTTTGTTTGTCGGCATTTTTAGGAATATTTGAAAGTGGAAAAATAGTAAAGTGATATTTGAGGAATAAAGATAATTAGATAAAGGAGGATTTAGTTAGATTGAACTCTACATTGGGTAAAGTTCCAATCTCCTATTTTTGAAAGGTATGTGAAAAGTAAATGTTGATCCTACTTTAATCTTAGTCTTTGGTAGAATTTATTAATTATTCTTGATTATTTGCAAAACCATTGATCCTATTTTGGTATAGAGGCTCTAGCTTCTTGGTCTTCCATAATTGGGGGTTACTGAGGAGTGGGGTCATTACAATTGTTTATCCAGATAATGTTGTAATTCATTGATTCCTACTACACCATCTCATGTCATTATCATGTCATCCACATACAGGAATGGATGACCGATCCTTGAGGTTTGTTGTACGTGAACATTGAATAAATATATGAGCTTTGAGTCCCTGCACATGTGATTGAAGCATTTTAACTAGGCCTTGGATGCCTCTTTAAGTCCATAAATGGCTCAAGATAGAAGACAAACATGAGATTATGGTACTACTAGTCCTAGTGACAGATCCATTTGTATGGTTTTTGAGAGTTATCCATTAAGAAAGGAATTTTGAGTATCCACCTGGTATAAAGTCCAATGATGGGTTGTTGCAATAGCAAGAAGAGTTCATATAGTGGTCAGTTGAGTAACTAGAGAAAGTGTTTCTTCATAGTCAATGCCATACCCCTTAGTGAAGCCCCAAGAAACTAGGCATCTTTGTATTTATCAATTGCCATTGTCCTTGTGCTTGGTTTTGTAAAGCCATTTGCAATTGACATGTAAAGTACATGCTAGTTGAGGAACAAGATCCCAGTGTGGGTGCATTTAAATGCCTAGATCTATTTTTTCATAGCCTTCTTCTAGTGCATAGAACTGGAAGCTTCCTGATATTAAGATGGAATAGGGTCTGTATGAAGAGAAGTGAGGAAACTTGCATATTCTGAAGAGTAACCTATGAGTGTTAAATGAGAATAACATGAATTTTTCCGATGTCCACATTGAGATCTTCTTGGACCCATGTTAATGTTAGTAGAAGAATTTTTTTGTGCAGCATTGGGATCATAATTGTGTGTGGTGTCATTAAATGATGTATGATGATTAGCATGGGTAGCCTCCATGCATATTGGTGGTGATATTACAGGAGGCTCAACATGGGTATCCTCAATCTCATTGGAAGTATCAACAAGGGTAGCCTCAATCTCAATGGCAAACTCAACATGGGTAGCTTCAATCTTAGGGTTTATGGAAGAAGGCGTTATGAAAGTGGATTCCTCATGAGGGATGGTGATGAAATCATTCATAACATCTAAAGTTTTGGATGTTACATGCCAATTTGACCTTCATGCCTCTTAACTTTTCATGTTTTATCTTTATAAATCCACTTGGTTTTAGTGGTTAATGAATAATAATTTCCACACTTACTTTCGATTTCCTTTTGTAGGGAAAATTGCCTAGCTCAATTTTGTTTTCATTCAGATGTCGACGTGCCTCATATGACAAAGAAAATATACCAAAGGGGACTTCCTAGAAGAGGCACATCTTAACGGGAGCACAACCCGATGGAGACACAAACCAACAAAGTCATCCCGAAGGACAAATACCTCGTTGAGCTATGAAGACTGATGACCAATTGGGACAACCGATGAACAAATCCAATACTCGTTGGTCTCTATTACCAATTATGTTGATTGATGAAAATCTAAGCATAACCTAATGATTTAGTGCCCCAAAGATTTCACTGACTGATGAATCCATTCGTCGATAAGAGTGTGGTTTTGTCAACTAACGTATCTTCTACATAAAGGAAGGAAATTTTGCAAAGTTAGTTAAAAAGTACATCCCCCAAGGAATGTGCCCCAAGGTCGATGGCATGGCAAGTACCCTACAATAAGGTTCCTTGGATACAAGCAACGATTCCTACAAATAAAAGATGAAAACCTCTATTACACTAACTTTGTCTTACACCACAAAGTGTTGTCCAATCAATTCCAAAGCCATCTTTTGATGAGCTAAGAATGAGATTCAAGATTTGTTAATCTCTAGCGACCATCCCCAAGTCCTAAGGACCTTCCTCAAGAGTAAAAGAACCTATGGATCTAGCCATCACAACACCTTCACTAGATATTATGAATAAGGAGGTCTTCACCAACTTCTAGTCCATAGAATTTTGTTTGTATCTTCCTCCTTCTTCCCTAATTCTTCCAGATTCCTCCATCTCTCATCACGCCATCATATACTTGCAAATCCAAAATGTAACTCACCATCATGAGTATCTAGTCCATTAGCATAGGTTGGGAGTAGCCGATAAGGATCTCCCAACATTTAAGCTAAGGCTTTGAATTCTTAACAATTACCACCCTTGTCCCTCATGGATACTCCCATGTATGTAGCTTATTAGGAGAGCCTTTGTGGATACTCCCAAACCAAGATAATGGACTAGCCACTCATGGTGGTGAGTCACATTTTGGATTTACAATCATATGATGACATGACAAGGGATGGAGGAAGTTGGACGAATTAGGGAAGAAGGAGGAAGATACAACAAACACCAACTCTATAGATTGAAACTCGATGAAGACCTCCTTCTTCATGAGATTTGATGAAGGTGTGGAAATGGTGAGATTTAGAGGATATTCTTCTCTGTATAAAGATCATTAGGACTTGGGGATAGTCATTGGTCATTGAAGATCAACGAAGCTTGACTCTCATCCGTAGACCATGACCCATGTCTCTAGAATGGATTCGACAACACTTCATGGTGGAAGGTGAAGTGTTTGCAATGGAGGTCTTCATATTCTTTTATAGGAATCATTTCTTTTAACTGAGGCATGTGAGTGTAGGGTGTTTGTCGCGTAGTCGACCTTGAGGTACGTGCCTTGAGCATTTACTTTTTTAACTAACTTTGTGAGGCATTGTCCTTTATGCAGAGGACATGTTGGTCAATGGAACTGCACACTCATTGACCAGTGGCTTTGTCGATCAATAAAGTCGCTAGGGTGTAGAATCATTGAGTTTTGCTCGACCAGATATTTGTCGATTGAGGAATTGATAATAGAGACCGATGAGTATTGGAGTCATCCATTGTTTGTCTCAAAAGACTGACAGTCTTCATAGGTTAACAAGCTACTAAGAACTTGGGGTGGCTTCTTCGGGTTGTGTCTCCATTGGGTTGTGACCTCATTGGTCCTCTAATCCATTGGCCAGACCCCAATGGATCTTTTAGGAAGTCCCCTTTGGCTTTTTTGCTCATATGAGGCCCATTGGCCTCTTCCCGAAGGCAAAGCTAAATTAGGTGGTTTTCTCTACAAAAGTAAATAGAAAGTATGGAAATTATTATTCATGAACCACTAAAACCAAGGGGATTTATAAAGATAAAATACAAAAATTTAAGAGGGATAAAGGTAAAATAGGCATGTAACTTCAATCAAATTAGACGTCATCATCCCCCCAAACATAGAGTCTAGATTGTCCTCAAGATAATATTTAGAATCAAAGTATCGAGAGACTTCAAAAGGATTTTTTTAGTTTACTATTTTTAGCCATCAATAATGTCCTTGTGTCATCTTTGGGTCAAGATATTTTTGTCACTACTTGATATGATCTTGTAATCACTAGTTTCATTCTTGTAAATCTAGAATTGCATTACTCTTTTATCCATTATAATCTTATTGGAGGGAAAATTTCTTCTTCATGATACATTCAAAGTCTCATTTTCTAGCTTTATGTGTACAAGAATCTTGAAAGAGGTAGCTTTTACTCCCAACTTTTATTAGTTTGGGGCATCCTAGCTAGTTGTGTTGGGGTGGGCTAAGGTTGGGTGTATTATGTCTTTCTCGATGTTAGTCAACCATGAGTACTGTTGTAGTAATAGTGTCACCCAACTGTTAGTCATGATGTATTCTCAGGTGGTAATGTGAGATCCCCTTCAAAAGATAGCTGGGAGATATATTGGCTTCCAAGGTCTACTACTTGGTGCAACATATTTGCATTCTAAAGTGCAGCTATATACCGGTCAAGAAAACACTTCAACATCTTCTCAGGCACAATTCTCATGATTTTTATTCTCTCACTAATTTTATTCTACTCGTTGAGCTTAGGGAGATGGGATTTTTTTAGGGTGAGTGGCATGTCATGCCTCTTTTTTATCCCTAATGAGGAACTAAGCACTAGAAGGGGTGATTGTTTCCTCTTGCAAGTTGTATCAACTTTTTAATGTGTACTTGGAGGCTAGAGCGATCAACCGAGAGTGTATTAGACTGAGTCATCTTTCTTTTCAAAAATTTCTACTGGGGTAGAGTATCTTTTATGCATCCTATAGAGTTTTGAAATATTGATGCCACAAAGACATAATTGTATGCAATTTTTAAATGAGTTTATGGCCCAGATCAATCAATCTTGATGTGATTACGCTAAAGATCAGCTTGAAAACAAAAAGGTCTATAAATGGGAGTGGGGACATCATCTAGGAAAATTGGATTCAAAATTTTCCTGTAACAAAAATTTTCCCTTCCATTTAGCAAAACTTCCAAATTATAGTTCAAAATGTTCAATGTTTTCTAAAGAAAAACTATATATGCAAAAGTGAAGTTGTTGTATAATTGATAAGGTGAAAAGGTAAATTATAGAGCAACAAAATGGATGTGAAGTAGAGGGATTATGGTAGTACCTCCCTTGCATGTTTACACTCATGAAGCAAGGAGTGATTTGTGTTGGTGGAAGTATAGTAAAGTGTATTCTCAAGGAATGCAACATGGTCAAAATAGCAATACCACCATGTTTGTTATTGTATCCTAGAAGGACACAACGTTCATACCGTGCCTCAAGTTTGTTTTGCTCATATTGGAGAAGAAGGACAAAGTAAGTACAACCACAAACACACATGTGGGTGTAGGATGGTGGTTGGTTTTAGAGTTTATTTATGCAGTGAGACCCCCTTAGGATTTGAGTGGGAATGAGATTACAAAGATAAGTGGATGCGAGGATGGATTCAACCCATCAGTGTTGTAGAATGCTAGAGCTAATTAGCACAACATGAGTAGTTTCAAAAATGTGTATGTGCTTCCTCTCTGCAACATCATTTTGATCATGGGTGTAAGGGCAACATTTTTGGAAAATGGTTCCTTGGGAATTGAAGATCTCAACATAGTAGTAGATCTATACTCTTTCACACTATTTGTGTGGAACACATGAATGACATCATTGTATTGTGTTTTAATTCTATTGGTAAATTATTGGTATATGTGTGAAATTTCAGACATGTTATGCATGAGTATATCTTATGAAATTATCAATAAAAGTAACAAAGTATTAAAATCCACTTCCATATGTGATAGATGCATGCTTCCAAATATAATGAATAAGATCAGAAAGATTACTACTTTGAACTTGAGACCTCTTGGTAACAAACTAAGGATTTAACCAATGGGGTGTCCCATCTTGGACAAAAAGATTACTACTTTTATTGGTTGAGTTTTAGAAAATAAGGATTGTAGCTTTTGCAAGTTTGCAACTAATGCACTCTTCTAATTGAGTGGAGGTACATACAGTACCAATAGTGTCAGACTCAAGATTACTAAGATGACTTGGAGATATATGTCCTAATTATAATGTCATAAATTTAGTGAGAGAATTACTCCAACAAATGCAATGTTGATGGTGTTTGGAATGTGATGACTAGATACATGATACAGATCACCAACTCTAATTGCAGTCCCAATCTCCTGGCTTGAACATGGATCCTACACAGAACACCAAACTTTATCAAAAATTACATGAAAGGCAAATTCAAATTTTTTTATAATAGATATGAGATTCATGTTCAAGTTAGGAACATGAAACACTTTGGGAAAAGTAAGATTATCACAAATTGAGTATTGAGGCATGTTGTATCCAACTTGAGATATATCAAAATGTGATATATTATTTGTTTCTATTGGTGGTTTCTATAGAAAAGAACAATTCCTCAAAATAGTAGAATTTGGAGTCATGTTATGTGTGGCACTTGAATCAATGTTTTAGGTGTCAAAGTTTATCCCCTTAGTCGAGGAAGACAAAGATGAAGTCACACCTCCAATGCATGAGTACATGGATGTGCCATCACTACCCATCCCCATAATTTGGCATAGCATGGTTATGACCTCTATGGGAGAGATTTGCTTTTCCAGTCCCACTTGTTAGGGCAATTGTGTTTGTTGTAGTCGGGGAAAAAGCACACTTGGTTCTTTCATTGTATTCATGATAAAAATTTGGGTGAAGCTTGAAACAACCTATGATCTGATGACTTTTTTGCGACAATGTGTACACATGAGATTTTACAATATTGTCCTTGCAATAGTAGTGGTTGCAAGGGCCATGTCAGCACCAGACATGACATGAGGCAGATTGTGCATTGTCATTGTAGTCTTGATGTGCCAGAGGCGAGTCTAGTCCACCATGATTTTTAGTGAGGATGGATTCCACAGAAGGCGTGATGAACAGTTGTATGATGTTGGTCATATACAAATGAAATTCTAGATGAAATGACATAAGGAGTAATACATCTAAAACTCGTTCTTGTGTGGTGAGCATGTAGAGCATACAACCCTATCTATGTTGCTAAGACATCAGAGGATACACATAAGGTCATAGAATCTAAATTTGGAAAGTTCACCTTACAGTGCTCGTGTTGTCTCCATTACAAGTTGAAATTTTTGAATGCCCTTTGATTGGGTGAATCGGCTCTCAACACTGGACCATATGGAAGTAGTGGTAGTGTATTCTTAAATGATGTAATCATAGAAATTGATATGAACAAAATTAATGAGTTAGGTCATTATGTGTTCGTCATGAATCTTCTATTTTGTAAATTTAGGATTGATCAGAACACCCTCTTTTTCATTAGATGAGAGTGTGTGAAGTATTTTTGGATGAGTATAGGTGAGAGAGAACATGGTACCCAAGGAGGTCACGCCTAATATTTGCCCTCCATGGATGTCAATTTTTCACAATGTGTAAGAGAATTCCCGATGCATGAGTGGGACGAAGTTACGATTGGTGTTGTTGGCTTCCCTTCTGAGAGAATAGAAGAGAGAAAGTGAGTGGTGGCTATTATGAGATGAATGACAGTCTCCATAAACTATTATTGTCTAGAGAAAAAATGAACAAAGACAGAGTTTTGATGGGATAGGGACAGATAAATCAAATTCTAACCTTATTCTGATACCATGTAAATGGATTAAAATTTAAAATGTATATATTCTAGTATATCTGTTATAAGAAGTATGCTACTTTATATAGGAAAGAAGACCTTCTTTACAATATGATATGAGAATGGATGAAGTAGTGTAGGAGACATAAGAGAGAATAAATACAATAAATGTGTGACAGAAACTGATAGTCAACAATATAAATACAGCCAAGGGAACAATATAAATATCATAATTTTAACGTTAATTAACAATCAATAGACTAATTGATAATCAATCAATATTAACATTAGTATGTCACCTCGCTGTTAGGTTTGTTGCTGGGAAAAAAAGATATTTTACTGTAGAAAAGACGGTTTTGAATAGTGATTGGAGGTACGCTGGTTTATTTTGATGGCACGAGAAGGAAGCGGAACATGAGAGAGAGGCAAGGAGGTTACGGATCAATATATCTTTAGGAAGCGTGCCTGCTAATACTTAGATCATCAAGTGAAAGTGACGATACAAGATATTATGCATCTTACGGTAGTCGTAGAAGCCACTCTATGGCAAGTATTTCTCTAATCGCCCACCTTGAGTTCGTGCACGCGGTAAGAACAAAACGGTGCATCATTAATGAAGCGAAGAATTCGCTGTGTTTATCCCGTCTAATACGCTCGCCGTTATCCCTTCCGACGGCCATGGCCAAACAAGTTGGATTTAAGTAGGCAGCTTTTTTTTTTCTCGTGACTGGCGTGGTCGTTGTACCATGTCGGATGAAGGTTTGGTTGAAGTTTAGGCACATCGACTCCTGGATTTACAATTAATGGTGGTGAAACACCACTTTCTTCAGCCATTTATTGCAGCTGTAATCCCAATCGGATAGTTATATCGGGTCCAAATCTTCTGTACTCAACTTCTGTGCCCACCTGTACCCACAACATCTCATCCATAGACTTGTGGGCCCCATAACGGAGTGTGTGGCTCAGATATGTTGGACACATTGTCCCGGGCACACAAAATTTTAACCCAGTT
The DNA here is from genome assembly GCA_963693085.1 of Alisma plantago-aquatica. Classification (NCBI taxonomy): domain Eukaryota; kingdom Viridiplantae; phylum Streptophyta; class Magnoliopsida; order Alismatales; family Alismataceae; genus Alisma; species Alisma plantago-aquatica. The sequence continues at coordinate 489,312,969 of OY856414.1, forward strand.
ATATCATGCTTCCAGCGAAGAGAAAAACATGATGATTTGTATCGTCTTCTTTTCCCTTTTCAAGTGTTATCGCAGGAGGTGTATGCAGTACTTAGAGAACGTGCACAATTTCAAAGTGCTGATTTGGAGTGTATGTTTGAATGGTGACGGCTGTAGAAGGGGAGCTGGAAATTTATCTATTCATAGCATCATCCTCGTCCAGTCAAATAAGAAATGTTGCAGCAGTAAATAATAGAAGGTCTAAAATGATAAGAACTTTTTTCCAAAACCTCCCTCTCTTTCTCACCATTTCTGAAACCCCCATATTTTCCCAAATCCTAACCTCCCACCCTGTTAGCTTCTCAACTAACGGCCACTATCTCACGTAAGTTGTCTTACATTCTGTTATACCACTTATAGCAAGTAAGTCGCCGTTACAACATAGTTAAAATCAGATGCTTTTTTTTAAATGTTTTATTTTGAAATAATTTATAGAATATATGATATTTTAGTATGTAATATTTACTTCGAGCTGAACTTTTGTTTATTCTGCCACTTACAGGTTTAGTCTGTCACTATTTATTTTGGGCCCAGTTTTGGGTCCAAGTTAAATTCAGGCTAGCTGTTGGGGTAAGCATAATTCTAATACTAGACCAGACTAAACTGGCAAGACTAGATTGGGTCAGATTGGACGGGAGGCCATATAGCAGAAATGATGGACTAGAAGATAGGACAAACCATCACTCAGTCTAGTCCAGAGCAGATTGTTTCAAAATAAGCATGGACCATGTCTGAACTATGGACCATATAAAAATATTGTACTACTTATGTCAGTCCTAAACCGCTACAGACCAGACCGACTGTAGTTTCAGTTGAGATTTTTCCAAATGAACGAAATGGTTTGGGTAGACGCGAATAGATAAGAAAAATAAAGAAAAGAGAATCGAACTTGCCACCATGTTTATAAGGTAAAATAAGAAAAAATGTAAGAAGAGGCTTCAGATAGAAAGCAGGTGGAAAGATAAAAGATCATCCAAAGAATAGGTAGGTGTCAGGTTACATGTGGGAAGGTGTTGGTCTGTAAAAATTTGTTTTGCAAGTGTGGTTGATGTAGAAGATGGAGAAAGGTAACAAGATAACAACATGCAAAAGAGAGAATAAATATGACAAATACAGTATCACAAACCATTAACCTCAGGTGTTCATATAATTTCATTATTGAGGTTAGAAAAAAGGGGAAAGGCGAGAGGGTTAAAAGAACTACAAGACAGATAGGTTAGATATAACATTATAGTATTAAGGATCATCAACCATGGGTGCTCATATTATCACACCACTAGGGGTGGAAATGGAAGGGAAGAGAGAGACTTATATTGCTATTAGGCCGAAACAATCTTGCTTTGATAGTGTGGAGGGTGGAATTGGATGTTTACTCTCTTTTCTCTCTAGGATTTAGAGGGGGGGGGGGATTTAGGTGTTTGGATCTCGAAAGGATAATCTAAGTGTGGGGATCTAGTACTAGCTTTTCGTAATGACAACCTCTTAGACTCTAGTTATTAATTTAGCCTTGTTTTTCTAGCCTTAGGGCATCCATCATGTTCTAGCCTCTATATATGATGGCTAGGGGTTCTATTTATAGTGGTTGGGGTTTACCTAAGGTTATGATTTAAATATAACATCTTCCAAGTTAGGAGGCGGCAGGGCACGTCCAAATATTGGTACTATGGTTACACTCATGATTCTTTGCCAAATTTGTTCTCATCTTGAAGTTTGTTTTGCATATCTTAGTTTGATTCTTTGAATCATTTGGAATTGACATTAGTCATGATTTTGTTTTTTGGCAACTAGATTAAATGGATAGAAAAAGCAAGTGTTAATCATTTTTTCCTCTCAAGACGAGGTCCAAAAATGGTAGGTAAACCCACTCACAATGAGGGTCAGTATCAAGATTGAGACCTTGAGTCCAGACCGTTGCATCATCGTCACCTCTGATTCGGTCAATAAAAAGACCAACACAATTCCTAGTGCTACGGTCTTTATCGGAATGGTAGATATCACTCAACCTGATGTCTTCAACAACGGCATGGTGGTTATTCATGGCCTTCAAGGTTTCATTCTACTCTTCTTGATGAACCTTTCTTCGCATCCCTTTCCTTTTTGTGGCTCCCAACCGCTACAGTCCTACAATCTTTCTTTCCCATAGGACAACATGGAAGAACAGTTCTTGATGAATAAGAATGTTATTCCAACTCCATGATCTCAGGTTCTTCCTCGGCCCCTTTCTTCTATCTTTGACTTTGCTTTTTCTGCTCTAGGTAGGCTTCTCTTCTCACTACTCCAGTCTATTGGGGAAGGTCTGTTGGAATAATAAGCTTCTTACTACACTAATACTTTGAAGATTGTGATTTCTTGCTACAAAGCTTTGTTTATGTGATGAAATTGCTTTCTAGAGCAAGGCTTGAAGTATTTTTCTTATGAACTAAAGTTTGAATCAACTTGCTTATTTCAATGATATTTATGTAAGGCATAAATTGGAGCCAAGTGGCTAATTATTGGGAATTATCAGCATATTGTGGGCTTTTTAAAGCCAAAAGAATATGAAATGTCTTTAAAAGGGCTTAAAATAACAAAACTTTGGGTTTGTGGGCATGAGGGGTTGGTTAGATTGATCAAGCAATGTGTAGGGAACATGGAAAGTGCTCTAACCTAGCCAGAGGTCTAGACCCAGGTGGGGCCCGATCCTTGTGCCCCATTTTATAGAAGCACTAGGGTGTATGGGAGGGAACAACATGGTACCCCAGAGTCTCCCAAAAATCACGCTCAGAGGAGGTTGCAATAATTTCATGCCCCTCCTTGTCTCTCTATATAAGTGTGTCTTGTGGGCAGCCATTGTCTTATGTCTCAAGAGGCATATCTAGTGTTCTCGCCACAACTATTCACTAACAAAGGGGGAAGATTATCATCTCAAACCACCTTCTCAAATCATGGAGTGTGTGATCCCCTTATTGCATGTTTCTTCAAGATGTTGAGATGGTCTTCACTTCCATGTATGGTTTGTCCAATGATGTTAGGGGAGATATCCAATATGTAAATCAAGTCAAAGATCTTCTTCATTGTCCATTTCAGATGAGGGTGTGTTATTGTTGGAAGAAGGATATGTCAAATGAAGACAAAGGGTGTTGTGGCTTACAACTCATAAAAACAAAATTAACTAATGCGGAAGCGTTCACTAAGCAGCGGATTACCGAAAATCACTAAAAATTAAAACATTTTTACCAAGAGGTACATCAAATGAAAACTTTCTCACATAGAATAAAAGTAACACATTTACATTCTGGTTTAAAGGTACATGTCATGCATCATCTCTTTCTGAAAATTACAAGCATCAACTGCTCTTGTTAAACTAAACACAAGCAGTGTAAAATCTTGAGGTACTGAGCCAAAATCTCGAAAGCACTAACTACTACTTTGAGGACCTGAGAGTACAGAGACGACACATAGGACTCTATATACATCTACACATGGCATAACAGCCAGTGTCTCCACCTGACACTTCACTGCTATCCCTGGTGCTGCTGCTGTCCTTCACCTATTGAAGGATTCTTGCCACCACGTCCGCGTCCACCTAAAAATGTGGTTCCCATGGGGGTGAGACAATTGTAAATTGCCCCAGCGAGAGATATAACTCTCCGCCAGAAACATTATTATTGCAGCTAAAGAAGATAAATATGAACAGAGGAATCATATTTGTTTGACAGTAGTTAATTCAATGTCTAACAGATTAGAACATTAATCTTATCAAAAGCATTGCAGCTATAACTTGATAGAGCAATATGTCACTTATCCATTAAGGAATATGAAGAACATGAATAGCATCTCTTCACTATAGAATCATTTCCACAACATTAACTCTCTTCAGGCTTAGATCATATACCTAATGCCTGGCATTGTCATTGTGGGGTCATGGCCTGTAGCCATACTCTTTTCACAAAGTATTGGAATCTTAATCCCTCATCTCATTAAGTACTTTTCCATTTCCTAACAAGTTCATCATCATGGTTATAGGTTATGGGTATTTTAACCCTTAACTCATCATAGAACACTTGTTACCACTTATTAGGTAACTTTATACCTCCAGGTCATCTAACCAAGGACATTATGAATCTTGCTACACAAAGTATTCCACATAGTTCACAAAACTCTTATCACCTTTAGTTTCCCCTTAATTGGCAACAAGGCACATTATGGCTAATGAAGACATAACCAAATTCAATAAGTAAAACATCATATAGTACACAGAGCTCATAAGTTTTCAGATTACTTCTCACTAAGCAATAAAGCATATGAAGACTCATAAGGCCTATGAGACATTTTCAGTATACAGAGCATTATAGCCCATACCTGGATATGCTCATCATCTCAACATACCTGCATGTTTAGTACTCATGATAACAATTATATAACAGTACCATGCAATACAAGGGTTATCTTATTACATTCATAACTTCATCAATCTGTATTAGAGCTTCACAAAGTATTACTCTATTTTAAGACTTCACATAGCATTACCATGTATTAGGGTTTCACATAGCATTACCCTATATTAGAGTTTCATATGAATAACCCTATAGGTTCTCAAGATCATATTTTTAATGATCAAGTCCTATTTTATTGCTTCACACAGCTAGGAATCAATATGGATAACATAAGTATTCAATCATACTTATTTATTCTCATCAATCATCATTAAATGAAGTATCAATCACAAAGTATGAGTTTCTCTCTCATATTTACCAGAATATGATTGCATCATAGTGTATTGATTTGGATTTAACCTTTTCATAAGGCATGTTAGCCTACCTTCTTCAAGATGCATTACATCTCAGAGTAACAATTGACATGACACATCTCATGTGTCACTCATCCAATTATATTGGACTCAAAACATATCAAGGTATATCAGAATTGGGGTGTTGGATGTGATATCTATCAGATCTTGATGTATCACTTCCCTCAACACCTTTATCTTACTTGAGTTCATCCACTTAGCTTGTATTAGGGTATTTCCCATCTTAATAATGTATGTACCGGTTCATCACATTCTTCCTGTAATGTATTGGTCGTAAGTCACTCACTTAGAATATACAACCATTACCAATGAAATGGACTCATCCTTTAGTTAGGAACTATTGATATAAGGATATCCATTAACAACCTCTCTAGGTGTTACATTTGTCAAAACATTAATTATTATTCCATTATTAGGGATAATATTCTCCATATTTATAATTTGAGGATTCACATAGCATCTCTCATACATTTATGGATTTCATATAGTATTACTCTTCAATAGAGTTTCACATAATCATCCTTCTATATCAGGGTTTCACCTAGTATTACTGAATTAAGATTTCACAACACATCACCCAGAGTTAAGGCTTCACATAGTATTAGAGGCACTACCCTATATTGGGGATTCACACACCTTTACCCCATTTTAGGGATTAAGGTTTACCATTCACATACAAGTAAGGTTTCTCATACCTCATACCCAAATTAGGATTAGGATGTACAATTCCCATTAAATTAGGATTTCTCATATTGTTACACTAAGTTAGGGTTACATCATCACCCTAGATTATGATTTCACTGAGCTTTGCCCTAAATTAGGGTTTCACATAACCTTGCCCTAAATTTGGGTCAAGGTACATCAATCTTTTCAATGAGGATTTCATGATCTCATATTATGGATCAAACCCTGATTACACATTTATTCATAATGAGAGGATTAGGGATTATTAAGTAAGCAATCATCTCTCCCATTCTCTCTCCATCTCATCCTCTCTAGGATGTTAAATACTCCAAGATTGATCTAGGTTAACTCTTCACTTAAGTACACATAGTTAGGGTTAACCTTCATCATCACCATTGGTCTACATCATTAATAATCAAGTAGTTAATTGACCTTAGATCATAAAGGGTGTCCAAATGATTTAACCAATTTGAACCTCAAAAGGTCTTGGTCACTTAGACCTCAAATGATCTTGGTCACTTAGACCTCAAATGGTCTTGACCAATTAGGTTCAAACGGTTTGAAAACCCTTTAGCAAAGTAGGTGCTCAAAACTGTTTAGTCAACACATCTTGAAATCGAATGAACTTGAGTCACCAAACGGTTTGAGACCGTTTGGTCCAAACGGTCTCAAAACTGAATGGACCAAAAAGGGACATCAACACTTAATCGATTCAAGGTTCCAATCCATGAACCAACTATCAATTGGACCACTAAAGTATTCATCAATTGAATCACTGAATCACCATTCAATTAGACCTTCAATTTAGGGTTTTGAACCCAATTGAACTAGGGTTGATAATCAAGAAACCATCACTTAGGGTTTTGAAATTAAGGAACCATCAATGGTTGACATTGTAGAACCAATTCAATTGAAATCAATGAACCACCATCATTATATGATATGACCTGACCTCAAACGGTCTTGAATGACCCCCAAATGGTCTTGAGGTCATTTGGATGATATATAAACGGTCTTGAGACCGTTTGCCCAATCCATCATCAAAATCCATGACATTCAATTAGGGTTTGGATCATTGGATTGATTATCAAATGAGCAATTAATTGCATTTCAATTTGGTATCTTTGGATCTTCAAATACCCAACCATACTCAACCCTAGACATCCAAATGGTCTTGATACCGTTTGGGTGATTCCCAAATGGTTTTGAAACCGTTTGGGTCAATCAACCCAAAACATCAACTCAATCAATTGCAAAATCAGCACTTAGCCGATTAGAGTTTCTATTTGAAAGTTTGTCCATATGTTGAGTTAATCAATTGGAGCCATTGGATCATCATCCAACACATACTAGGGTTCAGACCTCAAATGGTCAACCCATCCAAATGGTCAACACCCTCATGCAGTTTGGGACTCAAATCACCAAACGGTTTTGAAACCGTTTGGTCTCCAAACGGTTTGGTGAAACCGTTTGGACAATTTTATTGAAACCGTTTGCAAGAGATATTTGGGGAGGTGTGTGCTTATGATGATGTCATCATCATACAGCTCCAAAATAACGAAATCTCCTGTGATTTCCATGGTGATTTCATCAATCAACCAAAATAAATTTTGGAAATGCAGAAAGGATCACCAATTGATAAGGAATTGAATGCAATAATAAAATCAAGGGTTGAAGTTATAAAACCCGCCTCCAATTGAGATCCAAATCTTCAAGATCATGTCAAAAATGGTGGATGAAACTCCTTTCACTATTCCAAGGGTCGTCCTCAAACTTTGAGGGAAAAGAATTGGTTAGAATTGAAGAGGGGATCAAGATATGAAGAATTCATGCATTGATTTTTGATTTTCACCATGGATTCAAGGTAAAAGGAGGTCAAGAAGCTTACCAACAGGTTGGGGGTCGTCCTCCTTATCCTCCAAAGCTCCTTTTGTCGTTTTCCAAGTAGGGGAAAGAAGTGGAAACGAAAAAGCCTTTGTTTTGGCTTGTAAAGGGTCTTTTTATAAGAAATTCAAGGAGAGAGAAAATGCCTAATAAAAATTCATTTAATCCCAAAAATGGTGCCACCTCTTCCCCCTCAACTCCTTGGATCTGAGGCTATATTTTTTGCCTCTTATTCCTCTCAATTATCCATGATTTAAAGAAAAGCAAATCAAGCACCTTAAATCATATAATACTAATATCCATAAGTGAGTGGATATTTCTTTTTCTTTTAATAATGTGAGTGAGTTATCCAATTCCCTTGGATATGTTCGTGGCCTAGCAAAGGCACAAAGATGTTCACACTTGATAAATTCAACCATATCTTTTTTGGTTGAAGGCCCTTCAATTATTTTATTTATTTTTGCACTAAATTGAATTAGGGTTTCACTTAGGCTTAAATCTTGATTATTTTAATATCAAGATTCTCTCTCCTCCAACTTAATTCAAATGAGGTGCCCCTCTCATTTTCTTGCCTTAACATGATGCCAAGAAATATTAGGGACCGTATTGAAGTGGTAGTTTGCATATTGAACCCCGAGTTTGGGGTAAATTGCACATTACACCAAAACTAGGTATTAATGCAGAAACATTGCTTTATCAGCTCTTTCTTGGTACTCAGGCTACCATAAGCCATACCTCTGCATCATATCCAATCTCATTATTCTTCAACACATGAAGAACATATTATCATGTACAATTTGCAATTTAACCCCTCAACTTGGGTAATTTGCACTTTAGTCCAAATCAAGCAAAACATTATTTCAACATTATACAAAAAGGACTAAAACTGAAATATAAGTTCCTCTTGAGTCCTAATTACTTTTCATAATATAAGATTAAGCATCTACTCAACCTTATTAGACAAATCATCTAGGGTTAACAGATAACCCATGTCAGGGATGTTACAAATTATAAACCCCTAACAAGGATTTCGTCCCCAAAATCCCAGGAAAAAGGAGGGATAAATTATTCATTAATCATGCCCTCAAGTCTCCACCTAACTTATTAATGTTATGGAGATACCATAGATCTGTGATTCACACAAAGATCCTTTCACTAATTCAACTTTATCAATGTTTATGTTTATGCAGAGCATAAACCCCTAACATATGATGTCCATATTATTGAAAGGAAGAAGCATAAAAGAACATACTTCTACCATCACCCAAGAATATTTACCAAAAGAGAAAAATATATATCTAACAGAGGTAATTCACTCAGTAATCCTTTATTTATTTGGGAAAGTTCACTTAGCACTTTGATTGGGAAAGTTCACTGAGAAAGTTCACTGAGCAATTTATTTGGAAAAATTCACTAAGAAAGTTCATTGAAAATGTTCACTGAGTAATTTGTTTTGGAAAAATTCACTAAGATAGTTCACTGAGAATGTTCACTAAGTAATTTGTTTTGGAAGAATTCACTGAGAAAGTTTACTGAGAATGTTCACTAAGTAATTTGTTTTGGAAAAATTCACTGAGAAAGTTCACTGAGAATGTTCACTAAGTAATTTGTTTTGGAAAAATTCACTGAGAAAGTTCACTCAGAATGTTCACTAAGTAATTTGTTTTGGAAAAATTCACTGAGATAGTTCACTGAGAATGTTCACTAAGTAATTTGTTTTGGAAGAATTCACTGAGAATGTTCACTAAGTAATTTTTTTTGGAAAAATTCACTGAAAAATTTCACTGAGAATGTTCACTAAGTAATTTGTTTTGGAAAAATTCACTGAGAAAGTTCACTGAGAATGTTCACTAAGTAATATTTTTTGGAAAAATTCACTAAGAAAGTTCACTGAGAATGTTCACTCAGTAATGTGTTTTGGAAAAATTCACTAGGAAAGTTCACTGAGAATGTTCACTGAGTAATTTGTTTTGGAAAAATTCACTGAGAATGTTCACTAAATAATTTTTTTTGAAAAATTCACTGAGATAGTTCACTGAGAATGTTCACTAAGTAATTTGTTTTGGAAAAATTCACTGAGAATGTTCACTAAGTAGTTTTTTGGAAAAAAATCACTTAGCTCTTCCTATTTAATTTCATTATACTCTCTAGATTGTTTCAGAATGACTACTAGATCAGAGTAATAAAAAAGATAACAATCTAAGAGTTTCATACTTGCCTTATCTACAATAATCATATACCTGGCCAGGGTATATAAGTATTGTGGGATTAGGTAGTATGCAATTTATTTTCTATCACGTTCCTCACTTTTCATATCATTATACACATAGGATTTTCCATTCCTAGATTTTCTCTAGGCATCACTTCGATATTTCATCTTATATCACAAAGATAAGAGAAATTATAAAGCATTTTAAAGAGAACTGAGTAAAATGTAAATTCTCATCTTCCTTGTGTCCTTGTAAGACTAATCAAAGGAAATTCAAAAACAAATACTTTCATATCTTTAACACATAGAATCATGAAATGAAGTATCAAAATGAATATAATTCATTTAACTATTACCCCTCACGGTTATCTACCACTTTAGGTTGACTCGACACATAGTGTCTAGTAAATTCATGTTGCTTCTTTTGCCTTTACTTAGTGGTTACTGCCCTAGTGCACTAGGCATTTATTGCACTGGTGACATCAAAAACTTTGGCTTTTCAAAATAACTAGGCAAACGTCTCTGAAATTATAGATACCTTACCTTAAATCTTAGCTTATTGCCCCTCTTTGGGCATTACCATCACAGATGTACTATTTGTCTAAACTTATGGAAGAGTCTACTTTCTTGCCATAAGATAATCTTTCCCACATTTCCACTGTTCCAACATGACCATATCACTCAGGAACCCTTTCAAAGCCCAAAGTTTCCGCATTGAGGACTGGTACCCTAGGTTGTAATACTAGTATCCAGACTTCTATATGCATCATTGTTGTCCTAACCTGCCCTTCAAGAGAATAACATAGGATTCTCTATCCTAATTAGGTCAAGATGGAAATTCTCAAGCACTTATTCTCCTCTTTACTGGTCCCATGGACCCTCTCCTAGTGCAACAACATTGCCCTTAGCAATGTGTTCCTCATGTTCTCCAGTCATTTTTTAAAGTTCACCCTTTCTTCTGCATAATCAAAAGTCACTATAGGGTATACTGGAGGACACCAACACAGACTCAACACCTTAGTCCTATGTCTCTATAGACTCAGCGAACCTAGAGCTCTGATACCACTTAATTGTGGCATACAACTCGTAAAAACATAATTAACTAATGTGGAAGCGTTCACTAAGCAGCGGATTACTGAAAATCACTAAAAATTAAAACCTTTTTACCAAGAGGTACATCAAATGAAAACTTTCTCACATAAAATAAAAGTAACACATTTACATTATAGTTTAAAGGCACATGTCCTGCATCATCTCTTTCAAAAAATTACAAGCATCAACTGCTCTTATTAAACTAAACACAAGCAATGTAAAATCTCAAGGTACTGAGCCAAAATCTCCAAAGCACTAACTACTACTCTGAGGACTTGAGAGTACAGATACGACACATAGGACTCTATATACATCTACACATGGCATAACAGCCAGTGTCTCCACCTGAGACTTCACTGTTGTCCCTGGTGCTGCTGCTGCTGTCCTTCACCTATTGAAGGATTCTTGCCTCCTCGTCCGCGTCCACCTAAAAAAGTGGTTCCCACGGGGGTGAGACAATTGTAAATTGCCCCAGTGAGAGATATAACTCTCTGCCAGAAACATTATTATTGCAGCTAAAGAAGATAAATATGAACAGAGGAATCATATTTGTTTGACAATAGTTAATTCAATGTCTAACATATTAGAACATTAATCTTATCAAAAGCATTGCAACTATAACTTGATAGAGCAATATGTCACTTATCCATTAAGGAATATGAAGAACATGAATAACATTTATTCATTATAGAATCATTTCCACAGCATTAACTCTCTTCAGGCTTAGATCATATACCTAATGCCTGGCATTGTCATTGTGGGGTCATGGCATGTAGCCATACTCTTTTCACAAAGTATTGGAATCTTAATCCCTCATCTCAATAATTACTTTTCTATTTCATAACAAGTTCATCATCATGGTTATAGGTTATGGGTATTTGAACCCTTAACTAATCATAGAACACTTGTTACCACTTATTAGGTAACTTTATACCTCCATGTCATCTAACCAAGGACATTATGAATCTTGCTACACAAAGTATTCCAAATAATTCACAAAACTCTTATCACCTTTAGTTTCCCCTTAATAGGAAACAAGGCACATTATCGCTTATGAAGCCATAACCAAATTCAATAAGTAAAACATCATATAGTACACAGAGCTCATAAGTTTTCATATTACTTCTCACTAAGAAATAAAGCATATGAAGACTCATAAGGCCTATGAGACATTTTTAGTATATAGTGCATTATAGCCCATACCTGGCTATGCTCATCATCTCAACATACCAGAATGTTTTGTACTCATGATAACAATTATATAACAGTACCATGCAATATAAGGGTTATCTTATTACATTCATAACTTCATTAATCTATATTAGAGATTCACATAGGATTACTCTATTTTAAGACTTCACATAGCATTACCATGTATTAGGGTTTCACATAGCATTACCATGTATTAGAGTTTCATATGAATAACCCTATAGGTTCTCAAGATCATATTGTTAATGATCAAATTCTATTTTATTGCTTCACACAGCTAGGAATCAATATGGATAACATAAGTATTCAATCATACTTATTTATTCTCATCATTCATCATTAAATGAATTATCAATCACAAAGTAAGAGTTTCTCTCTCATCTTTACCAGAATATGATTGTATCATAGTTTACTGATTTGGATTTAACCTTTTCATAAGGCATGTTAGCCTACCTTCTTCAAGATGACATCTCAGAGTAACAATTGACATGACACATCTCATGTGTCACTCATCCAATTATATTGGACTCAAAACATATCAAGGTATATCAGAATTGGGGTGTTGGATGTGATATCTATCATATCTTGATGTATCACTTCCCTTAACACCTTTATCTTACTTGAGTTCATCCACTTAGCTTGTATTAGGGTATTTCCAATCTTAATACTTTATGTACGAGTTCATCACATTCATCATGTAATGTATTGATCGTAAGGTTTCTCATACCTCATACCCAAATTAGGATTAGGATGTCCAATTCCCATTAAATTAGGATTTCTCATATTGTTACACTAAGTTAGGGTTACATCATCACCCTAGATTATGATTTCACTGAGCTTTGCCCTAAATTAGGGTTTCACATAACCTTGCCCTAAATTTGGGTCAAGGTACATCAATCTTTTCAATGAGGATTTCATGATCTCATATTATGGATCAAACCCTGATTACAAATTTATTCATAATGAGAGGATTAGGGCTTATTAAGTAAGCAATCATCTCTCCCATTCTCTCTCCATATCATCCTATCTAGGATGTTAAATACTCCAAGATTGATCTAGGTTAACTCTTCACCTAAGTACACATAGTTAGGGTTAACCTTCATCATCACCATTGGTCTACATCATTAATAATCAAGTAGTCAATTGACCTTTGATCATATATGGTGTCCAAATGGTTTAACCAATTTGAACCTCAAAAGGTCTTGGTCACTTAGACCTCAAACGGTCTTGGTCACTTAGACCTCAAACGGTCTTGACCAATTAGGTTCAAATGGTTTGAAAACCATTTAGCAAAGTAGGTGCTTGAAACCGTTTAGTCAACACATCTTGAAACCAAATGAACTTGAGTCTCCAAATGGTTTGAGACTGTTTGGTCTCAAATGGTCTTGAGACCATTTGGTCCCAAACGGTCTTGAGACCGTTTGGTCCAAACCCTCTCAAAACCGAATGGACCAAAAAGGGACATCAACACTTAATCGATTCAAGGTTCCAATCCATGAACAACTATCAATTGGACCACTAAAGTATTCATCAATTGAAACACTGAATAACCATTCAATTATACCTTCAATTTAGGTTTTGAACCCAATTGAACTAGGGTTGATAATCAAGAAACCATCACTTAGGGTTTTGAAACTAAGGAGCCATCAATGGTTGACATTGTGGAACCAATTCAATTGAAATCAATGAACCATCATCATTATATGATATGACCTGACCTCAAATGGTCTTGAATGACCCCCAAACGGTCTTGAGGTCGTTTGGATTATCTCCAAACGGTCTTGAGACTGTTTTCCCTATCCATCATCAAAATCCATGACATTCAATTAGGGTTTGGATAATTGGATTGATTATCAAATCAGCAATTAATTGCATTTCAATTTGGTATCTTTGTATCTTCAAGTACCCAACCATACTCAACCCTAGACCTCCAAACGGTCTTGGTTGACCTCCAAATGGTCTTGAGACCGTTTGGGTGATTCCCAAATGGTTTTGAAACCGTTTGGTTCTATCAACCCTAAACATCAACTCAATCAATTGCAAAATCATCACTTAGCCGATTCGGGTTTTTATTTGAAAGTTTGTCCATATGTTGAGTTAATCAATTGGAGCCATTGGATCATCATCCAACACATACTAGGGTTCAAACCTAAAATGGTCAGCCCATCCAAAAGTTCAACACCCTCATGTAGTTTGGGATTCAAATCACCAAACGGTTTTGAAACTGTTTGGTCTCCAAACGGTTTGGTGAAACCGCTTGGACCATTTTATTAAAACTGTTTGCAAGAGATATTTGGGGAGGTGTGTGCTTATGATGATGTCATCATAATCAAGCTCCAAACTCACGAAATCTCCTACGATTTCCACGGTGATTGCATCAATCAACCAAAATAAATTTCAGAAATGTAGAAAGGATCACCAATTGATAAGGAATTGAATGCAATAATAAAATCAAGGGTTCAAGTTATAAAACCCGCCTCCAATTGAGCTACAAAGCTTCAAGATCACGTCAAAAATGGTGGATGCAACTCCTTTCACTATTCCAAGGGTCTTCCTCAAGCTTTCAGTGAAAAGAATTGGTTAGAATTGAAGAGGAGATCAAGATATGAAGAATTCATGCATTGATTTTTTATTTTCACCATGGATTCAAGGTGAAAGGAGGTCAAGAAGATTACCAACAGGTTGGGGGTCGAACTCCTGATCCTCCAAAGCTCCTTTGGTCGTTTTCCAAGCAAGGGAAAGAAGTGGAAACGTAAAAGCCTTTGTTTTGGCTTGTAAAGGGTCTTTTTATAAGAAATTCAAGGAGAGATAAAATGCCTTATAAAAATTCATTTAATCCCAAAAATGGTTTCGCCCCTTCCCCCTCAACTCCTTGGATCCGAGGCTATCTTTTTTTCCTCTTATTCCTCTCAATTATCCATAATTTAAAGAAAAGCAAATCAAGCACCTTAAATCGTATAATACTAATATCCATAAGTGAGTGGATATTTCTTTTTGTTATAATAATGTGAGTGAGTTATCCACTTCCCTTGCATATTTTCGTGGCATAGAAAAGGCACAAAGGTGTTCACACTTGAGAAAATTCAACCATCTCGTTTTTGGTTGAAGGCTCTTCAATTATTTTATTTATTTTTGCACTAAATTGAATAAGGGTTTCACTTAGGCTTAAATCTTGATTATTTTAATATCAAGATTCTCTCTCCTCCAACTTAATTCAAATGACGTGCCCCTCTCATTTGCTTGCCTTAAAGTGATGCCAAGAAATATTAGGGACCTTATTTAAGTGGTAATTTGCATATTGAATCCTGGGTTTTGGGTAAATTGCACATTACACCAAAACTAGGTTTTAATGCACAAACATTGCTTTATCAGCTCTTTCTTGGTACTCAGGCTACCATAAGCCATACCTCTGCATCATATCCAATCTCATGATGATTCAAAACATGAGGAACATATTATCATGTACAATTTGCAATTTAACCCCTCAACTTGGGTAATTTGCACTTTAGTCCAAATCAAGCAAAACATTATTTCAACATTATACAAAAAGGACTAAAATTGAAATATAAGTTTCTCTTGAGTCCTAATTACTTTTCATAAGATAAGATTAAGCATATACTCAACCTTATTAGGAAAATCATCTAGGGTTAACACATAACCCAGGTCAGGGATGTTACAGGTGCTTAGTTGAACTTTTTGTGAAGGGGTTGTTTGACTTGGCCTATGTTCCAGTAGACATTAAGTTGTTAAGTGTTGAAATGTAGTTCTAGGATTTAAAGGTCAATGAGTTTAGGTTCAGTTATCCCCATCTTAGATAACTATTAAAAGAAATAGGATACATCACATGTTTGTCATTACATGGTAGATCATCATAACAATGCTTTTTTGATTCACTGGTGCACCTCATACATGGCTTGTTGGGCATGAAGAAAATATTAACGTGTCCTTCCTCATTTTATAGGACACGATGTTGAATCTGTAATAATGGTATTTCTTCAAGTCACTAAAGTGTCCCTTGGTTGTCTGATGATATGTGAGGCATGTTTCTAGCATTTCTAATCACGTATTTTTATAGATGTTGTTTTTTGAGCTGACTAACAAGTGTCAGTGTGGATGTGTCTAGCAATGGAAGTCATTATTCTATGATAAGAGTGTGAGGATAATAGACGGTGGAACCATACTTCCATTACAAATCTAGTTGGCAATGCATTTGGTTGTGTAGGATTTCCTATACCTTTAGGGAGGTGTGAATGTGTCTGTATTGTGATTCTTCCAATATTGTTGGAGTTGTACTTCTCATATCTCCATGTCATCTAGCATAGTGTCTGGTAGGTTTTCCTGGTTGACTAAGTCGTTGGTATTGGTTAGTAGTAGGTGGGGACATCAGGTCCCGCACATTTGTGATGGAGGGTACTACAACCTCATCATGCTCCCCAGACTAAGGAGTTGTGTGGTAGAATACTAAGTGATGATGCTCTGATAGTTCAAGTGATAGAAGGTATATTATGTCATACTGGATGAACTTTAGGTAATATGTCTAGAAGAGCTATCCAACAACTAACTTGTTTCTCTTGAAGACCTTTATTTTCAATGGAGTCATCGAGCAATGTTTTTTGTGAAGGTGTATTGATGGGTTTACAACACCAAAGAGTAATTTGAGTTGTTTTTTTTATGAAGATACATATGGTATCGCCTATATGGATGAGTGTGTGCTATAGGGAGGATCAAGTTCACATATTTTTTCTTGAGCTTCTTGAATATTTTTACGTGTCCATCTTTATGTACTTTTCCATTCTTAAAATGGATTTATTTCCAAGAAATATTATTGAAATAGAATTCTATTTTTTACTTTCTATGTGTACCTTGTTTGGATATCTTTACTTTTAATCTATAGCTCTATTCCACTTATAGGGTTCATAACTCCTAACAAGAGTAATAGTTGTTTTGGGAGAAAGGAAACCCCTGGGGGCATGATATTGCATGGTGATGTGGTTTGAGATATTGGGTTAGGGTGTATGAGTTCTGCCTACTTGCATGTATTGTTATACAACCAATTTTCTTTATTTGTAATGTGGGTCATGCATCCTTTCTTCCCCAAAATTTCAATAGGATGAGTGTTTTCTTTGGGGAACGATAAGGACTTGCTGCCGCTACAGACTCTGGAAAATAGATCTACTACAAGTTTGGACCATGTAGTGGTGTCTTTTTGGGTGACACCTAGTGACAAGTACTATTCATAGTATGTGTATTAATCTAGTTGGGATTTTTTTGCATTGGTAATTACAACCTTAGGGTCAGGTTGTCTTCTCGTTGGTTTTTTAAGTCATCTAGAATGGATGATTCCTTTTTACACATATTTGGATATGTTATCATGAGAAAATGCATTGTAGGAAGTGATGCTCAAAGCCTCGGGATGGGAGAAAAGTTCCAGCATGTAGAACGTAAGGGGTATTGTCCAGTTTTGAACTTTTTGTGATTGGATTATAGAGTTTTGGATACATTACTCCCATCAACATAGTGTGAAGGAGACTGATTGTAGGATCCCATATTTCCTCTAGACCCTTTGGATGGTGGATGAGGTGGAAGTTTGACCTTGATCAGATGAAAGATAAATATACCAATAAGGAGCTCATTTTGTGGGAACCTCATTGCCCCTTTCAGGCAGAGAGAGCATCATGTTTGTTGGTAGGTCTATCGTTGAAAATATTCATCATATACAATAAATGTGCAATCTTGTTAACTTACAGGGATTAGGAGTAAATTTATTATGTGGATGACTTTTAATCAATTCTTATTAATGGGTTGGTCAGTTCAGATATGACTGTCTTGGAATATTTTTCCTTAGAATTAATGTCTCGGTTGATTAACCCTTGTCTTTTCTTATGACCATGATTGTCACCATCCTATTCAAGAAGAGGTTTCTAATGACCCCCAATTTTGAATTTCCCCCAAATAAGAGAGACCTAGAGTATAAGGATTGATACCTAAAATTTCTAGGATCTAGATTTTGCAAATAATAAAACATACTCAATAATTTCCATTAATTAAACAAACATTGTTTAGGATGTATAATGAGGATCCTCTAAGGAGTTGCATGAAGTTTACATGAGAAACTAACATGTGTGAGAAGAAGTAATAAAGTATATAACTAACTAATCCTCCGTGTGACTTAGCTTTAATATCTTCAATTGTCTACATTCGATCCTCCATGTATCCACATCTTTATATACATGGAAGTTACTTAAAATGTCAAAAAAACAAACATGTGGATCAGTATATTCTATAATGTGTATGTGGTGCAACCAAAATTTATGCAAGTAAGATAACAACATATATTGCATCTATCATATACTTGAAAATATGAACTAAAATTCAATTACATATTCTAACCCATGAATGGTATTACCTCTTAGGTGTAATCATTGACCATCATTGGACTTATATGTATTACTCCTTGACGGGTGTATCCCAGGGTTCAGAATATTCTAATTTACTTTATGTGATACTCGTTGTAGCATCATAATGAACCGAATTAAATAAACATCCAATAGTTTATTCATCAAATCAATACTTTGGTAATCATCTAGAAAACCATCAACAGTCGATAATGCATGCATTCATAAGTAACCACATACCTCATCGTACTCACCATGTAGTTTTTTTTCATGCAATCCAATATACATCGTGTATTCAAGGAAATCACCAATCAGTCAACTTTATCTCAAATATATACACTACACTATGTCACTATGTATTCACATTATTCATATTTAACCTTCTTAGGTTTTGATCTAGGGATTAGGATCATCTCGGGTTTGGATAAGAAATAAGGGTATTAAACCCTAATTCCATCGCATAATGACATATAGGAGTTAGAAATCCCAAGCAAACATTAGGTGTAACCCTAATCATGCATTTTGAACCTATTATTTAATTAAGAACAACTATAATTGATTATGTGGATTAGGATCATAGAAAGTTACAAACATTAGTTTAATAATAGTAATTCAACATGTATATGTTCCATATGATCTAGCAACCCTAATTGAACATCATTATTATCCTAACATGATTCTAATTTTGGGATATCATTATATTTCAACATCATCAGAAATGATCACAAAATAAATTGATTTGCTGATTTCACCAATATATTCATCAAACCTAGCATTTGTATGTATTACTCATCTTATAACCATGAATTATCTATAGTTTTGGAATTATGATCAGATCTAGGTATTAAAACTATTTTATTAAGATTCTCCACATTTTTTTGATTAATTTGATATATAATTTAGTATCATCTGAGCTAGGATCTATGTTCTACATTTATTACAAGATAAATAGTGTGGACTAATCTTCAGTCACCAAGTCACAAAGTCTAGTTTATCAGTATAACATTTTCTAGCTTGGGATCAGTCGACCAGGGTAAAATACTCTAGTAGCCATGCACCATATGCATGCTCATAGGGGTTTCTGGGTCATTTGACCATTCGATGTCTTCTCCCTTGTGGAGAAGACCCCTATCCTAGTCCCTTATAAGTCAACTATAGTGTTGACTTTCTACTTCCAACCTTTATGAGAACAACCAGAGGGATAGACACCCTTACCAGATTTAATCAAATCTAGAAAGTCCAAGTATGGGACATGTCTTGGTCTCAATTTGATCAAACCAAAGGTTGATTCCTATTGGTCTAAAATAGGGTACAAACTCAAGGGAGAGGGCAATATGATTACCTTGAGTCCTAGGAAGAGGTGGACGAGATTCTTCATCAATCCCAAACACTCTCACGCTTCTTGCCATGGCATGGGGTTATCTTGGAGTTCATGTTTGAGTCCCTCATCGCATACAGGAGAAGAAGGGGAGAGGGGAGGGTGTTTTCTACTTGGGAAGTGGTAGGAGAGGTTTCAAAAAGTTCTAATCCTCTTGACCAAATACAAAGATGCCTTTGTTTTCTAAATTTGACATTATCATAAACTTTGTTTTGATGATGACAAACATTTCATTCTTGTGGATCTAACATGCTACTTAAGTATTTTAGGGTTCAAGAAGATGAGGAGATCATACTAAGTGGATAATTGAAGATAAATGCACTTAAATGTTTGATATTTTCATGATTGTACTCAATGTAAGAAACTTGTACAAGTATATAATGTACACGTACTTAGATATCATGCAAATCAAGTGTTAGATCTCTTCCATCTACCCAGAACCCTTAGTTAGGATCCTCCCTAGAGTCTAGATCCAAAAACCTAATTAAAGAAATGATCTGATAGGATTTTCAAATAAGCCAACAGGGATATTTTCAGTCGATAAAATCCTCAATCGAGACATAACTTGTTAAAAAACCTTGATCGACTGAGACACTCACCGGTCGAAACTGAGTGCATTGAATCACTTGGTAAGTTTCTCTTAGAACCTAAACTAAAGAATTTTTGGTCGAGAAAATTTTCAACCAACACACTTCTGATTGAGAAACTAGTCGATCGATAATTTCTTCAATTGAAGTTTTAGATCATCACATGAACGATATACTTAACACATGATCTGACCTAAAATTCAATCGGACACATTGTCAACCTAGTTCACTCGGCTGAAATTATTCTTGAACGACAAGTAAATGCTACAACTATTAACCAATGTGATTAATGCACTAATTAGCTATTAGAGAGAACCAGTTCACTCGAGTCATATTCGGTCAAGAAGGTAGTCGACCGATAAGATATTTGGTCAAAGAAATTGTTGACCAAGAAAGGTTTTGGAATTTTATATCCTTAACTATTAAATTAGTCATTGTACCTAATGGAAGTTGGCCCTAAATGTCTAGTGAACACTCTAGACTCATCTAAATTGTACCCTAGTCACATGCAAGTGACCTTAGGGCACTACATACACACTTTCTACAATTGAGCTATCAATTGAGAGAGAACTATAAGCTCACTTGCTTTCTTCATCTCTTAGCTTCAACCTTCTAGTGAACTTGTCCAATGTCAATCATCATCCACTAGGAAGGTCTAAATGCTTGATATAGGAATCAAGACGTTGTACTCCACTGGCTAAGTGTTTCCCTCTTCCAAACTATTTCTTTTGTATTGCATTTTTGTTCTCCTTAACTACTCCCAGGGTTGGACGTTATTTGAAGGAGGTTGCTTGGAGTAACTTCAAGACAAAGAAGGCTTCTACAAGGTTGCTTGAAGTTACTTCAAGAAGGTTGTTTCAAAGGAGGTTGAGGCTACTTCTAGGTGAAGGATACCTCAAGGTCGTCGAGGTACTTCAAGGTGGTGAAGTCTGCTCTAAGGCCTTGATGTTACTGCAAGAAGGTTGCTTCAAGGAAGTTGAGGTTACTTCAAGGTGAAGGCTACTTCAAGGAGGTGGAAGGTGATTGTATTTTGTTGTAACATCCTTGCATGGTAAATAAAATAAATCACTTTTACAATCCCAATTGGAAAAAATTGGGTAGTGTATGGACAACCTTTGATTCAAATGTTGGAACCACACTTAAACCAGGTGTCTTCCTTATTTCCTCCTCCTTCTTTAATTTTAGTTTTTAATTGAACTTTAAAATACCAAAATCTCTATTAACCCCCTCCTCCTCTAGATCTTTGAATTGGTATCAAAGGAGGTATTCAAGGAGACTTAACTAATCTTGAATGGGGGACGATGTTCTACACAATCTCAACCTCGAAGGAACTCAAGTGAGTCGACCACCACTCTTTGATGGAAGCAACTACACTTATTGGTAAAGAAGGAAGCAATTCTAATTCCAAGTGAGTAGTCTGGAGCTTTGGAGAATGGAGTTCTTTCCCTATGAGCTTCCTAATATGGAATATGCAACATGGAATACAGAAACGGTAAAGCAAGTTCAATTGAACATAAAAGCGGTAAGCATTTTATATTGTTCTATTTTTGTTGGTGAATTTAATAGGATATCTTCATGTGAAACCGCCTATGAAATATGGCTTAATCTTTCGGTTACACATGAAGGTAGAACTCAAGTTAGGAATACCAAGATTAACAAGCTTAGACAGAATTTTGAACAATTCCATATGAAACCTAATGAGTCTATTAGTGAAATGTATGCAAGGTTTTCTTCTATTGTTAACAGCTTGAATGCCTTGGGTAAGTATACAAGTGAGGAATATTAAGTGTCCAAAAGTGTTAGATCCTTACCTTGTGACGACCATTAAATAAGCCAATGACCTTACCCAGTTGAAGATCAAGCAACTCATCACCAATCTAGAGACTCGTGAAGTTACTTTTGATGAAGTAAAGTTTGGAGTTAGAACTTCTAAAAGGAAGAATAAAGGACATAGCATTAAAAGTGTTAACCAAATCACAAGTCATCACTCAAGATAGTGATGAAACAAGTGTAGAGGACAATGAAGAAAAGGCACTCATTGTAAATGGTAAGAAATATAGAAGATTTAAATCTAATAAGAATTCTAGTCTTTCCTCCTCCTC
Source organism: Alisma plantago-aquatica (assembly GCA_963693085.1). NCBI lineage: Eukaryota > Viridiplantae > Streptophyta > Magnoliopsida > Alismatales > Alismataceae > Alisma > Alisma plantago-aquatica. The sequence continues at coordinate 489,335,337 of OY856414.1, forward strand.
CTCACTTAGGTGCTTTGAATGTGGGAAGAAAGGACATGTCAAGAATGAATGTCCTAAACTCAAGAAGAGCAAGAAAATTCCATCCAAGAAGAAGGTTTAAGTAGACAAAGCATACAAAGCATCCTGGGATGAATCAAGCAATGATAGAAGGAGTGAAGAAGAAGTAGAATGTCTCATGGCAAAAGACGATGATGAAGATTCAAATGAGGTAAGTATTCTTGATTTATCTTAAGAAGACTTAGTCACTAGTCTTAAAGAACTACATGATAAATATTTTGAATGTAAAAGGATATTGAAGAATCTTACAAAAACTAATGATGATTTGCTTGCTAAATTGTATGATATTACTTCTAAAAATGAAAGTCTTGTCTGAAAAAGATTCATTGAAATCATGTATCAATGACTACAATATCAAGCTCCTCACTTTAGAAACCAACAATAATTTTCTTTCTGAAGAAAAGGTTGAATTGCTTTCTAAGATAAATAATTTTCAAACTCAACTTGTTTTATGTACTCATTCAGACTATGATGTTGTAGTTAAAGAAAGAGATAACTTGCTTTCTATCTTAAATCAAGCAAAGTTAGATATTACAAAGAAAATAAATGAAATTTGTTAAGTTGTAAAAGTATGTTAATAGCTTCAAGAATAATGGTGTTCTTGATAAAATCTTAGACAATTTTGTGGACAAGTTGGAAGGAGAGGCCTAGGTTATGTACCCAAAGATAAATTCTACTAAAGGCCTAGAACTAAAAACACACTAATGCCTAAGACCAAGGTCATGTATGTGCCTAAAGACAATCTAGCTCATGACCATAATACTAAGAAGAGAAATGAAGTTGGTTTTATTTGCTGTCATTACTATTTACATTTTAGCCATTACTCATTTTCTTGTCCATATAGGAAAAGGAAGGATATTGAATTGACTTGGGTTCCAGAACCTACAACTTAGAAATTTTGGACATATTAGTTGAGATTTGATCGAAACTTCATTTTGAAATTCATAATATTTTATATCAACTAAAATATGCCTCAACTTGTTTATCTTTAATTAGTTGATTGATTAAATAAGTTATTTATATTAATACAAATGGAATAAAAAATATCATGTTCATACTAGAAGTAGTACATGTCCTGAAAAATCTGCAGAACTATATTCGGTCAACAAAAATCTCAACTGAGATGCTTATCGGTTGAAAACAAATTCAACAGAAATAATTCTGTCAGAAATTGTTGTTAATGAAGTCATTTACTTGAAATAAATATTGATGACTGTAAAATGACTTTCATTCTGATTCATATATATTCAAAATAATGAAATTCATTCATAACCAAAAGGACCACTATATGGGTACCAAAATATTCATACTTTGTAGGTTTGGATGGTCTAAAGAAATTTCTCTAAAAACATATGACTGGAAAGAAGGAAGATTTTTATACACTTGGAGAAAAGGTAAAATTATTGGTCACAATCGGAGAACATTTCAAAGGTAAAACTATTGCCATAGGTAATGTTGGTATAAATCTCAAGTGTGCTATTTTTTAAAGAAGTGCTATGACAATAGTTATGATTCATAAGAAAATATCTAGGCTGTTGATAAAGGAAAACTAATTGGTAACCTCTTAACTCTATGGGTACTATTATTAAATGATTTGTTGCAAATAGTGAATTGTTTATGGCATACAAAGATTTTTCATGCAAGAAATTTTCTTAGAATATGATCATTACTTAAATTTCCTTTTTGACAAATCTAAGATTTGTGTATTCTGGGAAAGAAAATTAAGATATATTTTCAAAACTAAAACTTTGCTTACTAGATCATTAGAACTCATTAACATAAATTTATTTTGTGCTATGTGAATTTTATCTATTTGTGATCAAGGTTGTTGCTTTCTCTTCAAAAAAAGATGGTCGAAACAAATTCAATCTTAAGTCAAAAAAAAGGATTTACTTTGAAATATTCAATTTCTAGCAAAGCATCTAGGATTTATAAGTCTAAATCTAAGAGAGTTTAAGAATAAATGATGATTATACACAATAAAATCAAGACTTAGTCATATCTCCTAAAAGACTTGATTATTGGACAATTGATATATGAGTTTATCAAGAATAATGTATAAGATTATGTTCCTCGACCTAAACACAAAACATTCATTGGAACTAAATGGGCATGATGAAATAAGCTAAATAAAGCTAGGATATAATGAGAGGAAATAGACTTTGATACGAGTTATGCATCTATGTCTAGATTTGAGGCCATTTATATGTTATTTAACTCTAGCCACTCATAAGGACATCAAACATTCAAAATGGTTGTAAAAATTGTTTTCGAAATAGAATTATAGAATAAGAAATGTATGTTTCTTAAACCCATGAATTGAAACAAGATTGAATATGCATACAAAAAGAAAGTTGATTGGTCACTTATGCTAATATAGAAAAAAATGTTATATCTTGGATGATTCTAGATAAGTTGCATGTTATGCAATTCTATAAAACTACCTCTCGGCCGACAAGGAGTTCGATCGAGGGGTGGCTAGGTTGAAGTAATGGTCAAACAAAAATAAGCCTAACATAAATGCTTATTTATAAAACAAATTCTTTTGTATTTTACATTGATATATTAAGCATGTCCTGTTAATTCATTACAAATGTTTAGAACGAAAGAAATTGCTAATTAAAAATTGTTCAAGAAAGAAATTGCTTAAAGATCATAAAAAAATTGAATCATTGTCTTACTTGATCAATTGATTTAAAATCTAGTTAATATTTGAAATATCTTAGCATTTTATCCCACTTTTGAGAGTTTTAGGGGGAGCTCATAAAATTCTCGGATATAATGTGCATACATTTCTTATCATGCTCTTAATATGATTCTCGACTCCAATATGGGTTTAACATCCCTTATATTTGTTCTAGATATTTTTTTATTATGAGCTTATAGGAATCTCATATCATTTCAGGTATTAACATCCCTTGTAGATGGTTGAGAAATTCATATTGGTTTTTCAATTGTGGCTAAATTTGACATCTTTCTTGCAAATAATAAATTGAGCGGGAGTAATCGATTAAGGGGGAGAATTTTTATTAACGCATCTGATTATCTTTTTCAAATGACAAAGGGGGAGAAATAAAATATAGAAAAATATTTTTATGAGTTTCATGATCTAATTATCTCTTGGCTTGACATTAATTGATGCTAAATTGCATTAAGCAATCAATATCATGTTCCATTATCTCTTTAGGCATATTATGATACATTTTATGAGATCCAATGACTTATTCATCTCAGGTATGTCACAGGTATGAAACTCATTTAATTTCAAATATTTTGCTTATATTTTAGGAATGTTTCTCATCTTCGAAAAGGAGGAGATTGTTGGCTAAATTGAACATTAGCATACCCTTTGTTTTGATGATGACAAACATTTCATTCTTGTAGATCTAAAGTTCTACTTAAGTATCTCACGATTCAAGAATATGAGGAGATCATACTAAGTGGATGGTTGAAGATCATTGCTCTTAAAATGTTTAATATTTTCTTGATTTTACTCAATGTAAAAACCTTGTACAAGTATATAATGTACGAAATCTTAGATATAATGTGAATGAAACATTCGATCTTTCCTATCTACCCAAAACCCTTAGTTAGAATCCCCCTAGTGCCTAGATCCAATAAACCTAATTAAATAAATCATTAGATAGGATTTTCAAATAAGCCAATAGGGATATTTTTGGTCTAGAAAATACTCAACCGAGACATAACTCGGTCGAAAACCTTGGTCGATGGAGACACTCACCAATCGAAGACTAGGTGAACCAAATCACTTGGTAAGTTTCTCTTAGAACCTAAATAGAAGAATTTTTAGTGGATAAAATTTTCAATGGATGCACTTCCGGTTGAGAAACTAGTCGATCGAGAATTCCTCTAGATGAAGTTCTAGAGAATCACATGAACTATATACTTAACACTTACTCTGACATAAAATTTGATCAAACACATTATCAATCAAGTTCACTTAGCTGAAATTATTATCGACCGATAGGTAAATGTTACAATTGTTAAACAATGTGATTAATGTGTTAATTAGCAATTAGAGAGAACCAGTGCACTCGAGTCATATTCGATCGAGAAGGTAGTCCCGACAATACATTTGATCGAAGAAATTGTCGACTGAGAAAGGTTATGGATTGCTCTATCCTTAACGACTAAATTAGCTATTGTACCTAATGGAAGTCGACCCTAAACAGCTAGTAAACACTCTAGACTCATCTAAATCATACCCTAGTCACTTGGAACCTATTCCTATAAATAGGAATGACCTTTGGGAACTATATACACACTTGCTACACTTGAGATAATAATTGAGAGAGAACTACATGCTTGAACTCACATGCAATGTTCTTATCTTAGTTTCAACCTTCTAGTGATCTGCTCCAGCGCCCATCATCATCCACTAGGAAGGTCTAAATGCTTGATATAGGAATCAAGATGTTGTACTCCATTGACTAAGTGTTTCCCTCTTCCAAACAATTTCTTTTGTATTGTATTTTTGTTCTCCTTAACTACTCATAGGGTTGGAGGTTGTTTGAAGAAGGTTTCTTAGAGCTACTTCAAGGCAAAGAAGGTTGCTCTAAGGTTTCTTGATATTACTCCAAGAAGCTTCTTAAAAGGAGTTTGAGGCTACTTCTAGGTCAAGGCTACCTCATAGTGGTGGAGCTAGTTCAAGGTGGTGAAGGATACTCTAGGGGCTTGAAGTTACTTCAAGAAGGCTACTTCAAGGAAGATGAGGCTATTTCAAGGAGAATTCTACTTCAAGGTGAAGGCTACTTCAAGGAGGTGTAAGGTGATTGTATTTTGTTGTAACATCCTTTTGAGGTAAATAAAATAAATCACTTTCAAAATCCTCATTGGAAACTGTTGGGTAGTACACTAACAACCTTTGATCCAAAGGTTGGAACCACTCTAAATCCATGTGTCTTCCTTATTTCCTCCTCCTTGCTTAATTTAAGTTTTTAATTAAACTTTAAAAATACTAAAAGCTCTATTCATCCCCTACTAGATATTTCATCCTCCATATAGGCTTTAAGGTGAATGTCTTGACCAGAAGGTTGAACCCTAGTTATTTGGAGATAACCCTATTCTCACCTATCAATATTCATGATAAAGTCATCATTTATTTCTAATTTAAGATGTTAGAGAGAAGGGAGTACATCTGTGGAGTTTGTTGGGGGATCAGGTGATTGAGAAATAGATATAAGAGAGAGATGTCCAAAGGACCAGTTGCTCCTAATTCCATACAGGAAGGAAACATTATGGGTGGAGATGGTGACTTTTCCATCTGCGGATCCGCCTGGGTCCATTAGCCCAGCCAAGGGTTGTCCCAGCCTTTACTAAAACCTATCATTTGATTGAAATATTACTTATTAAAATAATTCTTTAGGTATGTCGCTCCTTCATTTAGCACCAAATTTCACGATAATGCTCACATACTCAATAACATTCATTAGGATAAACTCAAATCCTAGATATGTTGTTAGTTAGCTTAAAGTTGGATTCTATGAAAAACCTAGATAATTATTTAGTTAATATCTTAGGCCTCAGATTATCATGGAATGTTCTATATTTTCTTCCATAATCCTAGATTATGATTATAAACATAATTAAATTATTAATAGCATTGATTATGATCACAAAATACATAATTCATCATTTGTTATTTTAAGGATCCATATGTAAATGCTAAGTAGTCTAATTGGGTCGGGATTGGGTTCTAGGGCTCAAAGCACATTCCTTTGTATTCCAAAGAGTCCATAAGAATAATTATATCTTACAAACTAAAGGCTTCATATTCCATAGATACTCAATTGGAGCCTCATAAAAACATATTTTCTCAACATTACCTTGCTTACTTAAATTGAACACTTACTCTTACTCTAGATCTTATGTTCATTGTCCCAATTCAATTGGATTCATATTATTGATGCCATCATTCTAATATTACTCTTATTGTTGTAAGTGAATCTTGATGCATTAGTAGTGATTCATAATTATGGAATCTGAATTTGAGGAACTTACATTCACCCCTCCTTTAAAAAGAAATTTGTTCCCAAAATTTTAACCAAATCAGGTTAAGCTAAATTATAACTCATATTAACCTCAAACATTAGTGCTAGCAACATTCATTGGATAGGTTTTACCTATATTAGCGTTAATAACTTTTATTGATATGGAAATTCCTCATATTATTGGGATTCGAACCCAAATCCTATCCAAGGGTATTTCCACATCCACATTTGTTTCATTATATTACCACTTGGTGATTACATTTTCACTTTGTAATTCATTTCCACTTGGTGAATACACTTTAACCTAGGTCTCAGACCTACTAATCATTTTTTATCTAGAATCATGTAAGGGTGAGGTAACACATCAAAACTCTATTATATCAATTAAATTCACCTTAGGATATTCCTTTTGAGATGTCAATATTATTCATAGCATGTGGACACCCAATCTATTATACTAATGATAAGATGATATAGAAATTTGGATGCAGCCCGTATACAAAGTTCATCCCATCCACACATTATATTTTAATTCAAAACTTTGGTTGAATCATCCTTAACAATGACTCTAAGCCCTGTCTACATTTTTACTGTACAAATTTTCTTAAATTTTATTAGCTCACAGAATAGTGCCTTTCCTACTCTTTCTTTTGAGCATATTTCCCTTAAATATTCTATTTCACACTTTGTTTCATAAGTTCGTGTATTCCCTATATCCACATCTCATGTATCATTACCCTTTACCATTACTAAAGGTTTCTAGGCGTATAGGTACCTTTAGGGTGTTCTCTTGTTGACCTAGAGGGTTTACGTACTTATGAAGTGTCTTTCACATTGACCCATCGGTCCTTATGTACTCATGGAGGTGGCCAATCTCCTGACCCCATGGGCCTTGTTTAAACATGGATGGCTTTCCTTTTTTACACATGGATGGCTTTCTTTGGAACCCCATGGGCCTTACGTACTTAGGGCTTGATTGCCTCATATCCTCTTATGTCTTATGTACCTATAATCATCCCTACTTGGCCCTAGGGTCGACTATGGGTCAACCCTACCGATAATTTTTTTGAGATGTAGTAACTTTATTTCGTTTCTCTTATTAATTTTATCTTGTTCCAAGACAAAGGTCTCTAAAGAAATGTATAACATAGGTGTTCTTCATCTAATTCCCATGAATGTGTTATCTTTCATTACACATTTTATTAGAGATTTCTATAACCAAACTTTTTATATTCATGTATTAAGACAGTCACCCTCCCTTCTTTTCCATCTTGGTGATTGGGCTTACATACCATACACACGCCATTGTTACATTTAAATAATATTTGAAAACTTTATTTCCATGTACCATTCTCTAACCTATTTTTTATCTATCTCTCAGGATGTACCAATTTCCCTTTTTATCCTATCATTGGACTCTTAGAGTATACCAATATTCCCTTTTGTTCTAACATTAAACTCTTAGGGTTTGGGTCTAGCATTAGACTTTATGACAACTATTCTAACATTGTATTCATCCCATCATTTTCATTAGATGCCCAACCAATTCTTTGACTTTACCAACATTACTGGGAGTATTAATTCCCATTTATTTTTCCTCAAGAGAGATTTCATGTTAGGGTCAGAGAATTATTCTATATATACGTGCTTTCCAGCTTTGTATACCTAATCCTTCAAATTTTAGGTGATGTTTAAGTTTACCTCAATCTTAAGATGAGGTTGATCAACTCACCCCGATAATGAAGGTCCTAACCTAAGGAGCCTTCAGGATTTACAAGAGGAGATTGGGGTTCCTAGCCACAACCTGACCCCATAGATTTAGGGTTATGTCCCCCCATAGGTCATTTCCAATTCTTGAGTTGACCCACTTGTAGGGACACCGCCAGTTGGGGCCTCTCTTTTTTATTAGCATAAATGCTACCATTAGAGAGAAACCCTAAATAATCAAAACAAATAGTTCTTGAGAAACATGATTAACACTATGTACCAAAAAATGATAAATTTTTCCTTTTCCTTTCTCAGCAAATCTCATAAACAATCTCACATTATACAAAAATCTTATACAACTCCCTTAAAACTAGAATAAAAAACTATTTCTCATATGCAATTAAGTTTACATCAATTACATATATATGAAAGAACTAATTCGGTAGACTACCCAAGAAATAGAGAGTATATGGACATCCTAATCTACGATATTCTATCTAAATCTTCTTTGTCATGACCTCTCTATTCCATAGAATTATACCAACTAAAAAAACTCATGAGACTGATATAGAGCCCCAGTGAGTGGATACCTTCCACTCAAGCTAAGTACATGCATCAACATCATATTAAGTATATTGAACTTAAAATAAACTTATAGATATTGAAAAATCTAACAGATAACTCTAGCATTTCATCAAAACAATTTTCTCACAGTAGTCTAAGCAATCAATAAGGTATTCATATATTCCAATCTCAACTTATAAAACATTTTTAAGAGAATATCTATGAACAAGTTAGTGTGTGCTATTTATTATTGAATATTATTCAATAACAATCTAATTATAGGAGTAACAAGAAAATCTCTAAACAATTAGAATGAAGACATAACAATAACATCATCTTTGTGACAACCCACCAGCCGATCAAGAACACATCATGTAGTCCTGAAGCTAAATTACACATAAGACATGTCTACCATAAAGGACTGTATAAATGACCAATAAATACAAATTATATTCAGATTGAATATAATCCCAGATTGAACCACTTGTCAACGTTTAAGGTCATTTTCCAAACTAGACAAATAATAATATGTAAGAATATTGTCTAATCAAAAGAATGATGAATTTCTACATAATAAACATATCCCACAGTAGTACATTTATCATCTACCAGTACAAGGAATGTAACAAACATTCAACTCATATATTGCATGGCTTATCGTTTGTTATTCATTTTCCCTAAAACTACTTGGTAGTGCCTCACCAAGTATAAGTCACAATGCTTGATTCTTGTGTTAATGACTCATAGTCACTATCTTAAGATTTATCTGGCCACCCTAAGATATTATCAACAAACTCTAGTCCACCATAAGGTTTCCTAAAGAGTATCATATCCTCATCTTAGGTACATGATATACGAACCAACATAATAGAATATCACATATCATCATATTTCACTTGTTTCACAATTTATGTTTCATCAGAGTGTATTCCTTGTGAACATAGACTTTTATAATGGAGCATTTACGACCAGAGTCACACCAGATGACTCCCTCCTAAATCATGTTGGACTAACCTTTAAGGTTCCAATCCACCCTCCACAAATCCTTCTCATAATTCTCTGATTACTACAAGGAGATTTGTTTCATTTCTCCAATACAGACCTTAGAGAAACTCACTGTGTTCAGGGCACCTAACTATATGTGTCATCATGTCACTTGTTATTAATCATTTTTACTCATATAAAAGAATATTCAAATTATCATTTATTGTTTGTGTATATGCTCATGCAACCAGAATGACATGAATTAGATTAGGCTTAACAAGAAGGACAATGATTAAAACAAGAATCACAAAATCTATAATTTGCAACATATATGTTTCTTTCCATTTCCACATCATTTCATATAAGTCAATATGATGGGCTATCACTCCAAGGCATGACCTCATTATCCATCAATTACCCTAAATAGGATTTCCCAAATTTAACTATTGCATGTCACAGTTCATTCCATATCACTCCAATCTGAACATATTTCTTCTTAGTTCATTCCATGTCATAGTTTTCACCAAATATTCACAGATACATTGGAACTAGACACAATATAAGCATATAGACATCTTCTATCATTCATAATGTTATGAATAGGTTTATCATACAACATATAAGTATTCCATCTAATTTCTATAGATATGAATAAATCTCAAAGCATAAACATGCATAACACACATAATATGTTTTCTTTACTACTTACCATTCTTTAACTAGGGTTACTATTCAACATATTTGTGATCTCATTTCAAATCCATCATAACATACTACTCTATGCATGCAAGTGTTCTAGAGATAATTACAATCCAAAGATGCATTATTATGAATCAAATTTCATTTGTTAACGTCTTCCTATAATTGAATTAGAATCTATTTATGAACATCACTTACTCCCTTATCTCAAAGTATAATATATTACTATCATGTAGTTCATCATATTAAGGTTATAGTTAGGTTCTTAGATCCAACTATCAATTTTCTTCATTTTTCCTTCATTTATTAATCATTAGCAATAAGTTCTTTGATATTATGTTCAATACCATTCTTGAACTAATCATTCTAAATATACTTAATGCATAAAGTTTCTCTATCATTGAAATATTTCATAGCCTAATTTTAGTGTATTTCATTAAATTTAAGCCAACCCAGATATATTAAAGCAAATAGTTGAAACACTTCCTCATACTCATTTCATTAATATTCCAATTCTTGCTTATCATCACGACTTAGTTCACCCTTGTTCATTTCTTCTCTTGTATTTAGATACATGTACCATGTCCTTTGTCTTTTAATGTCATTTTGGTAAATAACAACAATCCCTCTATTCTTACAAAACTCTCAATATAGGGATTACCATGTATTAGGGTTGCTTCTTCTTACTTTTTGGCCTTTAGTCATCTTCCTAATTATTATAAAGTGACTTGTATCAAAGTCTTGTATTTATGTATGGTTTACTCATTATTCCAAAAATTGTACTACAATATATGTATTAGGCTTATATCATCATAGTAATACTTATTAACTTCAACTGATGTAGTAATACCTATAGGAGAGCATTTCATCACATTTACAAGATTATATACAAGGTCTAGCTTTATCACTCGTACTCTCCTTAATATTTGATTTCTATGGTTTTCAATATGTTGCTCAATGATATGTTATAAGAACATTATTATTCACTAACCTCGGCAAGGTGTACATGATTTCATTAGGGTTGTTCACTCACATGGAAATACTAGTTTCCCTCAATATAACTCATTTATCAAGTACACATGTGCATCGATTCATTAGCTAACTTTAGCCAATTCAGAAAAAGTAACACCAGACATGGAATATCACCGTTAAAAATGATCATATTGATCCTTGTGTTCATGCCATATATAAAACTAAAAAAACTAAAAACACATTTGAGAACTCACTCTTATTAAGTTTGTACATCATTTTGTCAACTCAACTTCCAAGCATAACATTCATTAGGCCAATTTTAAGCAATATATCTGTAAAAAAACATGGTTCTCTATCCATAAGATTTTTCACTGATATTGAATAAATATATTAGGTACAAAATATGATTCAATGGAAATAACGTAAATTTGTCGAATCATTCCCCAAGAATCTTCCTAACTGATCACCCAATCACAAATGAAAGTAAGCAAGAATGTTGATTTTTTTAGTCAGATATAATTAGGATTTCAACATGATTAAAGATTTTAAGAGAGAGAGAAACACTCAAATAAGGTTTCAAGCACCTTAAAAACGTCCCATACAATTTGAATTTCTAGAAATTCAACTAAATTGCAAGGATCAGACTCATTTCTTGCTCTCTCCAATTCTGAATTCCTAAAAAAGGAGAATAGGAGAGAAAGAAAGAGAAAAGATGGCGATTTGATATTTTGAGTTCAAATCATAGGGAGGAAATATTGTCTTAGGGAGTCCTCATACACCAACTTAATGGTGTGGAGGAATATGATGCCACCCCCCAAAGTCATGATCCTTTCTAAACAACATTACCTTAGTCTATGCCCAAATAATTTTCCTTATAACTCTGGATTATTTAAACTTATAAAGTATTAAATATTTTTTGATAATTATGGGGTCTAATACCTAATTCTTAGCCTCCCATAATTAAGAGAGACATAGAATATAAGGATCACTAGCTAACATTCAGGATCGAGATTCAACAAATAATAAATATTCATCTATAATTACATTAATTGAACAAATATTATTTACAAGATGTATAATGAGGATCCTCTAAGGAGGTACAAGAATTTTGAATGAGAAACTAACATATGTGAGAAGAAGTAATAAAGTATCTAATTAACTAATCCTCCTTGTACATTGCTTTATTGATTCCATCTTATCCTCCATGTCTTAATATCTTTATATACATGGCAGTAACCTAAAATGCCAACAAATAAATATGTGTATGAATATATTTGTAAACGATGCATGTGGTGCAACAAAAATTCTTGCAAGTAAGATACTAACATATATCATATAAGTCAAATACTTGCAAATATGAACTGGCATCTTTATTGCATACTCTAATCCATGATTGGTATTCCCTCTTAGGTGTCATCAATCTCCATCATTGGACTTATGTGTATTAACCCCTGATGTGAGTAACCCAGGTTTTAGAATATTATAATTTATTTTATCTTATACTCATAGTGGTGTTATAATGAACTGCATTGAATAAACATCTAATAGTTTATTCATCAAATAATACTTTAGAAATCATATGGAAAAATATCAGTAATCGATAATGCATGGCACTCATAAGTAACCACATACCTCATTGTAGTGACCATGCAGTTATTTCCATGCAATCTAATCTACCATCATGTATTCAAGGAAATCAACATTCAATCAATTTATCTAAAATATACATACTACTAATGTGTCATTGTGTACTACATTATTTATAATAAACATAACTTAGGTTTGATTTAGGGTTTAGGGTCATCTTGGGTTTTATTAAGGAATAAGGGTATCAAACCCTAATTGCATCATATCATGACTTCTATGAGTTAGAAACCCTATGTATACTATAGGTATAACCCTAATCATTTGTTTTGAACCTATTATTACGTTAAGAATAACTACAACTAATTATGTGGATTAATATCATAGCAAGCTACAAATATTTGTTTCATAACCCTAATTCAACAAGTATATGGTTCATATGATCTAGCAACCCTAATTGCACATCATTATCATCCTAACATGATTGATATCTTGGGATATCATTGTATTTCATCATCATCATCAGGTATTACCAACAAATAAAGAGATTTAAGCATTATAAGCACCAAATCTAGGTTTTATCTATTACTCATCTTATAGCCATGTATTACCGATACTTTTTCAATTACGATCATATCTTGGTATTTAAACCATTTTATTAAGATTCTACATATGTTTCTGAGTAATTTGATATATATATATATATATATATATATATTAATTAACATCCAAGCTAGGATCTATTTTTTTCATTTATTACAAGATAAACACGTTGGTCTAATCATAAGTCATCACATCAAAAAACTGAGTTTATTAGGATAACTTGGGCCAGAGCTGGACAACAGTAAAAGACCCTAATACCCTCACACCCTAACCAAGCTCACCAAGGTTTTGGGGTCATTTGACCAGGGGTCATCTTCTTTCTTGTTGAGAAGACCTCGATTCTAGTCCCTCACAAGCTAACCGTGATATTGACTTCTTGATTCTAGCCTTCATAGGAAGAAGTAGAGGGAAACACCCTTTCTAGATCAGATCAAATCTAGCAAGGTCATGTATGGGGCCTTCTATGGTCTTGATTAGATAGAACCAAAGGTTGATGCCAAGAGGTCTGAAATAGGGACAAGATTAAGGGAGAGGGAAAGATGATTACCTTGATTCCTAGGAAAAAGTATATGAGATACTCTTATGATCCAACAACATCTCACACTTCTTGCAATGGCATGGGGTTAGCCAGGGTTGCCTACTTGAGTCCCTCATGGTATATAGGGGAAGAAGGGGAGAGGGTAGGATGTTTTCTTCTTGGTCAGTGCTAGGAGAGTCTTGAAGGAGTTCTAATCCTCTACACCAAAGACAAATATGCATTCATATAGGCTCTGAGGTGAATGTCTCAACCTACAGGTTGCAACCCTGATATGTCATGATAAAGCCAGCCGTGACTGTCAATCTTCATGACAAAGTCCTCCTTTATATCTAATTGATGTCATTATCTAGAAGGGAGTAAGTTTGTTTAGTATGTTAGGAGATTGGGTGATCGAGAGATAGAGAGAGATAGAGAGAGAGAGAGAGAGGTCTGAAGGAGCACTAGTTCCTAATTCCATAGAAGAAGGATAGTGTCTAGGTGGAGAAGGTGACTTCTCCATTCACAAATCCTCATGGGTTTGTTAACCCAGCCAAGGGTTGTCTCAGTCTTTACTAGAACTATTATTTTATTAAACTTCCACTTCTTAAAATAATTCTATAGGCCACTTCACTCCTTCATGTAACACCAAATTTTAAGATAATGCTCACATATCCATTTTTTCATTAGAATAAAGATCGAACTAAATATTTTGTTAGTTAGTCAAATCTTGTCTTCTAAGAAAAACCTAGATAATTACTTAGTTAACTTCCTATGCCACATTTTATCTAGGAATCATATAGATTTTCTTACATAATTATATATTAGGATTACCGACAAACTACAATTATAATGAGTTTGTATTATGATCAAGGAATATCGAATTCATCACTTTGGTATAATTGGGATAGGATTAGGTTCTAGGGCTCAAGCTTCCTTGATCTTAATTATGAACTTAAGGCTTCATATTACATAGATACTTCTAAAGGGCCCATAAGCTTAACTATATCTTAATTATGAACTTAAGGCTTCATATTACATAGATACTTGATTGCAGTCTCATATAAATATATTTTCTCTACATTATCTTGCTTACTTAAATTGAACACTTACTATAAGTCTATAGCTTAAGTTCATCATCCCAGTTTAATCAAAGTCTTATAATTGATGTCATCCTTCTAATGTTACTCTAGCTATATTAATGTGAGTGTTTATGCACTATTAGTGAATTCATAATCATGGAATCTAAATTTACAAATTTTGAGGATCTTACAAGGTTTGACGACGTTAATTTTGAATGCATTCATGTGCAACTACATTGTCATCAATACTTTGATTGCTTGGGTTTGTGCTTTGCGTCTAGTAGATCTTGACTTAGATGGTATAGACTGGTGGCAAACCATCCATATCTTATAGTTTCATTGTGATTCCATTATAGAATTCATGTACAATGTACAACCCTTCCCATTTTTAGTTGAACTTACCCTAGGTGTTTAGGTTTAGGTACATGTATAGAAAGAATTAACTTTTTTTCATATGCACTTTATTGGAAAAGGAACGAGGCATTCACACTTGATAATTCTATGTATTTTGTAAGGCCTGGAGTCATTTCTTATCAATTGCATGCAACCTTGATGTGCCTGAAACGTACCTCAAATTCACTAGGATTGAAACCCTAATTTTTACCTTAACTTATGCTCAATATATCAACCACAAGAAGAGGAGCTTATCATAGTATTGTTAGATCAAACATAAAGGAAAATGTTTTAAGAATACACAGATCAATTAACCAAACTGTTAATTAAATTTTATGCCAGGTCAATTTTTTGTTACAATAAGTTTTAAAAATGAACATCTTATAATAAATCTAAGATTATCAAGTGTATGGAACACTAGTGTTACTGGTTTTCATGACTGCTACTATCTCATACTATTTCAGTGCATCTTATAAAATCATGAACGTACATACATTAAGGGTGCATAAATCCAATCCTCAAGGGTTGAGGATGATAGCAAGATATACATCACTTTAGGCTCAGTCTCTTATTACCTAGAGATCACATACCTATCACCTCTGAAAACACTTGTCTGACAATCTCGGTGAGGGCTTAACAAGTAATACATGATATCCTAGATCTTTGGTTAAAATATCTCTACGTTTATGATCTAATTGACAAACAAAATTGATGATTCTAATTAGTGTAAGCATAAAATTATTAATTTAAAATGTGGTATACATGCTTCAATGCAAGTAAAAGAACAAAAAGTTGTAGCGGGAAACACCCTACACCTTATAAAAGGATCTAATCACTTCTCATGGAGATATTAGGACAAATTGAAGAAGAAGGTGAGATCATCATCAAAAATATGGGAGGGAACCTATTCATGGTCTATGGCATGTTATCTTCTTCTTCCTTGTTCTTCTTACATATCTTGATTCTAGCCATATGAGAACATGGTAGGTGGCAGATGGATGGAAGACTTGGTCGGTGGTGATTGAGCTTTGTCCACCTAGCCTCTTTAGAGGTCTTGGCCTAAGTGGCTTGGTGGAAGAGGTGGATCAAGGCAAGATTGAGCTTGCCTCTTTTTATTTTAAGCCTTGTTCATGGTGGTGATGCAGTGAAATAAATGAGGTGCAAGACCTCCAACGGATGGTGGAAGAACTTTTTCTCCTTGAACCTTTAAATCATAGATGTCTCCTTAGGAGGATGTGCTATTAAATTTATAGGCACGGGCCTTGGTTTTTGAAGTAGCAATGAGATATGATGAAGTTTCATCTTAGGTGCAGTAAAGTCCCCCAACACTAATTAATGGTGGTTCGGTTAATAGAAGGTGTTGATGTAGTGGTACTATTGTCCATTGGTTACATAGGCGTTCATTAATGGATATGGTATCTTAGGGAAGGAAGTAAGGGATTGATCAAACATCCAAACTAGGGTTGGTGTGGTTCATTGATAATAGATTTGGGGTAAAATAAACGGTTGGTTTTCCTTCATGAATTTATTCAAAATTAGTTTTGGGTCGGGGGTGCCCCATGCCTCAAGAGAGGCGGGATCTTCTTGATTACCTCCAGTCAAATGATAGTGGTATCTCCCATCTATTGTGGGTGACTAGATATCATTAAAGTATACCATTAGAGTCAAGAAGTTACACTAAACCCTAAATAATTAACACAAAACTAAAGAACCCTAATTGAAACTACTTCTAAGAAAAAAATGTGAAATCTTGATTCAAAAAAAAGATGAAAATGTAAACAAAACTAGGATAAAAATACATTTGTTAGATAACCCCCAAAAATAAACATTGCTCATCCTAAAGTAACACCAAATATGCATTAGTCACTAAATTAATATTTTCAATGTATGTGATGTCTCACCTTCACATCATGTTGATTTACCTAACTTCTAATATATCTAAGGTTCCCAATGACCAGAGATGGTGGAATATATCTAGTCACATCTTCTTTTCTGGTTTCATTTTCCAAAAATGTTTCCTCACCACGATCCTTGGTATCAAGCATGTATCATAAAAGTTTCTCTAGATTTGAGAGAAACTATAAAAATATAAGTGTATATGATCAAACACCTGGGTGTGTCAAAAGAAATTCAAACTGAGATGTTTTTGTAGGTTAAAAATTGGAGACAAGGAGATGTGAAAGAAATATGTGAATCTCTCCTCTATACAACTTCAGATTGCATTTTTTGCCTTTGGAATGATGTACAAGCTTTGCTTGTTATCCACATTGGCATGTTTGCTTTTTTATTGGTGGTATGTTAGATAGGTATGGAAAATTAAATAAAGCAAGTTGGGTGTTCAATATTGAACTTATGTTTTAGCACACTCTATGTATTTCTATTTATTTTTGTTGATATAAGGTAAGAAGATGGAAGAAAAAGTGTAAGAGAGTGTTCAGATCACCATGAGACTTGATTTACAGTTTAATATATAATGTGGTTCTCCTAGTCTCATTATGCTCAAATCTATACATATAAGTGATGAAGTGGTTATTCAATGATTTTTTTTAACTATTTGATAAATAGAATAATATGTTTGAACCCTTTCCATTCTAAAACACTTCTCATCTTTTCTAGAAAAAAATGATGTTGGGATTCCTAGAAGGCATAGGATGATTTCTACCCATTGTAAATATCAAAATTTAGTCATTGTGAGGCTTTGTTTCTCATAGGGGGTAATTCGATGAAGATGAGATGCAATGCATGGGTGTAATCTATAGAATTGGAATCTAAGCCATCTATAAAATGGCTTGAAAACTTTGAGTTAGAAAATTTTGAAAAGTTAGCTAAATGCAATGTAAAAATGTAATGATGAGATTTCTAGTCAAAAAATGGGTAGGCATGGGCAGAAATTAGAATATGTAACATCCAACTTCCACCCTGAATATATGTATTTGCTTGTCCTTAATAAGACTCTAAACTCGAGATGGAGGAGAAGGCCTTTTTGTTAATACCACGAGTCATGATTAGTATCCATTAGCAAGTTGGTATCCACCTATAGTAACAATTATTAGTACTTATGATCTTACTATGATATGCATTGTCTAACTTATAAAAAGATGATGCTAAAATGGAAAAGTATCTAATCTTAAAACTAAAGATGATTAAAGGAAATAATGATCAAGTTTCATCATGAGAAGCATATGTGTTTTATGTTGATAGTGTAATGCTTGTACATGATGGAGGTGGGAGAAGCATGAGTGGATGGTTAGCTTGCATTCCATCCATAATAAAATAGTGTTTGAGATTTGGTCGTTGACTTTTAGTTTTCATATTTTTTCAGTCTAGATGGTGACAAATTCGTCTGGAAATATGTGATTGATGATGAAAGGATCAAACCATCGGGTCCTCATCTTTCCTAGGAAAAGCAAAAGAGGGGAACTATTCAGTAATACTTCATCTTAAAATAGTAGATATTTCCTCTTCAAGTGGCCATTGTCACATTTTGATGTTCTTATTATAGATGCATGCATTCTTTTATGTCTTCAGTCGTACCTCTTGTAGCTCTATTAATTATATTTAACATTTTCTAATGCCATTTAAAGGTCAAAGTTTAGTTGTTTGATGGAACATCGGGCCTTGTTTTTCAGTTTCTCTAGTGGAAGACATGATCAATCCAAAACAAATGGAAATTTTTACTTCCAAAGGAGGGTCTTTCAAGGAGTTTTGTAGACCTAGATTGCATTGTTTATCTTTTGAGCCCAATTGTTCATCATCCTTCCAACTATCTTATCTATGATGGCTTCAATCTGGAGGTGTGAGACCTCTACTTGAGCACTTGTTTATGGGTGGATGGAGTAGCCACATGGTGCTTTAAAACATACTTGTAAAGGTTCTATTGGAAGTGGAATCCTCCATAAGAAATGATTCTGTGGGAATTTAAAAGAAGCAGAGGTTTATGTCTCTTAGCAACTTGATGATTGACTTGGAATCACTAGAAATCATGAGGATTGTTTCAAACCACTTACAAACATATTTAATGGAGACCATAATGTAGGATAAGCCAAAGGAAGATTGAATAGACCCATGTAGTACACACTCCAAATGTCAAATATATCCACTTCTTCCCAATATTGGAGAGGTACCTCATCCCTCTTAGAGATATATTAGATAGATGACATTCATGACTTGATAAAATCGTGAGCATCCTTGAAGATAGAGGGTTAGAAAAACCCACATTGAAGAAACTTCATAGCTATCTTGTTGGATCTCATCTATCCCCTTTGGGCCTAGATAACATTGTTCTAGAATGAGTGGAGCTTCTTCTTTAGAGATTTATATGCTAGAGAAACCATTTGAATAGAGAAATAGTAGATAAGTTTCATCCCAATAGTAATGGGGGATTTCAGATGTTAAATTTTTCTTTCTATTCTCGGTGTAGTAAGGATGATGAAATCCTATAGATAAAAATTTCACAAGGTGAGCATATGATCGGGTGAACATGGTTTCCTCCAACAATTTTATGTCAGTAATTGAACCATTGATCAGAATTGGGTCTTTGTATTTGATTTGTATCCAACTTTGGTGATTAGGGACTAGATTGTCACTCCCCCTTATTTCTTTATTTTCTAGACCATTAGTACTGTAGTAGAATCCATATGATCAATCTTGGATATGCATATTTCTTTGATAAGAGGTACTTGATGGAATCATGGTTACTATATTCTATCATTTGAGATCCCATCAACTAAAAGCAAACAAACATGAAGTCATTAAGAACCCAAAGCTACTTTTCAGTGGCTGCATAATCCCTCTATGTGTCATCCAGTGTCTTGTTGGAATTGTAAATGGCAAGATGCTTCTTATGGATGTGCTTTGGCAGATCTACAACTATGGAATATCATTGGCACACATGATTTACAAAGGAAGAGACCAAGCTAGACTGAAATTATGGGTTAGAAATGAAAGATTCCTTCAGGGTGATGAATGTCATCATGCATTCAAAATCATAGATGAAATATGTATCCTTCCTTAAAACATGTGTAAGAGGTTTAGTAATCTTGTTGATGTCATGAATAAACCTCCTATGGAAGCCTTTGTCTCTTATAAAAGAACAAACTTATTCAAAATTGGATGGAGGGGATCATTTTGAAACTACTTACATATTTATCTCATCAACATCAATATCTTGATAAATTACATGATGGCCCAGAAAAATGCCCTCATTCACCATGAAATATCCTTCTCCTAATGGAGCACCAGATGTGCTTCTTCACAATGTTTGAGGATAAGTGAGAGATGTTTTAGGTATGAATAAAGAATTATGTGTTCATGGGGAAAT
Organism: Alisma plantago-aquatica; assembly: GCA_963693085.1. Classification (NCBI taxonomy): domain Eukaryota; kingdom Viridiplantae; phylum Streptophyta; class Magnoliopsida; order Alismatales; family Alismataceae; genus Alisma; species Alisma plantago-aquatica. The sequence continues at coordinate 489,355,827 of OY856414.1, forward strand.
CATCCAGGAATACTTCCATTATCATCTTGGTGAGGGCAGAAAAAATGACAGACGTGTAGTGCTAAATGTGGCAGATGCACTCCATAGTCTGAAGGGTGTCTAAGGAAAAGCATATGTGCATATTGGACACATGATGTTGTCTTCTCTTGATCATTGGGGTGGATTTGGATGAGATAGAAGATAGAGTACCCATCCAATTAATCGAATATTTCTTAATGTGTATCTCTATGATTGTATCAAGAAATCGAAGCAGGAAGCGATCTTTCCTCATAGCACTGTTGAGCGTCAAATGATCGATGCTCATGCACCACGTGGTCATGATGTGGGTGGGGATAATCTCATTCTTCTTAATTAGAAAAAAAACTATAGTGCCTCCCTTCTTCCATGCCACATGTACATGACTCGCCCATGGTGACTCCAAAATGAGATAGATTACTTCTTTTCTTACCACATCCTTCATATTTGGGTTCATGTGAAATTGTGAATTGATGAAGGGCTTGTTCTTGTCAACTGTGCTAATTTTATATATTCATAAGGCTTGATTAACTCTAGTTAGATCAGTCATCTTATACTCATTGTTTCTAATGACTCTTCCTCTTTAAGACAACAACATGTTCTCTTGCTCAATAATGAGATCTACATCAATGATGATCGGCATACCTTCTACTCACCTAGGAAGTTGTACTTGAACTCATTAGGATCGAGCCTTCATTTATGGGGAAGTGGGTTATTTGACTTTCTTCATCATAAAAAATATGTCTATGAACTTTTCAAATTCTGCTTCAAGATCGTCCATTTTGTTGTCTAGGTGGTGAAGAAATTGTTTCATCTACAAATAATTCAAGTATTAGGCTCACGGGTTGCTGAAAATTATCTCTAGAGGGTCATATGAGGTAGGTGTTTTCTATGCAACTGTGTCATGTTGTCAATATCATCAAGAATTAAGCCTTCTTCCTAGATGGTGGGACCCTTCAGATGCTCCACCACCTTGAATTTGAGTGTTTTTATCCCAAGTATTAGTGTCAATACTCCAACTTTAACATTGATGATGGTCCTAAATGTAGCGAGGAATGGATGGTCAAAAATAAGGATATGAAAGATCCTCCTTAATGTCCCTAATTAAAAAGTTGCAAGGGGCACATGAATTGTTCCACACATTCATAGGTTTGTCTTATACAAACCATGTAGAGGTGGTCATACAAGAGTCAATTATGTTTACTATTGTCTTAGGGGGCAAGATATTGGTGAATGTGAGCATTTTTCATAGGCTATTGGGAATGATGGAAGTTCTTTCCCCTAAGTTAGATAATAATTTTTGACATGCAGAGTCCCTATAATTCTTGGGCCCACTGCCAAAGGTTCTAGAAGAGTTTAGAACGATGACTGGACCCGTATCCTTAACTGCGTGCTTTGTCCTCACTCATGTGCACATCGAAATCAACTTCCAGAGTCACTGATGCATTGATTTTGAGTCGAATTTATGGGCTGGTTTTATACTTGTTTTGTGTAATTATTTGTCATTTTGTGACTACAATATCATGATTCATTTCCTTGTGCCTATAATCATTGTATGCATCAAATTTATCTTATTTTATCTTATTATGTATAAATTATCAAATTTCTTAGATTTGATTTGTGTTCCTCTCTTCGTTTCAGGAGCCTAGTAATCCTAGACCCATCGATACCATCGACGATCTGCCGATAGCATTGACAAGGCAATAACAACAAAGCTGAAAGGAGAGTGAACTAATTGATACCATCAACCCACTATCGATGGTCTCGAAAGTGCATCAGCGTGCCAAAAATCATCTCATCGATACCATCAATGGGAATGGTCGACGGTATCAAAATACAGCCAGTTTGTCCCCAGTTTCTAGCGACGAAAGCGATCTCTAAGGTGTCGATACCATCGACACCCCGTCGATGATATCGACGCCGTCGGATTAGCGTTTTGCCCAGAATTGCCATGATCGAACGACTGCAATCTTTTGGTGGTCGTAATTCATGCCTATACCTAAAAATATACAGTCGTTCTATTCCATTGGATGAGTCTCGGAGAAGAAAAAGTGAAGAACGGAGCCCAAATATACGCCCCAGACGTTTCCAGAGCTATAGATGAATGATTCTTCCACTGGAAGGCTGTAGAATGTGCGTCTCGCACCGAGGATCATCTGGGTCTTCTTCGTCTCAGGGGTTACACCATATTCTCATTCATTTCTCCATGTTTCCCTCTTTCTTTTCCATGCGTAATGTTGATATGAATATGTGGGGCTAATCCCCTCTATCCTTAGGACCGGGAGTAGCCTCGGGAATCGTTGCATGACAATGTTATATTGATTATCATAATTTGTCTCACTTTCCCTTGATATGTTATCATGTTTACATTGTAATTTACTATGCTTGATCACCATAGTCAATTTCTAATACCGTTAATTACTTATGACGGAGAATTATTGGTTTAAAAGGCATTATTAACACATTAATCAATAAATTCCTTAGACAAGGTAATGTACGATTAATGGTGGATACTTAGAGAAATAATTAAAGCACCTAGATCTAGGGTATAAGTTACTACTGGCGTGGATCTGACCTAGAACTAGGTAGTGAATTGTATCGTAGAAGCGAGCAATTCTGACTACGAGCCATAATCAGGGAAAGAGAACGAATAATGTTAATTATGTAGATTTGCGTGCAGTGAGACCTCATGGTGAAACCGCAATCCTAAGGATTCCCATTTAATTTGATTAAACTAAACATTTCATCATTGTTCGCTTTTGCTTTCTTTTAGTTTTATTTATTTTTTTCAAAACCAAACTCATTTTCCCCATCGGTCTAGCTGATCATGACCACTTAGTAGTAGTATACTAAAATTTATGTTTCCCTGAGTTTGACGTGAGCCTCACAAGGCCTATATTACATTGATATGTGCACTTGTGTTATACGCACGGTAAAAACGTGTCAATTTTTTGCGTCGTTGCAGGGGAAATGGTAAATTTTGGCACTACGTGTGCTGCAAGAGGCCACTCTAGGACACTTTTTCTTTTTATTTGCAATTTTAGTTATTGAGATTAGTTGTCTATCTTTCATATTCTTTATTCATCTAGCACAGTACTTACTCAATTTTCCACATTTCAGGTACTAATACATGGTGAAGATGCGTATTACAGACTACACACAGTCGACACCTGAGGTTCCACCTTTGGGATCTGAAGACGAGTGGATAAATACACCATCTGAAGACATTGAATAAGAACTTGAGACTTTCATAGTGGCCGAGGAGTAGACCATTTGGGAAAAGATTAAAGCTTCTTCTTCCTCTGTGCAGAAGGGGCCAATCAAGAAACAGGCTATCAACATACCTAGTTACAAGATTGACCGAAGGCTGATCCAGTTGGTCAAGTCATAGGCTTTCCATGGGCTAAAGAATGAAGACCCAGTTGCCCACATCAACACCTTTGTGGAACACTATGATATGGTGAAAGTGGATATATTTCCATAGGAGGCAATTTATCTGAAATTGTTTCCATCTTCTCTAGCAGGAAACGCAAGGGAGTGGCTCTACAACCTAGATGATGTGTATGTGGAATCATGGGACATGATGATTGAAGTTTTCTTTGAACCATATTTCCCCACCCGAGAAGACAAATGATCTCATGAGGAGGATTCATAAATTCAAACAACAGGCAGGTGAAACATACTCAGAGACATGGGAACGTTTCAACATCATGTTGTGGAAATGCCCACATCATGGGCTGGATTTAGAAACTCGGGCAAAGATCTTCTATTTTGTCATTAATGAACACGACATGAGTAATTTGGACTCAGTAGGGATAGGTTTCTTTCTGAACAATAAAGGATCAAAGTGTAGAGAAATTTTAAAGAACATGGCTAAGAAGCAATCCTGGGGTGAAAGAGATGTACCAGAGCAGGTCAAAATTGCAGAGGAATCTAAGGCAATTAAAGAATTAAATGAGAAGATGGACCTGATAGAAAAGAGATTGCTACCAAAAGATGATGAAGGATCTTATGATGAGGCACATGCTAAGTTCATGTGTCAATAGTAGGGCAACTAAATAATGATTATTCATGGAGAAAGGATAAGAAATTCTCTTGGAAGGATTCAAATAACTTTTGCAAGATCCGAATCAAAATCCACAGCCCAGTGCAGAAGATAAGAGTAATGAGTTGCTCAACCAGGTGATAAAGCAAAATCAAGAGTTGATGAGCACTTTTGGCAAACAATTTAAATGTCAAGGAGAATTTATGAACCAGTTCGGCCAGACTTTGTAGAGGCATGGGGCACAGATGAGGACGCCTGTGACGTTTATTGCACAGATGGAAGCCAAAATTGCAAGTTTGAAGAGGCCAGCACAGTAGGGTTTTCTAGGGAATACTGATGTTCCAAGAGGAAACCACCAAGCTAAAGCAATTTTTTGTGGAGTGGAAAGAAAATTTTAAACTCCAAGGTCGATGAACCAAGCACACCACAGCCAGAAGCCACAGGTGAGGCCACAGAGGATGCCATAGTCATAGAGACAATGGAGGATGAAGCAGAGAAGGCCACATAGGAGCCCATTGTAGAGAAAGAGACTGAGAAGAGGATGCCTTATGTGTCACCACATCAGAGGGCACAGACCGTCCTGGTTCCTTATCCAAATAGTCTGAAAGCAAAGAAGGTGGATGCATAGTTCAAGAAGTTCCTGGATACCTTTAGGAAACTTTCGATCAACATTCCTTTTCTAGAGGCCATTGAGTAGATACCCTCCTATGGTAAGTTCTTGAAGGATATAATTACCAAGAAGAGGAAGATTCCTGACACAGAGGTGGTAGTGCTTAAGGAGCAGGTTAGCTCCTTTATTTTGGGAAAATTTCCACCAAAGCAACAAGATTCAGGCTGTTCTAATATTTCATTCTACATTGGAAAGGTGAAATTTGGTGAAGCACGATGTGACTCGAGAGTGAGCATCAATTTGATGCCTCTCTCCACTTTCAAGAAACTTGGTATTAAAGAATCATGGAGGAGTAACATGACAATCTAGCTTGCAGATAATTCCGTTGTAAGGCCTTATGGGATTTGTGAGGATGTTCTGGTCAAAGTGGACAGATTTGTATTTCCGATAGATTTTGTGGTGATGGAAATGTAAGATGAGCAAGGAAATGAGTTTCTTCTTGGTAGACCCTTCCAGCCTACAACTGACATGATTCTAGACATGGGTAGAGGTCGGTTGACCATGGACATAGCAGATGACAGATTTGAAAGAAAGATGCCAACTGACTCACAATCATCACAGGAGAAAGGACAGAGTAGAAAAATTAGGCACTTTGATAACAACATTTCCATTTGTCTTGGGAAACCATTTCTTGATATGGATCACATCATGACAAAGGTATATAAGGGAACACTTGCTGTGGACATCATGAAACAAACAAAGGTGGTTTCTCTATTTAAAGTTGTGGGTTATCCCAATGATGAAGAAGAGGAAGTCCCACCATCTACTGAGGATGATGTTATAGCAGTTTCCATGCTTTACTTGTACCCAAAATTACCTCTTGAAGCTTGCTTGTTCAACATCATGGATGATTGGATGAGAAGCACATCATTGCAAGAATGTGTGAATATGATTTGAGTGCTTCCTTGCTACTATGCCAAGCACTATGAAGAACTAGGACCGCTGCCACCACTGCTTCAATCTTCTTTGGTCAGCCCGTCAGATTTAGAGCTAAAGCCTCTGCCCCCTCACTTGAAATATGCATTCTTAGCAGTTGATGCAAATCTACCGGTGATCATTTCATCATATCTGAGTGTCGCTGAGGAAGAGCAGTTGATGATTGTGTTGAAGAATCACAGTGGTGCATTTGGGTAGTCAGTTTCTGACATCAAGGGGATCACCCCTACTCTCTACCAACACAAGTTCCAGCTCATTGAAGGAGCCAAACCTATGATTCAGCCATAACGTTGCCTCAATGCCATCATGATGGAGGTCGTCAAGAAGGAGGTGATCAAGCTTCTCTCTACGGGAATCATCTATGCTATTTCAGACTCTACATGGGTGAGCCCAACACAGGTAGTCCCTAAAAAGGGGGGAATCATGGTAACTCAAAATCTTTCGAACGAGCTTGTCACCACCCGATTGGTAATCGGGTGGCGTGTTTGCATTGATTATCATCGTTTAAATTCTGCCACTTTGAAAGAACATTTTCCCATGCCATTCATTGATCAGATTTTAGAACGGCTGCCTGGCCGCTCTCACTTTTGCTTTTTAGATGGTTATTCTGGCTATAACCAGATTTCCATAGACCCTAAGGGCCAAGAGAAGTCTACCTTCACTTGCCCTTATGGGACTTTCACATATCGTTGTATGCCATTCGGTTTGTGCAACGCACCAGCCACTTTTCAACGTTGCATGCTTGCTATCTTTTAAGATATGGTAGAGAGTTGTCTAGAGGTTTTTATGGATGACTTTTCCATCTACGGTGCGTCTTTTGATGAGTGCTTATATAATCTAGACAAGGTGCTACAAAGATGTGAGGACACACATTTAGTCCTCAATTGGGAAAAATGCCACATAATGGTTAGTGAAGGCATAGTTCTTGGACACAAGGTGTCTAGCAAGGGACTGGAGGTAGATCCAGTGAAGATTTAGGCTATTTCCAAACTACCCCCACCGAACTCGGTGAAAGGGGTGAGGAGATTCCTTGGTCATGCGGGGTTTTATCGCCAATTTATTAAGGATTTTTCTAAAATCGCTAAGCCATTATCGGAATTGCTTGAGAAGGATGCGGTTTTTTATTTCAATGACAAATGTATGCATGCCTTCGAGGTTCTCAAGAAAAAGTTGTTTTCCACGCTGATTGTTCAAACACCGTATTTGAGTAAGCCCTTTGAGCTTATGTGTGATGCATCAGATTTCTCAGTGGGGGCCATTCTTGGGCAGCACCTTGAGAACAAACCCACAATTATTTTATATGCTTCTAAGACTTTGAATTATGCCCAACTTAATTACACCACCACAGAAAAAGAATTGCTTTCCGTGGTTTTTGCATTTGAAAAATTTTGGCAATATTTAGTGGGGTCTAAAGTTGTGGTATGGACATACCATGCCGCCATAAAGTACTTAATGGAAAAGAAAGATGTCAAGCCTAGACTCATTAGTTGGATCCTACTCTTGCAAGAATTTGACATTGAGATTAAGGACAAGGCGGGCATTGAGAATGTGGTTGTGGACCACTTGTCTTGGTTAGAGCGGGTAGATGAGAGAGATACTAACATACCCATTATCGAGACCTTCCTGGATGAGCAAATCCTTTCTATTCAAACTAAGGACCCATGTTTTTCGCATATCGTGAATTATCTTGCATGCAAAGAACTCCCAGGTGATTGGACTTACTAAGAGAAAAAGACGTTTTTCCATTCTTTGAGATATTCTTTTTGGGATGACCCTATTCTTTTGAGATAGTACAGGGATGGAATTTTACACAGGTGTGTACCCAAGAGTGAATATGATAGTGTGCTCAGTCACTGTCATACATTGCCCACTAGCATTCATCATGCAAGCACGAGGACGGCGACTAAGGTATTATAGAGGGGCCTTTATTGGCCCATGCTTTTTTGAGACGCCTATGATTATGTGAGGAGGTGTGACTCATGTCAAAGGGCAGGTAACATCTCAAAATGGCAAGAAATGCCCCTCAATGTGTTTCAAGAAGTTGAAGAATTTGATTTGTGGGGCATTGATTTCATGGGACCCTTTGTGTCCTCCAATTCTAATTTATATATCTTGCTTATTGTTGATAATATGTCAAAGTGGGTAGAGGCAATACCCACAAGGACTAAAGACGCTGCGGTAGTGTGCAGGTTCGTGAAAGATAATATCTTTTGTAGGTTTGGTGTGCCATGGATGATCATAAATGATGGAGGCACCCACTTCACGAACAAGAAATTCATTGCACTATTGAGTAAATATGGGGTCAAGCTTAATGTAGGTACCCCATATCACCGCAGACGCAAGGCCAAGTAGAGGTGTCCAATAGGGAGATCAAGAAGATCTTGGAACGCACGGTGGCCTCTTCTAGGAAAAATTGGAGTGCACTACTACCGGATGCACTATGGGCATATAGGACCGCGTTTATGACACCTATAGGCACCACGCCTTTTAGGTTGGCTTACGGGCGGGCTTGTCACTTTCCGATGGAGTTAGAGCACAAGGCACACTGGGCGCTAAGGAAGCTAAACATTAACATTGATGATGTAGGGAGAAAGCGGATGCTAGAGCTCAATGAGCTGGATGAGCTAAGGATGAATGAACTCGAGGATCTACAAGGAGCGGACAAATTAAATACACGATTGCCACATTCAATTGTGAGTTTTTAAGAAGGGTGATAGTGTGCTATTGTTCAATTCGAGATTGAAGTTGCATCTCGGGAAATTGAAATCCCAGTGGAGTGGAACCTTTGTGGTTGAGGAGGTGCGACCCCATGGTGCTATCATGGTGAGAGATGGTGTGAGAACATTCTTGGTGAATGGTCAAAGGCTGAAGCACTACTATGGGGAAGACTACGCAAGGAAAGTGCATGAGATCAAACTCATGGGACTAAAAGAGTAATGAGGAGCATGATTGCATCTAGCCCAAGATGTTAAATGAGGCGCTTGTTGGGAGGCAACCCAACCTTGGTAGATTACATGGTTATCTCTTTAAATTTTTTGTATTCCTAGGTAGTTTTCATTAATTTAGCACTTAGTCAGTAAAAATGATACCCTGATATGTTTGTTAAGCGTGCAGGCAGGGAAACAGTCGATACCATCGATGCTTGGGTCGATGGTATCAAATTTGGAACAGCAAAAATTTCTACCGAAATTTCATCCTGTCGATACTATTGACGGCCTCATCGATGGTATCAACACAGGAACAGGCAGAAAGATGGTCGAGAGTCGATGGTATTGACAAGTCATCGATGGTAGCGAAATGTCTGGTGATATGCAGACCAAATGTTCCCAGTAATTTCAATACTGTCGACGCCTTGGTCGATGGTATTGACACGTCATCAACATTGATGGAAGGGCCAGACCTCGCGATGATTAAAGGAACAACCAAGCGTCACTACTATCGACGCAACGTCGATAGTATTGACGGACACATCAGTGATCTATTATAGTCTTCATCGATCGGTCCACAACGCCTATCCGTGGACAGTGTCGATGGTATCGACACTCTTTCGCTACCATAGACACGTAGACGATTCGGGCCCCCACATCAAGCCATCAACAGTCGTCGATTGCAGCGAGCCGCGGATTTCAACAGCCGACCGACAGCAGACCCGGTCGGCCCTTATAAAAATGGAGGCAATTCTTCAATCTAACATCACATCCTCAGTGTCTATCCTCCACAACTAAGCCCAAGCACCGGGAGCAACCAAGATCACCACTGATGATTGTCTCTGAGCATCTTCTTTGGCTCGATGGATCTTCATCTTCTCCGAGTGCCTCGACTGTCTTCTCTGAGATCCATTATCCTTTCTCTCTCTCACTTGTTGCCCGTGCAACAATGGTGACATCTAGAGCTTCATCATCCAGGGCTGACACACCTGCCCTACCCGCCCCGCAACAAGGATTAGTTCCTCGCCTGAGGCTATTCCACCCATTAGCGAAGGTAAAGAAGGTATATGAAGAACTGTGGAAGCGTTCGATTGAGCCCACCCAATATGGTGACCAGGAGCTTATCAAATATCTGGGATTTGAGGCCAATATGGCCTATGTGCTTCAGGGACAACTGTGAGGGTCCCCCATATTCTTCCATGACCATGCGGAAGGTCATTAATTCTTCAGCGGATGGCTCACATAAAAGGAAATCGTCATCGAGTTTCTGGCATCGCTCGACATCTGTGTAGTTCCCAATGAACTACAACCGGCACAAACAGAATGGAAGAAGGGGCGCGTGTCTTTCCCTCTCTACAACATGGACTACAACATAACTCTTCATGCGTTCAATGGAATTTATGGGTGGAACCATAATGATCTGCTTCAGCCACCACAGAATGTCGACTATGAAGCTATGTATGCAAAGATGGTCACTATACCTGAGGGATATTCTATCAACTGGAACCACACTATTGTAGCTGACTTTGAGCATCCATTTCTCCAAATTATTCACCTGATTATATCTAAATCATTCTTTGCAAGATCCAAACTGTCGCAGAGCAAACTTCAGGAGACAAACCTTTTCTTCCTCTATAGTCTGCTAGAGAGGACACCCATCAATTTTGGAGCCTTCTTCCTCATGCGCGTGATGGCGGTTAAGAGGAACATTTCTCGCAAGGCCCCAATCTACTTTGGGGGCCTTATTACTCATATTGACATGCACCTGGGGCTTGATCTGTTTGGGCTCCAAAAGATAGAGAGTAGAAATACGCTCGACCTGACCCACTTTGTCAACTCCGACCTCATTGAAGTCTGCCATGGCATCACCTACGCCACCTACCTTGTAGAAAAAGTTTTTTAGCGGCATGCATTGCCCGACCCTACTTTCAACATTAGGCCAGGCCAAAACTACAGGTGGCCTATCATTGATGGTGATGAGGAAGAGGAATAACAAGTTGTAGAAGTGGAAGTTCAAGATGGCGACGATGATGAAGAAGAGGAGGAGGAAGCCACCATTCCTCTTCGACGACGAGTTGCTCTGCGAAAGCATCCACGACACTATGGAGCCTCCTCTTCTTCCCAGCCACCTCCACCACATCCCTCTCAAGGTAGAGAGGATGTCTACTCAATGCAGGGGATTTATACAATGCTGCAGGATATTCAACAGACACGGCACCAGCATACTGCCTCTTTTGCATGAATTCAAGACACAACAAACCGACTATTTGAGAATCAACAAGCAATCTATGAGAATGAGCGCCTCCTCTTCGCCAACCAAGAAAATATCCACAACTGGTTGCATAGGATGGAGTTGCAGCAGCAGCCCTTCTACGACCATTACTAGAGCCATGATTACTTTGGAGGCTACCCATAGCCACCACTGATGCCCCCATCTGATTTTTCTTTTTAGGGGAAATATACTACTTGGGATCCCAGTGGCCAGCAGTACCCGCCACACCCACCACCGGAGCAATAAAAGGGGTATCGCTATTCCACCTCTTAAGTCTGCATTTGAACTATGAGGCCATAGTTGAATTCAAGCTTAGGGGGTGTTGGAACAACTTCTATCTAGTTTTTCTTTATTTTATTTCATCTTTTGTTTGTTTTTGCAATTTTCATCTTTCTTGTTAGCTTTCTTAATTTCTAGATTTACTGTTTTCTAGGATCCACTATCTATCTAGTGTAATCAGTGGAGTTTAAATGTAATTTCATGTCATCTTAATGTTTTCATGTGTGGGTTTGGGAGAAAATGAATTTGCACAAAAAATCTTTAAGAAATGTTAAGCTTGTCTTGTAAAAACTTGAGGACATCACTTGTAGAACTCTTTGGGTAGGTCAACTTTAAAACATTTGAACATAATTGTATATCCTTATGGTTCATGATAAGAGGATTGATATGAATGGTGAGCCTAAACTGACCAAACATTAACATGACTCTAATTTGAAGTGAGAGAGAGAAACCCCTTGATTAATTGGTACACAAGTTAGTAAGGAGGGAAATATAATTTTTTTAAGGTTCTGTCAATTAATCTTGTGATCTTATCCACCGAAATTTCATTCATACTCCACCATAAGAACCGTGCACATTATTGTTGTTCACTCTTTGATTGCATTCCATGTAGATAGGTCTTGTATTACAGTTATTCTTGCATGTTTTTCATGAAAAATGAAGAAAAAAAAGTATAGAGTAGTATACATGCACTTTTTCCTTAAGTGCATGTCAGTTAGTTGCATAATTGTCATTTTGTAGTGCATTCACATCTTTTGAGCATATAGTTTTACATCATGTGTCTTATGTTCTTCTAAAAACATTAAAAGTGTTGAACATGTTCCATACCCTCGAAAAAGAATGCATCAAATGTACAAGTTAGGTAAAAGGAAGGAGGCCCAACAAATATTCCATTCTTGTTTATGGAAATAAGTCTTGCCTTGAAAGAAGAAGAAAAAAAATTGATAGACAAGTAAGTATGAATGAGAGGGAGAAAGGAACATGTTCTCACCCGCATATTAAGAAGAATAAGCACATGGTGTAGTTTTCTTTGATATTCCATCCCACTTTGAGATGGAATGATAGTGCATGCATCATTCCACCAAAAATGTAGCATTAGGATATTTTCATCTGCATTCGCATCATGATAGGTCATTCATTTTTGGTTTTTGTATGATCGACTATATTGTGCTTCCTTTTCTTCCATAGCCATCCATTCCATCCACCCGTTTCTCTAAGTGGTAGGCCACCCATGATATTCTCCTCATTCAGGTATATCCAGAGATCTACTTCCATTTAGATGGCAGTTAGGAAATGAGCAACGTAGATAGGAGATCATAATATGCACCAAGCCCGAACTTGAATATTCTATTATGTTAATTGCCTTATTTGATAGTGTTCGTTGATCCTGGGGTAGACATTTCTTATGAATGATTATTGTCACCTGAAGGGTAGTTATCGTTCTGTGGTTGGTAAGGGTCGGTATGCAAAATGCAAGTGGGAATCATATGGAGGTATCAATTATGTGATTATGTTCTTTAGTTGACCCTCTCAATCAGATTTTAAAGTTTTGTTACTCGAGGAAGAGCAAGATTCAAGATGAGGGGAGTTTCATGCAGTGATTTTGAGCCGCATTTATAGGCTGGTTTTATACTTGTTTTGTGTAATTATTTGTCATTTTGTGACTATAGTAGCATGATTCATTTCCTTGTGCCTATAATCATTGTATGCATCAAATTTATCTTGTTTTATCTTATTATGTATAAATTATCAAATTTATCAGATTTGATTTGTGTTCCTCTCTTCGTTTCCGGAACCTTGTATTCTTGGACCCATCGATACCATTGACGGTCCGTCGATAGCATCGACAAGGCAACAGCAACAAAGTCGAAAGGATAGTGAACCAATCGATATGATCGGCCCACTATCGATGGTCACAAAAGTGCATCATCGTGCCAAAAATCATCTCATCGATACCATCGACGGGAATGGTCGACGGTATCAAAATGCAGCCAGTTTGTCCCCAGTTTCTAGTAATGAAAGTGATCTCTAAGGTGTCGATACCATCGACAACCCATCGACAGTTTTGATGTCGTCAGATTAGAGTTTCGCCCAGAATTGCCACGATCGAATGACTACGATCTTTTGGCGGTCGTAAGTCATGCCTATACCTAAAAAAAGATGGCCAGACCTAAAGGGGATGTTCTATTCCATTGCACGAGTCCCGAAGAAGAAAAAGTGAAGAACGAAGCCCGGATCTATGCCTCAGATGTTTCCAGAGTTGTAGACTGACGATTCTTCTGCCGGAAGGCTGCAGAATGTGCGTCTCACACTGAGGATCATCCATATCTTCTCCGTTTCAGGGGTTACACCATATTCTCATTCGTTTCTCCATATTTCCCTCTTTCTTTTCCATGTGTAATGTTGATATGTATATGCGGGGCTAATCCCCTCTATCCTTAGGACCAGGAGTAGCTTGGGGAATCGTTGCATGACAATGTTATATTGATTCTCATAATTTGTCTCACTTTCTCTTGATATGTTGTCATGTTTCCATTACAATTTACTATGCTTGATCACCATAGTCAATTTCTAATATCGTTAATTACTTCTGACAGAGAATTAGTGGTTGAAAAGGCACGATTAACACATTAATCAATTAATTCCTTAGACAAGGTAATGTACGATTAATGGTGGATACTCAAAGAAATAATTAAAGCACCTAGATCTAGGGTATAAGTTACTACGGGCGTGGAACTAGCCTAGAACTAAGTAGTGAATTCTATCGCGGAAACGAGCAATTCTGACTATGGGCCATAATCAGGGAAAGAGAACGGATTATGTTAATTGTGTAGATTTGCGTACAATGATACTTTGCGGTGATATCGCAATCCTAAGGATTCCCATTTAATTTGATTAAACTAAACATTTAATCATCGTTCGATTTTGCTTTCTTTTAGTTTTATTTTCTTTTTCAAAATCAAACTCATTTTTACCATCAATCTAGTTGATCGCGATCAGTTAGTAGTAGTCTATTGAAATTTACGTTTCCCTGGAGTTCGACTCGGGCCTCACAAGGCCTATATTACATTGATACGTGCACTTGCATTATACACACGATAAAATTGTGGCTGTCACTCATTCGAGTACTACTCTAAGCTGAGCAGGCTTAACCATAGAGTTATTAAGTGATGGTCTCCCTAATAAGGAGATGGACCTTGGTGATATTGGTAGTCCAATCATTCCATTTAAGATCATTTTATCCAAGCCCTAAAATCCTGGGATGTTACAATCTCCCCACTTACACTCTTGACATCCTCATCAAGGAACAAGTATATGGCCACATAATCACATCCCCATTTAGTGCAAACCCATAACGGTTATGTACACCGAGATCTCATTCACGACTACCAGTGTAAGGGTGGCTTCATCAACTAAGATAGCCCTTTCCATCATGCATGGATACTACCAGTGCACATGTGGCTTCATCAACTTAGATAGCCTTTTCCAACGTGCCTTAACCGCATAGCTCATAAACTAGCATGCACATACCCATGTCCCCCCCCCCAATCGAAGGGGAATATGCTCTGAAACCATTTGTATCACCTGACCCACTACCCAAGGCTCTAGTAGAGTTTTAAGGAATGACGATTATCCCCACATACCACCACTAGAATTAACTATGCATTTTTTCCTCAATCACGCACAAGACGAGATCAACTTCCTAATTAGTCACCCATTCTAATACAACTCTAGGTTGAGCATGCTTAATTACAAAGCTATTTAGTGATGGTATTCCTGAAAAGGAGATGCACCTTGGTGATATGGATAGTCCAATCACTTCTTATAAGATCATTTTATCCAAAGCCCTAAATCTTGGGATGTTATAGTCCCCAATTATAAAGGATATAACAAAGGATCTAGGATCCCTATTTTGTATAGCATTTGTTTTGGATTATGCCAAGTGCAGTTTTGGCCATCTATATTGCCTTGCACTCCTTTATTGTGTACTTGTCTTTGAGGAATGTTTTAATGAACTTTGACCAGGAAGGAATATCAGCCAAAGCATCAAAAAATGGGATATTAGCATGTAACGTCTTCATCCCCTCCCTGAATTTTGTAGACCTCATGTCTAACCATATTTGAGTTAACTATCTCTGAAAATGGGGTTGTGTCTTGTAGACTAGAATCAAAAGGATGGATAGAAGAACAAATTTCGCTTATGGATCCTTCTTTGGATTGGTTGTACTATTTTTCTCTATAGTTTCAATCATTTTTTATCAACTAGATAAGCTCTTGGGTAACTAGATAATTTTTTTTTCCGTCAAGAGTCAACCTGTTGGTGAATGGGGTTGTTATTTCTGACAATACAACTAGAACGTGTGGTCACTACTTTCAAATCTTATGGATTCTCAAGTTGTTCTTCGATTAACCATCAAATGAACCTAGTGGAGGAATAATGGGGACATAAACCTATTATAATTGAGCATCAATGCCTTTGATCTATGACTACTATATTTACAACATCTTTGCAATAATATCTAGATGACCTTGATCATTAGATGTTGGAGGGTGTTTTTGGTTTCTTTTCATTTGAATATGTTCTCCTAAATTATTTTGATTATGTTGTAAGGTATTAAAATTATTTCTTTGATGTAAGTTTTTGTGGTATTTATAGGATTGAATTTGGTTTGATAGAAGTTGTGGTTCATTTGAAAAGCATGAGAACCTCAAAATTGGATTTGGTTTTTACCTTACTTGAAATGATGACCCATCTCCATTTTATTTTCATATTGAAAGCTTGGATGGTTCCTTAGTTGATCGGGTTGTAGTACACCTGATCTAGGGTACAATATAAAGCACTTACTTCTTCAACTATGTATCACTGAATTATGGTTGGTACATGTTCAACATAGCCCAGTAGGGTGTTTTCACTTTATACTTGTATGCCCATACATAGTACAAACTTGGAAAATCTCTTGGGATTCTTTTAACTTGTTGATAGGATGAAACCCCTTGCCCATAGTGTTGAAAATAAGACTAAAGGTTTTCTTGTTTCACAAAAAGTTGCTTGATGGGTTATGTGATTGCACTTAGTTCAAAATTATAGACCTTATCAACTCCCCTATGGTGTTATGTAGCCCAATTAGCCAAGTTTTCTATCCCCCACCATGCCTACATTGTTACATGCATTGTACAAACTCTATCACATGAATTTTTTGCCTAAAGAAACATCAAGAAACTTCTTGATATCCTTGTCCACTATCCATTAGAAGTTTTCAATAAGTTGTACACTAGAAATGCAATAGTTAGGGAATTTATAGAACACCTCCTTGTATCTCTCCCAAGCTACAAATAGTGACTTTCCTGGGAATTGTAAGAATTAGGTTATCTATAAGTCAGAAAGGGTGGAAAGAACTTCTTCAAAAGTTTGTTCTTTAGTAACTCCCAAGTATTGATATTTCTTGAATCCAAGGAGATGGTATATGGATTTGTCTATAAGAGAATAGCATTATAGATGTATCTTGATAGCTTTGTTAAGCAAAACTACCTATTCTCTAAATCAATAGAGTTTTATAAGTTATGTAGATGACCACATGCATCTTTGTCGAGTCCTCCTATAAAATTGTTATTCTAAATTATTTATTTCCATTGTGTCTTGATTTCAAAACTGGTGATGCAACATTTGGTAGGATGACTAGGTGGGAGAAACATATAGCTTTAGGAATGGATAACTCTATATATCCCTTTGTTTTTCCATTTCCTTAGTTGTTCATGTTTCTTCATGCATAGATACTTTGCCTTCTACAATGTGTCCATCTCTCTATTCAGTGAGTGTTTCTTACACTCTACAGATGATATCCTCTTCTATCATACAGGTTTGATTTTTACTTAATAACCTATGGTAGGTTCTCCCAATAACAAGATAAAAGTTTGTCGCAGAATTGATGCTAGAAGAACATTTTATACACTAGAGATGTTTCCTTATTAAGTTAGACAATCCCAAATCAATGGAAGGAAGAGGGTCAAATTTAAGATAATTAGCAAAATCAAATTTAAGAATAAAATGATTTATTGAAAATTTATCAAGATTCATATTGGAATAGATGCAAGTAAAATAATATTATAGAAAACAAGGCTACTCCCACACCCTAGAAAAGGATCTATTAGATTCTTGTGGCAATATCAGGACAAATAGAAGAAAAAGATGATGATGATGATGAGATAATAATCAAAAGGGAGGGCTCAGTGTGGTTTATGACCAGCTTTCTTCTTCTCATTGGCTTTTGTACGACACTATGAGGATGCAAGATGTTTCATATGAATAGTAGAAACTATAAATGGCGATGGAGCTTTTTCAAAGTATCATATTTTGAGCTCTAGGCTTTAGAATCTTGGTGGTAGCAAAGTGAGGATGGATTGAGATTGACTCTCTCAATGTGACATATCGTTTGAACAAAACATGATTTACTTAAACAGAAGCGTTCGTTAGCAGCGGATTACCGAAAACCACTAAAAATTAAAACCATTTTACAAAGAGATCCACACGTAGGAAAACTCTTTCATAAAGAACTGAAGTAATTTAATTACATACTAGTTCACAAGTACATGTCTTGTATCATCTTTTTCTGAGAATTACAAGCATCAACTATCCTGTTAAACTATACACAGGCAGTATAAAATTTCGAGGCACTAAGCCAAAATCTCAAAAGCACTAACTATTACTATGAGGACCTAAGAGTATAGAGACGACACATAGGACTTTCTATACATATATACAAGATGTGACAGCCAGTGTTTCCACCTGAGAAATCATTGTCGTTCTCTTATACTGCTATTATTATTGTCCTTCACACAGTGTTTCCACCTGAGAAATCATTGTCGTTCTCTTATACTGCTATTGTTGTTGTCCTTCACCTACTGAAGGATTCATGCCTCCTCGTCCGCATCCGCCTAAAAATGTGGATCCCATCGGGGTGAGACAATTCTAAATTGCCCCAGCAAGAGATATAACTCTCTGCCAAAACATTATTATTGCAGTTTAATTGAATAAAACTGTGTAGTGGAATTATATATTCAACAGCAGATAGATCAATGTCTAAATAGATTAGAGTAGTATTCTTATTCAAAGCATTTCAACTATAACTTGATAAAGTAGCATGATACTTATTCAATGAGGAATTAAAGTACATGTATAACATTTATCCTTCTAGGATATGCTAAGAAGAGTAACATCAACCAATGTTTCTTATATTTTAACCTTAAGAAACTACGCTACACATCTGATTACATTTTACAATCATACCTAATCCTTGAGGAGATGAGGTATACCGCTCATACTCCAACCGACCACTACAAAGTCGAAATCGGTACCATACAAGGTCAATTGAAGATTCAATCATACTTATTTATTCTCATCATTTATCATTAAATTATTATCAATTCAAGGTATGAGTTCTCATTCTTACTAGAGTATGATTACATCATACTTTATTAACTCAGCTTAACCCTATCTCAAGGTATGTTAGCCTTCACTTATCAAATTGCATTAAACTCATTGCATCATAATGTAACAATTGACATATCATACTTCAAGTGTTATTTATTAAAGTACATTGGACTCAAAGTGCATCAAGGTATATCAATTTTATAATGATGAGTGTGATATCTATCATATCTTGAATGTATCACTCCTCTCATCACTCCTGACTTACATAAGTTCCTCAACTTATATTGTATTATGGTATTTTCTATCCTAATACTTTATGTACTATCTTACATTTATCATGTAGTGAATTGATCATAAGTTATACATTTGAATTGTCCATTCATTATCAATTAGTATAGACTCATTTAAAGTTGAGGCATTGTTGACATATGATTGTCCATTATCAACCACTTTAGGTGTTTCACCTATCAAGGTATTAGCCACTATCTTATCCTTAGGGTTAATGTTTGCCTTTTCTCATCAATTAAGATTTCACTTTCTATTACCCTAGATTAGGGTTTCTCATAACATCACATAACATTACCCTGAATTAGAGTTTTACATCACAACTCCTCATTAAGGTTTCACATGGCATCACCCTATATTAGGTATTCATACATCATTTCCTTAAGTTTAGGTTCCTTATAACTTTTCCCCAAAATAGGGTTTCTTGTAGCCTTGCCCGAAATTAGGGTTTCATGAAACATCCTCTTTAAATTAAGGTTTCTCATTAAATTACCCTAAATTGGGATTTCTCATATTGTCACCCTAGATTAGAGTTACACCATCACCCTAGATTAGGATTTCACCTAGTATTTCCCTAAATTAGGGTTAGGGCTCATTAACCTTCTCAATTAGGGTTTCATGATCTCTTTATCAAGGATCATACCCTAATTATATATTATATTTGTTTTGAATGTGTTGAGGCTTGATTACTACATGATTATTATATATGTATGAATTCCTCTCTCTCATCCTCTCTAGGATGTTAATCACTCCAATCTTGATTGGATTGAATCAACTTAACTTAAATGAAGGATTTTCATAGTGTATTACGTCACTGCTTCCATAATCATCAAGGTTAACACTTCCAAGGGTACCAATCATCTAAGTACATTAAGGATTCAATCATTGTACTTATCTTTGATAATCATCATTATCAATCATGGGATCAACTAATCTTTCATCACTTAAAGTCTTTAATCAATTTTGTACATGTTGAACCTCTATTTGGTTTTGACCCTTGAATCTTCAAACAGTTTGAAGTCAATTGCCCTCCAAATGGTTTTGAAACCGTTTGGGCATCTAGGGTTAAGACCAATTTCCCTCCAAATGGTTTTGAAACCGTTTGGGCACTCAACATTAGAAACCATTTGAACAATTCATCACCAAGATCGATTGAACAAACTAATAGTTGAAACCATTTGAAAATTGAAACCACTTGATCATTCAAATGGTTTTGAAACCGTTTGATTCCAAACAGTCTCAAGACCGTTTGGACTCAAACTGTCTCAAGACCGTTTGGTCCAAAACATCTTGAAACCAAATGAATCATAATGGGGTTTTCATTAACCAATCGATTTAGGGTTACCAACAATGAACCATCCATCAATGGGATGTTCAACTAACAACCCATGGATTTCCATTTATCATCATAGCTTTTGACCACCAAATGGTCTTCATACCATTTGCATCCAAACGGTCTTGAGACTGTTTGGTCACCAAACGGTCTTCAGACCATTTGGGCCTATCAACCCTTAATTTGATTCAATTCAATTGGGATTCAACACTCAACCCGATTAGGGTTTGCAATTGATGGAACATTCACAATTGGAACCATTAAGATCAAATCAATTGTAACCAATGGATCAACCTTCAACTATATCATCACTTGTCCTTGAAACGGTCTAAGTCTGTTTGATCCCAAATGGTCTTGAGACCATTTGAGTCCAAACGGTCTTGAGATCGTTTGGTCTCAAACGATCTTGAGACCGTTTGGTCTCAAGTCCTTTGAAACCGTTTGCTTTAGATATTATTGAGGTGTGTTCTTGGGATGATGTCATCATCATCAAGATATGTTTCTTCAAAACTTGTTGTGATTTTCATGGTGATTTCATCAATTAACCAAATAAATTTTTGAGAATAAAAAAAGAATCAACAATTGATAAAGATATGAAATCAATAATAACATTCAAGGGTTCAAGTTATATAACCCGCCTTCAAAGAAGCTTCAAAGCTCCAAACTCCACGTCTTTAATTGTGGAAGAAGCTTTCTCAACTTCATAAGGCTTGTCCTCAAGTCTTTGGATGAAAAGAATGTCTAAGGTTGAAGATTGAATGGAGAAAAGAAGAAATCAAGCATTGATTTTCAATTTCCACCATGAAATCAAGGTGAAAGAAGACCATGGAGCTTACCTACAGGTTGTAGATCGTCCTCCTCCTTCTCCTAACCTCCCTCGGTTGTTAGTTTAGCAAAGGGTCAAAGAAGGGTCGAAGAATCCTTTTATTTGAGTTGTAAATGGTGTTTTTATAAAGAAAATTCAATGAGAGAGAAAGTAATAATTAATTTCTTTATATTCTTAAATTGATGCCACATCTCCCCCTCAACTCCTTTCCCACGAAGACATCCTTTTTCCTTTGCAATACTCTTCATTATCCATGAATTAAAGGAAAAGAAATTAAGCACCTTAATCAATATAATATTAATATCCATAAGTTAGTGGATATTTCTTTTCTTTTACTAATGTGAGTGGACTCTCCACTCACTTAGATATTTTCATGTCCTTTGCAATGAAAAAGGACGTCCACTATTATGAAAATTCAACCATATCATTTTTGGTTGAAGGGCACTTCCATTAATATATTTTTTTGCATTAAAATGAATTAGGGTTTCAATTATGCTTAAATCTTGATTATTTTAATATCAAGATTCTCTCTCCTCCAAGGTAGCTTAAATGAGATGCCCCCTCATTTTACTTCCTCCACATGATGCCAAGAAACATTAGGGACTCTCTAGAAGTGATATTTTGCATATTGAACCCTAGGTTTTGGGTAAATTGCACATTACACCAAAACTAGGTTTTAATGCACAAACATTGCTCAAAAGGCTCTTTCTTGGTACTCAGGATTACGGAAGCCATACCTCAGAATCATTCTTATTCTTATGATGCTCTAACACTTGAGGAACATTTTATCATGTAACATTTGAAAGTTAACCCCTCAACTTGGGTAATTTGCACTTTAGTCCAAAATAGGAAAAACATTGTTTCAACATTATTCAAAAAGGACTAAATTTGAAACATAAGTTCCTCTTGAGCCTTACTTACTTTTCAAAAGATAAGAGCAAGAATATAATAAACTTTATTAAGAAAAACATCTAGGGTTAAGGCTTAACCCAGGTCAAGGGTGTTACACTCAAGGTCAACCGTTACCATGGGTAGCATAGTGGATTGAGAGAGGTTTGCAACATCCAACATCAAGGTGGTAGTGCTTCCATTCCTTGAACTTCCAAAATATAAATTCCTTCTTTAGAGGTTGGGTGTTGAATTTAGGTGTGGGGCTAGGGATTTTAAGGAAATGTATTATGATGATGAAGTGTCACATCAAGGGAGGCATCATCTTTTGATATAGAGTAATGGAAGTTGGTTCGATGAAAGGTGTTTATGTAGTGTGATTATGATCAATGAGTTGCAATGGGATCAACTAATGGTGTGGGTGTGTTGGGGTCTGATGTAAGGCATTAGTTTGGGTGCATTGATGTGACCCATCAATGCTGATATGATTTAGAGACTCAACAGGCCAGACCAATGCCTGAGCATCAGTGCTAGATGTCAATACATTGGTTGCATCAGGCATGGATGACTATGTGTGGCATTAGGTTTCATTGATGTAAGATCATTGATGTAGGTGTGTTGATGCAATACATGATCATTTATGAGGGGTAATCTGGGGGAAATTAATGGGGATGATATGGGATACTAGGGGTGTCAAAACACGGATATGGCCATCTTGTACATGAGATCATTCATATATGAGCTCATTCTTAACATATGTAGTGCATCCAAAATGAATTTGTGGGGGCCGATGTGGCACATCATCAATGATAGGCTAGAGTTGATGTGGTTCATTTATCATGGATTTGGGCCAAATAATGGTCTATTTTCCTTATTGGACTTAGAATAAAAATGTTTGGTTTGGTCTCTAGCATCCACCTCACAAGAGGTTTCCTCCTCTCTAGTCCCTACCACTAAAGGGCAGTGGTACCCCCCATCTAGCACAGATGTATAGAGATCAAGATAAAGCCTACCATGGGAGCCACAAAATTACTTCAAAAACCAAAACCATAAAACAAAACTATTGAACCCTAATTGAAACTACTTCTAAGGAAAAACATGAAATTGAAATGTGAAGCTAAGAAAAGAATATGACTATGAAAAGTATGAATATGCATCCTATTGACTTTTTGGATATGCCACGCTTATATTTCATATTTATATGATGCAAATATTTCCCAAATTATATTACTAACATTGTATTAAGTATTTTAGGTGATCAAGGAACTAACTCAAGATCCAACTACAAATACCTTGCAAATATATATATTTGGATACTTGTAAATCAAGTTTACCAAGTATTTATGTATTCTTGTGAGTTTTGTAAAACTTTATAGACATGATGTAAGGACAAGTGATGATCTTTTGAAACCTACCCAAAACCCTATCCTATCTCGCATAAAGAGATTAACTGATTTGACCGGTTTGATCGCTAATTGCTTGATATGAAAACCTCTAGAGGGGGGTGAATAGAGTTTTATAGAGATTTTAAAATAATTTAAACTCAAACAACCAAACTAAAGATTAAGAAGAGGAACACAGGTGTTTAGAGTGGTTCCACCTTAGCAAATACTAAGGAGTCAGTCCACTACCCGGTTGCTTACCCAACCGGGATTTTGAAAGTACTAAATTTTATTACCTCTCAAGGATGTTACATAAAATTTACAATACTTTCTAAACACCCTTTGGACAGCCTTCACCTTGAAGTAGTCTTGCCAACCTCGAAGCAGCCTTCCTTGAAGTAACTTCAAGCTCCCCCTTGAAGTAGCCTTCCTCTCGAAGTAGCTTCCCGTCAAGACAGCCTTCTGAAGTAGTCCAAAGTCTTCCTCTTCACCACGAAGAGCTTCACCCTCTCCAATCCGCAGCCTCCTACCTGGAGTAGCAAGGAGAGTACAAGTAATACAAGGAACAAGAAAGGAATAAAAGAAAATACAACTTATCCTTGTAGCTCAAGGCTTGATTTCCCTAGATCAAGCGTTTGGATTTTCCTAGCTAATATGATGGACTTGTGATTGCTAGGGTTAGGAAAATCTAGCCTATAGGACGAGCTTGAGCTAAAGGGAAAATGGCCAAATGATCACAAAGCTCAGTTCACACAGATTGCACAAGAGGGCTCAAGTATTTTCTCAAGTATAGCAAGTGTAAGAAGTGTATTCTAGTGTCCTATGGCTTGTCCTATTTATAGGAATGACCTAAGTATGCTTAAGGACGTTCTAGACAACTTCTAGGGGGTTCCTAGTGCTTAACTAGCCGTTAGGAATAAGTTAGGCGCATTAGCAACGGCTAGTTAATTAATTCTGCAGTTGCTGTCTGAGACCATCTCGGTCGAGGACTTGTCGACCGAGTTGCCCAGTCGGTCGAGGATTTGTCGACCGACAGGCTCTCTGAATTAACGTTGATTTGCAACTGTCAACTGCTGTGTCTAACGGCTACTTTTGGTCAATCTCGGTCGAGAAGTTTGTCGACCGAGAGTGTCTCGGTCGAGGAGTGTGGTCGACCGAGTTTGACTCTGTTTTCAATCTTTTAATTAAGATACTAAGTATGTGCATGAGTGTGCATTATGTGATCTATTAGAAGGAGATGACCTAACTAAGTGTGGTGTTTAGCTAGGGAAAATCCAATGCTTGATTTACATGCGATTCTAAGTACTTGTACATTATAATTCTGTACAAGTTTTTACAATGATTACATTTGCATGAAAATATAAATACTTCATGTTGGATTTCCCTTATAGTTGTGTCATCCTGCACACTCAAGTAGCTCGTCAGATAAATAAGAATGAAATGTTTGTCAAAATCAAAACAAAGGGATTTTATAGATGTCCATTTAGCCAACAATCTCCCCCTTTTTGAAGATGACAAACATTTCCAAAATATGAATAGAGGAAATATAAAACATATAAATGCCATACCTTTAGATTGCCGTTTGGAACTTTTCCTCTTATTTAGAAAATGTGTGCTTAGTATCCCCAATGAATTATGGAACATGAAATCCAGTTCATTTGGGAATATAGCAACTTTCAATGTAAAGCCAAGAGTATATTTATGAAACTCATTGATTGAGTTTGTCATAAATATTAAGTTATATTTTTATATATCTCTCCCCCTTTGTCATCTCAAAAAGATAACCGTTTTATTAAAAACTCCCCCTTAATGAGATATCCCATCAAAAACGAACGAAAAAGATGTCCATTGAATAGCCAAAATGTGAAGCAATGAAGTTTACGAAAATGATGTCCAAAGAGGCATATTTGGCAAAGCTTGTTTTAGGTCGCCCTTGACT
Organism: Alisma plantago-aquatica; assembly: GCA_963693085.1. Taxonomy (NCBI): domain Eukaryota; kingdom Viridiplantae; phylum Streptophyta; class Magnoliopsida; order Alismatales; family Alismataceae; genus Alisma; species Alisma plantago-aquatica. Next base: position 489,381,053 of record OY856414.1, read on the forward strand.
ACGACCGTAGCACCCCTTGGCTAAGTTTTGTTTTAGCCAAGAGGCAACAATTTGCAGATTTCCAATTTAAACGTGCATATCAATGTTGATACTAAACATAAAAGCATAAGTATTCGTTTTAAGAACCGCAGATATCAAAGAAAACATCCTCCAATGGAGTAATAAGTAGTTGCTTCCTAATGTTGTTAAATTGATCTAATGGAAGCGGTTTTGTAAAAATATCAGCCAATTGATTTTCCGTATCAACATAATGAAGGGAAACATGATTCTTTGAGATGTGATCCCTTAAGAAGTGATGACGGATTTCAATATGTTTGGCCCGGCTGTGTAGAATAGGATTGTGTGCTAAGTTTATGGCGTTTGTGTTGTCACACAAAATAGGTGTAGATGAAAGATGAAAACCATAATCGCTTAAAACCTGTTGCATATAAAGCACTTGAGCACAACAAGACCCAGCTGCCATATATTCAGCTTCGGTTGTAGATAGGGCAACTGTGTTTTGTTTCTTGCTAAACCAAGATACTAAGGCTCTACCTAATAAGAAACATCCACCACTAGTACTTTTGCGATCAAGTCGACAACCGGCATAATCCGCATCAGTATATGCTTTAAAATCCAAGGATTGTCCTTTTGGATACCATAAACCAAAACAAGTAGTGCCGGCTAGATATCGAAGAATTCGTTTAACCGCAAGAAAATGAGATTGCATAGGCTGGGATTGAAATCGAGCACAAAGACCAACGGAAAACATAATGTCCGATCGAGAAGCGGTTAAATATAACAAACTACCAATCATGGCTCTATATAAGGAATCATCAATAGGTTCCCCATTTTCATCCTTATCAATTTTAATAGAAGTAGCCATAGGAGTAGTAGCATGTTTGCACTGATCCATCCCAAAGCGTTTTAACAGTTCTTTAGTGTATTTTTCTTGGCTTATAAAAATTCGGGCAGGTGTTTGCTTAATTTGAAAACCAAGAAAGAATGTTAGTTCTCCCATAAGGCTCATTTCAAATTCTTTTTGCATAATGTCACTGAATTGTGTGCATAATGATTCATTTGAGGCACCAAAAATAATGTCATCAACATATATTTGCACAACTAAGAAATCAGATGCATATGTTTTGAAAAATAAAGTAGAATCTGAATTTCCAATAGAGAAACCATTATCAAAAAGATATGTCTTGAGCCGTTCATACCAAGTCCTAGGTGCTTGTTTTAGACCATAAAGTGCCTTTTTAAGTTTATAAACATGATCGTCCTTTTCTGGTATTTCGAAGCCAGGTGGTTGAGCAACATAAACTTCTTCTTGTATAATGCCATTTAGAAATGCACTTTTGACATCCATTTGATATAGCTGAATGTTTTTATGGGCAGCAATAGCTAGTAACATCCTAATAGCTTCAAGTCTAGCTACGGGTGCATATGTTTCATCAAAATCTATTCCTTCTTGTTGATTATATCCTTGTGCAACTAACCGTGCTTTATTCCTTATGACTTCTCCTGCCTCATTAAGCTTGTTCCTAAAAACCCATTTAGTTCCTATGATAGTTTTATCTTGTGGTTTAGGAACTAAATCCCATACATCATTTTTAGTGAATTGATTTAATTCTTCTTGCATGGCTATTATCCAGTAATCATCCTTAAGAGCTTCGGATATTTTCTTTGGTTCAATGATAGAGACAAAAGCCATGTTTGCAACATCTTGGAAAGAGGACCTAGTTTTGACTTTATCATTTGGATCTCCAATAATTAGCTTTTGGGGATGATCCTTGATCAGCCTAGGTGTAGGTTGTGTTTCAACTGGAGGATCGGATGTGGGAGTTTTCTCATTATCATTGGGAATGGTTATAGTTTCAAACTGATTAGTGAGATCAATGATATCTAAATTTGTAGATTTGGATTCCTCATGAAAAGAAACATGAATGGATTCCTCAACTTTTCTAGAGATAGTGTTATATACCCTAAACGCTTTGCTAGAAGTAGAGTATCCCAAGAAGAATGCTTTGTGTGATTTAGAATCAAACTTGTCTCTATCATCCTTGGTGTTTAAAATGTAACATGTAGAGCCAAAAGTATGGAAGTAGTCAACTCTAGGTTTCTTAGAGTGTATTATTTCATATGGAGTTTTCTTCAAATGAGAGTGAACCGTGACTCTATTTAGCACATAACAAGCAGTGTTTACAGCTTCAGCCCAAAAGGTTTTAGGTGTGTTGTGTTCAAGCATCATGGTCCTAGCCATTTCTTGTAGAGATCGATTTTTCCGTTCTACAATACCATTTTGTTGTGGGGTACGTGGAGCAGAGAAATTGTGAGTATATCCCTGAGATGTACAAAAAGTTTCAAATGTATGATTTTCAAATTCGCCACCGTGATCACTTCTAATGGTACATATTTTATGTTGTAAAAGATTTTCAATCTTAGAACAAAATTGTATAAAGACATGAATAGTATCATCTTTAGTTGCAATAAAATGTACCCATGTAAATCTACTATAATCATCAACAATAACAAAACAGTATCGTTTACCACCAATAGATTGTGTTCGCATTGGTCCAAATAAATCCATATGAATTAATTCTAAGGATCTACTGGTGCTAAGTACATGTTTTGATTTAAAAGATGTTTTGGTTTGCTTTCCCATTGTACAAGGTTCACAATTTGCAACTTGATCAAAAGACAAAGCAGGTAATCCACGAACAAGATCATATTTTAATAACTTTTTAATAGCATGTGAACTAGCATGACCAAGCTTTTTATGCCATAGTTGTAATGTGTTTTCATTTGCAAGTAAGCATTTACCTACTACTGATTTCATAGAGTTTGGTTTAAGGATATAAAGATTTCCAACTCTATTTCCTTCATAAACAACAGTTGTAGTATTTTCTATCAATAACTTGCAGCAGGTTTTGTTAAATAACACATCATAACCACTATCACATAGTTGACTGACACTTATTAAGTTATGGTGCAATCCATCAACTAGTAGAACATTTTTGATTTCAAGATTTGTTCCAACATTACCTATTCCAACGATTTTGCCCTTACCATTGTCTCCAAAAGTGACCGTTCCACTTTTCTTTTCTTCAAAAGTTGAAAATGCATCCTTATTTCCGGTCATATGTTTGGAGCAGCCACTGTCAACGACCCATTCCTGTATTAGAATGTAAATTTTGGTACCCATGTGATGGTCCGATAAGGTTAGAAACTTTTTAATTTGCTGATGTGTATAAAGTTCTAATACAGAAAACCAGTCGGTCGACAATTGTTCGACCGATATCATTCTCGGTCGACAATTTGTCGATCGAGCAGGTTACTGTATTATAATCAAAAGACACAGAGAATTTCTCGGTTGACCAATTTTCGACCGAAATAAGTACTGGAAGATTTTCGATTTGTTAAAGACATCCAGTCGGTCGACAATACTTCGACCGACCCAGAGCTCGGTCGACAGTACTTCGACCGACGAAGTTTCTGTTTTAGTACAGCAATGCAGAAAAAATAATACTAATAAGCATAGCATTGTTTGTTGAGATAGGACAATATAAATTGCAAAAATTAAGTATTTTGTCATATCTCAACTACATTCCATTCTTCTAAGTTTGGGGTCTTGGGGTCCAAACTAAGTTGGACTTCTTAGTCTTGTAGGGGCATGAAAAACAGTAATGTCCAAGACGTAAACAGAAATGACAAGTAATAGAATCAACTTCATTTCTCTTTCTATCCATTGTGTTTTTGGGTACAAACATAGTTTGGATCTTTTTGGTTTGGTTTTTCTTTGGAACATATCCCAAACCTTTTCTTCCATTGAAGGTAGTACCACTTCTCAATATGTTATCAAGAATATCTTTTCTTCTTAACTCATAAAGTTCTCTTTGCAATTGAGCAATGTCATTCATCTTCTTATGTATATCTTTTCTTGCCTGGTCTAAATCAGAAAACAATGAATCCTTTTCTTTTACAATATTGTCATAGTCTGAATGATTGCACAAGATAGGTTGAGTTTGAAAAGCTTGTAGTTTGGCTAACAAATCAGTCTTTTCTTTTGATAGAAGATTAAGATTGGTTTCCAAAGTAAGTAGCTTTCTAGTGCAATCATCTAAAGATGTTTTTAAAGATACATTTTCAAGATCAATGTTATTCTTTTCAGAAGAGAGTTCATCTATTTTGGCAATGAGCTCATTATTTGATTTCATAGTCTTCTTTAGTTTCTTCTTGGCATCAACATACTTATCATGAGTTTCTTGTAAGCTAGCAACTAATTCTTCTTTAGGAAGATCAATAAGGCTTACCTCTTGAGAGTCTTCATTGTCTTCTCTTGCCATTAGACATTCCACATTTTCATCTCCACTTTCACTTTCACTGGTTTCATCCCATGCCGCTTTATAAGCTTTTTCTTTCTTCTTATGTGAGCTTTTCTTTCCCTTCTTTGCTTTGGGACATTCATTTTTGAAATGTCCTTTCTTTCCACATTCGAAGCACCTGGGAGTGGAAGAAGAACTAGAAATTTTATTAGATTTAAACCTTCTGTATTTCTTACCGTTGACTATCAATGCTTCTTCTCCTTCTTCTTCACTGGATTCCTCACTCTCATGTGAGGGAGCTTTTGATGCTTTGAGAGCCACGTCTTTCTTTGGCCCCCGTTGATGCTCATGTTCTCTTCTCTCTTCCTCTTCTAGGTCTGCCTCATGAGCTTCTAAGTTTCCGATGAGCTGCTCCATTTTGAGGCGAGTGAGGTCGTTTGCTTCTGCAATAGCTGTCACCTTTGGTTTGTACTTTGGAGGAAGAGATCGAAGTATTTTTGATACCTGATCCTCCTCGAGAACAGGTTTCCCTAAAGCACTTAAACCATTAACAATAGTAGAAAACTTTGAATACATTTCACTAATAGTTTCGTTTGGATCCATACGAAAATGTTCAAACTTGGTTTTAAGCAAACTAACTTTAGAGTTTTTAACTTGAACGGTACCCTCATATGTTATAGATAATCTATGCCAAATCTCATATGCGGTATCACAGTTTGATACTCTATTAAATTCACTTACTGAAATGGAACAATATAAAATGCTTACTGCCTTTGCATTTATTTGGGCCATTTTTACCGTATTAGCATCCCATAATGCGAAATCGTCTTGTGGGAGTGTGTATGGTGTAGATACCATTCTCCAAAGATCCCAGTTGATTCCTTGGAAGTAGAATTGCATCCTTCTCTTCCAGTATTGATAGTTTGTCCCGTCGAACGCCGGAGGTCTAGCAACGAGCGTTCCTTCAATGTTGAGGTTGTTGAGCACTCCATCCCCCATCTGAAAACCTCTAGAGGGGGGGTGAATAGAGTTTTATAGAGATTTTAAAATAATTTAAACTCAAGCAACCACAAAGAAAGATTGGACAAAGAGACACAAGGGTTTAGAGTGGTTCCTAGCCTTAGCAAATACTAAGGTAGTCAGTCCACTACCCGGTTGCTTACCCAACCGGGATTTGAAAAGAAATTATTTTATTACCTCGCAAGGACTTTACATAAAATACATTTCTTTTCCCTAAACCCTTCAAGCAGCCTTCACCTAGAAGTAATCGCCCAACTCGAAGCAGCCTTCCCTTGAAGTAGATGCACCAACACCCGTTGCACTAGCCTTCTGAAGTAGCTTCCCATGCGATAGCCTTCTTGAAGTAGCTTGAAGTCCCCTTCTCCACCTGAGAAGTCCACCCTCTCCAATCCGCAGCCTCCAACCCTAGGAGTAGCAAGGAGAGTACAAGGAATAAATAGGAACAAGAAAGAAATACAGAAATTACAATACCGTTGTAAGCACAAGGCTTGATTTTCCTATATCAAGTGTTTGGATCTCCCAACCAAGATATATAGCAATGTGATTATTATGTGTAGGAGATCCTAGTCTATAGGACACGAAACGGTAGCAATATGAATGTATAACAAGTGTGGGAATTGCACTATTGCTCTAAACAGATTGCCAATGTAGTGTATGCTCAAAGATTGCACAATTGAGTATGTAAGTATATTCTAATTTTGCTTGGTCTAGATTGGATGATAACATATTTTTTTCTTTTACTATATTGTCATAATCTACATGGGTGCATAATATGGGTTGTTTTTGAATATCATTTAATTTTGTAAGCAATTCAGCTTTTTCTTGACATAGAAGATCATAGTTTATTTCTAGAGTAAAGATCTTTACTTCACTGTTACTTAGAGATGATTTCAAGGTACGATTATCAGACATAATGCTGTCTTTTTCAAAACCAAGAGTATTCAATTTAGCATATAAATCGTCATTTTCGGATGTAAGAGCAAGAAGTCTAGCGTTTAGATCATCATTTTCTTTACTAGATTTCTTTAACTTCTTTTTGCATTCAACATATTTATTGTGTGTTTCTTCAATAATAGCAACTAACTCCTCCTTGGGTAAATCAAGCAAGCTTACCTCTTCTTCTTCTTCCTCACTTATTGTAGCAACGAAACACTCTTTATGTGCATCTTCTTTCTTTGACCTCCATGGACATTTAGACGTAGAGTGCTTTGTTCCTAAGCACCAATTGCAACTAGTCGAACTTTGGTCCATGCTCCTTTTCTTGTGGTTGTAGTCACCTCCTCCCTTTATCTCTTCAAGACCTTGTTAGGGCTCCTTAAAGCCTGCTCTGATACCAATTGAAAACCTCTAGAGGGGGGGTGAATAGAGTTTTATAGAGATTTTAAAATAATTTAAACTCAAACAACCAAACTAAAGATTAAGAAGAGGAACACAGGTGTTTAGAGTGGTTCCACCTTAGCAAATACTAAGGAGTCAGTCCACTACCCGGTTGCTTACCCAACCGGGATTTTGAAAGTACTAAATTTTATTACCTCTCAAGGATGTTACATAAAATTTACAATACTTTCTAAACACCCTTTGGACAGCCTTCACCTTGAAGTAGTCTTGCCAACCTCGAAGCAGCCTTCCTTGAAGTAACTTCAAGCTCCCCCTTGAAGTAGCCTTCCTCTCGAAGTAGCTTCCCGTCAAGACAGCCTTCTGAAGTAGTCCAAAGTCTTCCTCTTCACCACGAAGAGCTTCACCCTCTCCAATCCGCAGCCTCCTACCTGGAGTAGCAAGGAGAGTACAAGTAATACAAGGAACAAGAAAGGAATAAAAGAAAATACAACTTATCCTTGTAGCTCAAGGCTTGATTTCCCTAGATCAAGCGTTTGGATTTTCCTAGCTAATATGATGGACTTGTGATTGCTAGGGTTAGGAAAATCTAGCCTATAGGACGAGCTTGAGCTAAAGGGAAAATGGCCAAATGATCACAAAGCTCAGTTCACACAGATTGCACAAGAGGGCTCAAGTATTTTCTCAAGTATAGCAAGTGTAAGAAGTGTATTCTAGTGTCCTATGGCTTGTCCTATTTATAGGAATGACCTAAGTATGCTTAAGGACGTTCTAGACAACTTCTAGGGGGTTCCTAGTGCTTAACTAGCCGTTAGGAATAAGTTAGGCGCATTAGCAACGGCTAGTTAATTAATTCTGCAGTTGCTGTCAGAGACCATCTCGGTCGAGGACTTGTCGACCGAGTTGCCCAGTCGGTCGAGGATTTGTCGACCGACAGGCTCTCTGAATTAACGTTGATTTGCAACTGTCAACTGCTGTGTCTAACGGCTACTTTTGGTCAATCTCGGTCGAGAAGTTTGTCGACCGAGAGTGTCTCGGTCGAGGAGTGTGGTCGACCGAGTTTGACTCTGTTTTCAATCTTTTAATTAAGATACTAAGTATGTGCATGAGTGTGCATTATGTGATCTATTAGAAGGAGATGACCTAACTAAGTGTGGTGTTTAGCTAGGGAAAATCCAATGCTTGATTTACATGCGATTCTAAGTACTTGTACATTATAATTCTGTACAAGTTTTTACAATGATTACATTTGCATGAAAATATAAATACTTCATGTTGGATTTCCCTTATAGTTGTGTCATCCTGCACACTCAAGTAGCTCGTCAGATAAATAAGAATGAAATGTTTTTCAAAATCAAAACAAAGGGATTTTATAGATGTCCATTTAGCCAACATGATATTGCAGTGACTGGTTTGGTTTTTCCTATTCATTTTTTTATGTCATGTTGTCATCATTTTTAGTCCAACTGGTTCAACCACTCCGGTTGAACCCAACTCAATCCGGTGGAGTGGTTGAACCCAACTCAATGCAGTTTGTTTCAACATCGGTTCGACCATCGGTTCATTTTTGAAACATTGGTCACCCACATAATACTCCTTTTGTGTAATGGAAAAGATAACCAACTATTTGTTAATTAATAAGTGGCCAATTAATAGGCCGGCTTTCCATAGTATGAGAAATTATATAGAGATCCTCAAGATAAATGTTTCCAGTCTTTGACTTTGTGAAGAGAACATTGGCAACGATCGTGTGCATGATCATCCATGGTCCAGAGTGAACTACATATGCTTTGGATTGCCCAGATTGGTACCAGAATTGACCTATCGACTTTTCCCAGTACTTAGAGGAATCAAAACTTGAATCCTCCTTTTCAAGAATTCTAGAGCAAGCCTTAGTGGCCTCTTCATCCGACCCATAGAAAATCTTATTCAAGATATATTTTGTGAGGATAATATTGATGTTGATAATACAAACCTTCAACTGTCGATATCCACTTGTGGGATCTTCGGCCTATTTGTTCTAGACTTCTTGCATAAAGGACATGAATTCCATTGTCTCCTCTACATAGGTTTTGCATTTGGAGATACATAGATTGGCTATGTTGGATTTGGTTAGTAGATCTTTAACTCTTGCCTTGATCCCAATCTCTTTAAGAGCAGTCAAAGAGACAAAGAGGGTGGGTTTGAAAGTCCCTTTCATCAATGCCTTGTATGTCTCGAGTTGGTCCTTGTTGTGAGGCATGAGTGTTCCACAATAGGGGAGGTCTAATTGCGAGCCCTGAGGTGCATCTGGTTTGGGCTTATTAATTTGATCTCTCTTGTCACCTTCAGTGGAGGAATGTTAAGAAGGGGTCTCTTCTCTCCTCTCTTGGATAGGCCTCCAGCGACCTAGATGGAACTATCTTGGTGAGACATCACTGTGAATAAAGGTAAATGAGAGTGATATTAGACATGATATAAGTCACAAGTGTATTGAATGTTTCAACAGGAATGTTGATAGTCAAAAAAGGTTGACTAATCTAATCTTTGATAATAGAATAAGGGAAAATATGCCTATTGAGGCCTTATGTTGATAGAGAAATTGGTGTCGATAAAAATCAAAAGCAAAAGCATCAATAGATTTGTCGACCAAGAAGATTGACAAGGTAAATACCTATTGAATGGATGTATATCTAAGTGAGGTTGATAGAAAAGGCACTTTGGTGTCGGTTGGAGGTTATCGATTGAAAAGTTGACAAAAATGTTGATAGTCAATGATGAGAGTGGCAGTTCTTCACTTTGATTATGATGTGGTAAGTAATTCTTATTGTGGCTATTATATTTATAGTCGAGGCTTAAGGTCGGTGAATTGTAATTAGGTACACAGATAGCAGATATGGATCTGTCTAGTTGGCTATCGATGAGATAGATTGACAGCCATGTTAGCAAGGTCGATAGTGTTGTTGACTAGGTGAGTCAACAACTCTACAAAGTTGGTGATTTTGACCATGGTGTCGAATGATCGTCGACAGCTTAAAATTCATTGATGAGTGGTGTCGATAGATGAAAGGCATTTACTATTGATCTCAAATCTCAACATGAATTGATAGTTAGTTGAATGTTTAAAGGGGTCGACATGTGTGTTGATGACGCTATCGAAAGTTGCATCGATAGGGCAATCAAAAATACTCTTAGTAAAGTCAATAAAATGGATCAGAATTTAGGTCGACGGATCACACTAAAGTGATAGTCATCCAATCATCATTTTGGAAAGAAAATAGTGGTCCATCTTAATTTCTGATGGAACACAATTATAGAATTAGTGTTTTGTAAAGGAAACAAAAATGGCAAGGAAAACAAAAGCAATTGTTTAAGAAAGATGATTCATGGGTTGCCTCCCAAGTAGAGTTTGTTTATAGTCATGTATCTTAACTCTTGGATATATTATTTGGCATCCGACACACTTGGCAGCTCCATATCTTCCTTTCTAATGATGGTTTCATCTTCATAATATGTCTTCAAGTGGTGGCCATTGACTGAAAATGTTCTTGACTTCTTGTTGTAAATATCCATCATCCCAAAAGGATAAATAGTTGTCATTGTAAATTGGCCAGACCAACGGGAGTGAAGTTTTTCAAGGAAAGGTTGATACAAAGGTAGATCAAGTGATTGATCTACCACCCTTTTAGTTGATCAAGCAAGAGGTCGACAGCCAGAGGTCGATAACCCTTCTCCTTCCTTTGATCTTGTCTTTGCACAAGCAGTTCTATCAGATCCATGGATGGTAGTGTATTGAGCCACCAAGGAAGAGGTCGATAGTCAACTTGGTTGACAAAACTAGAATGGTTGATATCTCTCATCTTTGTTCTCTAGAACTTGGTGGCAGCCTTTTGGCTTATTGACTCTAGATCCAAGATTCTCTAAAGTGACATCTTGGGGGCTTATTTATAGGCTTTGGTTGGTGCCTTGTCGATCTTGATTGGTCCACATGGCATCGACCTCTCATATCCTTCTACTGACATTCATGGAAATAAGGTGATTCTTCAACAGGTCTTTGTCTATTGACAATAGTGTCAATCTTTTTGTGTGTCGACAGATTGACTCCTCGAAAGGAGTCCATCTCTCTTTGAAGTTGTTGATAGAAATTTTGATAGGTTCAATGATATATGGCTCCTCAATTAAGATATAGAGGGCTTCTTCATTGATAGGGTTGTCGATGGATTCGTTCGATAGCTAGCACTCAACAAGGTCTATCGACGCAAACGTCAATAAGATATATCTGTCAAGGTTCCCATGATAATTGCATCGATCCTTTGGATGAAAGTTTATCTGTCGACCCAATTATTCGATGGTCATTAGGATTCTGTCGAACATTTGATGATTACTCATCCATTTCACACAGAAATGTACTAAATTCCTTCAAATATCAATAAAACTTAATTAAAACCTAACATTTGGTAAATTGAAGTTATAATGAATAAAACTAAAAATCCAAACAATGATTGTAATGATTTTTATTATTAAAAATGCTATAAAAAGTGCATTAAAATTGATTTTATCAACTCCCCAAACTTGGAATTTCTCTTGTCCTCAAGCTAATGGAATCATCATTTAATCTACCAAGCAAGCAGAATCAATATTTTACTAAAAATAAAATTTTATACCAACCTATTATCAAAACTATTCACTTTTTCATAAAATGACCTAACTTATCAAGAACGTTATTTTCTAAAAGTTTCTTTCATTGATTTGTTCCTAATTATTTTTGGGTCATGCTCTTATCTCCAACATATGTCACTTTTCAAAGTAGCTTTCACTCTCATCAAGATATTATGTGGAAGAAATAGGTAGGCATAAGTCTTATGGATACCACATCTTCTTTTTTGGGTCATTAAAGTATAGGTCTATTTAAATGGGCAAATGATACATGCATTCCAAACCAGTTGGTTTTTTAGCATTAACTTCACATCCTAAGTATCATTGCCCTAGATTTTAATACCTTTAAATGAACACCATTGGAATTGAGGTAGTATTTCTTTAGAGACTAACAAAATTTACAAATATGTGTTCATGAGCACAACATTACACCATTTCCATAGCTCCACATACATCACAACTCTTTGATTCTTTTTTATTCCTTACTCTTTTGTGGGATTTTGCTAAAAAATAAAATTTGGAGGAAGAAGGAAGGTAGCTCTTTCTTTATTCTTAATATGATTTTTGTATTAACTAAATTGATGACATCTTGAGGTTAAAATCAAATGAGAGGAATAAATGACATTTTTCTAAGAGAAAATCACAAAAGTAATATCAATAACAAAAAAGATTCCACCTGTGATATCTTGTAATTGTACAAAAGGGTATAGTTTGAACGCAAACTAGATTCATTGTAGCGGGAGTTTTCGATTGTCTACATCTTCACGACTTTATACAAGAAAATATTTTCAATTTTTTTATGGAAATTAAGAAAGTAAATGCTAAAAAGGAAGAAACAAAAGTTTGTGTGATACTATGGATACCTATCTCAGCGGTTTACACCCCCCCCCAAACATACAACACAAATTGTTCTTAGAGTGTGCAAAAGAAAGAAGAAAAATGTAAGACGTGAGATATTTAGCAGAGGATAATGGTTACCCATGAATACTAAAGCACCAACATAGGATAATTTCCTTTGAGGAAATGATAGTTATTGTTACACCTGCATCCCACAATTACCACTAATCATGAATTTAGGGCATAAGTTGGAGGATTATACTTGATACAAAGTTCACTCTCTTTTTTTTCTTTGTTTCAACTCTTTTGTTTTCTCACATCCAATCACATAAACAAACTTTACAAGAGAATTAAACTTTGATTACACTAATATGATCTCAACATTAATGATACACATTCTTACATTCATTATGTTTCTCACACTTCCATGTACATACAACATGATAATCAGATACATTCTCTCTTATTAAGGAAATAAAGATACAAAACATAATTTACAACTTTCTCACATCTATACAAGGACCTAGAGTGACAGGGACCGACTAAAATAAACTAATCTCATACTTAACTCATGTGGTACATCTACTATGATGCTTTGACCTTCTTCAAGTCCACATGGTTTCCCTAAACATTGTGAGTCGAGGGGTGAGCCTACTCACTCAGTGAATGAGTACTTCAGAGAAATAGGCTAAAGCACTGATATAATTACAATTATACTTTTGAGCTACTGATATCAATTATAATAGTAGTAAGCTCTAAAGAGACTAATTTTTCACACACACAAATATGGCATAATACTCTAGACATCTATAAGAGTGAATCAATATATGAACATGCTTGATTGATTATAAAGCGAACTAATAATTAAAAAACATACAAAGAATAATTGACTAACTGCACACACTTGTTTAACCTCTCATTCATCTTATTATGCCCTAAACCCACATGAGGTGTACCACAACATGTGAAGAAATCACAGCAAGCTACGATCTCACTGTACATGGCTTAGAAGCATGCCCGGGTCCCTCAGCCTATCTCTTGAGTAAGACCTTGTCTGCAGTGGGCCTCAGCATGTCTGCCTCTCGGAAGCTAATGGGAGCGGCTGGATATCTCAGATTCCACCTCTCAACATGGGTACTCAGGCAGTGAGTCAAAGCCCTTACGCTTATTGTGCATCAGTGGACCTACTGACCACTGATCACTCAACATGTAACACAGGTACCACCGGAATCCCCAGTTGGTGTTGGGTACCACATAACTGTAAGGATTTTGCCCTACTGGTCAAGACCCCCACACCCTACTGGTGTGTTCCGACTTATCTCGATCTGGACTACCTCCAATCGGGAAACTGTTTCCTCCTCACAGTACAAGCCTCATCTTACAAGGATTCTATAGTGTTTAGGGCATCTACATATCTAATTTACTCTTTAAATTCACAATTCAATCATCACATTAACATATCTTAGTTCAACTTTGTAAGTCGTTCATTTCATAAACCATCTGATAACATTTACCACAATTAAACTGTTAAGCATAATTACATCTCATAGTGAGAAACATTAATATCACAATCGAACACCCTATCCTTAGGGTTTCATTTACGTCTTTCACTTATCGCATGACTCGCATAAACATTTAATACATCATAACATCATTCAATAAAGATTCCTCTCAATATTTCACATATAATCAAATATATATGTGTGTGTGTGTGTTTGAAACCCTGTAATGAAATGAAATAGGTTTTCCATGCCATTTTTTTTAGTAAGGTGAATATATTAAACCAAAAAGGGGGTGTATAGTAAATTATACAACAGAGCAAGGCACCCTAAGATGGGCCCAAAGAGTTGTACATGGGGACTAACTACAAAAACCCCAGTAGATGCATGTGTTCACCTCGAGATTACACAAAATCTCAGGTTTACAGAAAATGCACCATTTTAATTCTTTAGCTAAGTGCTCAAGCAAATCCTCAGGCTTGTTCTCCTTATGCCCATGAATCCTATTGTTCCTTTCATACCATATGAGGTAGCTGGTCCCTGTGATGCACATGTTGGCAAAGCTTCTCACTGCCTTTGTCTAGTTAGTTTTTCCTATTGTCCACTCAAAGACCTCCTCTAGAGAGGAAGGTATGTCCTGCCCCCACCCATTCCTAAGGCATACAATCTTCTACAGCTGTTTGGTCCAACTGCATTCAAAGAAAAGTTGCGGTCTTGTTTCAGCAACCACCTTGCACAGAGCACATTTGTCATTAACCTCTAAGCCCCATTTGATCATTCTGTCTTTCGTCGACAGTCTATCAAGAATGGCTCTAAAGTAGAAAACGCTCCATTTAGGGTAGTGCGCAAAGCCCCACAGGCTGTCGGCCCACCCCGGAGTGAGGACAGTGCCAGTACTGGTGTTGATCAATGTTGAGCTGTCAGATAAGGACCAAACACCAAAAGAGTCAACAACATACTGGTCCCGATTATCCTAGACCATCTTGCACATCTCCCTCCAGACTCAGGAAGGTTTGGTATTCTCTTGACTATGCAAGCTCTTCCCATGTCATCTACTCATCTAGCTAACCCAAATGTTCTCCTTTTATTTCATGAATTTCTAGACTCTTTTACTGGTCCCCATGTGCAAGAGTTCCTCAGGTCCCAGGATCTGTAGGCCTCCTTCAGTGTACAGTCTTACAATCTTGTTCCAAGCAATGGAGTGGGTCTTCCCTGTCCATATGAAGTTCACAGTGATGGACCTTATTATCTGTGCCACCGATGCCAACATCTCCCCCATGCTAGCCCAAAATCTAACCATAGCCTGAAGCACGGTTCGGACCAGAACCAACTTCCCATCCATCGATATGTGCAGCTCGCTCCAATTTTCGACTTTGCATCTGACATTGTCAAGGCAATCTTTAAAGTCCAAAGTTGAGCCCATGCCCTCCATGAGTGGGTACCCCAGATATTTTTTTGGGAAGGCCCCACTCTCCATGCCAATGGCATCCTCAAGCCTGCCCCTTCTATTATCACAAGATTTAGAGAAGAAGGCGCATGATTTAATGGCATTGATGTAAAGCCCTGTGAGCCTACCAAACTTGTGAAGGACCAAGATATATTCTTTGAGTCTCTTGACATTGCCCACAAAGAACAGTAGGACATCATCTGCAAAAACAATATGTTTCATCACCTTAACTCCCTTGACTTTGTAGGTTTTGATGTGCCCACTTTCTTCTGCATGATTAATAAGTCCTGTCAACCCCTCCATGGCCAAGGTGAATAAGAGGGGGGATAGAGGGTCACCTTGGCACAACCCATTGGATGAAGGGAATAAACCAGCAGGGGAACCATTCACCAACACTGAGAAAGTGCAAGTTGTGATGCACTGTTTGATCACCGAAATCCAACCAGGGTTGAACCCCATAGTCTCCATGATACCCCACAAGTAGCCCCAATTCACATGATCATAGGCTTTGCTAATATCAACCTTCATGCACGCCTTGGCTGTAGAATATTTCCTATTGAAGTCATTTAGAAACTCCATGGCTAGAAGGGAGCAGTTCGACATACTCCTACCTTTGATGAAAGTGTTCTGGTTCGATGATATGATGTTTGGTAAAACTCTGCTCAGACATTTGGCAAGGAGCTTGACAATGAACTTATAGAGTACAGACCAGTAGGCGATGGGCCTGTAATCAATTATCTCTCTAGCATTTCTGGTCTTGGGTATCAACTTGATAAAAGAATGATTCATAGCCCTAACCATGGCCCCTCCACGCAGAAACCATCTCACTGCATTGCACATGTCTTTTCTTATTGTTGTCCACATCATTTGGAAGAAACGTCTATTAAAGTCATCATGCCCAGGGGCCTTTGAGTAATGAATTGAGAAGGTGGCTTCTTTGATTTCCTCATTTGTGGCCTCTTTGCAAAGGGATTCATTCATATCATCTGTGACTTTCCTACTCAGGTTCCCATCATCAATTCTGGTAGAAAGCAGTTTGTCGGTGCCTTTCTTGTACAAGCCCTTAAAGAAGAGAGTATCCTGATCAGCAATCTCCACCCAGCTGTCAACCATTTCACCTTTATCATCAATCATCTCATAAATGGTGTCCTGCAATTCTTTCTTCCTAATGGCAGCATGATACACCTTGGTATTGCGATCGCCATCCGCAATCCACTTTAACCTGCTCCTTTGCCAGAGAAGCAGTTCCTCCACTTTCTCCAATTTCTTTACTCTGTCCTCCATCTTCATCTCAACTTCCATAGCCATCTGGGAAGTAGGATTCAGCCTTAGATCTGTTGCAGCCTTGTCATAGTCTCATCTGGCTTTGTGGAGGAGGTTGGGTAGGCTCACCTTCTCTTTCGACCATCTCTTAATTGCTTTCTTCGTACACTGAAGCTTCTTCAACACAACATAAAGAGGATTACCCTCTATATGTGTTTTCCAAGCTTCCTCCACCATTTCTTTGAAGCCATCCCATTCACACCTCAAGTTGAGGAACCTAAAAGGGCGGTTAGGATGGGAGGAGTTTTTAACATGTACTTGCATCCAGGCGTGGTCACTGAAGTGGTGTGACCCAAGCTTGATGGCCACATTAGGAAACATGCCCAACCAGGCTGTGTTCACAAGGCCTCTGTCCAGCATACTTGATATCCATCTTCTTGGTGCCTACTTATTAGACCAAGTTGTCAGCCCCCCCGATGGTGTTGAGTTGATGAAGACCCACCTTATCCATGGTATAGTTTAATTTGTTTAGGATTCTATCAGGGACTCTCTTGCCTCCCACCTTCTCTTTAGTGCTCCTTGTGGTATTGAAGTCCCCCAGAACCAACCAGGGGACTTCATCTTGTGTTGTGGCCTCTATAGCAGGCCACAACCTATCATGATCCTTCTCAATATTTTCGCCATATACTGCAGGCTGTATACAAGAAAACCCTCTATTATTTAAGCAACTCAGAGTGATGATTTGGTCTGTGGAATTGATCATCTCGATATGACATTGGTTGGTATGCCACCCTATGAAAATCCTTCCTCCATCAGCTTTCTCCAGGTTTGAAACATAGTCCCAATGGTTAGGGAAGATGGAACTTACTCTCTCCATCACTATCCTTCTTATTCTGGTCTCGAAGCAGCACACAATCTTAGCTTTGATGTTGTTGAGAATTTTCCTTAGCCTGCTTTGTGAACCATGCAAGGAAGCTCCTCTAACATTCCAAGCTAGAATGGTCATCTTTAATTTGTTTGGTTGGTTGACCCTCCTCCAACTGACTTAGATTTGGGTCTGCCCTTGGGCTTGGTTGTCGACCTTCTAGTGTTTTGGGGACTCCGAATGTAGGTTCCCCCTATATCTCCATCATCTTTGACTTCTTGGTCCTGGTTAAGGACCTCGAACTGGTTACCTACTGTAAGCTTTTTGGTTGCCCCAACAGATCATTAGTCGTAGCAGCCTGCTCAACCACCGATTTTTTGATCAGCAAGTCAGCAGATCCATCGCCTGGTTATGCATCATTATCTTTTGATCCACTGGGTTCCGCCTCGTCATGTGGGATTTCACCATCCTCGATGGCCACAAGAACATATTTGTTCTTATTGGTGGAGAGCACCTTCTCTGATCACCTTTCAAGGTTTGCCTAAACCCTGTGAAGGTTGGCATTCCTCTTAGGGGGTTTTTGTCCCCTTTTCTTTGGTCGCCTTGTCTCAGGGGTAACTATTGGGGGTGAAAGGAGTGGTGAGGCTCGTCTCTCCCCAGGGCATCCCCCATTGTTGTGCCCAAACACCTTGCAGGTGTCGCAGCGATCTGGCAAGGCCTCATATCTGACTTTGACCTCCCATTCACCATCGTCAGGTAATTCAACCATAACCTCAGGTGCCGGCTCCTTATCAGTAGAGATATCTATACAAAACCGGATGCAACCAAGCAGCGAGCCATCCACCCTCCTCTTTATGGCCCTTGGTTCTCCGATGGCATGCGCAATTACATTGATTTCCCTAACCGACCAATGCTTCCCCACATCTGATAGTGACACCCAGACTGGGACCGTCTTCATAGCAGTCTTCCTGATATCTGCCTCAGGGGACCAGGGTCTAACCAGCACCAGCTGGTCGTCGAAGAACTATGGTCCTTTGCTCATAGTCGCTTGGAGATCCTTCCCATTGGCAAACCGAGTGAGAATAAGCCCATTTGCCAAGTTAAACACCTCCAACTCACCCCTCGGCCTCTAAGACCTGATCATCCAGCCTTTGAGTTCCATTCACATTCACCGAGGTCCCCACAATTTGAACAATTGTGGAGAACTTGTGATACTCATCCATCTCCTTCATGATTAGTCATGTGAACCTAGTCCACCTCCACTTGTCTCCTTCTTTGCTAAAAGGCTTCTTAGGATCAGCGGTGATGCTTCCACAAATTTGCATCGTAGGTCCTTCAACCACATTGGCCCAATCCCTAGCCACTGTGACATCAGCCCCAAGAGCGCTCCATTTGTCAATCACAGCAACACTGACCGCCTCACCCGGAGGAATGGCGCCCGCCGTCCCTCCCCCCGCCATGTCGCCCTAGATGAAGAGAGGGATCAGAGCGGAAACTTTAGAGAGAGAGAGTTGTGGTTCAATTTTTTTTCTTTTTTTTTCCATGCCATTTACTAAAACATCATACATCAAGAATAACATTGAATCAAGATGTCTACTTGTAAACCTCCAACTTTCCATTCATTTAGGGTTTCACCCGCTTACTGATATATCAAGAAAACATTGATATCACAAATGAAATCCAAGATCTTATCTGATATATATGTAATACACACACAAATAAAATAATCATACGTAACCAAGGAGATTCAACTAGGCAAACTTATTTATTCAATTATACATCAATTTCAATCATAACTGAAAATCTTAGATTTTAGTATATTCATGTAACCTCTACAATTACTTTAAGAATTCTCATTTAGATGGATTGCAATCATTTCTAATGTGATTTCATAATCTGAAATTCAATACAATAGAGAAATAATCCATTTCATAACATCTTACAGAAGCTAGATCTAAAAAGGCAACTTAGTGTTTGTACTCGCATACCAAGCAATTGAAGATTCTTTATGATTTAAATCCTTTTTGTGCAATCTACTATTTAAAGGAAGTACCCACTCACCCTAAGGTGTGAAAACACCTTAAAAATGTAGTCCACCTCTAAAAATCTTGAATCCATACAAAGACCCTAGAAATCAGTGATTTCTTCTTCCTTTTAGCCCTAAAGAAGGTCTGTTGTAGGTAGAAGATGAAGGTCAGAGGTTAACCCAAACCTCAAAATCACTGGACTAAGGATCTTGAGAAATGGGAAATGAAGAGAAGGAAGAATCAAGGGCTAAACCTACTTACCAAGTTGAATCTATAGCAACCTCTTTGGATTTCCTCCGTTCATCACGTTCTTCCCCAAAAATCGCCCCAAAAATCACCTACCATGTTTCCCTCTCTTATAACAAGGTGTCTGGGATGATAGAGGATTGAATCTCGGTTCTAACACACTTCATTTTGTTATAAAAAAGATAAGTATTGCTCGAGATATGATCGTCTTACGATTGGCTGTCTAGACGGAATTGGTCGCGGTCGCGGTGTCGACGCAGCGTCGGTTTCATTCTTTTTTTTGTTAGATTCAAAATTAAATTTTATCCTACAATATTATTTTGATTATGTTCTCAAATAAAAAATCATTTATTAATTATTTCCTTCAATGTCATTAACTCTCTTCTTGCATACATGTATGGGGTTAATGATATATTAACTCCAACTTGGATCTTTATAGTATGTTTAAGTCATGATTATGAGTTGCCCAAACAAATATTTAAGGTTACCAAAGTTAAGATAAAGCACAACATAAAATATTACTAACAAAATTATGACAAGCATTATGATTATCTTAAATCTCTAGGATTACCAGCAAAGCTAGGAATGGGTTGTAACAATTCTCCACCTCTAATAAAAATATCATCTCAAAATTTCTAAAAGAGGAAAAGATACTTATTAAACATCTTTGATTCTACCTTACAAGTAACTTCTTCTATACATGATTCCTCTGAAGAACCTTTACTAGGGGTATCTCTCTCCATTTAAGCTTTCAAATACTACAGTCTAGAATTTTATTTTCAACATTGAGTCATTTGTTCCTCTTCAAATCACAACTTTTAAAATATATAAAATGTGTGAAACATAATTTCCCATCTCATCATCAAATAGTACTATTCACTTGCCATTTATGAGACCACACTAGTCATCATATAAATTTTTTTCTTAATATCATAGGGTATCAACCCTTATCAACACAACAGGATTACACCTCATCCAGGGCTCAACCATGCCCAAAGGTCATTAAGACCATCATATTTTTCCTTGCAAGATCGTCGTTATCTTTGCATGCCTTATAACAAGGCTCAACAACATCACTTATATATAATACACCATATCAACACAATATTGCATTAATGAGCTAGGAGATATTCATATACAATCATAGCAGGGTTGTATTAACATTAAGAACATTTCTTTATTACATCAACATGCAAGAAATCTAGATATGATTAAACCTCATCATATTTATCACAAGAAATGAAGAAATTTTCTATCCTGATTGGGACATATTCTACTTCTCTAACCGGCTTGGTGAAGGAATTGCTTGCCAACTGAATCCTCATATTAGAGGTAACAATGTCTGTGATGCCCAATCTGGTGGCCAAGTGGAATAGCATGAGGCTAATGATGTCCCCCAAATCTGTGAGACCATATAACCCACTATGAGAGAGGGGATGGTAAAATCTCTTGGATCCTTCGATTTTGATGGAATGACAGATTGATAGAAAGTAGATGCCATCCTTACAAGCCATACTATCTCAACCTCACCTCTCCTTCTCTTCTTCATAATGAGATCCTTTAGGAATTTGGCATATCTAGGCATGTCATCTATGACATCTAGAAGAGGAATATCTAGGTGTATTTTCTCGATGATGTCTAAGAAGTTGGTGTACCTTTTCTTCAGTTGTTCCTTGATGAAGCGATGAGGAAAAGTTTCTCCTGAGGAAATCTCAGGCGATCTAAGGGATGGAATAGAATCAGATACCCCTTTAGACTTCTTTGTCATTGGAATTTCTCCCTTGTTGATGTTACCCTCTTCAATTGGAATCACTTTTGGAAGTAGCGTAGAAGAGGTATTTCCCTGGTGAAGCGTAGCTATCCTGGAAGTTTTATTCTTTGGGTTTTGCATAGCACTTGAAGGGAATTGTTTGGTTTCCCGCCCGATAGAAGCGACTATGGAATAAAGTTATTGATAAATCATCCGATTGTAGTGTTGCAGATCACTTATTTGAGTGTTCATAGTACCCAATTGTGTTTCCATGTTTTCCATCATATTATTGTTGCTCAGTAGGCATTCTCCCAATTTCAGTCAAGGAATGCAGTTTAGTTATTAATTTCGGATGTTGTTGAAATAGACTTGGTATTTGTTTTCCATTGAAGTATCCTTATTGAAGTTGAGGTTGAGATCTATTCTGTTGAAAACTAGGTGGATTTCCTCTTCTAAATACTTGTCCCCTTCCCAAAGCTTGAGATATATGAATAAGTTGAAAAAAGTTCTCTACTACAGAAGTATTCCCACAGGAAAATCTTGGATGATTTGGTAGCTTGTAATTCACATAAGATACATTCTTAGTTTGAGTATCTTCTGCTTCGTGAGTGTAAATACAGTGTTCTATACTAGACCTCCTTCTCCACAAGTGACACATTTTACAGTCACCTTAGTAAAATATCTTGAATTGGCTTCCTTCAGATTCTAGACATTGGTCGCCATCTTGTCAAATTTATTATTCAATCTTTCGAGTAACTTTAAACCTATAGAAGTACTAAATGTCAATATAGGTGTTGTAGATCCTCTATCATAGTCTCATCCTTCTTGAAGCACGACTATATTATTGATGATTTCTTTTGTGGTTTCTGTGTCATTCTTCATTAAGTCGCTACGAGATGCGGCACCTAGAGATGTAATTTCTATGAAGGTGAGACCTTTATAAAAGGTGGTGATGATAAAACCTTCATCGTAGTCATGATTTGGGCAATCTCTTAAATACTCCTGATATCTTTCCCATGCGACGTACAAACTCTTAGAGGGTTTCTACTTAAAACCAGTAATATTGTGCTTTCATTCGACGGTCTCCTCAGTAGGATAGAACTTATTCACAAACACTTCAGACACTTGTCACCAAGATGTGATCCCTATTTAGGGAAGGTACCACTATAGAGCCTTGTCTTTTAGAGATAAATGAAAACCCTTCATATATATGACTTCTTGTGGGACCTTGTTCATCTTGAGGGTGTCGCAGATATTTTTAAAAGTATCAATATGATGATATGGGTTTTCTTCATTAGAGTTTCCTCCAAAGGTATGGTGTTGAATCATACTAATGAAAGTAGGCTTTAAATCAAAGTTTGTTGTTGGTATGTGAGGGAGGACTATAGGTTCCCTATTATCATTGACACATCCAGTGACTAATGATCGAAGTTAGGGCCTATTTTCTAGAGCGTCGCCAGCAGATGGTGGTTGTGATGTCATTGGATTGTTAAAGAGAATATATGCCTCTAGAAATTCAGAAAGGAACTCCAGCTTTGAAAAAGAGTTCATGATTAACTACCTACAAATAAAATATTGAACAGATCATAGTCAAAGACTGGTAATGTAAACAACACTTCAGTAAATGTATAATATAAATGAGTTGCTAATAAACTTTTTGCAAAATTTAAAAGCAATGAACAATACTAAATAGACCACAGGTTCTTAAATATTATTTGTTGCCATATCCCCAACAATAGGATAAAATTAATTCCCGCCTATCATGCAGGTGACTAGGGTTCAATCCCGGCAACGGCGCCAAAAGTTGATCGCTCGTTTTCGTGGGTCAAAAGTGTAAAATGATTGTCCAGTTAAAGATATCAGACTTAAAATTTATACCCGATAAAAAGAGACATCCTCAACTCAATACGGAGTCTATTATAGCAGTACAGGGTCAAACACAGGGATAAGGAGAATAATAGAATAAGAACAAAATGATCTTGTCTTAGTCTAGACTAACCAATTAAGTTAATTTGATGGTGTTCCATCTAAGGAACAAGTTAATCTAATTGAGCAGTAAAAAATTAGATAAAACTAAGGGAAATAAATAAAGATGAACTAGGAAACAATGATAAAAGAGACTTGGATTGGGTTTCACAAATCAAGCCAACCACAATCATGTAAAACCTTCACTCCTAATATATATATGTTATCTACTCATTTTGAAAACATACATAATAGATATATATTCCTTCCTTCTCTTGAGATCCAAGCAGATTTTTATCTAAGGGGTTCTCTCTCTTGAGATAATAACCAAAAGATTAAGAAAAAATCATATGACTTTTGTTATAGAAAATCCTCACTCTCTTGTCTCGTTACTCACCTAAACTCCATATCTCATTGAAATCATTCTCTCAAACAATATTCTAATCAAACATCAGAAGAAGTTATCTAATCAACAAACGATGCTATAAAATAAGAGTATAAGAACAAAACATTAAGGAACATATGTCATAAAATAGAAGAATGAACAATTAAATGGTTGGAAGGGACTGATAGCTACTCTCAACCCAAGTTATAGAGTTTAGCCATGCATGGAACAAGAAAAAAATAGATTACAACTTGAATGAGTCATGATAAAGAAAAGAAGAGAAAGACGTTCATGCAAAGGTAGATCGAGTGATCAATCTACCAACCTTTTGACTGATCAAGCAATAGGTCGATAGCCCTTTCCCTTCCTTCGATCTTAGTTTTGTACAAGCAGGTTTGTCATATCCATCGAGGGTAGTGGATTGAGCCGTCAAGAAAGAGGCCAACAGCTAGCTCAGTAGATAGAACTAGACTAGTCGATATCTCTCATCCTTGGGCTCTGAAACTTTTTGGCAGTCTTTTGGCTTGTTGACTCTGACGATCCAAGATTCTCTAAAGTGACACCTTGGGGGCCTATTTATAGACTCTGGACGGTGTGTTGTCGATATTGATTGGTCAGCATGGCATCGACCTCCAGTATCCTTCTATCGACATTCATGGTCAAAGAGGTGATTCTTCGATAGGGTTTTTTCGATCAACAATAGTGTCAATCTTTCTGTGCATCGACAAAATGGCTTCTTGACAGGAGTCCATGAGTCTTTGAAGTTTTCAACAGAACTATCGACATGGTCATTAATATTTGGCTCCTTGATGAATACGTCGAGGGATTCTTCATCGACAAGGTTGTTGATGGATTAATTTGATAGCTGGCACTTGACAAGGTTCTATTGACACATATGTCGATAAGATGTATTTTTCAAGGTTCCCACAATAAGTGTGTGGATCCTTCGAATGAAAGTTTATCTGTCGACCCAATTGGTCGAAGGTCAGCTGGAGTTTGTTGAACATTTGATGATTACACATCGATTTCACAAAGAATTGTACTGAATTCCTTCAAATATCAATAAAACTTAATTAAAACCTAAGATTTGGTAAATTGAAGGTAAAATTAATAAAATTAAACATCTAAACAGCAATTTTAATTATTTTAATTATTTTTATTATGAAAAAGCCAATGAAAAGTGCACTAAAGCTGATGTTATCATAATGCAATGATGATACAATCATGAATGCATTTCTGGTAGAGGAGGGGATCATTCCAACAGTAGTTTTTAGGGTTGAAACAGAACTTTTTCTCATTATAGGTAATATCTGGAGGAAGTTTGTGACATGCCAGATAATTACAAATATTTGTGAACCATAGTATGTTAGGCTCGATGGTATTTGGTATCACTAGTGATTCATCATGATATTTGTCATTAATCAGAAGTGAGTTGTTATTGGTCACGACAATTCTAGACAAGTGATTGGAAGCTAAATTTTATGTTATTTTCTTACTAACAATCTCATGACCAAACTCTTGTAGAAGGAGTTCCCATCTCAGGAGTCTTGGCTTCATATCTTTCTTCTACATCAGATACTTAATAGCACCATGGTTTTTATAGGCCATGACCTTTGATCCAATAAGATAAGACCTAAACTTGTCAAATGTGTAGACTATTGGTAGCATTTCTTTTTTAGTTGTGTTGTAGCTTACCTGAGCTCCATCGACGGTTTCACTAGAGTAGCATATAACGTGGTGCTTTTTATCCTTCTTTTGACTAAGAACTATTGTGATTCCATAATCTCTTGCATCAGACATGAATTCAAATGGTAGCTCCCAGTCTGGGATTTGGATAATTGATGTAGAAGTCAGAGAATTCTTTAAGTCTTCAAAAGCATGCATGCCTTCATCATTCAATTCAAACACAACATCCTTGACAAGAAGGTTTAACATAGGCTTGAAGATTTTGAAGAAGTCCTTAATGAATCTTATATAATAACCTACATGTGCAATAAAACTCTTGACTTCGGTCATAGACTTAGCACATGGGAGCTTTGAGATAGCTTTGACTTTTCTCAAGTCCATTTCAATTCCTTTTTTGGAGATTTTATGATCTAGTAATTCCTTCTTATACCATGAAGTGACACTTCTCCCAATTCAATACCATTTTTCTTTCTTGACATTATTTTACAATTTAGGATAGGTTTCTTAAGAAACTAACATTATTGGTCTCATATACAGAGAATTCATCCATAAACACTTCCATGATGTCTTCTAAGAAATATGTGAATATAGAGATCATGCAACGTTGGGATGTTGTTGGTGAATTAAAAAGACCAGACGACATTCATATGAAATCTTATGTCCCATAGATGCAAGTGAATATTGTTTTTCTTGGTTGTTCATATGTATAGGAACTTCATAGAATCTGAAATATCCAGCTAGTAAGAAACAATATGAGTGGTGGGACAAATGTTCTAGGACTTAGTCGATGAACGGCAAGGGAAATAGTCATTTGTTGTTGCGGAATTTAATTTTATGTAATTTATGCACATTCTTCAACTAATGACAGTCATGGTCACCACTTCTTTTCCATTTACTCCCTTGACCACTGTCATGCCCCTTTCTTGGGTACCACATGGATCGTGCTTACCCAATTGCTATCGTCGATTGGATATATAATCCATGCATCTATGAGTTTGAGAACTTCCTTTTTTACAACTTCTCTCAAGTTTTGGTTGAGCTTTTTCTGAGGTTGGGCAAGGGGTTTGGCATTTTCTTTGAGGTGGATCATATGCATGCAGTTAATCGAACTTAGGCCTCCAATATATTCCACAGAATATCTGGTTGCCTTCCTCCTCATCTTGAGTTCACTTAGTAGCCTCTCTTATTAATATTCTGTCAAGTCAAAATTTATAATGATGGGATTCCTTTCCTCATTATCTTAGAAAATCATACTTTAGTCCTCTAGGGAGTTTTTTGAGCTTAGGATTGGGTTTAGTAACTTCTTTCTCTTTGGGAGTTTGCTCTGACAAATCGTATTTCACCATTATGATCATTGTACCATCTACATCACTATAATATTCTTCAGATTAATTCAAATAATCTAATTATCAACAACCTCTAGGTCTTCTTTTTCAGTACTTGGGGTTTCTAAGACCTCTCATTAGAGGGTCAACCATAGCATTTTGTTCTTGAATTTCTTCAAAGAATTGGTTGTAACTACCCATAAAGTAAGCCGACTCAAAAATAGAAGGTCCCCACACAAAGTCTTGAACATGAAAGTCGATGTGGTCATTACTTGCCCTTATAGTAATGATTCAAGCTTCAATGTCTATTAGGGATCTTCCTATAAAGAGGAAGGGACTTCTAAATGTCATTGGGCATGTGGGATCTTAGACAATATCAATAACAACTATATCACAAGGAACGAAGAATCATGCCACACAAATTGGAACATCCTCTACTATTCCTACATGTCTTGTAAAGGAATGATCAACCAACTGAATCTGCATTCCGGTTTTTACCATGTCAATAAGACCTAGTCTCTAAGATAATGTGAGCGGGATTAGGCGAATGCTTGGTCCTAGATCCGCTAGTCCTTATCTCACCTCATTGTCACCCACATTGAATGGGATGGTGAAGGCTCATGGGTCCTTCTGTTTGGATGACATTTTTGCATGTATGAAAGTGCTAGACATCTTTGTGAGTCTAACAGTCTTTACCTCATTCCCATGCCTTCTCTTATTGATAAGGTCGTTGAATAATTTTGCATATGTAGGTATTTCTTCTATGGCATCTAGAAATGGGATGTCCAAGTGAAGTTTCTTCACAACTTCCAGGAATTTTTCATATCTCTTTTTCAAGTGGGCCTTTATCAACTTGTATGGGAAAGGTATTCTTGGTGTATAGGGATCCCTTTTAGCTAAGGCTTCTTTAGCTACATCCATCTTTCTCTCTCTCATTGTATTCTTTCCCTTGCCTTGTTCCTTTGACTTAATTTTCTTTGTGATGACCTCTTCTTTGGTCTCTTCTTCTACTGCGCCAATCTTCGGTAGGGACTCAATGATAGGGATGTTTTCTTGAGTAGCCTCACTTGTTAGTCTCTCTAGTATTTTTCCTAATCTAAGTGTAACCATCTTTGTGGTTTCAACAGGATCCCCTCCTATAGATTCATTATTAGCTCAGATAGTTGTGCAAGTTGTTGATAACTTTGTTTGTAATGGGATTCCATATCAGCCATTTGAGCAGTCACTTCCCTCAGTTGGTTTTGCATCATATTTAGTAAACATGTGTTGTTTATAACACTTTCAATTAGTTTCCCATTTATGTTTTCTTGTATTTTTGTGAAAGCAAACATCTCAAATATCAAGTCTTGTTGATTAGAGTTTTGGTTCTAACCTTGGCTTCCTCTAATAGGATTTCTACTCTAGATTTGCCCTTGGGTATTGTTCCTATTTTGTTGATAGTTTGTGTTCCTAGTAAATATAGAGGGTCCACTCCCTCTACCAAACCCTGGTGGTTGGTTGGGTAGGTTGTTTAGAATGTTTAACAATTGGGCATTCTCTGCAGCATCCCTGTTTAAGTTGACATAGGAAATGTTTTCAGTATCATCTTCCTGATTGTCCTCCTCTAGTTGAGTATAGATATAGTTATCCTCTCCATGCCCCCTTCTCCACACATTACACATTTCATAACTATCTTGGCTCTATTTTTTCCTTTGGTCCCAGAATCCTTTAACTATGGGATGTATGTAGTGATATTTTGAATCAGAGGAGTTATTGTTTATGGAGCCTTAGATTGAGTTGTTGTCCCTTTAGATTATGCTTTGTTGGTTGTGCCCCTGTCATAATACATACCTTTTTATAGTGTAGCCATGTTGTCTATGATCATCATAGTTTACTCTATATTCTTACCCAAGAAAGCAATGGCATCTACTGTATTAAGGGAGGTCCTTTCAGCATATGTAAGGTCATCATAGAATGTAGTTTCTAGGAATCCCCTGACATAATTTTGATGGGGGAAGTCTCTTTGATACTCTTGGAATCTCTCACATGCCTCATTTAGCTTCTCCCCTAGATTTTGTCTGAAACCTATGATCTTGTGTCTATTTCCAAGGGTCTTTTTCAGTGGATAGAATTTGATGACAAAGGCGTCAATTAGAGGCGCCCATCCATTCATGCTTTTATTTTTGAATGATTGGTACCAAGATAGGGCCTTGTTCGTTGGTGAGAAGTTGAACCTTTTGCATTATATGACTTATTGTGCAACCTTTTTCATCTTAGTGGTGTCACAAATGTTGTTGAAAGTATCAAGGGGATGATAGGGGTTTTCATCTGAGAAGTTTCCTCCAAAATGCTTTGTTGAATTAGATTTATAACTATTGGTTTAAGCTCAAAGTTTGCCACATTGAATCAAGGGATGATGATAGGGTATCTTGATTCATTGGCTCATGTGGTGGTCAACTCACAAGGGAAGGTCCTCAATCATCATCCTTGCTATTATAGCTATTTTCATTATTATTGTTTCTTCAAGCTCAACCAGGTGGAGGACCTTCAGCTTCATGATAGTTCTCTTCCTCTTCTTCCTCATGGAAATTTTCATTGTGGTCTTCATTACAATATTCATGGTCTCCTCAGCCTTAGGGATGGGGATGGATGCTACCCATTGAGGAGGCATGATCCTTGAAATTTGCTTTAATGTGGTCTAGTTAACTCAAACTTGTTATAACAAGTCCCGTAGTCAATTTAGGTACTAGACATGTGACACAAAATATGAAAAGTTATCAAATCTTAGAAGTGTGGTCTTGTCTTTTTCTAGACTTGAGGAACACGTTCATTCTAAGTAGACTTAGGTTCTTAACAATATTGGTTGCCTTGTCACCAGCAACAACACCAAGAAGTGATTCGACCAAATTGTACGTCCAAAAGGAGTGGATCTAGAATGATTGGAGTTTTAAATTTTTTAACCCGACACTTAGGACCAACAATAATATTAAGGGTCCTATGTAGTATATCGGGTTTGAACCATAGGGACAAGGGTGGTAAGTGCTAAGAATTGAATGTCTTGGATTAGTTACACCAATAAAGGGGTAAGATACATGGTGATACTCCAACAAGAAAACAACAAATAAGCAAAACAAAAGGAAGATAAAATAAAAGAGCATGAATGTTAAAGGATAAGAAAATAAGTCTGGAAGGAGACTTGGATTGGGTTTCACCATCTAGGATCTCTCACCAAAAAGTGATACTCACACCTATTCTATACCATTAGCATGTTTATGAGCAATCATCATAGGTGTCTATTTGATCCTCTCTCAAGCTTAGGTTATATCTATATTGTAAGGTTGTCTCTCTCTAGAGATGGAAAACAAATAATCACAAAGCAAGAATATGGTCGTTAGCTTAAGCATTCCAACATTCTCATGCATTCATGCAACTCCATAACTCTTAGATATAGGTTAATATTACTCTCTAAGGTATTAACAATCAAACACCACAAGATGGTATCTAATCATGCAAGTGGATAATTAAGAATAAGAGTATAGAGATAAACATTGCTAGGAGTGTATATTCAAAGGATATAAGTATTTACAGGTTTGGAGAGCCTTACTGGATACTCTCGACCCAAGTTAAATGACTAGCCACTCATGGTGGTGAGTAACGATTGAATTACAAGTAGGAGAAGACATGAACATGGAAAATGAGATGTAGATGGAAGAGGGTTGATAGATTCAAAGAAAAGGGGAAGATACACCAAAATCAACCCCAACAATTCAAGGTCGATGGAAACCTTCTTCTCTCTAGACCTGAACATGGCGATGAAGTTGGTTGCTCCATCTTCCTCCTTCTCTCAAAGAAGGATTCAGGTGTTGCTTGGTGATGATGGAGGCTCCTTTTCTATGTACTCTCATCCTCAGGATGCACAAACTGATGGATGAAGATTGAGGTTGATGACGTTGAAGAACAATAACATCACTTAACTTCAATCCCAAGGTGCACGACTCCTACGTGAAGTGACCCCTCCTCAATGGCAGGGAATATGCTACATATATCCTATGGTTTGGGGGTCGAGGTTCTCATTAGTGCACTTTACTTGCACCCTAAGTCCCCTGAGAACATGCCTTGGGGCACACGCTTAATGATCTAAGTGACTTATGTGTGCAGCGCCACCATTGGTATGCAGTGGTGCAGGTGAGGCATTGGATGAGGTATCTTATCTTCTTGGCCTTGCGTAGGTGTTGTAGGCTTGCCATCAGTATATGGCTCTAAGTCAAACCATCAGAAGGGTCATTTATTCTGTCTGACCGGCAGTTGGTATTGACAGACTTTCCATCGGTAGGTGAGTTTGTCAAGTCCTTTGGGAGGTAGGGTAGTTGGACACCTTTGTGGACAACTTCCAATGTGGCTATTGGAAGGCCAACAAGGAAGGTCTTTGTAAGAAGTGAGCATTCGATGGCGTGAACTAATGGACATTTTGTCCATCAGCTTCTGATGGTTGGGCATATAGGTACTCCTTATATGCCATCATTCTTGAGAACCTATGGAAGGTCAGTTATGAGGGACGCTTGACTCGATGGCTCATCTAGGGTGCCAAAAATAGACGGTGGGTAGATATCAGTTGTGGAAACTGATGGGACTATATATAAGGTTAAAACCATCACTTGATGAATTGTCCTATATGGAAAGGAGTAGTGCATGTATCAAGACATAAATGGTAATCATGAACAAAATGTCAGAAAGTTAAAATAACTATGTATTAGGGGCAAAATCAGACATGAAATATTCAAAAAATTGGATGTTATCAGCCATCACTCTCACTAGACATGCAAGATGGTTTATCATCCTATATTTGAATCTTTTAGTCCACCTAGACATGGTTCTTGCAAGTACACTTGTCAAAATTAAGAAACCCATCTACCTCACCAAAGCCAGGGGCAAGCACAAACTACCTAATTCAATATCAAAGATCGATTGCAGGCATCCCTCATCACATAGAGAATTGCAAAGGATTGGAGAGAAATGTGGAAGAACATTAAGTATCATTTTTGAATCTCCTAGAAATTAAGGGGAAAGCCCTTTATTTTTTACATGATGTATAGTGCATGCAGAAGGACATATAAGCATAAAAAAGCTCATATTTTGTGTAGCGCTCTACTTTTAAATCTTACTAACCTGAATTTTAGGCCATTGTCAGAACCAGTAGAAGTATGTACTTCACCCGGTCCCAAACGATCATCTAAGATGACTAGGACAAGCAAGATAAATTGGCAGTCTAAGGAGGAATCAAAGGATATGTTGACACCTTTAACCGGGACAAGGACACATGGAAGCGAGAATTCCAAGGAGGTCACATCAGCCCCCAAAACATTCATTTACCAAGAAGTCATGTCATGCGGTCACTATAATAGACAAAGTATCACTTTCATACACCCATATGGCATTGATTACATGAAAGGGCCAAACCATCCAAAATTCACTAGATAGGGAATTCAATATGCAAGTTCATCCAAACATTCATTCCCATAGGCATACAGAACATCCATCTACACCAACTAGGTTTTTCCAGTAGAGGTCTTGCCAGTATCCATTGCACATGAATGCCCTGGAAATGATAATGACTTCAGAGTCAACGACATTTATATTGAACCAACAATGGACAAGTTGAGGAGAAGGATAAGGAATAAGAGGCTGAGATCACTAGAGAAAATCCTAAAGTTGTAGAGAATGTTAACATTGTCACAGAAATGCAGACTTAGTACATGAACAATAGGGTTCCCCAACCTACATTCATTTTATTCTCCACCTCCCCTTGGTACAACCTATTCATGGAGGACCATATGGGTTCCCACCACCAGTATATATGGCATTGTCACTGACAATCAAATAGAACGTAGTAGTAGCGATATCAGCCTGCCAAGAAGATGTCATACCAACAAGATGTTGTCCCAAAGTCCTCTACCATGGACCTCATCATGATCGACATTCTATATAAGATCAAATAGTTGGATGGGAAAAGGATGGTATAAAAACATTCAATAATTTATATTGCATCCCAAATGCTAAGTTACTCGATAACTTCAACATTCTCAAGTTTGAAAATACTCTAGGAAGGTAAATCCACTATCCCACATCAAGTCATAAAACTTGGACATAGTGGAAGTACAAGATGATGACAAGGTTTTGATTTGCTACTTTGTATGAACTCTAATAGGTATATCATTGGCATGGTACGACAAGAAAGACCTGACAACAATCATCACTTGGTCTTGATTGGACAAAAATTTCAATGAGCAATACACCTAGAACATAGACCAAATCCCAACCAAAGAGGATCTTGAAGCACTAAAACTAAAGGAAGAGAAGAGCTCCTTTGATTTTTCTAGACAATGATGGGATTTGTCCACCCATTTATATTCAAGACAATAGACAAAGAGACCCTTGATATGGTCATCAATGTAGCTTCACTTGTGCTCACAACATTTCTATCTTTACAAAGATACAATATATTCACATAGTTGATCCAAGAAGAAATATAGATTGTGAATTCTATCAAGAGAGGGGTATATCAAAACAAAGGCCTCATTTGTGAGTCTCAGTTCACATCCACACAGCCAATCAGAATTCAAAATGGATGAAGACTAAGGCACTTGATTCAATAAGAGAAGCATTGTTAGTTCCAGTTGAAAATATCAAGAAACAATAGCTAGTTGTATAGATAGATCCAGTTCAAGAAAAACAACACAAGCTACTGATACTATGGAATAATTGAAACAACAAACTCAAATGATGCCATCCAAACCTAATACTTCCCACCTCAATATGTACCACCACAAAATCAGTTCCAACCAAGTTTTGTTGGTATCTGTCACCACCTTTCCAACCACCCATACAACAACTAGTGGCAAGTAATCCACTTGTTGTAAGCACCCCGCTATTGCAAGAAAAACCTCCAATAGTGACTCCTATGGCAGAAGAGCTTGTCCAGCCAAAATGGAAGTTCACACCCTTTGGAGCTTTTCTTATCTCTATCCTCCCTACCATTAAACATTTTCTGAAATGTCCTACCATTGAGGATCCACTGAATCCCTTGACAAGGAGTAATAATGCTAATGCCTTTTGTGACTTTCACTGAGCCAAGGGGCACAAGACAAACACACACTACACACGCAAGATTTTTCCTAGGACTTAATCAAATCTAATGAGCTTAATCAAATCTAATGAGGTCAATATAGTCATGTCTAAAGAAATGTTGTCATCATTCGAGGTCTTATCTATAATATTATCATTTGAAGATCTATCTCCACGGAAAATTTGGATTCTTGAAGTAAATCTCAAGAATTAGTCCCAAAGTACTCATGTTATTGCTACTATCCAAGAAAAATAATCGTCGATCCCCATATGCACTCAGAGACAAGTCAACATACCAGGCGCACATCCAAGGCAACATACTTGCCCAATGAAGGTCTTGACCGTGCTTGTCCTGGTAAACACTACATAGCATATGGTTCCTCAACCTACTATGGTTACTCTTGCCACGCCTATTATGATGATTCACTCTGAACCACCTAAGACAATAACAATGTCGATGGTGTCTCACACCACATCTAACGGGACCACTCACTTGATCAACATAAATTCCAACCAATAGAGAGAAACCCTAAACTAATCCCAAATTATGAAAGAAAAAAAACAATTAGTTTTAACAAGTGCAATTAACACATTAACATAAAATAGAGGTTATCTTTCTATTGTTATTCATAAAACCTTATGACAAATGTCACATCAATGACAACATATTCAAATACCACAAATCGTATCAACTCCATTAAAACCAAAATCAAAATTGAATGCTTATATGTGATTTAGTTTACATGAGTTATATGTATATGAAAAAATGAACTCGATCTACAACCCATCCAGAGAAAGAGAGAGAGTATGGGGACATTCTAGTCAAGCTTATTATATTTACATGTTCTTTTTCATGACCTCTCCGATGGATAGCATTATACCTAAAAACATTTGAAACCACCTCATGAGATTCATATAGAGCCTTGGTGAGTGGATTTCTCCCACTCAAGCTAAGTACATGGATTAACATCAGATTAAGTATAACTCACTTATAAAAAATATGTAGATATTGAAAAGTCTAACAAATAGTTTTAGCCTTTACTCAAAACCAATTCAATATAATAATCTAATTAATCAAATAAGGTATTCACTTAGGCCAATTCCAACTTTAAAACATCCATAAGAACATGTCTCTATTCATATTTTTTAGTTTTACTTGCTTATGAATGACAATCCTATTATAGGAGTAACAAGTCAAGATCAAAACAATTAGAATCCATACACAATATTAACATCATCTTTGTGACACCCCACCAGCTGAACTAGGAACACATCATGTAGTCCAAAAGTTGATGTACACATAAGACGTCTACCAAATAGGACCATTAAAATGAAAAGTAAATCTAAATCATATTGAGAGTGAATCTTAAATCCTAACATCAACCACATGTCAACATTTAAGATCAGATGTTTACATATAATAATATTGAAAAAAATAATGATTACTTTTCACAATAAGAAATGTACTCAACAAATATCACATCTATCAGCTAGAAGTACAACATGCAACAAACATTCAACTCACATTCTACATGGCTTGTCATCTTTTATTCATTTGCCCTTAAATTACCTGGCTTGTACCTCACCAAGTAGAATTTGTCTTGCCTGATTCTTGTGTCAATGACTCACTGTCACTATCTTAGGGTTTAGTCAGACACCGTAAGGTATCAACAATAGACC
This sequence comes from Alisma plantago-aquatica, assembly GCA_963693085.1. NCBI lineage: Eukaryota > Viridiplantae > Streptophyta > Magnoliopsida > Alismatales > Alismataceae > Alisma > Alisma plantago-aquatica. The sequence goes on from OY856414.1 coordinate 489,416,423, forward strand.
CTGGTTCACCACAAGATTGCCTGAAGAGGCCTCTCAGGTATACGAGATAGGAACAAACATAAAAGCATATCAAAATATCACATATCATCACATTGCATATGTTTTATAGTTTTCATTTCATTGAAATCTTTTCCTCATGGACATAAACTTTCACAGTAGAGGATTTAGAGTTGGAATCACACCATATGACTTATCCCTATATCCCATTGGTCTAACCATCAAGATCTCAATCCAAACTCTGGAAATCCTTCCCATTATACTCTGATTACTACAAGGAGATCCATTTCATTTCCTTAGTGTGGCACTTGGTGGAAACTCACAGTGTTCAGGGAACCTAAATAGATGTATCCTCATTTCACTTGTTATTAATTCTTTTTATTCATATTAAAGAAAATACAAATCATCATATATCATATATGTATATTCTCACGCAACTAGAATAATATAAAGCATATTAGGGTTAACAAATAAAGACAAGCATTATATCAAGAATTAATACAATCTATGATTTACAACATTCATGTTTATTTCTGATTTCCACATCATTTCACATGGTTTGTCATCAATGAGCTATCATCCTGAGACATCAACTCATCATCTATAATTTACCCTAAGCAATATTTCTCAAATGTAATCAGTGCATACTAATTCAATCTCAACATATTTCTTATGAATTCATCCAAATCACAATTTTCATCAAATATCATAGCAACAATAAAACTATCAACAGTATAGGCATATAGAGATTTTATGTTATCCATCATGTGCAAAATAGGTTTATAATACAACACCAACTTATTCTATCCAAATTCAATATATATGAATTCATTTCAATGATAAATGTGCATAACACACTTAGTTCTCATATTCTAATACTTAGAGTTCTTCAATTAGGGTTACTTATTAACACATGTATGTTTCTCATTTGAAATCCATTAGAATAGACCATTCTCAAGTACAAATATACTAACAAAAAATTAAAATAAAAGAACACATTCTATAAATTAATTCACATTCTTGAACCTCATTTGGTAATTGAATTCAACTAAAATTATATGCATTCTATAATCCCTCTTTGAGATCATAATTCCTTATAATCACCTATCTCATCATTTTAAGGGTTAGATTGGATTATTAGATCCATATACAAAATTTTATCATTTTCCCTTCATTAAATATTCACTATTCTAAACTCCTTTCATTTCATATTACTATTCTTGGAATAAATCATTCTAGATCTACTTATGCATAAAGTTACTCTCTCACTAAATCTGTTATGGTTCGACGTTAGTGTAATCCTTTCATTTTTGGTAAACCCGTATACATTTAAAGTAAAAGATAAAAGTCTCATTCATACTTATTTTAATGTATTTTATTCATTATATATCATCACAATTCACATAACCTTTGTCCATTTCTTATTTTGCATCTAGATACATGTACCAAGTCATTTGGCTCGTAATACCATTTTAGTAAGTTCTTCTATTCTTTATAAGACTCTCACATTAGAAGGTATCACATATTAGGGTTACTTCTTGCCTCCAAATCTGTAGTCAACTTATCAATTCATTGCTTTGTGTCTTGTATAAAAGACTTACATTCATGCAGGTTTTACTCATTAACCATAAACTATGCTGAAATATATGCATTTGTCTTATATCATCTTAATAAGACTTATCACCTTCTACCAAATTAATAACTCCTATAATTTAGCATGTTTTTAAATTTATAGGATTATATTTGAGTTTGTATTTATTTCTCATAATTGTATGAATACTAGATTTCTATGGTTTTAAGAAGTCATTTTAGTTCAATACATAATAAGAATCATATTATTCAGTAATCTCCTCAGGGTGTATAAAGGTTCATTGAGTCTATTCAAGACACATAGGAACCCTAGATCCAATTACACATAGTCAACCAATCATTTACAAGCATACAAGGATTCACTAACTCATTTGAGTCCATCCCTCAACATTAACCCTAGACATGGATTTCCTCCATATCAAACCCTCATATACTACTCATGTACATAAAATATTCAATTCAAGTATGGATTCGAAATTAAGTTTAGAAACCCATCTTTTTTTAGTTCAAATATGACTACATAAATGCCAACTAAATTTCCAAACATATTTCCCATTGGCCTGATTTTAAGCAAAATTGGTGGAAAACAATATAGTTCACTATCCATAAAACTTTCCATGTAACTTAATCAATAGATTAGGAACCAACTAAATAAAAATCAATGAGAAAATCTAAATTTGTAGAATTTGATTCCCTAAAAGTCTTCTCGGTTGGTTACCCAATTGCATACAATTATTAGCAATGATCTTGATTATTTTAGCCTGATAGAATTAGGCTTTTAGCATGATTACAGAGCTTAAGATAGAGATATATTGTGGAAGCAAAGAGGAGCTATAGTAATGAATCTTTGAGAAAATTGATTATATGTCTAGTGTGTCCTAGAGTCGTCCTTGTACTCTTAGGTCCGGGTAGGAAAAGTTTGTATAATGCTATCCACTCACAAAAAATATGGTGATTTTCTATCTTTTTTGTTATAACCCCATTTTCTAAAGCAAGTAGTGAGATTTGTAAATCTCTTTTAAAAATATAAATGAAATTAATGATTGATTTGATGAGTTGGTTTGAATGAATTTCGTGTATGATAGCCTTGTATGCTTTCTTAGTGGGCCTTATTGGCCATTAAGCCCAATTGAAAGAAAAGAAAAAGAAATGAAAAAGGAGTTCAATTGGATAAAGGAATACATAAGAAAATAAATAAAATGATTAAAAGGTTAAAGGATATTTTCCAAAATAGAATTTCGTGATATAAAGGTTCCTTGGGGTTCAAGGAACTCAGGATAATTCCATAATGGCAAAAGGAATAGGAGATATGTGGAAAATATGAATAAATAAGTGATAACTTGAAATTGAAGTAAAGGGCTCGTTTTCTTTAGATAATGACTTCACTTTTTGCATGATGAGAGATAAAAGTATGAACTACAATCCCTTCAAATTTGAATTAAAATGGAGTTAAGATTTGGGAGTTATTGCTTTTTAAAGTAATCCTTAAATATGAATTTAATTTGGAATAAGGAAAATAGTTTCCTTTAATCAGTTGTGTGTGAAGGGGGTGGGTGGTTGAATCTTAATCCAACAGGTTCCACTCATCGACTAAGTCCCACGCAGACTGGGACTCTGCCTATGACAGGAGGATTTTCCCTCTTGTATTCCTCACGATCCACTGAGTTTGCAAGCTGGCTGATGTTTCCTTTAGACTCAGGAAAGGAAATCGTAGGGATTCATCCCTGGTTTGTCGAGGTTTGGCCTCCGATTGGGAAAGTTCCCAATCCAACAGGCACTTGCCTGACCCTATATATAGGGGGGATAAATGAGAGGACCATCATCCCTATTTGCTACACCAAACACTATAGAAAAGCGAGAGGAATGAGTTTGTGCCTCCAATTAGCTCGTCCACCTTAACCTGCACCCTTGTTTCCAGCAGTGAACCTCGCTAGAGTCCGGCGAGTGGAGAGGGGTCGCGGCGCATGCTGGGCACTCAATTGGACCTTCGGTTGAGTTCGACAAAGGGATATGATGCTCCCTAGCTTCGTGGCATGCTCACTAGTGGTCAAGAGCTCAGAGTCAACCCCAAGGTTGACCCTCACGGAGTTGTTGAGACTGAGGAAGAGGATGACCCGTCGCCATCCGATTGGGGTCCACGGTGATCTCAGTTGAATATAACGCTCCAGAGCGGGAGCAGCTATTGTTAGGCATCCGCAACCTAGATTGTCAGATCCAAAGATCGGACCACCGGTCAACAGATCGAACGGCCACCTTATTTCGGTAATTGTCCCTCTCTGTCCAAATAATCCCTAAAAAGGATTTTCCTTACAAAATTAATAGAAATAGCTAGGAATCTCTGATGGAAAAAAAATTATATATGAAAGTTGTATAGAAAAATAAGAGGAACATGATAAAAATATTTTGAAAATCTATATCTATATAGTTTTTCAAAAGTACTTTAATTTGGTGGAAAAGTGTATTAAAAAGTAATTAGAAACCCTAATTGTATATAAAGGATGATTCTTTGTGAATTAATAGGTTAATTGAGGATGATTAACCTGTTGATTATTAAGATAGATTTTTCATCCATTTTGATTATAAAGTTGGATAATTTAGGGTTTTACTCTATAAATAAAGGATAATACATGTAGAAACCCTAATTTAAGGTAAAATAAGAGGAAACCCATTTTATTTCGGATTAAGAAAGTAAATTGCTAAATAATGATACTAATACTGTTAGGAATATTAAAATGAGAGAATTTAAAGGTTTAAGTAGATTTGATGAATTAGGGTTCTTAATAACTAAGAATGGAGGCAAAACCCTAATTTTCAAGGAAACTCTAAAATTGGAATAGGAACCCTAAGGAATATGATGAAAATGGGTAAATATTAATAAAAGGAAACTTGTACTTTTATTTCAGGGTTTCTGTGCACTTTTCTTGCTTATTTGGATTTTCTCTCTCTACATAGTTGATTTTGTATCCAAATCTGCAAATACATGTATGTGGTTATGCTTATGAATATCTCGAGTTAGTTTTCTGAGGTTTACCGAAGTTTTCATCGATGTCATGAATTAATTGTTGGATGATTTTAATTCATGCAAACTATAATGTGGATATGACTTTCACATAAGATATGTGCCTACTAGCTCAGATCCTGGTTCCCTCTGTGGCTTATTAGTTCACCTAGTACATGGCTACCTATGGGGTATGTCCATCAGGTCATTGGATGACTTAGTACATGGCTACCAATGGGGTAGGACCATCAAGTCACTTTGAGTTAGATATTGGGATACCTTTGGGTAGTTCCATGCGACTCTATTACCCTATGTATTGGCTACCTGTAAGGTAGGACCATGGGGGTAAGAATCTACCTAAAGAGAGGTAGCATGCAAGTCCATTGCAGGGATAGCACAGAGTTGGGGGATAGGTAAGGATTGAGTAGTATGGCTTAAAATGTAATCTTGGTTGTTAAATGATTAATTGAATGATTACATTGTTAACATAGTTGCACATTTTTTGTTTCCCCCACATACCAGCTTCGGCTGACCGTCATTTTGTTTGTCGGTGATTTAGGTACAAATCTTAAAAGTACAAACAGTAAAGCGACACATTGTGAATTCAAGAATTAAAGAACAAGGAGGAACTAGTTAGAGTGGTTCAGCTGTGGTTAAAGTTTAGTATATTCCAAACTTTTCAAAGGTATGCAAAAATTTATTTATTACAGCTTTTCAGTTTAGTCTGTTAACATTTAATAATTGTTCTTGGTTATATGTCAAACCTTTGATTTGGAAATTATGGGTGCGTCTTCGACCTCTCTGTTTTCCTTAATTGGGGTTTACTGAAAGGTGGGGTCGTAACATTTGGTATCATAGCTGAGGTTCCTCACTTAACCATTAATAATTATTAAATTTTACAAACTCTATAGAACCTAAGGGAGTTATTAGAGGATTATCCAAAAGACTGAGGTGTCTAGAAAAGGATCATGATTGGGGGCTGGCAATATTTTCCTCTGCACCACTAGGGCTGAGCATCGGTCCAGAACCAGACCGGACCGGACCGCGGACCGAATTTCGACAAATATATGGACTGCAGACCCGACCATTTTGAGGTAGGACCGGACGGGGACCGGACCGTTTTGTGCTAGGACTAGACCGTTTGGATCGTAATCAGCCTTTTTTACATGTTTTACAACTTATTTAATTGTACAAAGTTGATAATCTTAGTCACTTCTAACAATTATATAACTTTAGTATCAAACATTTATACTAGTAGTGCTTATATATGTATTTTATTTGTAGTTATTATAGAATACACCTTCAAATATACATGAATTTTATATAAAAGTCAGTCTACGGTCCGGACCGGTTTTGGACCGGACCGGACCGAAGATCGAACTCATCGAAATTCCCAGACCGCGAACCAGACCGGACCGAATTGAGCAGTCTGGTCCGATTTTGCGGTCTAGACCATTACTTGCTCACCCCTACGCACCGCTAGTCAGAATACAAGGACTCCCAGATCCATGTGACTGCCTGGCCAAAGTCTTAGGGTATGAATCGAAATAAGATACCTTTAGGACTTTCTCATCTTATTCATCCCTTCTCATCACATATTCTATTAAGGATTTTAAGAGTTAGGGTTTTCTCTCTCTACCTCACCCTCATGTGGTATGGGCAAGTAAGTTAAGGATTAAGGAATCCTCCATCAAATTAATAAAAGATACATAAGGAAACATCATCAACATAAGTATAATTAGTTTAATGATAAACTAAAGGTCTGTTTGTTATGCATATGTAGATGGCTCGTATCAAGACTGTTGCTATTCCCGAGGGCACTGGGAACCCAGCTGGGAGTGGTTGGCCTCCCCACAAGGGAAAGGAGTCTTCAGAGAAGAGAAAGAGGAACCATGATGGTGAATCCTCTGAGAAGAGGAAGAGACCCGAAGAAACCACTCATGAGGTCCCTAACACTGACCTGATACCCTTCAGCAACCTCGACCAAGAAGAAGACCAAGGGTACGAGGAGCAACATGAGTACGAGGAGGTGGCCCAAATGGAAGAAGATCCAGTTGGTGGTCTTGAGCCTACCATGATAATCCACACCCATGATGCTTTGTGGATGGAACAACAAAAGAAGCTGACAGAGGCCATAAGTGCCTTGGCTCTCCGAGACTTTGTTAGGGGTGAAAATGGTGAGCCACTTCCTGTTCGTCCTCGACTGGGAGCCACCATCTTGGACTTCGTCAAGCTGAACATTGAGAAGTTCTGGGGAGAAGACAAATTTGAGGTGGTGGACAAGGCAGAAGCTTGGCTACTTTCAGTCGAGATTGGATTTTGCATGCTTGAAGTACAATCGAGCAAGAAGGTCCTTTTTACTGTTCATCTCCTGCAAGGAGCAGCCAAGATATGGTGGGAGACTCACATCATAGGCCGAGATCTTACTGAGGAACCAATGGCATGGGATGACTTCAAAATGATCTTCACTGCCAGTTTCATACCTGTCTCAGCTAAGAAGGAAAAGGAAAGGGAATTCACCAACATGACTCAAGGGAACTCATCTGTGGCAGACTTCGGGTGCAGGTTTCGAATCCTGGAGCATTTTGGGCATATGATGGATGAGGAAATAAGGGTGTATCATTTCATAGAGCGTATTCACCCTGCCATCAAGCCCCATGTGATGGCAAATAAACCCAAAACCTTTGCCGATCCTTACAACACTGCTTTAGACATGGAAAGGATTGTGATGCTTGCCCATCTTCCACCCAAGGGGTATTTGGGTTTCACTGAAGGAACTCAAGGTCAGAAGAACAACCACAAGAAAGATCCAGGGTGTCATCATGATAAAGGAAGACAAGGAGGAAAAGGGAAACCCCGTCAAGAGAACAACTGACCTCAATGTCGCACCTATGGGAGGTGGCATATCGGTGAGTGCCGCAACAAGAAGAAGATAAGCTACTGATGCCACCAAGAAGGGCACATCCAAGATGTTTGCCCTCTGCCAAATCCAAGAGGACCAGGACAGGTAGCAGCCCCACCAGTAGCAGCTCCACTTGTGGTAGCTCGACCTATAGCTGCAGCCCCACCTTCTAGAGAGATAAGACAAGCTCGGGTGTTTGCCATTGATAATGAGGAAGCTCAAGCAAATGTGAATCGATTGATCGAGGGTAATAACCCTTAGAGTTTTCTTTTATGTTTTAAGTTTAAGCATGCAATGGTCTAATGTATGGTGAAAACCAATGTAGGCATGCTTGAAGTTATGGGACATAATGTAAAAGCTTTGTTTGATTCTAGATCTACTAATACTTTCATTTCGAGAAATCTTGAAACTATGCTTTGTTTGGATATCAAGGATTTAGGGTATGTCTTAGATGTTACAACCCCGAGTGGTCGGATCTTTACTTGCCTTTTGAAAACCCTAGTGATACCTGTGAAATATCGAGATCATGAATTTCCTATAGACTTTATCCTTCTTGACATGAATGATTTTGATGTAACCATTGGCATGGATTGGCTTTATACTTATAGGGCCAACATTGACTGTATGGAGAAGAAAATGATCATTAAGAGACCAGGTCACCCACCTTTTTTCATTAGGGGTAGGAAGGATGCCATCACCATCCTGTATGTGTCAGCCTTGAAGGCAGAGCAGATGATGAGTAAAGGCTATCAAGTTTTCCTAGCAATAGTCACCGAGCCAAAACCCAAGGTGCAACCCTTAAAAGAAATAGAGGTAGTTAGGATCTATGCAGATGTTTTCCCAGATGATCTACCTGGGATTCCTCCTGAGAGAGAGGTAGATTTCTCCATAGAGCTAGCTCCTGGTATAAGCCCTATTTCCCAAGCACCTTATAGAATGGCCCCTGCTGAGTTGCTCGAGTTAAAGAAACAACTATAGGAATTGTTAGACAAGGGTTTTATCTACCCTAGCACATCACCATGGGGAGCACTGGTTCTTTTTGTAAAGAAAAAGGATGGTTCACTCTGTATGTGCATAGACTATCGGATGATCAACTAGGCTACCATTAAGAACAAATACCCTTTACCCCAGATAGATGACTTGTTTGACCAGTTGAAGTCAGCTCGAGTCTTTTCCAAGATAGACTTGAGATCGGGTTACCGCCAGTTGAGAGTTAAAAGGGAGGATATCCCGAAAACTGCTTTTAGAACTTGGTATGGCCACTATGAATTTGTGGTTATGCCTTTTGGGTTGTCCAATGCACCCAGTGTGTTCATGAACCTTATGAATAGTGTGTTTCAACCCTTCCTTGACTCATTTGTCATAGTATTCATAGATGACATATTGGTTTATTCAGATGACTTATATCAACACCAAGACCACCTAAGTAAAGTCCTTGATATCTTGAGAAAGCAGAAGTTCTATGGGAAATTCTCTAAATGTGAGTTTTTGATAGACCGAGTCATGTTCCTCAGACACATCATCTCAGGAGGAACGATCGTCGTAGATCCAGCTAAAGTGTCAGCAGTACGAGATTGGCCTACACCGAAGAACCCCTCTGAAATCCGAAGCTTCTTGGGGTTAGCAGGATACTATCGACGTTTCATTACGGATTTCTCAAAGACTTCCTTGCCTTTGACCATGTTAACTCAGAAGGATGTGAAGTTTGTGTGGTCTGATGTTTGTGAGGCTCGTTTTTAGGAGCTGAAGGAGAAGTTGACCAGTGCACCAGTTTTGACTCTACCATCGAGCAATGAGGGTTTCTTGATTTTCACCGATGCGTCAAAGATGGGACTTGGTTGTGTGTTGGAACAGAATCGGCATGTGGTTGCATATGCCTCTCGACAACTCAAGCCCAATGAGGTAAATTTCCTGACACATGACTTAGAGCGGGCGGCGATCATCCATGCATTGAAGATTTGGCGACATTACATGTATGGTGCTACTTTTGAAATCCTCACTGACCATAAGAGCCTGAAGTATCTTCTGACACAGAAAGACCTAAATCTATGACAATGACGATGGATGGAGTATATGAAGGATTATGACTTCACCATCGCCTATCATTCAGGAAAGGTGAATATCGTAGCAGATGCTTTGAGTCGGAAATAGCTCAGGTGTGTAGTTGTTTTATCCAGTCAATGGAAGAGTGTAGAAGAGCTAGTATAATGGTCTCCCCAACCGTTTGATGATCGAGTTTGTTTGGCCAACATCCAGATATAGTCAGAATTGTTGAGTGAGATTGTAGCAGCCCAGTTGGCTGGTGGAGAACTTGACAAGATGAAAGGCTTGATGAAGAAGCCTTAGACCCATATTTCTTTGGGAATAGATGGAGGGATCCGATTTGAGAATCGTATATGGGTTCCTGAAGATTCACAGTTGAAGGAACGTATTCTACAAAAGGCTCATGGTTCTAAGTACACGGTACACCCATGAACTACTAAGATGTTTAAGGACATGTAGAGGTTTTTCTGGTGGCCAGGAATGAAGAGAGATATTGTGGCATATGTGGCCAGCTGTCTTATGTGCCAAATGGTGAAGGCTAAACACCAACGACCCGGTGGACTGTTACAGTTGATAGAGATTCCAAAGGGGAAATGGGAGCATATCACCATGGATTTCGCGGTGGGTCTACCCCGGACCAAGAGAGGTCATGATGCGATTTGGGTTGTGGTAGATCGCCTTACCAAGTCAGCACACTTCCTTGCCCTAAAAACCACTGCCAAAGTGTCAGACTTAGCTGAGCTGTATATCAGAGAGATAGTACGTTTACATGGCATACCTGGTTCCATCATCTCCGATAGAGACCCAAAGTTTACTTCCAAGTTGTGGAAGCAGGTTCAAGAGGAACTAGGTACAAGGTTGAAGTTTAGTACCGCTTATCACCCCCAGACAGATGGTCAGTCAGAAAGGACAATCCAAACCTTATAGGATCTGCTGAGAGCTTGTGTGCTTGATTGGGGTGGATCATGGGAGCAGTACCTACCTTTAGCCAAGTTTGCTTACAACAACAGTTACCAAGCCAGTATCGGGATGCCTCCATATGAAGCTCTTTATGGGAGACTGTGTTGGTCACCACTTCACTGGGATGATGTTGGTGAAAGGACCTTATTGAGGTCAGATGAACTCCAAGTGTATGATGATAAAGTCGCTTTGATCAGGAAAAGGCTAAAGAGAGCCCAAGACCGACAGAAGTCATATGTTGATGCGAAGCAGACTTATGTGCATTTTGATGTGGGAGAACATGTTTTTCTAAAAATCTGACCACTCCGAGCTATAGCTAAGAATAGAGGAAAGTTGAGTCCCTGATACGTGGGTCTGTTTGAAGTGTTAGAATAGATTGGTGAAGTAGCTTATCATTTGGCTTTATCCCCTCAATATAGTATGATGCATGATGTGTTTCACATGTCCAATCTGAAGCGATATGTGCAAGGTCCAAGCCATGTGCTAAGCATTGAACCCATTGAGCTTCAAGGAAAGGTAACTTATCCTGAGTTGCATTTGCGGATTCTAGATACCAAGGTAAAAGAACTCAGAAATAAGAATATAGAGATGGTAAAGGTTCTTTAGAAGCACCATGGAGAGGATTAGGCCGCATGGGAGCTGAAGACGGACATGGAAAAAGCATATCCTAATTTGTTTGTTTGATTGTTGAATTTTGAGGGCAAAATTCCTATAAGGAGGAGAGGATGTTATAACCCCATTTTCTAAAGCATGTAATGATATTTGTAAATCTCTTTTAAAAATATAAATGAAATCAATGATGGATTTGATGAGTTGATTTGAATGAATTTTGTGTATGATAGCCTTGTATGCTTTCTTGGTGGGCCTTATTGGCCATTAATCCCATTTGAAAGAAAAAGAAAAAGAAATGAAAAAGGAGTTCAATTGGATAAAGCAATACATAAGAAAATAAATAAAAATGATTAAAAGGTTAAAGGATATTTTCCAAAATAGAATTGCATGATATAAAGGTTCCTTGGGGTTCAAGGAACTCAGGATAATTCCATTATGGCAAAAGGAATAGGAGATATGTGGAAAATATGAATAAATAAGTGATAACTTGAAACTGAAGTAAAGGGCTCATTTTCTTTAGATAATGACTTCAATTTTTGTATGATGAAAGATAAAAGTATGAAAGAGAATCCCTTAAAATTTGAATTAAAACAGAGTTAAGATTTGGGAGTTATTGCGTTTTAAAGTTATCCTTAAATATGAATTTAATTTGGAATAAGGAAAATAGTTTCCTTTAATCAGTTGTGTGTGAAGGAGGTGGGCCGTTGGATCTTAATTCAACAGGCGCCACTCATTGTCTAAGTCCCATGTAGACTGGGACTCTGCCTATGAAAGGAGGATTTTCCCTCTTGGATTCCTCATGATCCACTGAGTTTGCAAGTTGGTTGATGTTTCCTTTAGACTCAGGAAAGGAAACTGTAGGGATTCATCCCTGGTTTGTCGAGGTTTGGCCTTCGATTGGGAAAGTTCCCAATCAAACAGGGACTTGCCCGACCCTCTATATAGGGGGGGGGGGGGGGGGGGGGGGGGGGGGGGGGGTAAATGAGAGGACCAGCATCCCTGTTTGCTACACCAAATGCTGTGGAAAAGTGAGAGGAATGAGTTTGTGCCTCCAATTGGCTCGTCCACCTTGACCAGCACCCTTGTTTCCAGTAGTGAACCTCACCGGAGTCCGGCGAGTAGAGAGGGGTCGTGGCGCGTGCTGGGCATTCAATTGGACCTTTGGTTGAGTTTGACGAAGGGATATGACACTCCCTGGCTTTGTGGCGCGCTCGCTAGTGATCGAGAGCTCAGAGTCAACCCCAAGGTTGACCCTCGCAGAGTTCCGGAGACTGAGGAAGACGACGACCCGTCGCCATCCGATCGGGGTCCACGGTGATCTCAGTTGAATCCAACGCTCTAGAGCGGGAGCAACTATTGTTAGGTGTGCACAACCTGGATCATCAGATCCAAAGATCGGACCACCGATCCACAGATCGAGTGGCCACCTTATTTCGGTAATTGTCCCTCTCTGTCCAAATAATCCCTAAAAAGGATTTTCCTTACGAAATTAATAGAAATAGCTAGGAATCTTAGATGGAAAAACTTTATATATGAAAGTTGTATAGAAAAATACAAGGAACATGACAAAAATATTTTGAGAATCAAGATCTATCTCTTTTTGCAAAAATACTTTAATTTGGTGGAAAAGTGTATTAAAAAGTAATTAGAAACCTTGATTGTATATAAAGGATGATTCTTTGTGAATTAATAGGTTAATTGAGGATGATTAACCTATTGATTATTAAGATAGAGTTTTCATCCATTTTGATTACAATGTTGGATAATTTAGGGTTTTACTCTATAAATAAAGGATAATATATGTAGAAACCCTAATTTAGGGTAAAATAAGAGGAAAACTATGTTATTTTGGATTAAGAAAGTGAATTACTAAATAATGATCCTAATATTGTTAGGAATATTAAAATGGGAGAATTTAAAGGTTTTAAGTAGATTTGATGAATTAGGGTTCTTAATAACTAAGAATGGAGGAAAACCCCTAATTTTTAAGGAAACCCTAAAATAGGAATAGAAACCCTAAGGAATATGATGAAATTGGGTAAATATTAATAAAAGGAAATGTGTACTTTTATTTCAGGGTTTCTGTGCACTTTGCTTGCTTGTTTGGATTTTCTCTCTCTACATAGTTGATTCTGTATCCAAATCTGCAAATACAGGTATGTGGTTACGCTTATGAATATCTCGAGTTAATTTTCCGAGGTTTACCGAAGTTTTCATCGATGTCATGAATTAATTGTTGGATGATTTTATTATAACTAACGAAAGATATCTAAAGTGGACCAACATACTGGATTACATTATTTCTTGGAAGATGAAACCCTCAATCATCAATTCCACCACTTTCTCCTCTCAAAATTCTAACTCTCCTTTCTCTCTCTCAATTTTTGTTTTTTTATAGGAACCACAAATTATGGGAGACAATATGGTGTTAAATTTATCATATAAATCAATTGAGGTGCTTAGAACAATTACAAACAAGTCCAAAATCAATTTTAGTCTTCTTTTTTTATTTAGATAGCCTAATTGGTCTGATTAGTTAGCATTGATAAGAAACACAACCGACACCACTATCTGGATCAGTCAAACATCATCTCAAAATTATGAAAATTTGATTTAATATCTAAAAGAGAGTTTCCAAGATACCTCTAGATTTCAGATCATTTTGATATCCACTAAAAAGATAGAAATCAAATACTAGATTGCTATATTTCAGCCAGAATACATAGTCGAAAGAGTTTTTCCTGGAGAAACTTAGCTGAAAACATGTCATTAAATACTCAAAAATTATGATATTTTCTAATAACACTTACATTTGAGTTTTCCAAATGATATTCAAATTCAAGTAAATTAGAGTAGTAGATAAAATATAAAAATCATTTACTATACCATTGTATTTATCAAATTATGTATTCATATGCTACCAAAACCCTAATTTTGGTCGACTAGGGTTTACTCTCATCAAACCCTAATTACTCAAAGTAAAAGAATGTTTAGAGTTTCTTGTTAAGTTTGAAACATCATAACTAGCCTATCATTTTTTATCAAGCTTAAGCAATGATCGATCTACTAAGCATACAGACATCCAAGTAAACCTTAATTAGATGGCTAATTTGAACATGTGATTGCTACAAATTCTACCCACCTTTTAGGATTTCATCCTGAAATCAAAAAAAACATGGAGATCATAGCATATAACCGTGCATCTCTCTCAGTGTCTTGTTCGGTTGATTTTTAGTTTATGGTTCTGTCATAATACATCATTTTATAGCTTCTTGGACCTTTTATATTGGAATTCTAAATTTATAGGCAATAGATGTATATTTCATCCCTTGTCACCATCATATGTATATTTGAGGATTACAAACACCTATTTCACAAATGTTGGTAATGCATCATTGTCTAGACATGATTCACATCACCTTTTTTATTTCCTTTTTAATTTCAATTTTGTATCTCATTGATCAAGATTTTTGGTTCTTTCTATATTACTATTCATATCCATTGGTTCTCTATATAAGAAGATCATTTGGTGTACATCATTGTCAGTTATCATGTTTTCTTATAGTTTCATATTTATACTCATGTTTGAATTCATTTGGGATTATCTTCACAATACAGTATATTCATTCATCTTTCTCATATATAATTTCCATCTTGTTAGATTTCATATTTAATTATATAACACTTTCTCTTTTTCCATCTTATCTTTTTCATTACAATCATGCATCTTGTTATACTCTAAAACTACATTCATATAGATGATTGGTCAGGGTATCCAGAAGAAGTACAGTTGATAATTTCATAGTAACTTATCTCAGTACCCAAATACTTGACTAGAGTATTTGGATACTAAATTCAGTCAATACATGTATCATTCAAGTGTTTTTCAATATTGATAATATCATTTAGCCTGGGATTCTATTGTCCGTACAGACTCACCTAACCTAGGCTCTGTACCATGTAGTAGGGACCGCTCTTTTGATTAGCATAAAAATGCCAACCAATAGAGAGAAGGCCTAAACTTAACCCATATTATGAAACAAAATAATTAATTTTGACAAGTCAATTAACACTTTATACAGAAAACACATCCAATTTTTCATGCTCTTCGTAAAACCATGTAACCAATGTCACATCAATGACAACATATTCAATCAACACAAATTATATTCAGCTTCATTAAGACCAAAATAAAAACATATTGCTTATATGTGGTTCAGTCTACATGAGTTATATGTATATGAAAGAACAAACTTAATCTACAACCCATCTCGGTAAAGAGAGAGTATAGGGACATTCTAATCTAGATTATTCTATTTACATCTTCTTTGTCATGACCTCTCCACTTCATAGCATTATACCCAAAAATATTTAAGAAACCTCATGAGAGTCATATAGAGCCCTAGTGAGTGGATAGCTCCCACTCGAGTTGAGTACATGAATCACCATCAGATTAAGAATAATGAACTTCAAAAAATGGGCATATATTGAATACTCTATCAAAGAGTTCTATAATTTAGTCAAAACTAGTTTACAAAAATAATCTAATTAGTCAGATAAGCTATCACTTAGGCCAATTCCAACTTTTAAACATCCATAAGAACATGTCTTTGTACATATCAGTAGATTTTACTTGCTTTGAAATGACAATATGATTATAGGAGTAACAAGTCAAGATCTAAACAATTAGAATCTAGACATAACATTAACATCATCCTTGTGACACCCCACAATCCGAACCATGAACACATCATGTAATCCTAAAGCTAAAGTACACATAAGACAAGTCTACCAAATACGACCGTTCAGATGACAAGTAAATCTAATTCATATTCCAAGTGGATATTAAATAATAGCATCAACCACATGTCAACTTAAGATTAGATGCTACCCCAGACAAATAACAATATGGAAACATATAATCTTTTTTTTGGTCGGCAAAAAAATGTGTTACTATAAAACAAAAAATTTTAGGTACAAAAGTGCCTCAAGAAGAAACTAGATCTATGTGTCTCCACGTAGGAAGAACCCATCAGATCTGAACAAAAAGAAACCCCAGGTATCTGAAATCTAAAAGCAAAGAAGATACTAACAAGGAAGACAACGTAAGTAAAACAAGAAGAGATGGCACACAGAATCATTGAACAAACCCACAAAAATATCTACTAGACACGCCCCTCTTCTCTACTACAGACCATACGCCTGATTAGATCTTGGATCTGCTACATGGGACAACTGATAACTGGGAACATGCAGGAAACAAAGAGAAGTGCATGATCTGCCACATCATAGCATTCTCCATGGAGCAAGCAAGATCTGCCACATCCAAGCTTAGCTCCAACAAAAGGTAGAAGACCAGGTAACATATCCAGACAGAGATAAACTAGGCTGGCACACCTAATGCCTCTACAACCAATCATCATCCAATCAAGAACACTCGATCATAGAACCCACAAATATGTGTTACAGGAGAGGACTCCAACCAGCCACATTGAATTAAATAAACTAGACAACAATGTCATCCCATCCAGAACAGTCCTCTGCTTAGTGACCTGCTCAAAGCACGCTATTGTCTGGTAGTAGCAAAACATCAAACACCACAAGGGTGTTCCATCACACTACACAGGAGAGCCAAGAAAAAGTAGAAGGAAACTACCCCCTTGACCCAGGTCGTGCAATGCCATGTGGCCAAAGGCCATCCACCAGTAGAGCATGAAGAAACAGATGCGAGGGCCCAACCACCACCACCCTGAGCCAGAGCAGAGGATGAGGAAATTGATTAGGGAACCCAACCATCGCCTCTAGCTGAGCCACCTAGAGCCGCAGTACCATCGTTCACCAGTCAGATGAAGCCGAAACCAGGATTAGATACCAAGTTAGAGAAGTAGAGACTTGTCACTGGTGCTGCCGAGTAAACTCAAAGTCGAGGCAACACCCCAACGCTAGCGGAAGGAGAGCCACCAACTGCCACCAGCCATTGAAGACGTCGAGGAGTCCGAAGGAGAATTCAAGGATCCTTCATCAACCTAGTAGGACTAGGTCTTGCTCTATAGATGAGGAGGAGATGCAAGAGAAAGGGAAAACCCTCTTTCTCTGACAACGATGTGGAACAACAGTGAGAGAAGAGACCAGGTGGGAAAGCCCTTTCCAACTACCTCACCTGGGCAAGATGGAAGTCGACTAGTCGACGTCGAAAACCTCGGACCCCGACCTCACTCCTCACAGTGCTCCACGAATCCCACCAGATCTATAGAGGAGAATCCCCGATGACCCAGCCACCCTGCTTCACTCCACCTGGATCCGCTCCACCCATCTCTAGAGACGCTACTGTGGACATTGAGGGCTAGGGGGAGGAAAGACGCCTAGGATGCTCCCTCCCCCCAGCGGAGGCTTCCGAGAGGGATCTAGAGAGAAGGGAGAGCGGGATCCCTAGAGAGAAACATGTATGATATTCAGACACATGGAAACTCTAATTTCCATATGGAAACATATTATCTTTATAATAAAATGATTACTTTCCACAATAAGAAATATACTCAACAAACATCAGGTTTGTCCACTAGCAATAAAGCATGCAAAAAATATTCAAATCACAGTCTACATGCTTGTCATCTTTTTATCCATTTTCCCTGAACTACTTGCCTTTTACCTCACCAAGTAGACATTACCACACCCAATTCTCATGTCAATGGCACACTGTAACTATCTTAGGGTTTAGCCAGCCACCCTAAGATATCAACAACAGACCATGGTCCACCACATGATTGCCTAGATAGGCTCAAGTCCTCATCTCATGTACACAATATAGGAACAAACATAATAGCATATTAGAATATCACATATCATCATATTTCACATTTTAATCATTTTCATTTCAAAAAAGTCTATTCCTCATGGACGTCGACATTCACAATAGAGGGTTTAGGATAAGAATCACACCAGATGACTCATCCCTAAATCTTAATGGTCTAACCTTCAAGGTCCCAATACACACTCTGGAAATCCTTCTCATAATACTCTACTTACTAAAAGGAGATATGGTTCATTTCCCCAATGTGGCACTCGGGGGAAACTCACGATGTTCAGGGCACCTGACTAGATGTATCATCATTCACTTGTTATTAATATTTCTTACTCACCTTGGAGAAAATCCTAATCATCATTTGTCATATGTGTATATTCTCATGCAACTAGAATGACATAAAGTAGGTTAGGTTTAACGAAAAAGACAAGCATTACATCAAAGATTAAAACAATCTATAATTTATGACATTCACATTTATTTCCCATTTCCACATCATTTCACATGATTTATCATCAGTTCTCTATCATCCTGAGACGTCATCTCATCATCCATCATTTACACTAAATAGGGTTTCTCAAATGTAATCAATGCATGTTAATTCCATATCAACATATTTCTTATCAGTTTAGCCATATTACAAATTTGATCAAGTATTCATAGCAACATTAAAACGGGAAACAATACAGGCATATAGACATCTTATGTCATCCATCATACTCAGAATAGGTTTATTATGCAACACATACTTATTCCATCTAGTTTTAAATGATGTGATTAAATTTCTAGCATAAATGTGCATAACACACTTAGTTCTCCTCTTCTATCATTTAGCATTCTCCAATGAGGATTGCTTACTAGTACATGTATGTTTATCATTTGATATCCCATAAGATTAGACCATTCTCAGAGTACATGTATAGTAACTAACAATTCAAATCGAAGAACACATTCTTAAACCTCACCTTGTAATTGAATTCAACTATACTTAAATGCATTCCTTAATCTATCATTGACATTATTCATTAGCATTACCTAGATCATCATTTTAGGGTTATAGTTAGATTCTTAGATCCATCTACTAAATTTGATCATTTTCCCTTCATTACATATTCATTAGTCTCAACTCCTTTCATTTCATATTCACTTCTACTCTTGGAATAAATCATTTGAGATTTACTTATGCATAAAGTTCCGCTCTCATTGAAATTTTTTATGGTTTGACTCTAGTGTATTCCACTCATTTTAGGTCAACCCAGATATATATAAAGTAAAAAAGATAAAATACACCATCATACTTATTTTATTGGTATTTTATTCATTACGTATTATCACAATTCACATCACCTTTGTCCATTTCTTATTTTGCATCTAGATACATGTAGCAATTCATTTGATTCATAATGGAATTTTGGCAAATAAAATCAATTTTTTATTCTTTATAAAATTCTCACACTAGAAGGTACCACGGATAGGGTTACATGTTATTTCCTCTAAATCTATATTCAACTTCCCAATTCATTGTAATGTGTCTTGTATAAAAGACTTGCATTCATGAAAATTTTACTCATCTTCCATATATTATACATTTGTCATATATCATCTTTATAAGACTTACCACCTTCAACTAAAGTAGTAACTCCTACAATTGAGCATATTTCCACATTTCGATGATTATATTGAAGTTTGGCTTTATCTCTCTTACTCATGTGAATACTAGATTTCAAGGGTTTTAAGAAGTCATCTTAGTTCAACACATAATAAGAATCATATCATTCAGTAATCTCATCAGGACGTATATATGTTCATTGAGTCCATTTAAGACACATAGGAGCCCTATATTACACTCCAGGCAATCGACCAATCATTTATAAGCATATAATGATTCATTGACTCATTTGAGTCCATCCCTCAAAATTAACTATAGACATAGATTTCCTCCATATCAAGCCCTCATATATTGAACCTCAAGTACATAACATTTACAATTCAAGTAAGGATTTGATATTTTTATTGCGGAACTCATGATAATTGAGTTCAAATATGATTACATACATGTCAACTAAATTTCTAAGGATATTGTCCATTGGGCTGATCTTTGAGAAAAATTGGTGTAAAACAAGTATAATTCTCTATCCATATGACTTTCCATGTAGTTTAATCAATATATTAGGAAATAACTATATACAAATCAATGAGAAGAGTCCAAATTAGTAGCATTTGATTCCCCAAAAATCTTCCCAATACAATGATCTTGATTATTTTAGCCAACTAGAATTAGTCTTTCAACATGATTACAGAGCTTAAGAGACAGATAAACACTCACCTCATGTGCCAAGCACCTTAAAAATGTCCCATATAAACTAAATTTTAAGAATTCCAACCAAATCATGAAGATTTAATCCATTTTTTTCTCTTCTCGACTAAAAAACTCTAGAAAAAAGAGAATAGGAGAGAAAGAAAGAAAAAAGATGGTCATTTGTTGTTATTTTGATTCAAAACATAAGGAGTAATAAATCAATGCATGTGATACTACAATCACCAAGAATATCTAATGAGACTAGCTTACTTGATTTCATCATTTCTGGGAAGACGAAACCCTAGATCATCCATTCCACCACTTTCTCCTATCAAAACCCTAGCTCTCCTCTCTCTCTCAATTTTGTTTCTTGGACTAGAATCATGAATTATGGGAGCTACTAGAGTGTTAGTTTGATCATGTATATCAAAATAGGTGCTTAGAATAATTGCAAACAGTTCCAAATTTGATCTTTAGTCTTCTTTTTGTTTAGATAGATTGGTTGGTCAGCTGAGTTAACATCGATAAGAAACTCATCTGAAACCATTCTCTCGATCTATCAAACATCATGCAAAAATTATTAAAAAAATTTATAATATCTGAAATGTAGTTTACAAGATATAGCTAAAATTTTAGATCATTAGTATGTACCAAAAAAGATAAAAATAAAATACATACGGATATATTTCAGCCAGAATGCCTAGTCAATTGAGTTTATCCTGAAGAAATGCGGCCGACAGACAAGCTAACAAATATTCAAAAATCTGATATTTTTCAAAATCATTAAATTTGAGTTCAAATCATATCCAAATTTCAAGTAAATTTGAGTTGTAGATATAATACTAAAATCATTTAGTAAATTTGAGTTGTAGATATAATACTAAAAATCATTTACTACACCACTATATTTATCAAATTATGTATCCTTATGCTACCAAAACCCTAATTTTAGCTGAATTGGGTTTATACTCATCAAACCCTAATTCTCCAAAGTAATATCATGTTTATAGTTTCTCATTTGGTTAACATCATATTTATACTATCATCACTGATCAATCTTAAGAAATGATTAATCTACTAAGCATGCAATCATCCAAGTAAACCCTAATTAGATGACTAATTTGAAAATGGATCATCACAACCTCAGTGGAGATCCCTTCACCCCTTGATAAATGGGAAAAAGGATAACTAATTACAAAGGAGTACCTATCGATACCCTTGATCAGAACACCAGCAAAGTTTTCATTCCTACTATCAATACCAAACAAGTGCCTCCTACTCAACAACTATGTGAAGAAACCAATCGTAAGGGCTTGGATGTAATTTAGTTCCTTAATGAGAAAGAAAGAGAGGTATCCCTAGTTCAGGTAGTTCAACGCTCTACCCTCCATAAAGAATCTATAATAAAGACACTAGCAAAGTTCAAAACTACGAGACCAGGAATGTTTGTAGCCACAATTGAGATAATCACAAGTCCACAACCAATCTCCTTTTCTAAACATGAGATACCCAAAGGCAGAAACCAAAACAAACCCTTGTTAGTCACTACTATCTACAAAGGTACCAATATTCCTACTTTAATGACAATGGGGTATACCTCAAAGTATCTCCCCTCAAGACACTTATCAGTCTGATAAGGGATCCTTCAAAACTAAATCTGATAGTTTAAAAGGCAACATCCTTTGATGAAGCATTAGAAGATGCATTAGGAGATCTTACCTTTGAGCTATGAATCGGACCACAAACCTTCTTAGTTATGTTCCTAGTCATGTATCTTATACATTCATCAACCTTATATTGGTTCGGCCAAGGATTCACCTAAATTAGGTGGTCCCTTCATCACTACATCAAAAACTCAAGTATCGATTGGGACATGCCATTGTCACATTCCATGTCGATAGCTCAAGTATCGCCAAATACTGCATAGAAGAATATGACCTCCCTCAAGTTTGAGATATTGCATTTTTCTTCCATTGGTGTTTGTGATACCACAAAGGAGACGGCGATGCCATCTCCCATATGCCCCAAGTTGCTCATTCCGTGATTGAGGGAAATGCATATCCACCCATATCAAGGACTGGGGGGCTAGACAACAGAGGCATACTGCAATTGTTCAAATTCTACCAAGATGAAAGGATTTGAGCTTATAATTCTATGACCATCATATACACACCTAGAATCACCATTTGGACACCATACTAAAGTCTTGCAGTGATGTGTCCCACTTGGATTCAGTTAACCATGAAAGGTTGCCTCACCTACTTGTTGCCTATGCACAATCTAAGTGAGGAGGCTTGACAAATTTGTCTAGATGAAGAGTGTTGTCTTAGGGTATTGTATTGATGGGACTTAGGTTCCAAGCAAAGGGGTCTCAGGTCCTTACTTTCCTTGTACTATCTCCACAATCAAAGAAGGTTCTAACGCAACCAAATCAGTCACCAAATGATTGCACCATACCTCATGCAAGAGGTCAAAGAAGACAACCAGGACGACTACCCCAAGATTTATCCAGTATCTAGGAGAACGCTCTCATCAATGAAGACACCCATGGCATCTAGACCATCCAAAACAACTAATAGTTTGAAAACATGATCATCCAGGTAAATGAGGAAGCCACCAAGTTCATGGTCATCCCCATGGTCGATCAATTATGGTTAGAACACTTAGACATTGGGATCATGAAGGAAGGGTATTGGAGTCCATATGATGACCATGTTGATGAGGTCATGGTCTAATGACTACATGGGGATCACATATCAAACACTAGAAGAATGGAAAATTCAACTTAGTCAACATTGTTAATTGACAAGTGTTCTTGACTTGTTATGCCCAAAAAACTCCAAGAAGTGGGGTTACAAAGACATGGAGAACATAATCATGTCATGTATAACAAATATTATGGTGCCTATGAGATTTTTGAAGGATGGGGGATTAACACCATCTTCACAGAAGAATCTATAAAAGAACTAGATACACTCATTTTCCTTATGCAAAGTGTGGATGTGGTAAACTAGCATGTGCAAGATCTCAACATCTTGAAGACAAATACATCGCCCATGTACAATAAAATAAAGTCCAATAGAGGAATGGTACCATAATGTGGTGGAGATCCAAGAGTGGTAGTAAATCCATGCTCCAAGATAATCAACACTTTCCCACAAAACCCCACAAAATGACATGCTCACAAAATTATAAAAAAAAATAGAAAACACAAAAAAGGAGAAGACTCTCTACTTTGAAGGATGTTGCAGATTACTTTATAAAAGTAGCACAAAATACAATGGTGAATACATTGAGTTTGAATACATACTCATCCCATAATATATGACAAAGTATTTCACATTGAAGATGAGATGGATATGATTAATCTCAACTCAAGCTTCAAGATACTCAAAGACAAAATTGGTGTTGCATCTAAACCAGTTAATAGAGTTGTTATGTAGATATGTGGATGTGATTGCATGGAGCTACCTAGATATGTTTGTATTGGATGAGAAGATCATGATTCATTGACTCTCTATCATTCCAAGAATCCTCCCAGTCAAAAAAAAGTCAGGTGGGTTCAACAAGAATGGAGCTCGAGGTTAAAGAGGAAGTCCAAAATAAGTATAATGTTGGCTTCTTAGAGATGGTCAGCTATCTTACATGTCTTGCCAAGATTGTACATGTACTAAAAAAGGATGGAAAAATGTGATTGTGTGTGGATTATTGTGATCTCTATAAGGATTCCCCTAAGGATGGTTTTCCCTTGCCACACATTGATGTGCTTGTCGACAATGACACTATTTATGCATTCATGGGCTTCATGGGTGGTTTTTTGAGTTACATTTAAGGATGGAAATGGTGTTGTGAAAAAACTATAGATCAATGTACCACATTTTACAATGTATAACTGCACCCAAAAAATATAATGCATATATGGTTTTGAATTTCTAAGATCCACTACATTGTGGTATGACTATGGTTTTATAGAAAATAACAATAGAAATGTATTACACCACAATTAAATCATTTAAAATATGAATAAATATATGCATTGTATTATCCTAATCACAATATTTTTGTTTCATACACTTTATACTTGATCTCTATTTTTAAATGACATTTAATGTATCTGAAGTAGGAACTTTCATTTTCTTGCAAAAACTGCACACATAGGTTGTCCTCTTTGTACAATTGCTAAACATACATGTTCCCCTACCACATGAATGTATTATCATTTATAGTTTACTTTTATATATTTTTGACATCATATTTATGTGTAAATCTTCACAAAATAATATAGTCATTTGTATAATTGTGTTAAATAATTGTTGACATTGGAGGAATCATTAGTCTATTTTGTTTAGATTTTATTGACTTGTTTTATGTCAATCTTCAATATAAACATGTAACAAATAGAAAATGGGAGACAGATAATTTGGTTTATTACTATATGTGAACTATTATGTTTTAACATAGAGATATAGCTACTAATGGACACGAGATAAATTTGACTAAAATTAAAAAAGGTGTATGGAATATGGAAGACATATCATACAGAAAGATAGAGTCAGTAAAAGATAACTAAACTTGTTATTTATAGTAATATTTCTCCAGAATACATTCATATATTTTACCAGCCTCTTATACCAATAGTTTTGACAACTCCTCTTTCTCCTAGAAATTTATCATTACACTCAATTACAAAAACTATCTTATTTTCTATCATTAGGAATAGATATGTAGAGCAAGAAATCATTATTTATATGCTTGAAATGAAGAGGAGGTCTTAATAGGGATATAGACGTGAGGAATTGTTTTAAGTAGGATAGTGTTGTTTGAAAGAAGAAAAAAAATGTATACTAGTAGGGGTGGGACTTAATACATTTTAGAAGAGGATGGTGTTTGAGCTTTGAACGGGAAGTATTTGTGTAGTTGGAAAATGGTATATCTATATTTCCTAACTTTCATAGAAAATGTTAGATCATTTGTTCACACGAACCATCAATTTGGTCTTTTTTATGTAATGTGAACATGACATTGTTTTTCCATGTTTCTATGTTGTTATTTTCTCAATCATGTACCAATTATTCATAGGCTTCATGTATAGTAAACAATGTGTTCACAATGTGGTGTGTTGTGGTGTGGTTATCCATGGTTTTTTATTGTGCATATATGATTTGTCATATCAAACACCACAACAGATATGGTCTTTGATCATTAAATTTGGAGTGGTTATGGTTTTCAAATAAACCATGTCATATCGAATCGTTGCCATCCCTAGTTACAATCAAGACAAATTACTAAGGACTATAAAGAGAAGACAACCTTCATCACATAATTAGGAGTTTTTTATTATCGGGTCATATCATTTGTCTAAAAATGCTAGAGATACATATCAAATGGAAATGGTTGCTTGATTTCAGGACATGAGGCATAAAGAGATGGAAGTCTATGTGGGAGACATGATAGCCAAATATAAAAGTCTAGAATATCACATTGCCAATCTTGAGAAGTGATTTTAATGACTACAACAACTCTTGTTTCATTTAAATCAAACTAAGTGCACCTTGATTATTACATCTGGAAATTTACTTAGGTACATTGCGATCTAAGAGGGATAGAGGTTGATTAAGGGAATACTCAAGCTATTGGGGAAATGCCCTCTCCAAAAATTGAGAAGGAGATAAGAGATTTTATTGGTCATCTAAAATAAATCATCTTCTTCATCACCAATCTCAGACCCATATGTGAGCCCATATTTATGTTGCTCAAGAAAAACTCAAATTTGGGATGGAATGAATAATTTGAGAAAGTTCTTTAGAATCTTAAAGACTATATTGATGAACCTCCCACTTAAAACCAATAGTATCTGAGTATCCCTATCACCCTTCGAGTATCAATCTACGAAATATTAATGGAAGGAGTCTCCAGCCAAACAATGGACAATGACGATCATGTTATATTATCTATTATGAAATTCAATTGCACAGAGGCTTGTTAAACCAAGATTGAAAAATATTGACTTGCATTGATACATGTTGTGGGAACCCATTACACTAAATGAGATTACTCAAAACATAAAGCACAATTGATCATTAATTAATCACATACCCAAAAATATGGGTAAATTAAAACTGATTTCAACGTCAGCACCCGCTCAGAAACATTTGCATAAGAGCCCAACATCTTTCTTATATGCATACTATGCCAAGAATTTGATACAAATTGTTCTAGCGCCTTAGCCACAACATACACAAGAGAACAATATTTGTATATGTCACACAAAAAAAATTAACATGCTAACAAAATTCTGATTCGTTTGAAACACCATATACAAACTTTTCTTGCCCGGACCTGAGAGTACAAGGATGACTCTAGGACACACTAGACATCTAATCAACTTTCTCAAAGATTCATTACTATAGCTCCTATTTGCTTCCATAGGTTTGTTTTCATCACTTTAGATTACCTAAAAGGATATGGCAAACCACAAGGGTGAGACCCATGTCCCAGCAAGAGATATAACCTCCAATAATGCTTGTTGATTACAACATTTTAAATAGTAGATAACTAAGTAGTTAGAGTATTTAATAATCAATTGAATAGATTGAACAGTTCAAGTATGCTAAATAGATTAAGCAATTAATCTTAGCAACAAGTATGATCATCAATGCATATATAGATAACAAATAAATCCATTTCTTTGGATAGATATCTACTCAAATATCATCAAATTGCATCTAATAACAATCATTATCATTAATCGGACTATCATCATATTCCTTACTAACAGCACAAGCAATCCAGTAGCATAAGCATCCCTGACATCATGAATATGTTTAGTAGCATAACATGTCTATCAATATTGGCATCTCAAATATAGGGAACAGATCTATATCATAAGTAGAACTAGCATCATAACATAATGAACTAAATAGGAATGATTATCATTTTAAGCATTTCTAATTGCATAGGCATGGCTAGCAATATTAAATATAGCTAGAAGCAGCATCTTAACCATCAGTGTCAGTATATTTGACAACATAAGCATGTTTACAACATGAGCATAACTACATCATAAGTATATCTATTATCTCTTATTGTACTATACATGATCTTAGTTAAAAGAAAACAAACAAGGGTTATCATCCAATATGAAGCGTTGTGTATAACCCTAAATAGATATTCTATATGGTTGTCTTACATCTTTTATTATGCCCTAGGGAATTTGAATTGTACCATCCAAAGTCCAACCGACCCCTGCAAAGTGCTATTCAGTTATGTACAAGATCTAGGAGTGCATGTATCCTAAGATCTCTTCCCCTCGGTCAGTACGAGTAAAAGGCAGTGACATATCAGTCAAAGCTACCACCACAGTGATATATAGTCAATCTAATAACCACTAGTCTGCCCTTGGTACATGGCAAGGCACTAGAAACCAGGGTATAAAAACCCCTCTAATCTGAGGTACAACCGCAGTTGTCCTCAATGACATCAGATGTATGAGGCATGACCATAGCCCTCCTCCACAACCTACATTGTGGATGACAAGGATATATCATAAACTTGCCACCCCCACATACTCAATAGTACGTGCTATGAGTTTCCCTTAGGAATACTTGTTTCACCATCCAGCAAGTTCTGACACTGAAGATGGATCTACGGCACAGAGCACTACATGATTAGAGTTTCACTTGATCAGTTATGCCAATTGGTTGAATTAAGATTGCATCAAACAAGTGGACATACAAACCCTAATTCACTTCTAGCAAGCATATAAATATCACAACTTTTAAAAGATATAAAATCTGTGGAACATAATTTCTCATCTCATCATCACATGGTACTATTCACTTGCCATTCATGAGACCACACTAGTCATCATACTATCACAAGATATAAATCCTTTTTACAATATCATAGGATATCAACCCTTATCAACGCAAGAGGATTACACCTCATTCAGGGCTCAACCATGCCCAAAGGTCATTAAGACCATCATACTATCATAGGATATAAATCCTTTTCACAATATCAAAGGGTATCAACCCTTATCAACACAAGAGGATTACACCTCATTCATGGCTCAACCATGCCCAAAAGTCATTTAGACCATCATACTATTCCCTGCAAGATCATCATTATCTTTGCATGCCTTATAACAAGGCTCAACAACATCACTTACATATAATACACTGGATCAACACAATATTTCATTAATGAGCTAGGAGATATTCATAAACAATCATAGTAGGGTTATATTAACATTAAGAACATTCCTTTATTACATCAACATGCAAGGAACCTAGATATGATTAAACCTCATCATATTCATAATGCACATGTTTAGCATAAGAAAGTATCAACCATGTGGCTATGATAACCACCAATTAACACATTAAGGTTATGATCATATTAAGGAGGTTATTCCACCATCATGCCATCATATAAGAAGGTTAAACAAGAATACACATCTTTATCTATTTTCATTAGAGTTAGGTTCACAAGATAAATTATATTAATGTTACTAATCAGCACTTATACCCACACCCTAACTTATGGCATCCCCATTGGATCATGGATGCATAAGGTGAAGCATCACCATCACATTCCATACCATTCTCAAGTATGAACCCAACCATAAATCATGGTGTAACCATTAGGTTATAGCATACTAGGGTTTCAACAACAGTAATAGAGCTCCATGATTGTATTAGTCATTCAAGGACTATTCATACCCAATTACCATCAATTGATTATATTAAAGCTAGGTATAACCAGATATACCTCATTAGGTTACCTCATTAATTCATTATGGTTATTATCAATCATAATCATATGAGGGAAAGGGTAAGACTACATGTTTAAGGCATTAAACTATCAAATTCTTATCAATTGAATCATAACATTACACTACACGCTTCACCCAAAACAATGGGAATATTGAGGCATCAACTTCTAACAATGAGATGTTGAAAAGGTAAATCCATTATTCGTTTACGTAAGTAAACACATTGAATTAATCATCTATGATGTTATTGAGTTGTGATCTATAAAAGTCACCATTTAACCCTAGACATCCTTTGATTAACAACAATAAGGATTCTGTTGAGAGTAGGGTAAAACCCACAATCGACTGTTCATTTAAAACAAGCCATCCATTGTCAACAAGTAAGCTCCTTAAGTTGATCATATAAATAAAATCATCTAAATAACATTATTAGGACCAACATATTACATTAGCCATCATTCCACTTTATTGGAGGAATAAACATTAGATCTTGACCATTGGGTCAAGTTCAAATGTTAAAACCATCAATTACAGTATAGGTTCGACCATTGCATCCAATGACCCAAGAAACCATTGGTCTAAGGCTTAATTGATGATAAAAATATATGATTAACTCACCTTAGGTTGTGGAGACCTGATCCACCATCATTAGTGACCATTAAGTCACCATAGGTTGTTAGATCAGCATTATATTCATTAATCACCCTCGAATATCAAACTAATATCACCATTGATTGATAGCATCATTAGGGTACTTAGTGGTTAATCACTAAGCTTATAATTAGGCCAACACCTGACCTAAAGGGTGAGTGTTAGTTAAAACCCTTGGTCTCCACCATCAGTTGTCATGAAAACAACACCATCGGTTGTTGCAATGGTACCACCATTGAGTCATGTGTTTATAGAAGAAATCAACTTTAAACCCTAAAATTGACAATTGGTTGATAGGTGTTTAGCACCATTGGTTGTCAAACTAACCTGATCAAAGTCATATTATACCTTAGGAATAAAGGACAGATGAATACATGTTCATCTAGAACTGAAATTAGAACATGGAACATTAGAAAAATCGAAATCCAAGTCAAGCATAGCTTTTTAGTGCATGGATCGTCATTTTTAAGCAAGAACATGAGCTAGAAAGCTTATGGTAAGCCATAAACGTGGAGCAAGTTATTAAAAATGCCTCTAATTAGAAGATAAACTCCCAAACATAAGAAAACATGAGCAGGTAGGGTAGGAAATCCAAGCATAAGTTGTGAACTTGTCCATCTAGCACCTTTCTTCATTAAATGAGCAAACCCTAAGCATAAGGAGCAAGAAAGGTAGAGTTTTAGAGCTTTATAGCAATTTCTACCATGGAAAACCAAGGTTCTGACCTGGAGAAAGATAGGAGGAAGGATAAAAAAATAAATGGAGGAAAGAAGGGGATTCTTACTCTTTTAGGTCAAGATCACTAGAAGGAACTTTTTCAAACCCTAAAAGGAAGTCAATTGCAACCCTAGATTCTTTTTCCAAGAAGATCTCCTCTTTATTATCCTTGAACATTTTGATGACAGATTTTGAATTACTAGTGATGGTCGGTATGGCCTCTACCCATTTTGAGATGTAATCCACCACCACGAGGATGTAGGAAAATCCATGTGAGGATGGGAATGGACCCATGTAGTCCACACCCCAAACATCAAAAATCTCTACTTCTTGCCATAGCTTAAGTGGCATCTCATCTCTCTTTGTAATGTTACTTGTTCTCTGACATTTGCCATATGATAGAAAAAAGTTGTAGGAATCTTTGGATATGATTGGCCAAAAGAAACCACATTACAAAACCTTCAAAGCAATTTTCTTAGAACTCATATGGCCTCCAATTGGGCCTGAGTGACATTGCTCTAAAATGAGTTGGGCTTCTTCCTCAATAATGCAATGTCTGTAGAGACCATCAGTAGAGAGCTTGAAGAGGTACGGCTCATCCCAGTGATACTGATTCACATCATGCGTGAATTTCTTTAGTGCATTTCTGGTGCATTCAGGGTGAATGACACCAGCGACAAGGTTGTTCACATAGTCTGAGTACCAAGGGGTAGCTTCTGAAACTTTCATGAGTTGGTCATTTAGAAAAGAATCGTTAATTGGGATCTTCACGGTTTCCAGAATGTGGATGTGACTGAGGTGGTCTGCTACAACATTCTTTATACCTTTCTTATCTCTTATTTCCAGATCAAATTCTTACAAGAGGAGAATCCATCTTATTAACCTGGGTTTAGCATCTTTCTTCACTAGGAGGTAACAGATAGCGGCATGATCCATGTAGACAATGACTTTATACCCAATGAGGTAGGATCTAAACTTGTCAAAGGCATACATGACTGCAACAAATTCCTTCTTAGTAGTTGCATAGTTCCTCCGAGCTTCATCAAGGGTTTTCGATGCATAGTAGATCACATAATGTTTCTTCTCTATACATTGGCCTAAAACATCACCCACAGCGTAATCACTGGCATCACACATAATTTTAAATGGGTGATCCCAATCTGGAGCTCTGATGATGGGTGTTGTTCTAAGAGCATTTTTTAGGTTGTTGAAACTCTTGACACATTCTTTGTCCAAATGGAAATCAGCATCCTTTAGCAACAGTTTCGTCATTGGCTTGGTTATCTTGGAGAAATCCTTTATAATCCGTCTGTAAAATCTTGCATGACCGAGGAACACACGAACCTCCCTTACATTTGTCAGGATAGCGAGTTTGGAAATCACTTCAATTTTCACATGGTATACTTCGATTCCTTGGCTACT
This sequence comes from Alisma plantago-aquatica, assembly GCA_963693085.1. Taxonomy (NCBI): domain Eukaryota; kingdom Viridiplantae; phylum Streptophyta; class Magnoliopsida; order Alismatales; family Alismataceae; genus Alisma; species Alisma plantago-aquatica. The sequence continues at coordinate 489,448,192 of OY856414.1, forward strand.
AACTCTATGGCCAAGAATACTACCTACCTTTACCATAAAGTGACACTTCTCACAGTTCAACACAATATGTGCTTCTTCACACCATTTAAGGACAAGGGAGAGGTGCTTTAGGCACGAATCGTATGAATCTCCATATACAGAAAAATCATCCATAAAAACTTCCATGATAGTTTCAGTGAGACCAGCAAATATAGCCGCCATGCAAGGCTGGAAAGTTGTAGGCGCATTGTAGAGACTGAACGGCATCCTTCTAAAGTCATATGTTCAAAATGGGCAAGTAAAAGTTGTTTTCTCTTGGTCATCTGGATGTATAGGAATTTGATAGAATCCAGAGTAACCATCGAGATAGCAGAAATATTCTTGGTGAGCCAACCGCTCTAAGACCTGATCAAGAAAAGGCATAGGGAAATGATCCTTACGTGTCGCCTTGTTCAACTTCCTATAATCGATACACATCCTCTACCTAGTGACTGTTCGAGTGGGGATGAGTTCATTATCTTCATTCAAGAGTCGGCTTGTGGTCCTCTTCCATGGGGATTTTGTGCATGTAAACGCTTGACTGACCCCGGTGAGATCACTCATCTTGTAGCTGATGGATTTTCTTCTTTCCTTTAATTCCTTCAGGATTTTATCTTCTTATTCTGTCGTTAGATCTGAATTTATGATGACTGGGAAGACCTTGAGATCATCTAGAAACACATACTTCAATCCCTCAGGTAGGGGTTTCATTTCAGGAATTTCTGGTTTCTCGCATGGTTCTTCAGTAACATTCACATCCTTGAGCTTCTCAAATTTGGTTTCAGGATCTTCTCCAGCAGTGTCGAGGTGGAGAACATAATCCTTTATTTGTTCATCGATGGATTCATCAGCAGATGGGTTTGTTGGAGCCACTTCTAACAGATCATCTTGTTCATAATCTTCTTGCGTAAGTAGTGACATTTTTTCTATGCACTCAATCAAATAGACTTCTTCTTACATGCTCGGTCTCTGCATTCTTTCAATAACTTTGAATTTGAGGGTTTCTTTACCTAGTCTGAGAAGTAAGGTTCCTACTTCAAAATCAATTAGAGCTCTTGCAGTGGCAAGGAAGGGACGGCCAAATATGAGAGGGTATCTGGCATCTTCTTTTATGTCCATAATGATAAAGTCACACAGAACATAGGAGTCTTTGCCTGCCTTGACAGGGACATCTTCAATGATTCCCAAGGGGAGAGTCATGGTGTTATCTGCAAGCTATATGGTCATGCCAGTTGGGAGCAGTTCATCAAACCCTAGCCTCTTGCAAAGGCTAAGTTGCATGATAGATATGTTAGCAGCTAGATCGGTTAATCCCTTCTTACAAGAGGAATCACCGATATGGCAAGAGATCCCAAAAGATTCTAGATCTTTCTACTTCTTAGGCATCTTGCTCTAAATGATATCTGAAGTGGTTGTTGCTAACTTCATTGTCTCATATTCTTCAGTTATATATTTCCTTGTCAGAAGTGACTTCAAATACTTCGTCCAGGCTAGTATCTCAGCCAGCGCATCTAGAAAGGGTATATCAACATGAATCTTCTTCATAGCTTCCTTAAATTTGTTGAAACGGGTATCAAGATTAGTTTGCTTTAAACAAGTAGGGAAAGGAGGATGAGGCTTGTATACTGGCACATCTGGCTCAGGTGTTTCTTTTTCTACAACTGCATGTTTTTCAAAACTTGTCTCATCCGTCTTATCAATAGTTACTGGGCTTTTTTGTTGAGACTCAGGCGTTGTAGAGTCCTGGACAATCACAGAGTCATCCTCATCTGTAATATCTACAGGTGTCTTGACAGGGGGATCTGAATAGTCTTTCTAGACCTGGTGGTGACAGCCTTCAGTTGCTCTAGGTGCTTAGGATTGTTCTCTGGTTGGCCAGCAAAAGCCCCGACAGGTGGTTTCATGCTAGATGCAAGTTGAGCTAGTTGAGATTCAATAGCCTTCTGATGGGCTTGTTGATTAGCTATCATAGTCTGCTACGACTGCAACAACTTCTCAATGGTCGTCAGCTTGTCATCAGGGGAGATGGGACCGGCTTGTTGCCCTTGTTGTTGATTCTAAAAAGGGACTTGGTTGGGATTTTGGAATTGAGAATTGTTCTAATAATTGTTGAAGTTTCTGTTCGGGAAGTTACCTCTAAAGTTTCCTTGATTTCTGAAGTTTTGTTGTTGGTTGTTTGAACCAAGTTGCTGGGAGTTTTCCACTCCTGAAGGATTTCCATATTGAAAAGCAGGATGGTTCTTGTTCTGAATTGGATTGCAATTTCCTTGACCAGGGATGGTGTTGACAACATTAAGATTTTCCATTTGACCATCATCTCTTTGTCCATAAATGGTTCTTAGGACAACATCATAGAGAACATTGCAGGCTAGCATAGAATGATCATTGCCTTTACATGCTTCACAGAATAATGAAGCTAACTTGATTTGTTCTTGTTGTTGTGGGAGTGAGCGTCTTCTTTCATAGGTAGCAAGGGATGATTCGAGATGGTCTTTCTTGGAAACTAGGAGCTTGAGAGATTCAGCGATAGACTTGTACTCAGGATTAGCTTCATCCATAGCTACCTTCAACACTCATTTGCCTACAGATCTACCCCAATTAGCTTGATTTTCAGCTCTAAGGGTGACAACCTTCCAGGCGCTGTTATGACTCTTACGCATGAAGTTTCCTCCAGATGAGGAATCTAAGAACCTCTTGATATCATCATCCACACCCCTATATAAAATCTCGATGAGCTGATTCTTAGGGATTTCATGGTGTGGACACTTGCGTAGAAGCTCTTTGTATCTTTCCCATGCTTCAGCAAGGGATTCTCCAGGGACCTGGGTGAACATTGTTATTCGGCCCCTAATTTCATAGGTGAGAGAAGGAGGATAGAACTTGTCACGAAACCGGAATCCAGTCCCATGAACCAAATGTATACCAAAGGCGAAATGTGGAAGCGTAAAGCTTAGCACACATGAACAAATAACAAGATAAATGCACCAACATAATCTCAACAATCAACAAGATATATTAAGAAACATCAATATATTACATGATTTGAATTACATGTTCAAGAGTCACTTTGTACAAGTCTGCTCATGTATACTATATCTGGATCTTACAACAAGTACACCTAGCATAGCTCACCAAGCCCATCAACCTTCTAGCCATCTCTGAACCTAAAAACAACATACGAGAAATGGGTCAACACACGAGGTGTTGAGTATGGGGCCGAAATATACACATATATATAAGCTTTGCATAATTTTGAAAAGATTTCAAGATTAAACGAATAAGAATAAACATGTTAATTGTTTAACAAATGTGAAACCATATTTTATTTCATTTCACTCCATTATACCAACAATATCAAACATGTTTAAGGCCTTTGACCATCTTCCCGTCAGAAGGGTTCGTAAGGGTGCTCAAGTTTAACTAACCCTTTTATACGAGAGGGACCTCAAGGTCGTAACCAAGAGCCCTTTATCAACAATATTATAATGGAGCTCCATATATATATATATATATATATATATATATGTGTGTGTGTGTGTGTGTGTGTGTGTGTGTGTGTGTGTTTGTGTGTGTTCAAGTTATAAAACTGACGAGGCAAACATCGAGTAACACATAGCAATACTACATGGCAATATTTGAGAAAATAGACAAACAAGCATACAATATATGTCTTTTCAAGCAAGAAAGCGGTAGTCATATAACAAGATAAGGCCCATACCTGATTCAGAGATTCATATCCTAACGTATCCTTCATCATCTAGCCACATGCCAAACCTGATCGAAAATAAGATTACATATACACATTAGATTCTTATCATTAAGCCTAATTTGGATGCATTTTAGGGTTTTGGCCAAGATGGGTTCCAAGTTGCTTATTGGTTCATTATATTATCTTATACTAATTTAGGGTCCATTATAAGAGGGTGGTTCAAGTTTCATATCATTATGACGTTCTATTCATTATATAAGATCTCTTCAAGGTTTAGGTCCCCTAAAAACATAACTAGGTCAAAAGACTCATAATAGGGCAATCAAGATCAAGTATCATCAAGGAATAAGAGACAATCATAAGAGATGGTTTAGATCAACAAGAATAGGATATAAGGAACATATTCAAAGTAAGGTGATGTCCATTAGGGTCTAGGCATCAAACCACCAACATGGGGTACCAACATTCACTCATACATGCAATTATCATAATAGCATACTTATGTCATCAAGAGTTCAAGGTAGGCTATAGGTTTCCCAAGATTCTAGCAACATAAACTACTAATATCAGGTTTGATTAAGCATTTTCTATCCTTAGGTATCAGTTTTAGCATCGAACGGGAAAAGTACATCATTAAAGCCAAAAAGTATGTTATTTATGCCAAAAGGGCATTCAAGATAAACATGAGTGATTAGAGCCCTCTATAATTCAAGGATATCAAAGAGATACTAATTTCATGATTAAGAGGGTGAAAGTTCTCCAAAGTTCCAAGCTTGATCATAAAAGTACATTAAACATAGTCAAAGAGGGTCCAAGTTCATATTTTAACAAATCAAGGGAACTTGAAGAAGATATAGAGTATGAAACCATTTTTAGGAGCTAGATCTTTTTCTCCTGATAGTTTTTTTCGTATATAGCATGATAGGTTTAGCCAAAGGAGCATAAAGTTATAAAATTCAAAATATTTACCTCAACGTATGCATCCTGAATCGTCAAATCCTAGATCTACAGCCAGGGAGGCACTTCCCACACCTAGCAAGGGCGCCCCGCACTGGACCTCCTGGTCCCTGGGCCGAGTTCCTCGTATTGGGTCGAGATGGTTATTGGGCTTCTCTCACTCAAGCGCTAACATCGCCCGATCTTTTGCTCGCCTCCTTCACCCGACCCAGCGGCACCTCTGTTTCCCGTGCGGGAACAGGGGAGGGACAGGGGACGATGGCGCCCCAGACTGCAGTGGCTATTGTGCCCGCAAAAGCCCAAAAAGGAGCAGGCCGGTGGGTAGAGGTCCAAAGAACGTCAGTAGTCGAGTATTTCCAGCCGTGATTGCCACTAGGTGAAGCTTGCTGCCCACCTTGGCCGCCATTAACAAACCATTCGAGGAACCAGGGAAGAACTAGGGAGGGGAAGGAAAGGAGAAGAAGGGCTACATCTAGATGGGAGAAAGGAGCGGCGGCCTGAGTCTCATAGCAACCTAAGGTGGTGGCGTTGTCCCTGAGTCACAACAGGGCTCTACTACAAAGGGAGGGCGGTGGTAGGTTGTCTTCAGCCAGTTGGCGGCCAGCCCTAGAACAGGAGGAAGGGAGCAGCGATGGGGCAAAGAGGGGAAAGAGGAGCTTTAAATAGTGTAGGGGTTTAGGGTTTGCGTTCTCTTCGATTGTAACTGTGTCTTCAAAGCTTTCCAGATCTGACTGGAGGAGAGGGATGACTCTCCAGTCGATTGCTTATTTCCCCTTTTGGGAAGAAGGAACAAACTAGTAGATGGGCCGCACGTCTATGATATTGGGCCCAAAAGGCTCCAAGCAGGGTAAAAAGAATAAATCGAGAATTATTTGAACTAATTTCAAATGATCATAACCTGGGGTAAGAACCTCTGATTGAAGTGATTTTTATGCCATCGGATTTGTATTTGAATGATTTATAGCTTGACATATATTGGGGAGTTAAAAGGTCATAGTGAAAAGGTCTAAAATCAATTACAAGTTGGTCATATGTTAAAAATAGGTCAATGTGTTCAAATTTTCAAATAAATATTTCACATGGTGACATTGAGCATTGATGTTACTAAATTGGAGTATGACAACACTTGAAAAATGAAATGGACATCCAAACTAGATAATTGGTCATCATATAGCAAGGGACAGCATAATCAAAGGGTGAGAAATTTTTGGTTGTCACATCCTTCCCTCCTTACAAGAAATGTCATCCTCGAAATTTGTCCAAGATCATGGTCAGAAGTCAAAGTCAAAAACCATTGAGCTCAGGTATCCAGTCATAGTTGTCAAGTCATTCCCCACAATATGGTGTACACTTAGGTTATCATCATTAAAAGTGTACTCATCTCATCTATGTACATGTTACTTAGTGTTCCCTCATAATGTGGAATCATCATGGCATTAGGGTTTACTCATCCTTTAGTATCCATATATCAGGGTTTTTGTACTAATCTTCATACACGACCAGGGTGTATTATCAAAATCTATGTTATCACTTTTTAAAAGAATAATGTTTGTGGACAGGACTTCAAATAAGACTATCATCGAGTGTGTATCTCATCTTTACTCTAGATTTCTACCAAATCTAATCAATTATGTTCATTATTTCTCATTTTTGGATATGAAATTAGGAAATTTATTCATTATTCGAGGTATCACCCCAAGAGTAACATATCGAGTTGGTTTTTCACTTGGGTGTGATATTAGGTATGTTACCTCTGATTGTTCAAGCTAAGATCTTATGACATCATCATATCTAGATCATGATTTCAAAGCTATATTTTTCATGTATGGTATGCTTTCATGTTATGTGAGTGATCATCTAGCATATATCAGTTTATAAACATAAGTGAGATATTCCATGTATCAAGCATCATTCGAGGAACAACATTATCATCAATATCGAGGTTTTGTAACTTTCTCACTTGTATCTAGAAAGATCTTCACAATCTCAAGCCACTTAATCTAAGACAGATATGTGTCCAACAAGACATGTTAACCACAACCATCTACCCATAACAAAATTTTCTACCCATCATTCGAGAAACAAGGGTAACCACTAGATTCCTTTATATACAACTATAACCCGAGTATGAGGCTCATCATGGACATCACACATCATGCACATCATCTTAGGTCTTGGGACATCTCCCTCACCTATATATATATCAAGCATCAAATATGAAATTGCCTCTTTTCTCTAGGGTTAGATATTTTCATAGGACATCTAGGGTTCAACATTTTCAAGGAAGCCACACACTAGGTCGCTCAACTCATATACTTAGAAGTATTATAGATAGGGACTCATCATCGAGTATTTCATCATTCATATTATTCAACATTTCAAATATTTTGGAGTTTAGGTACTCTAACATTTTCCGGATACGGGTCAACTCATATCAACATGTCACCCTATTCATATGTCCCATGCTAGAGGTCTTCCTTTGTAAAGAGATTGAGGCCCGTGTTGGTCTCGAACAATATATCATATCTCCACACATACAAGACTAGGTACAAGAAAGCATGTCCACTCGCTAGCTATGTTTAGCACATCAACCAAGTGGTACGTATCATACAAGGTGCTAGGTCTAGCTAGAGATGCATGGTCAAATTCATCTCATATCGTCAAACATACTTAACCTTCCTCAAACATCTTGGGTCCTATAAAACATCAACATCATCATCAATATCATAATCATCATCTTAGGTTTCTAGGTTACTCACATGCCTAACCTATATCATGGCTCTAGACAACTATCACTATCATCTAAACTCTCTCATATAGACTTGATGTTACCTCTCTTTCTCCTAGGTTGCATGGAAACTCACTACCTTTCTACGTGTGGTAACATTTTTCATATGTACATATAATAATACTTGAAATATGTTTTCTCCAACGTTTAAACAGGCGATGAAAACCACCATACTCCATCTGAATAAAACCAAAACCAAAACGAGTTACCACACTCATTAGGCAGTCTAGTATCATGACATCTAGAGAACTAGCAAGAACATGGTGCACACTTGTGTAGACATCCTAAGCACATGTCGTGAATCATGTCAAGGGAGGTAATTTACACAAGTCTACACCTAGTTCTAGAACATCTAGGTTCTAACCTAGAGGCTAAGTCAACCTAATCCACAAGGATATTTCATTAAGTTTCTAGGGTTGAGATGTAAGGTGAGTTCAGTTTGTGTTTCATGTGAGCCATGTTTGGTGTAGTTATCGTTCATGCTCTGATACCATCTGTCATGAAACCGGAATCCCAGTCCCATGAACCAAACGTATACCAAAGGTGAAATGCGGAAGCGTAAAGCTTAGCACACATGAACAAATAATAAGATAAATGCATCAACATAATCTCAACAATCAACAAGATATATTAAGAAACATCATTATATTACATGATTTGAACTACATGTTCAAGAGTCACTTTGTACAAGTCTGCTCATGTATACTATATCTGGATCTTACAACAAGTACACCTAGCATGGCTCATCAAGCCCATCAACCTTCTAGCCATCTGTGAACCTAAAAACAACATACGATAAATGGGTCAACACACGAGGTGTTGAGTATGGGGCCGAAAGATACACATATATATAAGCTTTGCATAATTTTGAAAAGATTTCAAGATTAAACGAACAAGAATAAACATGTTAATTGTTTAACAAATGTGAAACCATATTTTATGTCATTTCACTCCATTATACCAACAATATCAAACATGTTTAAGGCCTTTGACCATCTTCCCGTCGGAAGGGTCCGTAAGGGTGCTCAAGCTTAGCTAACCCTTTTATACGAGACGGACCTCAAGGTCGTAACCAAGAGCCCTTTATCAACAATATTATAATGGAGTTCCATATATATATGTGTTCAAGTTATTAAACTAACGAGGCAATCATCGAGTAACACATAGCAATACTACATGGCAATATTTGAGAAAATAGACAAACAAGCATACAATATATGTCTTTTCAAGCAAGAAAGTGGTAGTCATATAACTAGATAAGGCCCATACCTGATTTAGAGATTCATATCCTAACTTATCCTTCATCATCTAGCCACATGCCAAACCTGATCGACAATAAGATTACATATACACATTAGATTCTTATCATTAACCCTAATTTAGATGCATTTTAGGGTTTTGGCCAAGATGGGTTCCAAGTTGCTTATTGGTTCATTATATGATCTTATACTTATTTAGGGTCCATTATAATAGGGTGGTTCAAGTTTCATATCATTATGACGTTCTATTCATTATATAAGATCTCTTCAAGGTTTAGGTCCCCTAAAAACATAACTAGGTCAAAAGACTCATAATAGGGCAATCAAGATCAAGTATCATCAAAGAATAAGAGCCAATAATAAGAGATGGTTTAGATCAACAAGAATAGGATATAAGGAACATATTCAAAGTAAGGTGATGTCCATTAGGGTCTAGGCATCAAACCACCAACATGGGGTACCAACATTCACTCATACATGCAATTATCATAATAGCATACTTATGTCATCAAGAGTTCAAGGTAGGCTATAGGTTTCCCAAGATTCTAGCAACATAAACTATTGATATCAGGTTTGATTAAGTATTTTCTATCCTTAGGTATCAGTTTTAGCATCGAACGGGCAAAGTACATCATTAAAGCCAAAAAGTATGTTATTTATGCCAAAAGGGCATTCAAGAGAAACATGAGTGATTAGAGCCCTCTATAATTCAAGGATATCAAAGAGATACTAATTTCATGATTAAGAGGGTGAAAGTTCTCCAAAGTTCCAAGCTTGATCATAAAAGTACATTAAACATAGTCAAAGAGGGTCCAAGTTCATATTTTAACAAATCAAGGGAACTTGAAGAAGATATAGAGTCTGAAACCATTTTTAGGAGCTAGATCTTTTTCTCCTGATAGTTTTTTTCATATATAGCATGATAGGTTTAGCCAAAGGAGCATAAAGTTATAAATTTCAGAAGATTTACCTCAATGTATGCATCCTGAATCGTCAGATCCTAGATCTATGGCCAGGGAGGCGCTGCCCACACCTAGCAAGGGCGCCCCGCACTGGACCTCCTGGTCCCTGGGCCGAGTTCCTCGTATTGGGTCGAGATGGTTATTGGGCTTCTCTCACTCAAGCGCTAACATTGCCCGATCTTTTGCTCGCCTCCTTCACCCGACGCCAGCGGCACCACTGTTTCCCGTGCGGGAATAGGGGAGGGACAGGGGACGACGGCGCCCCAGCCTGCAGTGGCTATTGTGCCCGTAAAAGCCCAAAAAGGAGCAGGCTGGTGGGCAGAGGTCCAAAGAATGCCGGTAGCCGAGTATTTCCAACCGTGATCGCCACTGGGTGAAGCTTGCTTCCCACCTTGGCCGCCATTAACAAACCAGTCGAGGAACCAGGGAAGAACAAGGGAGGGGAAGGAAAGGAGAAGAAGGGCTACATCTAGATGGGAGAAAGGAGCGGCAGCCTGAGTCTCATAGCAACCTAAGGTGGCGGCACCGTCCTTGAGTCACAATAGGGCTCTACTACAAAGGGAGGGTGGTGGTAGGTTGTTTTCATCCAGTTGGAGGCCAGCCCTAGAATAGGAGGAAGGGAGCAGCGATGGGGGAAAGAGGGGAAAGAGGAGCTTTAAATAGTGTAGGGGTTTAGGGTTTGCATTCTCTTCGATTGTAACTGCGTCTTCAAAGCTTTCCAGATCTGACTGGAGGAGAGGGATGACTCTCCAGTTGATCGCTTATTTCCCCTTTTGGGAAGAAGGAACAAACTAGTAGATGGGCCACACGTCTATGATATTGGGCCCAAAAGGCTCCAAGCAGGGTAAAAAGAATAAATCGAGAATTATTTGAACTAATTTCAAATGATCATAACCTGGGGTAGGAACATCTGACTGAAGTGATTTATGTGCCATAGGATTTGTATTTGAAAGATTTATAGCTTGACATATATTGGGGAGTTAAAAGGTCATAGTGAAAAGGTCTAAAATCAATTACAAGTTGGTCATATGTTAAAAATAGGTCAATGTGTTCAAATTTTCAAATAAATATTTCACATGGTGACATTGAGCATTGATGTTACTAAATTGGAGTATGACAACACTTGAAAAATGAAATTGACATCCAAACTAGATAATTGGTCATCATAGAGCAAGGGACAACATAATTAAAGGGTGAGAAAATTTGGGTTGTCACACAACTTTTCCAGAAAAACATTTTGAAGTTGTTCCCAAGTGGTGATGGGTTCGCATTGCAAGGAGTTATACCAACTCATAGCTCTATTAGCAAGAGAATACTTGAAGAGATGGAGTCGGATGGCATCGTCTGAGACTCCATTTTACTTTGTCATAGCACATAGATCGATAAACCTCAGAAGGTGTTCCCGACTATCTTCTCCTTGCTTACCATAAAATGGGATGTTTTGAAGCAAGGTGATCCAATGTGCTTGGATCTTAAAGTTTGGAGCGTTGATGGGAGGAGGTTGCACTGGGTGATGAACATCAGTAGCTTTAGGGATTGATAACTCCCTAAGGTCCTTCTGTAGTTCTACTTCTTGCGTTGTTGCTTGTGCTACTTGGATTTCTTCTTAAACTACAGCTCTAGCTTCTTGCATAAGCCTATCTCTTTGTGCATTACGGGCTTGAGTGACCCTTCGGGCTATTTCCTCCTCTTGATCCATTCTTGCTTAGTTCTCTCTATTCTGACGATGAAAGGTTATGTCTATCTCAGGATCAAAGCTAGCAGTCAGTCTGGGATTGTTTGAGCGGTGCATACACTAGTCTTTGGGGGTACCTGGGATGGAAAGATCTTTCGAAAGTAAAATTAACATAGTAGAACCGAATTCAAGAGAATGATCAATGGTATCAAAAGAAAGGCAAAATCCTAGATTAGCCTTGAAAGAACTATATTTGACTAACTAATTTTGTTGTCCCTGATGACGGTGCCAGAATTTGACGTGGTCTATTATCACACTAATAAATTCACTCGAGGATGAAATCCCAGAGTTTTTAACCAAAACCTTATGCAATAATACCACCCACAAGCGGACGGGTCTTATCGCAGTATATTTAAGGATTGAATCCCAAAAGACAATGTTTTTAAGAATCATTGCTAGTCTAGTATAGCTCAAGTAAGACTAATATTTAGAACAAAGGTTGATTTGAGTGTAATTAAACTAATTGTAAGAAAGTAAAGAGCAGAATAAAAATTGGATCTAGATTAATGATGGGATCCTGGGGTGGTCCCGGGTTTCACCACCACTACACATGCAAACATATCCAATTACAAACATCCAGGTAAGATCTAACTATCCAAATAGAGATGTTACAAACCCTCCATTAGGATGTTTAGGTTCACGTAAGCATCACCTTAGGCATCAGATTTCTCATCGCCATCCGGATCACGTACTTACGGATTCAAAGTTACAGATATACAACTGAAGTTACGGCCCTCCATTAGGATGTTTAGGCACACAGAAGCATCATGGTGGGCTAGATGGCTTGTCCCCTCATGGATCACACACTTATGACCTCAGGGAATCCCATCTGATTTCTCATTAGGGAGTCAACCACGTTAATCAACATTCAAACCTACATATTGAAGTTCTCGCAACATAGGAAAGAACAAGATAAATGCAAGCAGGTGATCAATCCACAAGCACACATCGACGATTAACAATGAAATGAAAAGTTATATACATGCCATGGAATGTTTAATGAACAGAAATATAAGCATGGGAAGCAGGGCTAGTCCTCGCACCCCAGCAAAAGGAAACTACTCGCTCATGATGCGAGAAACAAAAAAATAAGAGACGGTCGCAGCTCAGTGGAGATACGGTCTTCTACGCCACGTCAGATCAGATCTGGACGAGGAGTGAGGGACATCGTGGCTGACGGGGAAGACCTTCTCTCTCCACCTTCCTTCTCTTCTCATCGTTCTTGCTCGCAGAAAGAGGAGCAATCTTTGGATGCATTTGTAGTGTGGATGCAAGTAGATGGATCATGGAGAAGAGTGATGGATTGGGATCCCTTTCCAGGGGTCGAGCCTGTGTTCAGGTAGCCTGGAGGCGTCTCGGATTCGATGCCCAATTGAGGACCCTTCTGGTCTTATTTATAGGCATTGGTGGTCAGGGACCAGCCTCACAGTTTTAGAAATTGATAATTTTCAGCCTCCCAGACCGCTAGGGTCTTCTAATTGGTTTAGAAACCGAATGTGTTTCTCTCGGTTTGCTTCTTTGGTCTCATGTTCTTTCATGGTATGCATCCTCCAATCGGTTTCGTGCCAACCGGTCTTCATCTTGTGGTCTTACCTTTGGCTCTCCTTGCGGTCTTGCCATCCTCTTAGTCTTGCCTTTGGCTCTCCTTGCAGTCATGTCATCCTCTCAGTCTCAAGGATCATTTTCTTCCTAACAATTTTCAAACCGCGAGGAGCCAAGCGGTCTTGAAACCGTGAGGCACAAGTGCTTGGGGGTGGAGATCGCAACCAGGTGCATGTTGCAAGTGTGGAAGGAGATGGATCACAGGTGGGGGAAGGTGATGGTGATCAGGTCGACTATGGATGAGCGTGATCGTGGAGTTTGTGGAGGTGATATGGACATAGGTGGCAGAGGTGGAAGTTCTTCACTATCTTAGGACCGTGGTGCCTCACACAGTCTTGAGATCATGAGGTCACTCACACATTTTCGAGACCATGAAGAGGGTCTAGGTGTAGACCGTGAGGATGCAGATCGAATAGGAAGACCACGAGGGTGGTATGACTGTGGAAGTTTAGGGTTGCTAGAGTAGAAGAGAGCCAAGTCGTGGTGTGAAGAGGAGGGATCCCTCAATACTACTGTGACTTGAGTAAAAAAGAAAGGGAAACGATGGTGGATGGGCCTTGGATATAGGGCACATGTGCTCCAATTCAACCTATACAACAAGAACAAAATCCAATTAAAATAGAGATAAAATCAGTTAGGCTAAGTAAGGATATATGAGTGGATTTAGGCAATAAACGTGAATGATTGAACCAAAATTGGGCCAAGGATGACGACTGAAACCACGATGAATATGCATTCATCAGTGCCTAGTCACACATCAGTGCTACCCAAGTGAATGGGAAGTTGTAGAAAAACTTCAACCTAGAATGTGTGTAAGGTTTTGTAGTGATTGTATAATTCCTTTGTCTATGATATCCATAATGTACTTGAGGCATGGAATCATCATCCTCTCCATGTTCAATCCATGTTCCTTGAACCAAGAGCAGGCTGTCTTAGATATATGTGACATCAATATCATATATTGATTCACATGTGCAAGTGCGTGCTTTTATGTGTCTCGCTTATCAAGTAACCAGGATATCAAAATCCTGTAGGAGGGACAAATCCCATCTACATCACTCACAGTCAGTCTTCATGTGTCACATCTACCCAATCATCACCTTTATGGAAACCCTTATTTTAGGATTATGTTTGATGTTGTCAAGTATATTGTCAGATGTAATGAGTGTAGTGATTTCAAGTCTAAGAATCACAATCACCACCTTCACTATGTAATATGACTATGACCACCAATGATAGTTTCCATGTATCACTATCAAGGTGGGTATGTCTGATACACTATTTTGTAACATGTATCTGTATACTTGGTTTGATATGACATATCATGACTAATTATATTATGTCATCAACCAATCCACACCCCAACCTTTAGGTGTTATTGGTATCTATTTGCCTCCACAGTAACAACCGACTACCGACATAATAAGAATGTACATACTCTTATCATTTATATGATCTCATTGTTCAAGTCTTGTACTTGAAGACATGCGTCGTTGAGTGTTGTCATTCTTTAGACATTCATTAATTTCATCATTATCTCATAATTGAGTAAAATAGAATGAATTAGAAGCTTACCTTTATGAGTATTAATCAAATCCTTTATGGTATGTGTCATGTAAATCACCATATGATTGGCTCTTTGGGAATACCTTACCAATAGAATGAGGGAAGCTCTTTAAAGTTACACATGCACTGATGATAGTTGAACTGCCTCAACATTGGCATTGGGTAATATGCAACACAACTCTCCACCCTGGAAGGATGAGAAACCACTAAAAAGTAGACATCACTATTCCACAACCTGAATTGTCAAGATGGAACTTCACCCATCTCCAGTGAACATGTACATGTGTTAATATAGAAAACCATCGAGCCAAATCACCATGCAGATGAAGAGGTTCACCCCATTGAAAATTCTTCAGCAATTAATCTTTTGCGATAAAGAAATGAGGATTCAAAGACTTTGGGAATCTATCATGGTTGATGCACATCCAAAAATAAATATGCAAAACTTTAAAGGGTCCTCACATCTTTCTAATTTGTTGTACTTCATGTAGGCACTCATACATCTCTCTGATGTCAAGGGTACAATATTTCTTTCTGTCATATTGCCACAACAATGCTTGGGATACTTGTTTTCGCTTGACCAATTGTTTCTCCAAAGAAAAATTTAGACAAGATGGTCAGGGTGTATGCTTGCAAATGTGGCATATATAGAGATACAGTGCCATAGAATGGTTTGCTCTTGAACGGATCCCATAGAGAAGACAGCTGAATAATGTGCCCATCTTCTATCAGTCTCTTTACACTTAATAGATCGACCAACTCTATGATCCAACATGAATTTCTTAGAACTATAGGCCGAGGATCATGCAGAGTAATTTGGGTGATTTTATCCACATACTCCAAGAAGGGAGTTAGAATGACATCTTCAAAGAAAAAGGTATAAGTGAGATGTCCAAGAAAAGGATCACTTTACAAATGAATTCCCTCACAACAAGAACATAATCTAGATAGTGTCAGGTCAAGTCAAGCTAATGTTGCCTAAATTGGACATTATTATAATCCCTTTGTTTTGATGATGACAAACATTTCATTCTTGTGGATCTAACGTGATACTTGAGTTTTGCAGGAACAAAGTGGATGACTAACCTTTGGAAGATCTATATGCTCAAAATGCTTTAATTTCATGATTGTAATCAAATGTAAAAACTTATACAAGTATATAATGTACAAGTACTTAGATATCATGTAAGTCAAGCGTTTAGATCATCCCTAGCCATTCACAACACTTAGATAGGTCATCCCCTACAATAGTGTCACAACTGCACACTGATACACACACTTAGTACATAGTTCAAAACATTGAAACAGTGTCATTCTCGGTCGACAGACTTCTCGACCGAGACACTCTCAGTCGACAAACTCCACGACCAAGAATTTACCCAATAGTCATTAGACCCAGCAGACAAGGTGGTTGGGAGTTGGAATCAAACGTTATACACACTTTCTATAGACCATCCCTCGGTCGACAAACTCCTCGGCCGAGAGACACTCGGTCGAAAAATTCTTTGACCGAGAAGAACTTTGTCTGCAATTTTCAGAAGTAATTAACTAGCCATTGCTAAAGAAATTAGTGGATACCTAACGGCTAGTTGAGCACTTAGAACCCTCTAGAAAGTTTCTAGAACGTCCTTAAGCATTCATAGGCCATTCCTATAAATAGGATATGCCTTAGGACACCCAATACACACTTGTGCAACATTTGAGCATACATATTTGCGATTGGCAATCTACTCTTGTGAGAAATTGAGCAACTCTAGCATTTTCTAATCCTTTTCATTGCTACAAATTCGTGTACTACAGGCTAGCATCTCCTACCCACTGCACTTCCACTTCCATACACATTGGTTAGGAGATCAAAACACTTGATATAGGAAATCAAGCCTTGTGCTACAACGGTAATTGTAATTTCCATTTTTCCTTCTTGTTCTTTCTTATTGCTTGTACTCTCCTTGCTACTCCTAGGGTTGGAGGCTACGGATTGGTGAGGGTTTGATCTTTTCGATGGAGAAGGAGGACTTTGGACTACTTCAAGAAGGTTGTCTCAATGGGAAGCTACTTCAAGAGGAAGGCTACTTCAAGGGGGAGCTTGAAGTTACTTCAAGGAAGGTTGCTTTGAGGTTGGTGGGACTACTTCTAGGTGAAGGTTGTCCAAAGGGTGGTGAAAGTATTTGTAATTTTATGTAACATCCTTGTGAGGTAATAAAATTTAAATACTTTCAAAATCCCAATTGGAAACAATTGGGTAGTGGACTGACTCCCTTAGTTTTTGCTAAGGGTGGAACCACTCTAAACACCTTGCCTCTTTCTTCTTATCTCAATTGTGGTTCCTTGAGTTAAATTATTGTTAAAATATTTATAAAACCATATTCACCCCCCTCTAGTGGTTTTTCAATTGGTATCAGAGCAGGCTTCAAGGAGCTCTAATCAAGTCTTGAAGAATGGAGGGTGGTGGTGTCTATAACTGCAAGCAAAGGAGAAGCTTGGACCAATCTTCAACAAGCTGTATTTGGTGCTTAGGAACAAGACACACAACACCTAGCTGTCCATGGATGTTAAAGAAGTAAGATGTGCATAAAGAATTCCTTATTTCCACTATAAGTGAAGAAGAAGAAGAAGAAGAGGTAAGTCTTTTTGATTTATCAAAAGAAGATTTAATTGCTAGCCTTCAAGAAACACATGATAAGTATATTGAGTGCAAGAAGAAATTAAAGAAATATAATAAAGCAAATGATGAGTTACATGCTAAACTTCTTGCTTTCACATCTAAAAATGAAGATCTTAAGGAGACACTCTCTCTAGAAAAGATAAACTTGCAAGCCCAAATTAATGATCTTCAAAAACAACCAATTTTATGTACTCATCTAGATTATGATGTTATTATTAAGGAAAGAGATGCTTTATCATCTAATCTAGATCAAGCAAAGTTAGATATTAAAAAGAGAATGGATGAGATTTCTAAGTTACAACAAGAAGTTAGTAGCTTAAGAAACAATGATGTTCTTGATAAGATTTTAAATGATTCTCATTGTCAAATTGGAAGGAGAGGACTAGGTTACAAGACTAAAGGAAAATCCCATCAAAAACCTAGTGGGGGAAGGACACAAGTGCCAAAGACTCAATCTATGTATGTACCTAAAGGCAAGTATACATATGTACCCAAGAACAAACTAGATTAAACTCATAAAAAGAGAAATGAGATTGATTCTATATGTTGTCATTATTGTTTGCATCTTGTACATTATTCCTTCTCATGTCCTTACAAGAAAAAGGATGTTGAGTTGGTATGGGTTCCAAAACCCCAAAACTAAATAAATTAAATTAAGTTGAGATATGACCAAAGAATCTAAATTGTGTATCTTTATGTCTATCTCAACTTAACATAATGAGATAACAAATTGATTCAAGCAATTAAAATTTCTAACTTGAAAATACACATTTTTAAATAAACATGTAGAGACATATCTTTAATAACTTGTTTTAGTTTGGGTTCCTAAAACCTAGAGATTTGAATATGATTAGTTGAGATTTGACTTAAATGTTACTTTGATAACTTAAATGTTTTATCTCAACTAAACTGAGTTTTAAATTGCATAATTGAATTGGAAGTGATCTATGTTTTACTTAGAAATAAATATTGAAAATAGTACAGAAATAATCTCGGTCGACAAAATCTTCGACCGAGACAATGTCGGTCAAGAAATTGGTCAACCAATAGGATTTTTGCCTTAAATCTGTAATTTTTCTAGAGAAATAGTAACATTCTTGGTTGAGAAAATTGTCGACCGAGACAATATCGGTCAAGAAATTTGTCGATTGAGGGATACTCTGACAGAATTATTTAGTACAATTACAATTAAATTAAGTATGTAATGAACTGTATATACTATATAGTTGAATGATTGTAATTAAAGAGAAGAACATATGAGTATCAAAACTTTATACCTTTCATAATAACATTATATCTAAGAAGAAAATATTGATTTTACCAAAATTATGGATATGCTTCTATTGTCCTATCATGATCATTGTGTTTCATCTTTTACTTGGTTTGTCTAAAATAATCTTTGATCTGTATACACAAACCATGAATGGACATTGTTTTCAAAATGATCATAGTGATTTAGCCCTTTACATATAAAGATGATGAAAATGTCATTTTGCATAAAAGTAAAACTCAATGGAACAAATGCATCTTGACATATTAAGTTAATACTTATCTTGTGATATGGAAAAAGTATATTATATTTGTGATGTATGATTGGAAGTATATACTTCTACTGCAATTGGACATGCTTCAATACAAATATAGCATAGATTGCAAGTTCATTTTAATTGCTATAATCTTATACATGGTTTTCCTAAAAATATTTCTTGGCCAAACTAAAAATTATGAACCATGTTGTCTTGAGAAAACTTCATATATTTCTTGCATTAGTAGAATAAGAGGTCTTGCTTAGAATAAAATTATTTCAATATTCTATCTAAAGCCTATTCTAAGTAGATCAAGAGCAAGACGCCATTTAAAAATCAAATATTGCTTACATGAATTAAGTTTTAAACAAACTTTGATCCTAAGCTATAATCTTTCAAATTGATATAAATTATTTCAAATTGGTATCCACCTATTACATAAAGGCTTTATATTCAATCAAGTGGATTATTGTGAGTGCTTAAATTGGAAATCTACAAAAATTGCCTTTCGGTCGAAATCAAAATTGACCAAGGGGCGCCAAGGTCGAAGTCAAGGTCGACCTAAAATAAGCTTGACCAAATGCCTATTTGTAAATCATTTTCTTGCACTCAATCTTAGTATATTGAAAATAAGATTTTAGTGCATAACTCTCATTAAAGGTTAACTTTTTCTAATCTAATACTGATTGTGACCTTAGAATCCTTAAATTATCTTGATTAAGGGGGATCTAGCAAAAACTATCTTGACTATATTATTAAGAAGGAGCTTATAAAACTTTGTAAACATCATAAAGAAAATTTGAAGCTAGTTATGACCTTAGTATCTTTAAAGTAATCTTGGATCCTACAATATGTATGAATATAATGGAATTCTCTAAACAAATCAAGGCTTAACATCCCGTTCATTTGGTTAGAGATACATTCATTATAAGCTTAAAAGAATCTTGTATCATTTTAGGTCTTAACATCCCTTATAAAATGGATGAGAAATCAAAACACATATGCCATGAATCTAAATGGATCTCATATTATTTCAAGGCTTAACATCCTTTGCAAATGATTGAGAAATAAATTATGGCTAAATTAGACATAAAAATAAGTGGTTTGCATTAAGCCTCAAATTATCAAATTAAGGGGGAGAAATAAAAAGTCATAATTAATTATTATCTTGGTTATTTTTTTGAAATGACAAAGGGGGAGAAATAATATAAAATCAAAAATATAAAATAATAAAATAAAATGAGTTTCATAATCTCTCGGCCAGCACACACTTGCAAATAAGAGAATGGCTACAAAAGATAAACTTCAGGTATGAAACTCATATGATTTATATTTCCTAGTTTGGAAATGTTTGTCATCTTCAAAAAGGGGGAGATTGTTGGCTAAATTGGACATTATTATAATCCCTTTGTTTTTATGATGACAAACATTTCATTCTTGTGGATCTAACATGCTACTTGAGTGTTACAAGAACAAAGTGGATGACTAACCTTTGGAAGATCTATATGCTCAAAATGCTTTAATTTCATGATTGTAATCAAATGTAAAAACTTGTACAAGTATATAATGTACAAGTACTTAGATATCATGTAAATCAAGCATTTAGATCTTCCCTGGCCATTCACAACACTTAGATAGGTCATCCCCTGCAATAGTGTCACAACTGCACACTGATACACACACTTAGTACATAGTTCAAAACATTGAAACAGTGTCATTCTCGGTCCACAAACTTCTCGACCGAGACACTCTCGGTCGACAAACTCCTCGCCCGAGAATTGACCCAAATAGTCATTAGACCCAGCAGACAAGGTGGTAGGGAGTTGGAATCGATCGTTATATACACTTTCTCCAGACCGTCCCTCGGTCGATAAACTCCTCGACCGAGAGACACTCAATCGACAAATTCTTCGACCGAGAAGAACTCTGTCTACAGTTTTCAGAAGTAATTAACTAGTCATTGCTAAAGCAATTAGTGGATACCTAATGGCTAGTTGAGCACTTAGAACCCTTTATAAAATGTCTAGAACATCCTTAAGCATTCATAGGCCATTCCTATAAATAGGGCATGCCTTAGGACACCCAATACACACTTGTGCAACATTTGAGCATACATACTTGCAATTGGCAATCTGCTCTTGTGAGCAATTGAGCAACTCTAGCATTTGCTAATCCTTTCCATTGCTACAAATTCATGTCCTATAGGCTAGCATATCATACCCATTGCATTTCCACTTCCATACACATTGATTAGGAGATCAAAATGCTTGATATAGGAAATCAAGCCTTATGCTACAACGGTAACTGTAATTTCCATTTTCCCTTCTTGTTCTTTCTTATTGCTTGTACTCTCCTTGCTACTCCTAGGGTTGGAGGCTACGGATTGGAGAGGGTTTGATCTTCTCGGTGGAGAAGGAGGACTTTGGATTACTTCAAGAAGGTTGTCTCAATGGAAAGCTACTTCAAGAGGAAGGCTACTTCAAGGGGGAGCTTGAAGTTACTTCAAGGAAGGCTGCTTCGAGGTTGGTGGGACTAATTCTAGGTGAAGGTTGTCCAAAGGGTGGTGAAAGTATTTTTAATTTTATGTAACATCCTTGCGAGGTAATAAAATTTAAATACTTTCAAAATCCCAATTGGAAACAATTGGGTAGTGGACTGACTCCCTTAGTTTTTGCTAAGGGTGGAACCGCTCTAAACACCTTGCCTCTTTCTTCTTATCTCAATTGTGGTTTCTTGATTTAAATTTTTGTTAAAATATATTTATAAAACCCTATTCACCCCCCTCTAGTGGTTTTTTAGCTAAAACTTGCCATATAAACCTCATTTGTTTCAGAGGTATTTGTGATCAAATGCCACATCAAGGACAGATCCATGGGAGGACGCCTCAGGAACAAAACTTCACTCATCACTCGATCACTCATGTTTCTAAATTTCTAAGATCATGATGTTTTGAACAAAGAAATCAATGATGTTCTATTCATATACTTCACATGCATCAATCGAAATGGGTTTCTTTCCAAATAACACTAGGACTTGTTGTCCTCCTCACCCATGTAATGGTATGATTTGTTTTGGGACTTGACTCATGAAACATTGTAGGTTAGCAGATGGGTCCAAATCTGTAGTGAAACTGACTCTGCAAAGTGAACTCTAAATTCAAGATTTCTATATCATGCAATAGGATTGAAAATTTCAAACTCATATTCTAATTTAAAACTTCAAATCCATAAAATGCCATACAATTCTAAAATAGTAATAATACAAAGTTTTCTTGCAAAAAGGAAAGCACATCATGCAAAATAGATGAGCACAAAATTCCAAATAATGTATATCTCAAGTTTCTTTTTTCAACCATCCCAATAGACATTTGCCCAAAGGTTGTTGATCAAAAGAAGATGATCCTAAAGACCAGTACTCTTTGGTCATGTTATGAGGAACAACACTAGAGGACCATACGTAACCCTAATAAGAGATGCTAGGCTCCATATCCATGCCTAAAGTAGCATTCTGATGATGAGCTCAATCTACCCATACACTCACTAAAGGCATCTCTACAACAATTATCGACCCTCATGGATCAACCATAAAGATTGGATCCTCCATAGAGAAATTTCTCATACTTGTGATTCCATGGTAGTACTAACTTTGTCCATAGCCCAATGCTATGCTCAAGCCAAAGAATCCCTAAACTGCACTCATACCAGCATAGTCATCGTGGAAGGATAAGGTCCAACTTAAATCACTAGGGAAGTGACACAAGCCTCCAATGCCAAAGTCACAATGAGGTCTCAATCTTGGAAAGTCATCAAAGAACTAAGTAGCCATAGGTAGAGAAGGTGGAGCTTCAGGAGTAAAAGCCTCCTTTGGAGGAGATGGATGTCAAAACTCATCCAAAATCAACTTGATCCTTGAAAGAATCATAATTGATCTCCTGTAGAAAACATATATCAAATTACTACAATTAATTAGACAAATCAAAATAGAAAATAAATAGTCAATAATATGCCTCACATGAGAACAACATCAGTTGACCATTTAGATAGTACCACCCAAGATACAATGTGTATTTTACTTGGCCTTCCATCATCTCCCATGCAGACTAATTAATCTTGATACCAGAGGGAGTAATCTAGGAAGAGGGTCAAAAGGAATGTGCCAATCACCAACTCGTTGACAAGCAACATGCTCATCCATATACATGACACTCCCTATGGGTGACTCAAACTAGGCCATGCATGCATCCAGCAAAAAGGTAGCAAAGTAGGCAACACATGGTGTAACTTTCCTTGCCAAGCTAAAACTTGAATAAGATTTTGAATATGGGATGAGAAACAAAATACAAGCATAGATTCATATAAAGCACATATGTACAAATCAAATAATATTAAAGAGAATTTTTATGCATACCTCTCTAAAATTCATGCTCTCTATCTCAACTCTCCCTCACTCATAGGAAACTCTACTATTATACCCATCCCAATGGCCACAAGTGGGTAGAGAAGAATGCAAATGACTTTGAGGACCACTCAATGTGACATACCTCTTGAGATGGAAGTGCCCATAGCCCCAAAGCTACAAGGCAAAGATTAGCATAGTCAGCCACAATAAACATCACAAAAATAATGAAAAGAATGATAAATTCATACCACAATTATGCCTAAGAAGCCATTACAACTCTTGATTTCCATGATGATTTCCTTCACAGAGAAATCAGCAACAAGGCACCTCAAGCACGTCAATAGGTGGGTGCATGAACCTCCACCCTGGTCAAAGGAAGAAACTACCTCCATGTCAAGAACATAGGAGAACTAGCCAATCTCTTCTATTCCCAACATTGTTACGGTAAAGGAAACCAGTGATAAACACAAAAAGAAATACCTTTAACTCACAAGGCACAACAAAGGATATCTTGCACCCCCAACACCCCCTCTTATGAAATCATGTCTTACACAGTAGGTGTATCTGAGTTTGTACCTCATGGCTACGTCAATCTCATCACATTCCACTTCTAATACCTCCTCCTGACATGATCACCCACAAAGTTGTCTATCACGCAAACCAAGGATAGGGGCTCTGCTAAAACCTAACCCAGTGATCCCAATATACTCACTAGGGGTGATGTCTAGTTTGACAAAAGCAAAATGAAAGATACTAGTTTTCGAATAGAAATGCTCAATCAAGGGGATGATAAAATTCCAATATAAAATCCAACATCAACAAACACTCACAAAGTTGGTCTCCTCCAACAATGTCATCTCCTCAACAACTAACTCAAGATATAACATTCCCAACTCATCCCAACAAGTCCACAAATAAACATTCGAGACCCTGAGTACCAAAAATGTGAAGCAAAAAGTGAGGTCAAAAATCATCTCGATTGACAAACTTTAATCAAGGCATGATTTGCTTTTAGAAAACAAAGGGAAATAATAGAGTAAAGTTTCTAATTTACATCTTATCACCCACTTGACAACCTCAATGAGACTTATCTAAAACATGGTTGGATTTGCTACAAACTTATCAATTGGGATAATATCTCCCTATATCAGGTTTGCACTGTCACGAAGACAATCCAAACAAAGATAAAAGGTTTCATACCCTAATTAGAACCCAAAAACAAGGGAAGGATAATTTACCTTGGTACACCTCAGTTCCTACATCATCTGTAGCATCATGTTCATCCATAGCAGCATCCATGTGAGGGACATTTGCATCCCCCCACTCATGGTAGTAGTGAGTTGTCATCTACAAATACAAAGTTTTCATAACATGATCTTTGTGTAGCAATTTAAATCACAACAATCAGACTAGGATGCTTGAAAAAATAGAAAAATAGAAGAACTATTAATAAAAAGGTGAAATCATTCATCTTAAACCTCTAGATTGCAAATAATAACATGAAATCCGAAATTTATATTTTCCAATCAAGGGATAAAATGAAAAAAAAAACATAAGGATGAACGAAATACCTCCCAGGAAATGAAAGAAGTTGAAAACCACTAAAAATACTACAAAAAGTGACAATCAAAAGCTCCATTATCATTGGAATCTTTGACTGCCAAGCTATAAAAATGACCAATGGTAGAACTTGTTGATCTATCATTTTCTCCCTCCTCTAAATGTTGTCACCACTACCATTTTCTTAGTCAGTTTCTCTTGAATGTCATCACTGATCAAAAATGTAGGGAGTGAAGGGAATGCTCGACCTCCCATCATTCCCCTCCTTAAAAAACATTTTCTTGAAAAGTTGCAAAAAGTCCTTATAT
The DNA here is from genome assembly GCA_963693085.1 of Alisma plantago-aquatica. Lineage (NCBI taxonomy): Eukaryota > Viridiplantae > Streptophyta > Magnoliopsida > Alismatales > Alismataceae > Alisma > Alisma plantago-aquatica. The sequence continues at coordinate 489,473,245 of OY856414.1, forward strand.
TTAGTGTAGAATTTCCCAAATCTTCTAAAAATCATTGAAAACACAAAAACTTAGAAAATCAAAATAAAAACAAATAAAATCATAAAAATCTGAAAATCTCAAATATGTCCTATAAAAGTTGAAAACCTCCCTATTTCGAGAAAAAACAATGTTCCTTGATTGTCCTGAGAATTTGATCCTAAATCATCAAATAAGAATGATCTTGGACAATGACGTTAAATTGGATAATCCTATGCTTATATCTTCCAATCTTTTTTTGGGTATCAAACTATGATTGAAAACATATTTATTTTTAACTTCTAATGTTATTGGGTCCTGGATCATGACCATATTTGTACATCCCGCGTGTCTGATTCCATAATGTTTTTCCTATATCAAGGAAATGATGCAGGGAGGAGACAATTGACCAATACAGTCATTGGTTGTGAAGGCCACCTTAATCTGGGAATTTGTCTAGTACCCAATCTTATCAAATAAAAAATATTCCATAGAGCAGACAATTGACCAATGTAGTAGTCAATGATCACAAAGGCCACCTTAAATCTATAAATGTGTCTAGTAACCAATATTATCAAAACAAGAAAATGTTCTGGGGAGCAGACAATTTACCAACATAGAAAAGTTCACCGTAAATCTAGAAAAAAAATTGATACCCAATCTTATTAAAACAAGATAATTATCTAGGGGGACAGATAATTTCCCAACATAGTCATTGGCTGTGAAGGTCACCTTAAATCGAGAACATTTTTTGTACCCAATATTACTAATATAAGAGGTGCTCTGAGTGAGTAGACAATTAACCAGTATAGTCACTAGTCATGAAGGCTACCTTAGATAAGGATAATTGTCTGGTTCCCAGTCTTATCTATCTTGATATACCAAATCCATGTCTAAGATAGGCAACTCACCACCTTTTTACCTTTTCAAGATTGTGATGTTGACCCTATATTGGTCCACTTTGTCAGGTCTTGTGATTGAACTAACTGATTCATATATTTAATTGCAAAATAAAAAAGGGAAAATAGAGAGATATGGTGACATTTCAAGATCATTTCACAATTAAGTACTTTCCATGAGTTTCCATGATCATAGACTCTTGGTTTTAATGACTTCTAACCAACCCCTATCATATCTTCTTTTCACATCCACATTTTCTCACTAAGGCATGATTTAGTGAGACAATTGGACATGTATTAATGAAAGCACTAGAACAATTACAGGGCTCACTTTCACAGATAGCAAAATTCAAATGACTCATCAGCACTCTAATAGAATGAATGATTGGTTACATATAGGTAAGTGCCTTGGTCGAAGGCTACTCTTGTTTTAGAGATATGTTTATAGCTAATCTTGTTTTTGTATGAATGATTATTTCATCAATCCATCCTTAAATAGAAAATACATCACATATGCCTTCCACACTCTGTGAGGTCCATTGAAAAATCGGTGATGGGTGTCACCTTTTTTAACATTTCATGAGCAAAGATGGGGGTTAGACTTGTCTCAAGCCTTCAATTATCACTCTAATCTCAAACCTTATCTTGATGGGGCAAACTATTGACTCCCCACTTTTTATCACTTAGTGGAATCTCATGATAATTTTCATTCTCTGGATAATGATGGAATTCATTCCAAGTTCCCACATTTTCATACATTTATCTATATTTTTCCAAACTATTGAGCCTATTTGATCCATTCATTTTCACTTACTTTAGGGTTTCTATATAAAAAAATACTCTTCTTTCATCTCAAGTGCAATTTGTTCTCCAACTCTAATTTTTATAAGACTTTTTTCCAAAATTTCCCAATTGGATTCTCTTGAATAAAATATTCCAAAACATCCCAGTAGATATCCAATGTCCTTTATCCTCACAACAAAATTGATATCTTCTTACACCAAAGAATAGTCATGAAATAATTCATATTCATCTACCTTCATTGTTTATTAGATTGTATAAAAATATGTTCTTTTCATTGATTTAGTCTGTTTTTACACTAAACAATCCTAAAATATACATAAAATTGAAAAAGAGAAATTCAGGCTTCATCCTTCCTGGCCCAACTAGTGGATGGTAGACATCCATCATGTCACATTTTGAAAATTGGTGTGATTATAGACATGCCCTAGTGGTGCATCATCATAAACCACCACCAATCTAGAACTTTCCATTAGGAACCCTAGAACCCTAATTCTACCATATATTGACCCCACATCCACCATATTCTAGGTCCTCATTTGATTATCTTGTATCCATAGGATCAACTACCCCTCTCTTTTATTTTGTCCCACTCTTTCTTAGATGATCCTTCCTATAACATAGTAGTTTTCTAAGCATCGTTAGTTTGAATGATGGTAATCTTGCATATCTATTATGCTCATCTTGAAAATGTTCATAAATACTGTCATCATCTCATAACTGCTTCAATCTACTCATAATTTCTTGTATGTCTATCTATCTAAACTGCTCTGCTATCGTGTGATATGCATGTACTGATCAATTTGACTACATGAAATGGAATCAAATCTTGATCTTAATTGAATTCTTTCCATATTGTCTCTCCTCTTTTATCCTATGCATCGGTCCTAAACTCTAGGGATGGATCTCTAATATGAGGATCTTGAGGCTATTAGGACCCCACACCTATAAAACTTGGGTCATTAGGGAAATGATGAGAAATTCATTTCCAACCCAAGACCCAAAGATTTGCAAACTAAAAAATTGTTTTATCATTTCACTACCTCATTTAATTTAACACATCTTGAATCATCCTAACTCGAGAACATTAAAAAAATATACAATATCAGTTTATGGGGTGACATGGGGTGCAAAACTTTCCTAACTCGTAACAAGACCACCAAATCTGGTTTTTAGTTTACTCTCTGTTTTTTCTGAATCCACCCTTGGATGGAGTCAAAAATTAGTTTTCCACATCTTTTCATTAATTTAGACATTCATCTTTTTTTACCTTCATCTACAAATAAACATGATGGTGACATAGATATTATCATGTTTTTATCATTATTTAGTGACCTCATAATCAGTTTCCTCACTAGATATCAATAATGTTCAGATCGGGTACAACACTTAGTTCTTTTCAATTGAAAATGTGCTTATTCAATTTTTAATGGTGTAAATTACCTAAATTCATCCTTCCTTCATATGACATCAGCAAACAACTGAATCTTGTTCATCAAGAAGAATTTCCTCTTTAACATCCACAAACTATCCCTAAGAGGAAGAAGGAAAGAATATTCATTAGGTTTTGCTTCACATATCAAAGGTAGAAATTATAGCGTATAAGAGGAGAAATGTTGTATACAAGGATTAGAGATCATCACTTCAAAAATAGAGGGGAAGTTTAGATCTGTCATAGAATAGGTGCCTCGATTTAATATTTGTACCTCTTATCTTATAATTATAAGGTAGGTTTTTGCCTTGCAATTCTCCTCGAGAAACTACTTCTAGGTGGAATTCATCATAAACTAGTAAAGAACAACATGAGTTATTTTAGATTAGATATGAAATACAAAGGGTCAAATAAGTATATTTATCAGCTCAAAGGACTTAGGTTTTTGAAGAAGAAAAATACCATCCCTGGAAAAGTCATTAGTTCATTAACTTCCCTTTAGTCATCCTAAAAAAAGAGGTCATGAATTGAGAAGCCTTGCTACCAACTCGTATGATCAAAACTATGGTCTCTAGACCTTCTCCAATATATGATCAACTTTACAATACATGGAATGACTATTGGGTTGAAATTACATTACACCAACCAAACTAAAATGGATTCACCCCTCACTACTCTCAAACCGCTATAGTGATTCTTACAACTCAGTCTGACTTATCAATAATCTAATGACTAATTGGTCTGAACTAGCATATCACCCTCTCTTTGGTCGATATATGATCTAGTCAACTTAAAAGTTTGTTTGACTTGAAAATATTTCCCAACTTATTTCCATAACCATACTAATGGTCAAAACAATCTTTTGAATCATGCCAAAAGGTCTTAAACTCATCTTAAAAGTGTATGTATGTCTCATCACTTATAAGGTAATCTCTTTAAATTAGAACACTATATTTTATTCCAATCCCTATTTTCTTTCTTGATTCAGCCTACCATCATGTTCTTAATCTCTTAACATGAATTCCAAAGAATTTGGATTCCTTGTCATGTACATATATAATCAGTACAAATTATCCAAGAATATGTTTCCAAATATCATTAAACACATCACACACATTTATTAGGGTTTTATGTCAGATCATGGCAAGACACAATGAAGAGACTAGCATTACCAAGTGATGACTTACTCTTAACTTGAAAATGGGCCATGACACCAATTTTTCTTCCGTCTTCCTTTTGTCTTTCTTCCTCCATCCTTCCTATATGAACATCAATACAATAAGAGAAAATCAAACTTAAAATTGAGTTTCCCATATCAATGTCAACCAAAATTGCAAACTTCAGACCAAATCTATTAGTTTATGACATAGATATTTGTTTTGCAATAAATGATAATCAGCCCAATGTGACAGATGGACGTATACGTGTTCAAAAAAAGGTGTGTCCCATGGGTTATTTAGTTTTACAAAAAAAATATATGTTCAATTCCGAATACAACTCAGAGTTGATTGCTTCGCCTACATCCCCAAAACAAACAAATAAAATATTCAATTCTAAGATATCCCCAACACCTATATATATTATTGATACACCACATAGGAATTCTCCCTTTTCTACTTGATTGAAGCCAAAATATGGGATCTACCTCCCTTTTTTAAATTTTAACATCTTTCATGTCTAAGAGACACTTCTTCTAAAACAACAATTCTGACTATCCAAGGGTTGTGTGATACATGAAGAGGTAGATAGACTACCAAACCAATGTTAACCAAACTCCTTTCACTTTTTTTATAAATGAGGAAGTACATAATGAGCTGAAATTCATAAGGAGATGCATAAAAATAAAAGGAAGAGAATTACCTATACATATTCTTAAAGCTTGTCGAGAGCCAAAAATATGACAAAAATAAAGAGAAGATCATAAGATCAGCCAATGAATATATATATATATATATATCCACTCATCAATAAGAAATAAACATATAGATGGAAGCCTCAAAGAATTAATATAAACTTATGAAATGGATATACTATCAACTTGATCTCCCTCCAAGAAATTCAACTAAAAATATCTCAATTAAGCATTTTGTTTCCAAATAGGCTTGTTATATGGAATTTTATAGAGCATGTGATTTAGAACTCTAGAAGGAAGGTTGAATATGAATTTCATGTTTCCATAACAAAATAAAAATTTGGGAGAAATCAACTAAGTACTTAATACTCTCACCATGAAATTAGATAATAAGGAAAACTCTAACTCCCATTGCAAAAGAAAGATAGAAATCATATGAACTTTTGCTTCTGATCAAAAAACATACTTCATATTGTACACTAGTTGAAAAGAAAATATTTCTTCTTTAATGCGTTGATTTATTCCTAATTATTAAGAGCATTCATATCTTGATAAAGTTCCCTTGCCAAAATCTAAATAGATTTAGAAGACAATCAAATATAATGTGATTAGTATTCTCATAACCTTGTTTTTAGAAGAAATAGATAGAAGCTATTTGAATTCCTCTTCTTACAAAGTATTGATAAGTGGAAAATTTATGATGGAATGCTTTCCACATATGTGCTAAACACCTTTTGGGAACCTTAAATCCAAAATCCACTTTAAAAGTGTCAGATTTAGAATTTGTTACTCGAATATTGTTTCAAACAAATATCAAGCTAATATCATTTCTTCCACATAAGAATGTCATCTGTAGGGAAATACGGCATCAAGTAGGCAGCAAAAAAAAATTACTGACATATTTCCCATTAACTAGTAGATCGCGTCACTAACTATGTAATGAGAAGGATGGTTTCATGAATATATATCTAGTCATGGAGCAAGTCCAGTGACAATCCTCGTCAATGTAGATGTGCACTCTGTCTTTGACGGTGTCTGTGCAGCTCCTAGTTGCACTCGGACTTGTCTGACTTCTCCTCCATGGACAGCAGACTCAGACAACTGGTGTAGCAAATCCTCAGATCTCTCCACCGACTACGAGTTGACATTGCCCTCCTAGCAGCAACCAATAGACTCCTGCCTCTAGAGTAGTCCACACAGACCAACTAGAACTCATGTCATCCTACAAGAACAGACAGGAAGGAGTTGTCCCTCCCATTGGTGTACTTGTCACCAACATGCTCTCCCACAATAATGATCCGCAGTTGTTTCTCTCCCGTGGTTATCCCTCCCTAGTCGGGTAGGAATTGCCTGGGCTCTTGTGATTACCACAACCAGAGAGGACAACAATTTTAGAGCAACAGATTCTCAATTGTTTGTGTAGTAGTTGTATTTTGAGAACCCCCAGTATCCCTCTATATATAGGAGTGGTTAGGGTCATGATTCCCAATCCCAACCAATGTGGGACTAAATTGGGAGTGGAAAGGACAAGAAGATCTTGAATTTTCATAACTTTTCTGGAAGTTTCACAACCTGCGTGCGATGAAACAGTTGTCTCACCCAGTGAGATAGTCATCTCGAACGTGAGACGGTCATTTCACCCAGTGAGACAGTCTTCTCGCATGCAAGATGGTCATTTTGCTAAGTGAAATAATCATTTCGCACCTTCCACATCTACACATATGTTGGGAATTCAATTCTAATTAGTACTCAACTTGACACCAGCACCAATTGTTTGTGCAATAAAATTGCACTACCAAAATGGGCATTTAGTGTAAATGAGAAGGGCATCTCACACCATCCCACACAGCCATCTCATGTAGGTGAAATGGGCATCTCACAACATGCCATATGGTTGTTTCGCACAAGCGAGACGGGCATCTCACAGCTCGAGTCAAGTAGAATTCCAACCAATGTATAATACAATCATCCTGACACTCCAAACAATAGTCTCAACACTTGAACCGATCATTTTGGTAGTCTAGTCAGCTGACCTGTTGTGTGAATTGAAATACCTAAACACTTTAGTGATCAATTCAATTATCATCCAAGATCAAACAACTCTTCTAGATGAGTTCCTATGTATGTGACCCTATAGGTCCCATATCACGTTGGCAGTAAATGTCCATAACAACTTATGACATCACAAGCAAAGAGTGGTGCCTAGTCGCACATCATTGCTACCCAAGTGAATGGAAAGTTGGGGAGCAACTTCAACCTATAATCTATGTATGGTGTTATAGTGTTTGTATAGTTCCTTTGTCACTGATATCCAGATTGAACTAGAGGCATGGAGTAGTCATCCTCATTATTATTCAATCTGGTTGCTTCCAGAGCAGACTGCATGAGATATATGTAAGCTCAATATCATATATTGACTCACATGTGTATGGCCATACTTTTCTCAATCTCACTAATCAAGAGGCCTAGGATAGTATACTCCTATAGGAGGGAAAAATCCCATCTCTATCACTCACAGTCAGTCCCCATGTGTCAAAGTCACCCAATCATCACCATTATAACAACCCATATTTCAAGACTCTATTTTATGATTTCAAAGTGTATCGAATGACATGTGATGAGTGTAGTGAATTTAGGTCTAAGAACCACAAACACCACCATCACTATGAGAGTTGACTATGACTTCCATGATGATGTCTTCCATGTGTTAATCTCATGATGGGTCTGTCTGATACACTATTCTCTAACATGTATCTATGTTCTTTGTTTGATATTGTCATATAATGACTAATGAGATTTAGTCATCAGCCAACTCACACTCTGATCGTATGTGTCATTGTTGTCTATCAACCTTCCACAATAACATCCGATCATGGACATAATGAGAATATGTATATGTACTCTTAACATCCATATGATCTCATCCACAAGGATAGTAACTTGACAACATACGACATTGAGTAATATAATTGTCTAGACATTCACTCTATATCCTCATTATCTCATAACTGAGTGAAATAGGTGAATTAGAAGCTTGCCTTTATAATTAATCAAATCATTTATATGTTATGCCATTACAAACATCACATTATTGGCTCTCGGGGTATACATACCAATAGACTCCTACTTGCACTTAGAGCTAATCACCCGCAGATCTCATCTTGAGTGACCTAACATGACCATCATGCTTATGCTGTGTAAGTGCTTTTATAGATGGTTTAGCAACGTTTGCTTTAAGTCGGTATTTTGTAATTTTCAAATATCTTCATTATACGACTACTCATATGAGATGGAAGTGCCATAGTATGATATCTGAGATTCCCATCCAAGCTAGTATCACCATTATTGTCATTAGTATTTATACTATGTCATCAATGGTTGGAACCTCATAACACGTTCACCCATATGAACTTCTTGATTGATACTTTCTTATAACATAGAGATACTTTGCTTCTTTTGTAGATTTGAACAACTATCATTAGCTCAAAACTCTGTCTAGCTTACAGTCCTTTTTTGTCATCAAACATAAACTCTGATTGCAATTATTTTATCAATTTGGAAGCTTTCATGGGTGTAACCCTTTACATCCAACTCTTACTTATTACCATAACCAAGGAACCAATCCTTTAAGTGCTACACCTAAGGATGTTCATTATGGTAGTTCAGTGACTATCACTAGTATCTAACATATATCCTATCATCATGTCCAATACATATGAGATTGCTAGGTAGGTATATATGTCCTCTCATCATGTCAATACATATGAGATGATTAGATATTCTCTTGACATGTCCAACACATATGAGATTACGGGATATCTTCTGATCATGTCGAGTACATACAAGATAAGAGGATAAGTACATACTATTGCAAGATAGATCCAATTGTGAATGCATATGGCATCTATCCATGTGTTCCTATTCTTCATAAGAATTGGGACACTAGGAACCTAAGAGACTAACTCTATGGAACATGATTGTTACAACCCCACCTCCCGATAACCCCCAATTAAGGGAGACCGAGACGTTGAATCCGAACCCATGAATTCCGGATCAAAGGTTCGACAATTAACCAAGAATAATTATCAAATTTTAACATACTATACTGAAAGCTGTAAGAAAATAAATTTTTGCATACCTTTTTGAAAACTTGGATCTCTAAACTTCTATCCACTTAAGGATTCTACTCTAACTAATCCTCCTTGTATTTTACTTCATGTATTTCACAATATGATGATTTATTGTTTGTCCTTTTGGCTTGTACCTAAAATGCCGACAAACAAAACGTCGGTCAGCCGAAGCTGGTATGTGGGGGAAACACTAATTATGTAAATATGTTAACAATATAATCATTCAATTAATCATTTAACTACCAAGATTACATTTTAGATATAACTCCGCGATCCAAGAGTACCCTATCCTCTATGTTATCCCCATTAAACCCCTCATGATCCACCTATAAGTGAACCAATTTCTAGGGTTGAGTCACATGGCACTACTCGTAAGTAGCCCACTCCTTAACTCATGGCAGGCTAATGAGTCTCATGGCACTACACGTAGGTAGCCCAGTTTCTAATGCTCGGTAACCTAGACCTTGCTCTAGGATTACCCCTTTTTTCTTAGCCTTTTCAAAGCAATAGAGGTGGACCCAGATCTAGTCAGTTATATACGCACATTTATAGTGATAATCATAGTCACTTTATAGTTGCATGAAATAAATAAACATCCAACAGTTATTTTCAAGCAATCGATTAAAACTTTGGGAATCTCCGTGAAACTAGAGCGATTATTCATAAGCGTAACCACATACCTGATCCAGAGTAACTTGATTTCTATGCATTATCATTCAATACAATCAAACCAGCAATCAACAATATCCTGAAAATAATGCATAACATCTACGTGTCATTGTTTTATTCAAAACATTCTCAAGATCAACTCGGATTCCACCTTATGATTTCTAGACCAACTTTTGGGTTTTATTAGGGTTTTAGCCTTCATTATGTATTTATCACTTTTAATGCTCTTTTAGTCCACAGCCCTAATTTCAATATCATAGGCACAATTAAAATTCAATTAAGTCCAATATGCCTCTTTTATACTAAAACTACCATCTTTACCCTTTTAAGTCATGAAACGGTTATTAAGGCCAATTATCATGTTCAGGTTCCTTTGAATTGACAACTCAAAAAAAAAGAATTACAGTTCAATTCCCAAAGGAACCCTAATTATTGTATTTCACCTCTTTTAAGTTAGTAAACCCTAATTTATCATTAATTCCACTATTATATACTAGGAAACCCTAATTTACAAATTATCCACATTAATCATCTTTTATACTCAATTTGGATTTGTAGCAACATAACTTTGTCTTATCCATAAATTTGTATCATTAAAACCATTAAAAGATATATTCTCCTATATTAGGGTTTCTAAGCCCATTAATGCATACTCAGGTATATGAAACCCTAAATTAAGCCCATTATGCGTAAGGATCATCTCTTTAGTTATAAATCATCCTTTATATTTTCAACAGGTAAATATCAACATTAAGAATCCATTTAACCTTTCTCGAGTCATTAATCACCAAAGATTTGGGTTTTGTATTAACTAAACCATTAAAAATAGCATCTTTTCACACTTTTTGAATTTCAAGCATAATTAGGCTTCAATTACATTTTTATTACATTCCTTGCATTTTTCTGATCAAAAAGCACTACTTATTTGTATTTTTCGACAAAAGGATCTATTTTTAGCGATTTATACAAGTTTCAATACTTTTCTTGAATATTAACCAGAGAGACGAGTTACCTGAGTTTTTTGGAAAAACGACGACCGCTGTATCCCTGGTCTTCTTTGACCGCACATGATCGCACAGCTCATGACACTAGCGCCCACTTACAGACTTATTTGAAGTCGCGAAGAAGCCATACCGCTGATCAGTTCTTGTGGCCCATCGTAGTCCATGATCGAACGGCAGATGCTCCTTCTGCCTCGCCCGATCCAGAAGCAGCCTCACGGTGGCGCCACGGCTGAGGGCTCGTCGTAGCAAGATCAATCTTGCTGATCTGGGGGACTAGGGAACAAGCGGAGGCATCGTTCGGGTGTGCGAAGGTGAGAGGAGTTGAGAGGGGTAGTATATATAGGATTAGGGTCGAGTCCTAGGGCTTCCTGCCCTCGCCGCCAACTGCCCTTGAGATGAAAATAGGTGTTTCTTTTATACGCCATGGAAGCACGAACAAGTAGGGTATGGGGAGTTCGGAATCCTACCCTGAACTTAACTGGGGCCTTTCCAAGTTCTCATGCGAACTGGATTGCTAGGAAATCGGAGAGGAAAATCGCTCTGCCAGCGGATCCTTTACTATCCAGACCCAAGGTAGGAGATGCACGTCCGGCATCAGATCTTGATCTGATGGATGGCATCATCCAGAGCTATATCCATTTAAATCGGAAAAGTGTGACATTTATTACAATCACAGCACTTTGTGAAAATTTGTAAAAATCATAACTCGCAAACCGCTTATCCAATTAAACCCAAATTTTAAGGGAATCTTATTAATGACTTAATCTATCATCATGTCAAATTTGGGCTCATTATATAAAGAAATCGGGTACCTCTATTTAGTTGCAAGTTATTACTCATTTAGGTATATTTCTCACCTAATTGCTCTTTCCCTTGCAATTAAATTATTATCTTGGATTTCCTTGGACCTCAAGGAACCTTAATGGCTCGAATTCCCATCTTTGGAATGTTCCTTATCCTTTTTCCTTATCTTTCATCCTTTTTCTTATTATCTTACTTTTTCTTTATTAAAATATCTCTTTTTGAGAATTTCTCTTTATCTCTCTTTTATTTCCTTATTTGGAGTTCCTTCTAACCTTAGGAATCCTTTGGATACGAAAATCCACGAAGATAATTCAATTATACCTTTTTCCACATGTTTTCCACATTTTATCATTATTCTCAATTTCTTTCTTACTAAAGAAATACTTAATTAATCTTTTCTTTTCTTATTGCTTTATTTTTGCAAATTTGGACTCCTTGGAACCCAAGGAACCCAAGAGGCACGAAATCCATCCTTGGATTACATCATTTTGCCTTCTAGAGGTTTCTACCTCTTTCTTTTCTCAAATATTCAATTATTCATTCACTAATTGAATTTTCTTGTTATTTGGGCCCAATAGCCAATAAAGCCCACAATACAAACATTAAGGCTATTGTAAACAAAATCCATGTATTCAAAACAAATTATAACATTCTTCGTTCAATTATCTTTAATATGAGAAATTACATTTCTCACCAACTGAACCCAAAAATTGGGGTTGTAACATCCTTCCCCTCTTATAGGAATTTTGTCCTCAAAATTCTATCAAGTAAACAAACAATTCAGGATAAGACTTTTCCATGTCCATCATTGGCCCCTATGTGTCTTTACCGTACTCATGGTGTTTCCAAAGAACCTTTATCATCACATATTCTTTTCTCTGAGTTCTTTCATCCTGGCGTCTATAAACTGCACAGGTGACTCAGGCCATGTCAGCCTCCCTTGGGGCTCACTAGGTTCATTGCTCAGCACATGGTCGGGGTACCTCACATAGTGCTCTAAATTGGACACATGGAACCCATCACACATTACTTTATCCTGAGGGGTAAGGTCAAACTTAACTTTCTCCACCAAACCATGTCAAAAGAACCCATGCATCGGGGACTCAGCTCTCTTAGTTATAACTTAGAGGGGTCGGATTTTCATGTCACATATTCTCCCACAGTGGACTGAATGTCAGTCTACTTTGCATCTGATCATGACTTTCGTCATCTCTAGGCTCCTTTCAGCCATTACATGATCAAAGCGACTTCATCTACACATATTGTGGTCCTTTTCTAACCATCATGTGGTCCTTTCACCAACATCACCTTACTGAAGTGGTGACCGACACAACCTCCCTTACAGAGCTTCTTGTAAAACCCAATACTGGCTATGGTGGTCATTGTCACATCTTTCATAGGATAAAAACTGTCTCTAACTATCACCCCAAATCGAGCACATATGCCCTCATCAGACCCTTTTGTCTGGATCATACTAACCATTAGTTAGGGGTGATAAACTATACCTACTTTGAGTTCTTCATGTACCTACTTTCACTTTATGGAAGTGAACCTCTAGGTCAAACTCAAGATCCTTTGAATTCACATCATGGTGTAGTTGGACCATCTCTCTCATGGATAGTTCAACTAGATCTATCCCTTAACAGTGCTCTTTCTTTCTTATGTCATCTAGGTAAGGCGGCCTGCCATAACCCATATTGCACCTCGACCTTCCCTGGTCTAGGGGAGACCTATCACAACATTCATAGTGATGAACTCTCATTCCCTCTCAGGGACTCTTTTGTCATCTATAACGATACACTGGGTTACTAGGGTTCATCCTTTACCTCCTGGCTTGCATGGCCATAAACCACATGCAACTTCACCTTTAAGCATCCATAGTGTTATTGCCATTTACCACAGTGTATCGTGATCTTCAATCATGGTTTCCTGTATGTCATGATTCCTCAAGATTGATTCCTCCAAAACCCTAAACCACTCTAGTCGGGGTTTCATCACCTTCTCTTCCAAAGAAGTGCATCTGAGGTTCTACCACCATCCTTTCATTGCATCAAGGACTAGACTGGCTAACCAAACAACCCTTAACTTTTCAATGTATCTTGTTACATCAGAGTGTTATCCAAACACCTCTCCTTTTCAAACTTAGGGTTAGCCAAACAACCTCTTCTAGCTTCCAGAGCATCCATTACCACTTCACATCCTTAGGTATTAAGTAACGTTGAAGACATAACTTCCATGTATTTCACTTATCATCTCACCTCAAATTCTATGTCTATCTTTATTAAGAACACTCTCTAATTTCATCATCATGGTGATCAAACTCAACCTGGTATAACTTATAAGTTCTACATAGCTCATGATAAAAAAAACATCTTCATAAGGTGACTACCTCATTCCTCTTAGTGTTTGGAAGCCGTCCATGTATCATTCACTTTACCAGGGTAGGTTATCTTCTCTATCCCCATTCCTCGTGGCAACGTTCCAACTTACATCATCTCTTATCCTTAGTGTATGGCATGTGTAATGTCATGTCTCTCACCCCCATAACAAGAGGAAATAAGCATTTGGATGCAGTCCAAATACATAGTTCTTCCTGTTCCAAGAGTAGAAATGGTACATCCCACCTTGCCAATACACCTTTACATTTAAGTTGCAATGTGCCACATATGTCTCTACATCACAGACATCATGGTATCAAAGTTACCTCCATGGAAAATTAGTCTTGAACCTACTGAGGTTTGTATCCTTGGTCATCTCCTCTAGGTCTATAGGGTACCGGCTCTTTTGGGGTCATCCCTCTTCCCTCATGCATCAAGGGAGTGCCCTACTCATCTGCCCTTTGGGTCCCATAAGTTCATGAAGGTGATCAATCTCCTAACCCATGGCCCTCAAACAATGATAGTTGTTACCTTCCGACCCTATGGTCATGTGCAACTGGGGAATTAGGCAACTCCTACTTTCATCGGTCTTATCCCTACCTGACCCTAGGATAGACTTAGGATTCTCCATTATAGTACATGTTCACTTAGAACCTTACCCAAGTCTTCATCATCTCTCTTTCTACATTCATGGGCTGGCTCTCATCCTTTCATAGGGATCATGGCAACCTGCCTACCATGGTCAAGCCCCATACCAGTTACCTCCATGGTAACACATTCATATGCAATTAGAGATGGATATCTATGGGTCTACCGGTTCATTCTCATACCATGTACTTTTCACTTAGATTCTCAAGATCCTATGAGACTTCTTCAGGTTACCTTAAACCAACAGAACTGATATACACCCTACCAACGGGGTCCCTCTCCCAAGATGGGAGGAAAACTATCTCTTGACAACAAGGTCACAAAAGCTCTTAGGTCCAGGTTTTACATCCACATGAGCCTACTTAACCCTAGCAAGCTATTAAGGCACAAGTAGATCACCTATTGTACCATGCTAGGTCATCCGGGTTCTCATTCTTCAACATTAGATCAAGGTCATACCTTTCTTTATCATCAACCTAGTTGTGAGGGGTTCATCAAACATACCTTAAACTTAAGGGGCTTCCCTTTTCCTCTATACATGAGGAGTACCGTGCTCTCTTCTATAGGAACTCAACTCTCATCAAGAGCATCAGGTATACCACTTCCCCTCTTAGGCCTAGGAACCCTAGGTTCACTTTTGGGTGTCCAACTGCATGTTCTATCTCTTAACCATAAATCAAGCTTGCAAAAGGCATAACGTGCACTTCCTGTCATCCTCCAACTCGAGCAACACTTAGAGTTGGATCCTTCTCAAGGACAAACCATAAAGTACAAGGCCTCATAACCTATTACAAATCCACTTCAGGGTATACAAAACATCTTCTTCCTACCTCAGAAGGTAAACACCTATATTGTAGGCACATAGGTACCAAAATCTTCATCTTCTATCTCTAGGGTTTGGTCCCTCTAAAGGCAACCAAGATATCATCAACTTCCAGGGATCGATCATGAGGCAACCATTATCATCCATTGTTCCCCATATCTCAGGGTTTTAGGCTTCCAACCTCCTTGTTTGGTTTCCTGCTCTCTCTAGAGCTAACCCTACATCCAACCTCACCATTAGAGGTCCTCTCTTCATGAAGGATCAACTTCAAAAGCATTCCCTACATGGGTGAAGCCTAGGTTTGAACTTATGTTTGCTCAAGATCATCCATAACCCTTTATGCTCCATCATAATTCCTTATCCAGAGTTTCATCCTACTGTCAGCACTATGACGTGCCCTAGGTGCCAGCTATACCCTACTTGCACAAGCACATAGGGTTTCTAAGGTCCTTCACTAACATCATCATCTAAGGAGCTATCCTTTACCCTAACATAAACGACCCTTCCCAGGGTTGGGTTGCCAAAGGTGCTAGGTCACCCATGGATCATATGGCATCCCAAAGGCATGTCCTTTCAAACACCTGGTCCAACTCATCTCTCTCTAACCTTCACTTAGGGTTAGCATCATCCTCAGAGGATGTGCCAGGTCTCTACTTGCAATGGAGATCTCTATCTCCAAGACTAACTTATCCTCCTGACAAGAAGGTCTAGCCTCAGGTCTCTTCTGAGGACATGACAACTTATGTCATACGACCTAAGCATGTATCTATTCTTTAATATGCGCTTAATCTATAAGCGTATGTCCATGACATCTTATTTACATGCCTTTCATTAATTTGGTGGAGGATTTCTTAAACCTTATTAACCTTACCCATACCTTAAGAGGGTGAGGAGAAGAAAGAAAACCCTAATCCTTTAGGTCCTTATCAGAATTTTGTGATGAGAAGGGATGAATAAGATGAGAAGTGCTAAATGTATCTTATTTCGATTCATACCCTAAGACTTTGGCCAAGCAGTCACACGGATCTAGGAGTCCTCATATTCCGACTAGAGGTAAGGAGGAAAATATTGCCAGCCCCCAGTCGTGATCCTTTTCTAGACACCTCTGTCTTTCAGATAATCCTCTAATAACTCCCTTGGGTTCTATGGAGTTTGTAAAATTTAATAATTATTCATGGTTAACTGAGGAACCCAAGCTCTAATACCAAATGTTATGACCCCACCTCCCGATAACCCCCAATTAAGGGAGACCGAGAGGTCAAAGACGCACCCATGACTTCTGGATCAAAGGTTTGACAATTAACCAAGAATAATTATCAAATTTTAACATACTATACTGAAAGATGTAAGAAAATAAATTTTTGCATACCTTTTTGAAAACTTGGATCTCTAAACTTCTATCCACTTAAGGATTCTACTCTAACTAATCCTCCTTGTATTTTACTTCATGTATTTCACAATATGATGATTTACTGTTTGTCCTTTTGGCTTGTACCTAAAATGCCAACAAACAAAACGTCGGTCAGCCGAAGCTGGTATGTGGGGGAAACAATAATCATGTAAATATGTTAACAATGTAATCATTCAATTAATCATTTAACTACCAAGATTACATTTTAGATATAACTCCACGATCCAAGAGTACCCTATCCTCTATGTTATCCCCATTAAACCCCTCATGATCCACCTATAAGTGAACCAATTTCTAGGGTTGAGTCACATGGCACTACTCATAAGTAGCCCACTCCTTAACTCATGGCAGGCTAATGAGTCTCATGGCACTACACGTAGGTAGCCCAGTTTCTAACTCTCGGTAACCTAGACCTTGCTCTAGGATTACCCCTTTTTTTCTTAGCCTTTTCAAAGCAATAGAGGTGGACCCGGATCTAGTCAGTTATATACGCACATTTATAGTGATAATCATAGTCACTTTATAGTTGCATGAAATAAATAAACATCCAACAGTTATTTTCAAGCAATCGATTAAAACTTCGGGAATCGTCGTGAAACTAGAGCAATTATTCATAAGCGTAACCACATACCTGATCCAGAGTAACTTGATTTCTATGCATTATCATTCAATACAATCAAACCAGCAATCAACAATATCCTGAAAATAATGCATAACATCTACATGTCATTGTTTTATTCAAAACATTCTCCAGATCAACTCAGATTCCACCTTATAATTTCTAGGCCAACTTTTGGGTTTTATTAGGGTTTTAGCCTTCATTATGCATTTATCACTTTTAATGCTCTTTTAGTCCACAGCCCTAATTTCAATAACATAGGCACAATTAAAATTCAATTAAGTCCAATATGCTTCTTTTATACTAAAACTACCATCTTTACCCTTTTAAGTCATGAAACGGATATTAAGGCCAATTATCATGTTCAGGTTCCTTTGAATTGACAACTCAAAAAAAAGAATTATAGTTTGATTCCCAAAGGAACCCTAATTACTGTATTTCACCTCTTTTAGGTTAGCAAACCCTAATTTATCATTAATTCCACTATTATATACTAGGAAACCCTAATTTCCAAATTATCCACATTAATGATCTTTTATACTCAATTTGGATTTGTAGCAACATAACTTTGTCTTGTCCATAAATTTGTATCATTAAAACCATTAAAAGATATATTCTCCTATATTAGGGTTTCTAAGCCCATTAATGCATACTCAGGAATATGAAATCCTAAATTAAGCCCATTATGCATAAGGATCATCTCTTTAGTTATAAATCATCCTTTTTATTTTTAACAGGTAAATATCAACATTAATCATCCATTTAACCTTTCCTTAGTCATTAATCACCAAATATTTGGGTTTTGTATTAACTAAACCATTAAAAATAGCATCTTTTCACACTTTTTGAATTTCAAGCAGAATTAGGTTTCAATTACATTTTTATTACATTCCTTGCATTTTTCTGATCAAAAAGCACTACTTATTTGTATTTTTCGACAAAAGGATCTATTTTTAGCGATTTATACAAGTTTCAATACTTTTCTTGAATATTAACCAGAGAGGTGAGTTACCTAAGTTTTTTGGAAAAACGATGACCGCTGGATCCCTGGTCTTCTTTGACCGCACATGATCGCATGGCTCTTGACACTAGCGCCCACTTACAGACTTATTTGAAGTCGCGAAGAAGCCATACAGTTGATCAGTTCTTGTGGCCCGTCGTAGTCCATGATCGAACGGCAGATGCTCCTTCTGCCTCACCCGATCCAGTAGCAGCCTCACGGCGGCGCCGCGGCTGAGGGCTCGCTGGAGCAAGATCAATCCTACTGATCTGGGGGACTAGGGAACAAGGGGAGGCGTCATTCGGGTGTGCGAAGGTGAGAGGAGTTGAGAGGGGTAGTATATATAGGATTAGGGTCGAGTCCTAGGGCTTCCTGCCCTCGCCGCCAACTTCCCTTGAGATGAAAATAGGTGTTTCTTTTATACGCCATGGAAGCACGAACAAGTAGGGTCTGGGAGTTCGGAATCCTACCCCGAACTTAACTGGGGCCTTTCCAAGTTCTCATGCAAACTGGATTGCTAGGAAATTGGAGAGGAACATCCCTCTGCCAGCATCTCCTTTCCTATCCAGACCCAAGGTAGGAGACGCACGTCCGGTGTCAGATCTTGATCTGATGGCTGGCATCGTCCAGAGCTATATCCATTTAAATCGGAAAAGTGTGACATTTATTACAATCACAGCACTTTATGAAAATTTGTAAAAATCATAACTCGCAAACTGCTTATCCAATTAAGCCCAAATTTTAAGGGAATCTTATTAATGACTTAATCTATCATCATGCCAAATTTGGGCTCATTATATAAAGAAATAGGGTACCTATCTTTAGTTGCAAGTTATTACTCATTTAGGTATATTTCTCACCTAATTTCTCTTTCCCTTGCGATTAAATTATTATCTTGGATTTACTTGGACCTCAAGGAACCTTAATGGCTCTAATTCCCATCTTGGGAATGTTCCTTATCCTTTTTCCTTATCTTTCATTCTTTTTCTTATTATCTTACTTTTTCTTTATTAAAATATCTCTTTTTGAGAATTTCTCTTTATCTCTCTTTTATTTCCTTATTTGGAGTTCCTTCTAACCTTAGGAATCCTTTGGATACGAAAATCCACCAAGATAATTCAATTATACCTTTTTCCACATGTTTTCCACATTTTATCATTATTCTCAATTTCTTTCTTACTAAAGAAATACTTAATTAATCTTTTCTTTTCTTATTGCTTTCTTTTTGCAAATTTGGACTCCTTGGAACCCAAGGAACCCAAGAGGCACGAAATCCATCCTTGGATTACATCATTTTGCCTTCTAGAGGTTTCTACCTCTTTCTTTTCTCAAATATTCAATTATTCATTCACTGATTGAATTTTCTTGTTATTTGGGCCCAATAGCCAATAAAGCCCACAATACAAACATCAAGGCTATTGTAAACAAAATCCATGTATTCAAAAAAAATTATACCATTCTTCGTTCAATTATCTTTAATATGAGAAATTACATTTCTCACCAATTGAACCCAAAAATTGGGGTTGTAACAATGATAATGTTTTCTCTCACTGAATCTTACATGTTGAACCCTTCAACATCTTGCTAATGTATGTGCTCTTATTTAGGTCAATAAGCTTTATAGATCTATCTATATAGACCTCGATCCCTATCACATAGGATGCTTTGCCTAAACCCTTCATAAAGAAGGTACTTTCCTTGCTAGGTTTTAACATTTATAGGATAAGGATGTTATTCCCCATCATTATGTAGAATATTAATATGCTCCCACTAAATCTGTTGTAATCACAGATTTTATCTTCATTCTAGCTCAAGTCAAACCCTTTGACTGTCTTGTCAAATTGAAGATTCCAACTCTGTGATGCTTGCTTCAATCCTCAGATTGACCTTTGTAGCTTATGGACTTTATTTGCATTAATGGATACATAAAACCATTAGGTTGTGTCACATACACATCCTCTTAATTATTCCAATTAAGGAAATTGGTTTTAACATATATATGCTAAATCTCACAGTCATAACAAACTGTAACAGCAAGCATGATCCAGATAGATTTAACCATGGTAACTTGTCAAAGGCTTTACCACTTTCAACAACTTGAACTATTTTGAAACTCTTTGCAACCAATCTACCCTTCCATGTTGGTATCCTTGTAGAGACCCAAACGCACCTAACGGGTCTTACTCTTTCAGGTGGATCCACCAAGGTCATACTGTGTTGGTTTACATGGAGTCCATCATTGATCTCATGGCCTCAAGCCATTTCTCATATTATGGTCCCTAAATAGTTTCTAGGTAGGTTGTTGACTCATATTTATGATCAACCGGCCACCTTTTGAGTTATAAGATATCATAATCTTTCAAATTTAAGGTGTGTTCTACTAGAACTATGAGTTTTGTATTTACTTAAGGAACTTGAGATCCACAACAGTTTGTGATTCTCCTTGTTCCTTATTGTACCTCCTTAGGTTCAATGTTTTCTTATTTGTCTCAAACATTTTGAGTTCTACTTTTACTCTCACTAATTTCTTTGGAAATAAGTTCCCTTTAGGAATTCAGTCATCCTAGCAACAAACACTTTGTTGGCAGGTTGGAATATACGTAGTATTCAACAAGATAACATTCGTGTAATTTGTGGATAAAGCTCGTTAAGAAACTATTTTCTTATACAAGATTTCAATCCTAATCGCTATGAAAGACACATTGGGACACTTCCCATGCCATATCTCATTTGGTGTCTTTTGAACCATTTTAGATGGTACATTGTTTTAGTGTAAAGCATGTGTCTAAAAGAAAATGTAAGATTAGCTACATTTTATTGATAATCTCACCATGGCTTAATAGGGTGTGATACCTTCTTTCTGACACATCAGTATGTTTTAGGTGGAGTTCCTTATGATACACTACCATGATCTCCCAAAAGGTCCTTAAACTCTTGGTTTACATATTTCAACATCGATCATATCGAGGTATCTTAATACTTTTACCAATTTAGTTACGTACTTCATTTATGATCTCCTTGAATACTTTAAGAGATCCAAACTTATATTTTACTAAATAAAACTTTCAATATCTACTTATTGTATCAGTAAATATAATTAGGCACTTGTAACTACCTTTAGCATTCATCTAAAAAGGTCTATGTACATCAGTATGTACTAGTCCTAATGGAATAGTCGATCTCCCAGTACATCTAGTGAAGATATTCTTGTCATATTGCACAACAAATAAGACATACATGTCTCTATTGGTTCAATAAACAAAAGAGTCTAGATAACCATCATATGGATTCTAGAAATGAATTTCTCATTTATGTGCTCCAGATGATAGTTCTATAGGTACTCAATGTTTGAATTATCAAGTCATTCAATATATGTGTCATACACATTTGTCTTTTCAACTATCAAGTATAGTTTATGAGACATAAGGCCTCACCACAAAAGATCATAATGTTCTTGCCATACAAAACGTACGATGTTTGGGACGTACACAATAGCAATTCACTAATTCTATTATGTGCCCATGAATGACAACCTTTAACTATAGTGGCAGAAACCCTTGATCCATATAGTTCTAGCTTACATCTTCTCAAGTTCTGAAGTATAGATCTCTATCTCTATCTTCTTCCTGAGATCCTCTATGAAGAGGAAAATTCCTTTCCAATATCCAAACAAGTGATAATGGTGGCACTTTGTTTAGCTTTATCCTTTGAGTGAAAAGGATAGATTCCTTTTACAATTACCCTTCTCCATATATTGAGTGTAGAAAACTTGGGCTTCATCTTAGCCTCTGAACACTTCCTATCCTTGCTTTTACCCTAGGACTCACTTCTGTTGATCACCATAACAGATTTTTCCTTGTTCTTCCTTGCTTTGGCATCAACATGCCAAGCATGTGATAAACTGACTATATGATTCATGCAACGCTTGCATAATCATATTCATGGTCAACTCTTGATCTATATAATAGAAAACCCATTCATTCCACATGTCCAATCACATTGAACACATGGGATTGTATTGGACCTCCCTTTCTCAGTTTGCACTCAAATTAGCGCTTTTGAAGACATTATACCTTCTTTGCTTTACATGATTCTTAAGATGTTTTACCATCTCGAGAACATCCATGTTTTCATGTTGTTCATGCAACTCATAGTTCATACAACATTGCATTAGGGATTCAAATGTCTATGAAATCATTGGCATGCTTCCAATAAGCATCCATTTAGCCTTAGGCGCGTTTGGAGCGAGTTCCTTTGGCATTGGCCTATCAAGGACATAGAGTTTTCACTCATTGACGAGAAAATTTCTCAAAGTACTTAACCAATTGTGGAACTTTATCCCGTTTTGTCCTTCTTAAGGACTGATCGCAATTTAAATACGTTTGTGTTTGACATTTGATTCTACAAAGAAATATTGCACTTTTTTAGAACATTTTTATTTGGCTTGATTTGATAATTTATATGATATTAATTAGATCTTTAATTATTATCACTCCCACTAATTTATTCAAATTCATAGCCCTCAATATCAATTTGGAATATTGCAGTGTACAATATTCTAGTGGGCCGGATCCAAGATAATTCAATTGTGGCCCAATCAACAGTGCAAACACAGTATCATCAAGGTAGGCAACTCTTACCAATTGCATCATATGCAATTCAAGACAGATGATATGTGCAACCCCTTGCCATAATCATTTGCATGCTTCTGGTCCCAAATGCTCTGAGATCACCAGTCAAGCCTAACCCAAAAGCTGACACAATAATAACGCACCTCGTAGAGGAAGAACCTACATTATTACCATCACACTTCCATGATATAGACGGTGCACACTGCGAAGGCGGAACCTATGCTTAGTCGATCAAGCTTTTCATGTGGGATGCTTTTGGAAAGCATCTAAGACTTGATATTATAATTGAGGGAGTTTATATGTATAAATACATATACTATATCCAATCACCACATATATAGTATGTATCATATACATGCTATTACCACAAATGAGAACATGTAATAAATCAAACACACAAGAAATGGTTATGGTCATACTACTGTAATTCCTTGGAGACACAAGGAATTACTACCACCTATGGTCCACATCATATGCAACCTGTTGTTGGTGAAGATATATGCTTGAACCCATCCGGGTTGATCGGTTCAACTCTAGAACTGGTCGGCTCGCTTCCTAGTCGATCGATTGGACTCTTCTTAAGCGGTCATCTGGTTCTCATGTCTAAGAAACATCTGGACACCTCCAAACAGTCAGTTGGGCCACCAATCGATCGGTTCATCCTCCTATCATCTGGCCTCCTCGGTCCACCAGTCGATCGGGTCATCTCATGAGCCGGTCATTTCGTCTTTGTGCAGATCATCATCTCACGTCGCAATGTAAATTAAAACTATCCTATTTCTTATTACATTATATGTAGGAAAACTGCAAGTTACATTCAAGGGGAAATAGGAATTAGAGCATTAATTTACATTTGGAAATGAGAGAGAGTCTCGGTACACAGACCAATTCACAACAGGAATAATAACCACAACCATGCACACATAGATCTGGGATTTTGGCCATAACCATGCTTCACATCCACCATCAAAACTGGTTTTATGGCGACACATGTAGTGTGCATATATATATATATATATATATATATATATATATATATATATATATATATATATATATATATATATATATATAGAGAGAGAGAGAGAGAGAGAGAGAGAGAGTCAGTCTAGAATACACTCGAGTGTACAGATTACGTTGTACACCCCAATGGTGTTTGCCTATCTAGACCATGTTTTTCTAAAATCTAGTCCATTAATCTTAATGGTTACAATAATAATAGGCCACAAGCAAAATTTGAGCTCATTTGGATAAGTGTAAGTCACTTATCCAAGGGAAACAAAATCGACGCACAAAACTAATTTGAAATGCCTGATTTTTGCATCCCTTAGATGCGTGACCTATAATTGTGCAAATGAGCTAAAATTTAGTATATAGTATGTTTTAAAGATATTTAGTAAGATCAACGGTTTAGATTTTTCAAAAAATTGTTGCATCTTTAAAAATGACTGAGGTGTACGGTGCCTCCGGTACACTCGAGTGTACACTAGCCTGACTATATATATATATATATATATATATATATATATATATATATATGTGTGTGTGTGTGTGTGTGTGTGTGTGTGTGTGTGTGTGTGTGTGTGTGTGTATATATATATGTGTGTGTGTCTGTGTGTGTGTATACACATATATATACATATATACACACATACATATATATATATATACACACATATATATATATATATTCATTTGGGTTCTTTATGTGATTATTAGACAGACGTGCACATCAACCATTTTAAATATTTGCATCGCGTGCAATAAATAAATATGGTAAAACTAAAATCCAATCATATTGATTATCCTAAAACATAATTAATTGATGTGGCTCTGATACCACTATAGGGAAATACGGCATCAGGTAGGCAGTGAAAACAAAAAATTTACTGACATATTTTCCATGAACTAGCAGATCGCGCCAATAACTATGCAATGGGAAGGATGGTTTCACGAAGACATACCTGGTCCTGGAGCAATTCCAATAACAATCCTCGTCGATGTAGATGAGCACTCTATCTTGGATGGTGTTTGTGCAGCTTCTAGTCGCACTTGGACTCATCTCACTACTCCATCGGCAGCAGACTTGGACAACTACTGCAGCGGCTCCTCAAATCTCACCATAGACTACGAGTTGATGTTGCCCTCCTAGAAGCATCCAACAGACTCCTTCCTCTAGAGTAGTCTACACGGATCAACTAGAACTCTGTCATCTTATAGGAATAGATAGGAAGGAGTTGTCCCTCCCGTTGGTGTACTAGTCACCAACACACTCTCCCACAATAATGATCATTAGTTGTTTCTCTCCCGTGGCTATCCCTCCCTAGTCGGGTAGGACTTACCTGGGCTCTCGTGGTTACCACAACCAGATAGGACAACAATTTCATGAGCAATTGATTCTCTATTGTTTGTGTAGTAGTTGTGTTTTGGGAATCCCCCAGTACCCCTCTATATATATAGGAGGGCTTGGGGTTAGGGTTCCCAGTCCCCAGCCAATGCGGGACTAAAGTGGGAGTGGAAAAGATAAGAAGATCTTGAATTTTCACAACTTTTCTGGAAGTTTCACAACATGTGTACGACGAAATGATCGTCACACCTAGAAAGATGGTCATCTCACACCTTCCAGTTCTACACATATGTTGGCAATTTAATTACAATTAGTACTCAACTTGACGTTAGTACCAATCCTTTGAGCAATCGAATTGCGCTCCTGAAACCGGAGTTTGATGTAAATGAGATGGGCGTCTCACACCATCCCAGATGGCCATCTCACACAGATGAAATGGGTATCTCATAGTATGCCATACGGCCATTTCACACAAGCGAGATGGGAATCTCACAGCCTGGGTCAGGCAGAATTCCAACCAATGTATAATACAATCAGCCTGACACTCCAAACAACAGTCTCAACACTTGAACTGATTGTTTGGTAGTCTAGTCAGCTGATCCGTTGCGTGAATAAAAATACATAAACACTTTAGTAATTAATTCAATTATCATTCAAGATCAAACTCCTCTTCTAGATGAATTCCTATGTGTGTGACCCTATAGATCCCATATCACGTTGGCAGTAAATGTCTATAACAACTTATGACATCACAAGCAAAGAGTGGTGCCTAGTCGCACATCATTTCTACCCAAGTTAATGAAAGTTGGGGAGAAACTTCCACCTACAATCTGTGTATGGTGTTATAGTGTTTGTATAGTTCCTTTGTCACTGATATCCAGATTGAACTAGAGGCATGGAGTAGTCATCCTCATTATTATTCAATCTTGATCCTTGAATCAGAGCATACTGCATGAGATATATGTAAGCTCATATCATATATTGACTCACAGGCGTATGGCCATACTTTTATCAGTCTCCCTAATAAAGAGGCCTAGGATATCATACTCCTATAGGAGGGACAAATCCCATCTCTATCACTCACAGTCAGTCCCTATGTATCAAAGTCACCAATCATCAGTTTTATAACAACCCATGTTTCAGCCTTATGCTTGATGATGTCAAAGTGTACCTAATGACATGTGATGAGTACAGTGATTTTAGGTCTAAGAACCACAAACACCACCATCACTGTGAGAGTTGACTATGACTTCCATGATGATGGCTTCCATGTGCCAGTCTCACAGTGGGTATGTCAGATACACTGTCCTCTAACATGTATCTGTGTGCTTGGTTTGATATTGCCATATCATGACTAATGAGATTTAGTCATCAACCAATTCACACTCTGATCTTATGTGTCATTGTTTTCTGTCAACCTTCCACAATAACAACCAATCATAGACATAATGAGAATATGTATATGTACTCTTAACATTCGTATGATCTCTTTCACAAGCATAGTAACTTGACAACATACGTCATTGAGTAATATAATTCTCTAGACATTCACTTTGTATCCTCATTATCTCATAATTGAGTGAAACATATGAATTGGAAGCTTGCCTTTATAATTAATCAAATCATTTATATGTTATTCCATTATAATCATCACATGATTGGCTCTCTGGGCATACATACCAACATAATCTTCCTCACAAAATTCACCACCAAAAGAGTCAAGTAAATTATAAATATTTGTGATTCTTATCACTTTTAAATTTTCATTTACATTATGCAAAATAGAACCCAATAAATTGTTTGAGGGTAAAGAAAATTTGATAATCATACCTTTTCCAACAAGGCAGTAAGAAATCAGCCTTTGAACCATGGATCCAGTGTAACGTGATCTACTTCCAATTGCCAATGTGAAATTTGTATAGGAAAAACATCATATCTTGTTAGTAAATATATTTTCCATATCATAAAATCTTAGTTGAGATTAACTATTTATTATTCATATTACTTCAACTAGTTTTGCATTACTACCTGAGTAAGACTCTTTTCAAATATTTTACTAGTTTTGACCTATTTATACTTTAAAAAGTCACTTTCATTGTGTTTTTTAATAAAATTTCTACTATGTAGTTGGCCTATCAAAAAAGACTTCTTTCAATTAGTCATTTTATTTGTTCAAGGGCTTACAATCTTGATTTCTCTATCTATTGGTCATCATTTGAATACTAAAGGCTGTCATGAAATAATCTGTTGTTTAATCATCATCTCAATCTTAATATGTGCTTTATCAACTTGACCCTGGATGTCCTTTTTCAATTAACTCTCTCTAAATCCATTCAATCTTCTTCTAGTCATGAAGATAGATTTCACTTGTGGGAGATCTTAAGAAAATGATATCTAACCTAAAAATAGATCTTCTGAGATAGTGATAGAGATAGTTGTAGTAAAATTGAGGGATAGTATATTTGCAAAATCACATCTTTTTCTCACTTTGGTTTTTAACCTGAAACCCAAGTCTAACAAAAATTGTTTTTTGATCCAATTAAGCATGAGAACTATCCATTTTTATCAGGCAATGAAGAGGTTCCTAACATCTTCCTAGTTTTTAATAAGAAAGGATTATCCAAACTTGGGTTATGATAATCTTACTTGTCCTACTTGGGTGGAGTATATATATCTTTTATATTTTCTTCCTTATGTATAGTACAAACTATGGTTTTTCTTATTTTATCCAAAACAAGTTGGTGAATCATCTCCTTAGCTTTATTTAATTTACAAATTTCATTTATACAAACTCCACAATTACATTTGGAATTGTCTAGATATTTTCTCTACTAAAATATTTTGGAGATTCCATTGAAGAGAACTTTTCTACTATCCCAATTGATTAAAGAGAATTATAATGCAAGTTAATTGTTCTGCTCCTCCTTGCCCTAGTGAGGCTATGTTTTCTTTTCTACAGTGGATGGATGGGGCAAGGGGGGTTTTGTCCACTGCAAGGAAGCATCTGTCTCCCCCTCGGCCTCTTCTCGCTCGATGTTGGCAAGGTTTGTTCTTCGGGAGGTGTGAATGTCTCTCCTCTGACTTCTTGGTGTCAATGTGCAGGCATTTGTTTTAGACTTTTGGCTTTGAAACTCTGGTGTATCAGAAGCTATTCGACTCTTGGATGCATTCTAATTGTCTACTCTTGGTTTGGGAATTGATCTCATCTATGAGGGGAGTACGGCACCGTGATCGTGTATCCACATGCGTCCTAAAAGTGGGCGGAATGTGGCAGAATTTCTTTTTCAATGGCAAGTGTCGGCTCGCCCGTTTTGGCTTGGCTGGTGTCCGATGTGTGGTGCCTTTAGAGGAAGAGGTCTTCTTCCTTCCTATTGTTGAGTTGGGCTATGACGAGTTTCTTACCCCTTTCTCCTTTATTTATTTTCTATTTAGACTCAGTTTCTTTTTTGGTTTCATTTTGCATCTTTCATCATTACTCGGTGCTTCTTTCTCTCCTTGTCATAGATTACTTTTTATCAGTGAATTTTGTTGTGTATTTGTGTGGCAACAAGTGGGGAGGGGATACCTTTTTTGAACACTGGTTTGGTGCAGTTACTCTACTACAGATACATGCTTAAGTTGAAGATATCTCTCATAGAAAGCTACATTAGCCACTAAAGTAGAAGAGGACCATGTGCATCAATTATTTTTACCATATTCCAGTATGAGATTTTGTGGCGGGTTGTATATGTTCTCGACCATTGTGTGGATTGTTAGTTTTTATTCTTCTTCATAAAGATGTCATATGGCTCCTCCATACTAAAATGGGTATGTTTATCGGAAAAAATGCTTAAAGTGAATTTCTTGTTTTTTCATCAATTTCCTTTTGTATTGTCATATTCTTTTCTTTAGTTTAATTTTGTGTTTGCTTTTCATTTCCCATTAAAAGTATAAGAAAAAAAGAGAAAGAGAAAGAAATTGGAAAATCAAAGAAAGAAGAGGATTGGGGAACCACTTTTCTAGTTCCATTTTGACCTTATCTCTTATCTCTCCTATATTTCTCTCTCCTTTGTTTTCTTATTTTATTTTGTTTTACTTATATAGAATAAAGATTAAAAAAAATAAAATAAAAGGGGGAAAAGGGAACAAAACATAAAGTTGAAAGAAGTAGGAAGGTGGGAACTAGTTTTGTAATTCTTATTATATTCTATATGTCCTTTTTCCTATATGTTTCTCTAATTTTTTTCTCTTCTTTTATTTTCTTATCTTCTTTCCAATAAAGGACTACAATTAAAACATATATAACATAGAAAAGGGGAAGAGAAGGAAAAGGGAAGAGGAAAGAAGACGGATGAAGGGGAATTCATCTTCCTATATGTAAGGCCCCTAAACTTTCTTAATGAGTTCAATAATCTTAATTATCATAATTTAATTCATATATCCCTGAAATAACCTTGTGATATGCTTTGAAATCATCATACAAGCTTAAGTTTCAAAATTGGTCCAATTTGGACATTGTTTGAGTAAGTTATGCACATTTTGGACTTTTCTACATTTTACCCAATTGAGAGGTTTTCCTTACAGTTTATCACTTGTATTATGTTCCTTGGATATTCTCTCATCATTCTTGATCTTTTTGAGCCATGGAGCACCTATTTAAACCTTGGTTTGAAGGTGTTTTCCTCAAGGGTATTTTAGGGTTTACCCCTTCATGGATGAGCTACCTTTAATGGCTATCAACTAATGATTTATTTGTTTTTCTTGGAAATTCAAGAAACTAGGGATAAGAATGTCTCTATGGATGGTGGGGGAGCTGCTTGTGTTTGTGCTTGTATATTCTTAATAGTTTAAGGTCATGGACACTTGGAAAGATACTAGAACTTCAACTTTTTCTTTTTCTTTATCTTAAAGTTTCATATACTTATCCCTAAGCATCAAAACAAGTCATTTTCTCTCCACCACTTCCCTCCTATGAACCTTGTTCTCTCTCTGTGCTTCTGCAAATTTCTTGTTCAAGGAAGAAGAAAGAGGGGATCTTCTTGGAAAAAGAATCTAGGTTTGCAATTGACGTCCTTTTAGGGTTTGAAAAGCTTCCTTCTAGTGATCTTGATCTAAAAGAGTAAGAATCCCCTTCTTCCCTCCATGTATTTCTCTATTATCCTTCATCCTACCTTTCTACAGGTAAGAACCTTCTATTCCATGGTAAGCTCTAAAACCCTACCTTTCTTTCTCCTTATGCTTAGGGTTTGCTCATTTGATGAAGAAAGGTGCTAGATGGATGAGTTCACGGCTTATGATTGGATTTCCTACCCTACCTGCTCATTTTTTCTTATGTTTGTCGGTTTATCTTCTAATTAGAGGCAAGTTTTATAACTTCTCCATGATTATTTCTTACCATAAGCTTTCTAGCTCATGTTCTTGCTTTTAAATGATGATCCATGCACTAAAAAGCTATGCTTGACCTAGATTTCAATTTTTAATAATGTTCCCTATTCTGATTTCAGTTCTAGATGAACCTGTGATCATGTGTAAATTATTCCTAAGGTATAATATGACTTGGATCAGGTTGTTTTGACAACCTATGGTGCTAAGAACCTATCAACTAATGGTCAATTTTAGGGTTTTAAGCTGATTTCTTTTATAAACCCATGACCCAATGATGGTACCATTGCAACAACCCTATGGTGTTGTCTTCATGACAACTTATGGTCAGGATCAAATGTGTCAAATGATTATTACAACCTATGGTCACCCCTTTAGGTCAAGTTTTGTATCAAATAGAAATGATCAACCATTAAGTACCCTACTGGTGTTATCAATTAATGATGACATTAGCTTAATATTTGATGTTGATTGATGAATATAGTGTTGATATAACAACCTATGATGACTTAATGGTCACTAATAATGGTGGATCATGTCTCCAAAACCTATGGTGAGTTAATCATAAATTTGTAGCATCAATTAAGCCTTAGACCAATGGTTTCTTGGGTCATTTGATGCAATGGTCGGACCTATACTGTAATTGATGGTTTTAACATATGAACTTGGCCCAATGGTCAAGATCTAATGTTTATTCCTCCAATAAAGTGTAATGATTGATAATGTGATATTTTGGCCCTAATAATGTGATTTAGATGGTTTCCTTTATATGATCAACTTAAGGAGCTTACTTGTTGACAATGGATGGCTTGTTTTAAATGAACAGTCGATTGTGGGTTTTACCCTACTCTCAATGGAACTTTTTTTGTTGTTAATCAAGGGATGTCTAGGGTTATATGGTGACTCTTTCTAGAGAACAAATCAAGGACTTCATTGGTGGTTTATCCAAGGTTTTTACTTATGTAAACAACCATTGGTCTTACCTTTTAAACATCCAATGGTTCTGGGTGATATTGTGGCATGGTGATATGGGTTGAATGATGATGGAACAAATGGAGGGTTATCCTTAATAAAGTAGTCTTACCTATTCACTCATATGAATAGAAGGGATGATAACCATATTGTGTTGATATGTAACCCTAATGAGGTATAGCTTGTTATACCTAGCTTTAATATAACTAAATGATGGTAATTGGGTATGAATAGTCCTTGAATGACTAATACAATCTTAGAGTACTCTCTTATTGTTTTTGAAACCTTAGTATGCTATAACTCGATGTTTACACCTTGATTTATGTGTGGGTTCATACTTGATAATAGTATGGAATGTGATGATGATGCTTCACCTTATGCATCCATGATCCAATGGGGATGTCGTGAGTTAGGGTTTGGATATAAGTGTTGATTAGTAACATTAATATAATTTATCTTGTTGAACCTAACTCTAATGCAAATAGATAAAGATGAGTATTCATGTTTAACATTCTTATATGATGGAATTATGGTGGAATAACCTCCTTAATATGATCATAACCTTAATATGTTAATTGGTACTTATCATAGCCACACGGTTGATACTTTCTTATGCTAAACATGTGCATTATGAATATGATGAGGGTTAATCATATCTAGATTCCTTGCATGTTTATGTAATAAATTAATGTTCTTAATGTTATTATAACCCTACTATGATTGTTTATGAATATCTCCTAGCTCATTAATGTAATATTGTGCTGATATGGTGTATTATATGTAAGTGATGTTGTTGAGCCTTGTTATAAGGCATGAAAAGATAATGATGATCTTGTAGGGAATAGTATGATGGTCTTAATGACCTTTGGGCATGGTTGAGCCCTGAATCAGGTGTAATCCTCTTTTTCTGATAAGGGTTGATACCATGTGATATTGTGAAAAGAATCTATATCTTGTGATAGTATGATGGTCTTAATGACCTTTGGGCATGGTTGAGCCTTGAATGAGGTGTAATCCTCTTGTGTTGATAAGGGTTGATACCCTATGATATTGTGAAAAGGATTTATATCTTGTGATAGTCATGAATGGCAATTGAATAGTACCATGTGATGATGAGATGAGAAATTATGTTTCACACGTTTTATATCTTTTGAAGTTGTGATATTTATATGCTTGTTAGAAGTGAATTAGGGTTTGTATGTCCACTTGTTTGATGCAGTCTTAATTCACCCAATTGGCATAACAAATCAAGTGAAACTCTAATCATGTAGTGACATGTGCCATAGATCCATATGAGAGTCAGAACTTTCTAGATGGTGAACTGAGTATTCCTAAGGGAAACTCGGAGCGCATACTGTTGAGTATGTGGGGGTGGCAAGTTAAGGATATATCTTTTTCATCCAAAATGCAAGTTGTGGAGGATGGCTATGGTCATGCCTCATACATCTGATGTGATTATATATGTGATGAGATTGGAGGACAACTACAATTGTACCTCAGATGGTATGGTATGTGTACCCACCTCCTTTCACAAGTAACGTGACATGTATGAAGGACAGACTAGGTTGTTAGCAGCTTGACCTTATGTGTTGATGTGGTGGACCCGTACTGACTGGGGGCAGAGAAGATCTTAGGAGTACGGCTCTTCCCAGATCTGATATGGCACTGATTTTGACTTAGCAGTGGTCAGTTGGATTTTGAGTGGTATCCTCAAATTCCTCAGGGCATAATAAAAGATGTAAGACAACCACGTAGCATATATGTTTAGGGTTATACACAATGCTTCATATTGAATGATAACCCTTATTTTCTTTCTTTTCACTAAGATCATGTATAGTACAATAAGAGATAATAGTTATGATTGTGATGTAGTTATGTTCATGTTGTAAACATGCTTATATTATCAAATATACTGACATTGATGGTTAAGATGCTACTGCTAGCTATGTTTAATATTGCTATCCATGCATATATAATTATAAATGCCTAAATTGCTAATCATGCCTATGCAGTTAATTGTGCTATGATGTTTGTTCTACTTATGATATAAATCTATTCACTTTATTTGAGATACCAATATTGATAGCCATGTTATGTTACTAGACATATTCATGATGTCAGGGATGTTTATGCTACTAGATTGCTTGTACTGTTAGCAAGGAATATGATGATAGTTAGATTAATGATAATGATTGTTATTAGATGCAATTTGATGATATTTGAGTAGATATATATCCAGAGAAATGGATTTATTTATTATCTATATATGCATCGATGATCGTACTTGTTGCTAAGATGATTTGCTTAATTTGTTTAGTATACTTGAACTATTCAATCCATTCAATTGATTATTAAATACTCCAACTGCTTAGTTATCTACTATTTAAAATGTTGTAATCAATCAGCGTTGTTGGAGGTTATATCTCTTTTTGGGACATGGGTCTCACCCTTGTGGTTTGCCACATTTTTTTAGATAATCGACAACGACGACAACAAAACCGTGGAAGTAAAGAGGAAGTACAGTAATGAGTCCTTGAGAAAGTTGATTAGATGTCTAGTGTGTCCTAGAGTCGTCCTTGTACTCTCAAGTTTGGGAAGGAAAAGTTTGTATATGGTGTTTCAAACGAATCAAACTTCTATTAGTATATTAATGCTTGTTTGTGTGGCATATATGAATATTGTTCTCCTGTGTATATATGTTGTGGCTAAGGCAATAATACAATTTGTATCAAATTCTTGGCATAGTATGGATAAAAGAAAGATGTTGAGCTCTTATGCAAATGTTTCTGAGCAAGTGCTGACGTTGAAATCAGTTTTAATTTACCCATATTTTTGGGTATGTGATTAATTAGTGATCGATTGTGCTTTATGTTTTGAGTAATCTCATTTAGTGTAACGAGTTCTCACACTATATTTTCTCCCATCTTCCTTTTGTCAATGTCAAACATGAACTTACCTCTTCATTTTATGATCAATTATAATATAAGGCAAGAGACAAATGCTTTTGTTTCCTTACAAGTAATCTAATAAAACTTCCTGTCATAATAATTTGTGTGTTTTCATGTATAGGTTTCGACCATTATTGGAAACAATGGGATACCATTTGCATGCCCACCATGGATTCACTACCTACAGTTCTCTTGAATGCATCATCTCGTCATTCAATGGGAGTATAAATTAAAATATGAAATCAAATGCAATCACTTTACACAAAGCTCATGTTGGATCCCAATATGAGACATGGGCATGTTACTGAAGGTATTTATACATAAAAAATTTGTTCACCCATAAGTCTTGAGGACACCCCCTTTTCTAGAGCTAGTGAATGTTGATGATTGTTGTGATTTTGAGGTGTATTAGGATTGGTTCTTGTAAGTAGCTTCACCCACGTATTTCCCTCTAAGAGTGTCATATATCACATTAGAGGGGATAAGGTCCCTCCCTACCCATGAAGTGTTAATTTTTTAAGTGAGGATGTAATCATAGAAATTGTAAATGGAATAGGGGCATCATTCAAAATTATGCATATTTTCTTGAAGCTAATATATTCTTGTATAACAATTATCAAGTATCTATATAAAGAATGATCAATCCTACAACAAACAACCTTGCAAAACAAACATCCCTAGCAATCTAATGTCACTCCAAAAGGTTTACAAAACTTCTTGAACTATTATATAGTCTTCACATTCCACTCCATGCCAATAGGTTTCCAAAACACCTGAGATTATTAAACTAAAACTCTTTTACAAATATTAACCTAAGTAGGTAGGTGGTCAAATTCAATATTTAATATCCTCAAAATCCTTCCACTTTCTAATTTCCATGAGACTAATCAATGCTCAAGGGATGCTAAAAGTTGGCCTCATCAGTAAAACACTTTGAAAATAGATGAAACTAATCTTTATCATGATCCTAGCCAATGTTATAAGGCTTTAAGAACTTGGTATTATCATATGAATTTTTCAAATAATGCAAGTGTACCAAGTCATTGATCCTAAAATATGTCAAAATGTCGCTTGAATTGACTCACCCCAAAACTCTTTAAGAACTTTGATATCATGTTGAAAGGTTGTTGAAATTATGATCCGACCTTCTGACTATTCAAAATTCACAACCTTTAAATGTTCCTAAAGCTATAGATGTACTGAATGTTGTTAGAGTTGTCTCAACTCAACATCCTCTATCTCTATACCATGCACCAATTATATATCATGACATATAATACAAGATATCACTCCAAACCTTCAGATTCCTAATACTTGTGGGCCATCGATCTTAAAATAGCAGCATCACTATAAAGGGGTAACCTCCTCCCAAACCTACAGTGTTAGGTTGTCCAACCTATAAATCCTTAAATCATGTTGAAAGGCTACTAGATTATACCCAAATCTCTTTAAGGGTGTCAGTCCAAGACCTCAAGCTCCATATAAGAACTGATACAAGGAGTTCAGCAAGATTTGATCATACTACCTTAACAACCTTGTTGGCTCCACAAGTCACATTACCCATATTTTTGTGGTGACTCCACCGTTCCATTCATATGTGTCTAACATTTCTATTGAGAACATTTCATACTGATAAATATATTTCAATTTCTCAATTTGGAAGCCCTAATTTGGAAAAAAAAATCAAGTTATGCATGATTAGAGTTCAAATTTATCGAATATATTTATTCTCTAAACACCTTAATTGTAAATCATTTGCAATGATTGTATGATGTTTCATCAATCTCAAACATTATATAAATTTAACTAGAACAAATTGTAATTACATGTAGGATAGTTTCTATTTTCTAAATCAATAAGGGTCATCAACCAAGTGTTCATTTTGGAAATATGGTTGATGCTACTATGAATGTAGTCTGAATTACTAGCATTAGCTGAGTTTGACCTAGAAAAACTCATCTTAATAGAGAAAGGCCAAGATCCCAGAGAGGAACATTGGGTGAGATTTTAAAGGAGAAACTCAAATGATTGACCCAAATATTGCTCGACTTCTAGTGTCATCAGCCAAGAATTTGTACCATAAATTCTACATGTTATTTTATACTTGTACCTTTTTATAAAATGGAAAATTGTCATTAGTGGAAGATAAAAATTGGAAATATATCTCTTGGACATCCTATTAATACCTTAAAAATCTCTGGAATTTGTCCTAACTAAGTATGTTAGTTAGTAGGAACCCTCAACTCTAACTAGGGACTATATGAGAGATTCCCAAGATTACCAAGTAACCCTATACTATAGTTGATAATGTTTTCCTCAAGGAGACCTTAATCACTCCCTTAAGCATGATCACTTGCTATAATCATTAGCGTTAATAGGTAACTATTAGAGAGATATCCTGCTTGGTATTCGTGAAGCTCTCATCCTTCAAATTTCTTTCTACCAAAAGATGGTTATGTGAGTCTCTTCCTTGGATAAGGTGAAGGACATGAGGTCCTAGGTAAGTGAAGGTAAGTCCCTTGTATGATTATTGGCTCGTTGTCTTGAAAAAGGAAGCTAGTTACTCATAGGCTAAAAAGATGTCACTTGTTCTATGCTCTAGTCCTTGAATACAAGGTGGTAGTCAAGGGATGAAAATCCTAGAGGTTGACCTCTCTAGTAGTGAAGCTACAGTCTTGATAGAAAGAACCACTATAAATTGATTACCTTCATCTTTTGTGTTCTTCATTCTCTATCTCCCTTGTTTTTAATGCTTGCATTGCTTATAACATAATTTGAAGGTATACAAATTTTGTTTGAATTATTTAATATATAAATTCACCCCAGCCCCCTCTTGAGCCAAGAGATCCTAAAAGCGGCATCATAGCATGTTTTTTTAGAAAAACTACCTCCATCGGTAAGAGAAGATGGAAAACAATTTGCTTAGATCACTCAACCTTGTTGGAGGATACTCCACCCGCCCACAACAAATTTTGTTTTAATTATTTAATATATAAATTCACCCCAGCCTCCTCTTGAGCCAAGAGATCCTAAAAGTGGTATCATAGAATGTTTTTTTAGAGAAACTACCTCCATCGGTAAGAGAAGATGGGAAACAATTTTCTTAGATCACTCAACCTTGAGGGATGATACTCCACCCGCCCACCAGTATTTGAAAACACCAGTTATAAATATTGGGAGATGTTGATGAAATTTTACATCCAAGGCATGATCTTTTAGATTTGGAAGATACAACCTTTCTACATGATGGACTTCATATTTTTTTTGGAGCTTGGTAAATAGTATTACTGAAACAAAACATATGGGGTATACAAAATCCCATATATGTACACAAGGGCTACACTACAAAATCCCACCTCCTCGGAATGGAGGGCTCTTCAAGCGCTTTCATTTTGGGTTTTGCTTTGGCAACCCGCAAAATCATAGTTACAATTTCATTAAATAAAACATGAGAGTCTTTCTTCCCCTTCCCATGCCGTCTGTTGTTCCTTTCTGTCCAAATAGAAAAGCACATCAGATTGAAGCACGCACTAGCAAAAAGATCCATCCTACTCTTGCAAAGGTTTCTCTTCAGCCAAAGAATAGACTCAAAAAGCTCGTTCGGAGGTGTGCTCCCCCAACTGAGTTTAAGGTTGGTACGACACCAACTGTAATAGCTAAATATGCAGATGAAGAAAATGTGATCGTGTGATTCATCTGCTTCATTGCAAAGTAAGCATGTTGGGTTGACAGCCAATCCCCATCACAGCATTCTATCCATGGTTGGGAGTTTCCTCATTAGTCTCTTGTACACACAAAAGCTCCATTTCGGTATGTGAGTCTTGCACCAAAGTACCGAACGCCAAGGGACCTGCGGGGAGTTGAAGGAAATCCACCAAGGAGGTTGTCTTTCATTCAGCAGGTTCTAGGAGTCGTCGTGTAAACTGTAATCAGCAGCAATCTCCAGCCACGTCTCCACCATGTTGTGCCAGGATCTGGAGCATTTGTTCTTTGGAATATGATATATGATCTCCCCACCATATATGCATATCATCCATTATGTCCAAGAAGCAAGGGGTTGGTGTAAGAACCTATCCACCCTCCTTCCAGTAGCAGCAGTAGTCGTGTCACTGGGGTCAAAAATATTCAGCCCGCCTTCCGCAAACAGTCTAGCAATCGTCCCCCAAGCAACAGCATGCGCCCTGCCCACCCACAAAAAACCACCCATTATAGATCTGATTTTTTCGATGACTAAGGTTGGTAATTTAGCTTGGCTGCACCAGAACCAAACCTTGGTAGATATGACAGATCTAAGAAGCGTAGCTCTGCCCACTATGGAAAGGTTGAGGCCAGTCCACTCAGCCACAGTCCTCCTAGTATCGTCGATGTAAGCATCATAATCAGCCCCTTTCCCTCTCCCTCCTGTGAGCGGTATGCCAAGGTAGTGCGTGGGGAAGCTACCCTCCTATATCCGTATCATTCTTTTTAGCCGGCCTTTCCTACTGTCATAAGACCTGGAGAAATAGACATGTGATTTGAGATCGCTCATAAATAGCCCGGTCAACTTGCCAAAACTTTTATTCATCATCCTAAAGCTCTACAACACCTGCCTTGACCCCTCCAACCTTGAATGGAATAATCTCTCCCACTTCCTCCTCTTTCATAGCAAGGTTTGACAACCCTTCCATCACAATGGTGAAAAGCAAGGGAGATAGAGGATCCCCCTACCTTATACCATTGGTGGCTTTAAACAGCCCATAGGGGAGTCCGTTTACAAGCATCGAGAAGGAGGTGGTTTCAACGCACCTTTTAAGCGTATCAATCCATTCAACAGCAAAACCCATGGATTCCATGATACTCCACATAGCACCCCAAATGACATTGTCATAAGCCTTGGATAAGTCCAATTTGGCACACACCACCTGGCCTAGTTCTTCATATTGAACCCAATGAGAAATTTAGCCGCTGGCAACATGCCATCACTTATCTGTCTCCCTGATATGAAGGCAGTCTGATACTTGGAAATGATGTCGGGCAGGATTTTGCTCAGCCTTTTTGCAAGAAGTTTAGCAATGATCGTGTACATCACTGTGCAGCAAGCAATGGGTCTGAGTTAATTTAAGATGGTGATAGGATTCTTCTTAGGAATCAACTTTAAGAAAGCATGATTTAGGTTTCTGAGCATAGCTCCACCCGCCAAAAACCAATGAACGGCAGCACACACATCAGCACCCACAATATTCCAGAAGCTTTGAAAAAACTTGGCGTTCAAACCATCGGGCCCATGAGCCTTAGATGCCCCAATTTCGTGAGTTGCACTCTTGATCTCGTCATCTGAGGCAGGCTGGCAGAGCTTGTCATTCATGTTTTGAGTGACTTTTAGGTTAGGCAGTGGCAAGTCTGTAATATGCCTTTGGTTGTGGTTGTAGAGGTTGGAGAAGAAGACAACCGCTTCTTCCCCGATCTCATCAGCACCCCTAGCAACAGAACCATCCTCCTTGATGACGGCATGGATTGCATCACGCATATCATTTTTCCAAATAGTAGCATGGTAAGTTTGTGTGTTGCAATCACCATCACGTATCCACTTTAGTCGACTTCTCTGCCAATACATTGTCTCCTCTGCTTTCTACATCTATTCCAAAAGTTTTTGGGCAGCTTCCTCATTGGCCATGGCT
The DNA here is from genome assembly GCA_963693085.1 of Alisma plantago-aquatica. Classification (NCBI taxonomy): domain Eukaryota; kingdom Viridiplantae; phylum Streptophyta; class Magnoliopsida; order Alismatales; family Alismataceae; genus Alisma; species Alisma plantago-aquatica. The sequence continues at coordinate 489,513,628 of OY856414.1, forward strand.
GCGCTATCAAGCGGACAGGATCTAAGCAACGTAGCAACATTGCGGTAATTTTCTTTAGCATCTTTAAGTAGATTCAGGAGGTCAACATGGGATCTGGACCATGTCTTCAAAGCCAATTTGGTATTCTTCATCTTTTGTGCAACTCGAAACATGGGGTTACCCTCTACCGAACTCCTCCAAGCATCAACAATAGTTTGTTTATAGGATGTCCATTGAAGCCAGTGGTTGAGGAAGCCGAAAGGTCTGGCCCTCCTTTTGGTTTGTGTGAGATCGATTCTCATCCAACAGTGATCGTTGTTTGGAAGATTGCCAAGATCAATTTTAGCCTGTGGAAACTTTTGAAGCCAAGCGTCGTTTACCAAACCACTATCTAGGATAGAAGATATCCATTTATCCTACCTATTACTCCATGTAGTCTCACCACCAGTCATGTTCATCTCCATTAGGTTGGCAACGTCAATAGCTTCATTGAACCTGGCCATGACCAAATTCGGCACCGGATTGCCCCCCTTCTTCTTGTTGGCTTTGCGAATGTTGTTGAAATCACCAATCACAAGTTGTGGAAGCGCCTCTTGATTGATCTCATCCAAAACATCCCATAATCTCCTCCTTGCATTTTTTGAGTTATGGCCATAAACTGCTGAAAGGAAAAAGTGAAACCCACCTTGATTAATACAGCTAGCATTATCCAATTGGTCCATAGATTCAATCTCATGTACATCCTAGACAATGGGGTTCCATCCCATAGCAATCCTTCCCCCTTCCACCTGTTCCAAATTGGATAGGTATCCCCAACTAGGAGGAAAAAGGTTTCCCACTCTCTCTTTTACCTCTCTATGGATTTGAGTCTCAAGACAAATGACCAGCATAGCTCCATTCTCAGCAATCACTTTCCTCAGACATGCTTTCTTCCATTCCAAGGAAGCACCACGCACATTCCAGGCAAGGATTACCATGGTTAACAGGCTGATCTACCACCCCTGCCCCAGGTGGTACTACCTTTTCCCCTCCTAGCAACAGAACTCCTGGTGGTTCTGTTCAACTCCTACCCATCCTGTTCTAGCCCATCCAGCACCCCGAAGGGGTTCTCCACCTGAACGTCCAGAGGATCGGGTTTCGGCTCGGCCTGTGATGCTGAGTCAGAAGGCATGGTCCTCCCACCAGTACGTCGCTTGTTTTGGTCTTTGCTCCCACTGGTAGTCTAGGATCCTTCATCCGCAGCTTCACTAGCCTCATCATGCTCTTTCTCACTTCCCCCTATATTGACACTCTTAGGCAATTCATCAATCACCCTGGGTGCAACACCAGAGGAGGTGATTGGCTGCTCTTTAGTCCCCGTAAGGTTCCTGACAACCGTCTCTATATTTCCCTAAAGCCCTTGCATGTCCACATTTGATATTGCCACCTCTACGCCTACAGCCTCCACCACTTTTGCAGCGGGATCATCAGATTGTTGAGGTCGACCTCTACTCCCTTTCCTTCTCTTCTGCCTCCTAGAAGAGGGATCATCAGATGGACTTCATATAGAGAACCACATGAAGTGAATATTTCAAGAAGAAGGAGAAACTCAATGCTAAGGTTGTTAGCATGATCTATGCATCTCTATCTATCTTTGAGATCAATTGGATACCATCTTGTGATACAAAAGAAGATTTTGAAAGAAACTCTTTGTCACCCATGAAGAAATAGAGAAAGCGAAGGAGTCGAAAATCAACATATTCACTCAACAACTTGATTTCTTCTTAATGATCAAAATCGGGTCTAATGTCAAAATGTACTCAAGACTCTTCAATATCATCAATAGTTTTGTTGTTTTAGTAAGAACATCATCTGTAAAGACCAATGTGCCAAGAGAATATTCTCTCTCCCTCACTGCATTGAGAAGAAGGTGACATTCATGGAGGAGTCCACCAACCTCACATCTATTCTAGTGGAATTAATCATACTTAACCCGCAAATCAATGAAGTTAAGCTTAATTCTAAGTGTGAAGAAGAAAAGGGAGAGTACTCCAAGAAGAAGAAGAAGTACAATGCATTCAAGGAGTATTATTATTTTCAAGTGGTTACTACTCCCCAACTGAGGAAGATGCCTTGTACACAAAGGGCAAGCTTAACTCTTCCTCTTCCTAATTGCTATGAGTGTGGACAAATGGGGAACTTCAAAAATGAATTCGCAAAGGTGAATAGGAACCATGACCATGAAGACCACAAGAAGATAGAAAATAGGTACATGAAAGATGACAATTTCAACAAAATGGACGTGAAGGAAAAAAGGGCAAGGAGGTAGCCTATATTTCTTCTTGGGATTCCTCTTCTTAGGCTTCAAGTGGTTCAAGGACAAGTAAAGAATATGAGTGAAACATGGATAGTGATAGGACCAAGTGAGAATGAATGGGTAAATGAGGTTAATCCTAATGAACTCTTCAAAATTTTGTTAATTATTATTGTTCATGCCTCTCGTGCTTTCCTTGATGTGTGCAAGTCTAAAAAAAGAAACTTTCTTAAATTGTTGATAAATTTTATGAGGAATATGATGATCTTAGGATTAGTAAATTATGATTGCTATGAAAATATAGATGAGATTAAGGAACTCAATATTTCCCTATATTTGAACTAAAATGGTGTTGAGTGAGAAATAAGTTTTCCTAGGTAAAGTTAATACTCTTAAATCTGAAATGCAATTTTTCTTGCCAATATTATTTATTTCAAATCTCAATATTTGTTAGTAGAGGGAATGAAATTGCTTCCCCTAATATTGAGTAGGATTTTTATCTAACCAAGTATTTATGTTTAGAATATGATCTTTTGTATGTAATGATGGTATTTCCAGGATTTCATCTACTATTCCCTCTCTTACTCAAGATAGTGCATTACTTAGATTTTCTTAGCAAAAATTCCTCAAGGGTAGATAAACCTTGATGAAAAATAATTTATAATGCTACAAAATATTTATTGGCATGGTATTGTATGTAATGTCATCTAAGGGAACACCAAGAGTGGTAAAGGACCTCCAACTTCATTGACAAACCAAAAGTTCCAAAGCTAAGATTTTTGCAATTTTTGTAAGAAAGTGATCGCTAGTCTACTTATTGTCTTTTCAATAAAATGTGGCCCATAAAGAACATGATTTGGGTTCCCAAGATGACCCTGGAGCCATATATTTGAATGGGTATCAGCATTTCTTCTTTGTAGTAGAATGGTAAATGGATTGTAGAGAGTGTCTTCTCAAAGCATATGACATGAGTTATAAGTTAATTTAATTTAGTAAAGAAGAAGAAATATTTCTTGGTGACATTAAACAATAAAGGTATAGTGATATATGAAGTGATTTAGGTGATCCATTACGCATTAAGAATGTGTAAAGACCCGATCTTTATGATCAAATATTTACAAAATAATATCAAAAATATAAATAATCTTTATTACAATCACGCTTATATAACAGAGTCGCGGAAGCTTACAAGTATGATTACAAGTTTAATAAATAGAATTCATTCCTATCTAGTCTTCAACGGAGAACTACCCATGCACGTTTCCTCAAGATTTTCAATCTACCACCTGCCCATGAGTTCCTAGAGGGAATAAAACCAAACATGGACCCCATTAAAGGGAAAAATAAAGGGTCAGCAAAGTAGGTACTGAATCCAATCATTGAACTATGTACGAAGTAGGATTTAGATGCATAATAAAAGTTAGGAAAGGACTATTTGGTGGTCTAAAGGCTAATAAGAAGAAATTCCAATATCAATTTCAAGATAGAAAATCTTTCACAAGAATATATCTAATCAAGATTCAATATTTCAAGCATGCAAAATTTATCCAAGCTATTCACAAAATATATAAATTTCAAGTTATTCTATATTACAAGTTGTGGCACCTTCCTATCATCTCTTTTCTAGGGCTAAGTGGCTTGTTTTATCACACTCTAGGAGAGAATGACACTAGTGCCTTATTAGCTATTCCAGTTAACTAGGGGACAACTAATCCCTATCCACTATTTAGGGTTGTGGGGTACTTGGCCCACTCAAGTGAGTCAAAACTCTATAGGGCCAAAGCCCGAGGGACTAAAGTCCACAGGGAGTCAAAAATCCAAAAGGTCAAGACCATTTCAAAATTATTATCAATAATATTTCATCAATTGCAAAATGAGAGTGGTGAACTTTAAAGAATAAATAAAGGATTCAAAACTATATATGGAATTCATCGTGAATCAAGATATATGTGTGTCCATCAAGAGGGAAAATAGTTCAATAATGAAATAGAAGATTTAGTACCTAAATATATAGGACTCTGAGGATTGCATAAACACAAAGTGGCTCCAAGAGTTTATGGAGAGGTAACTACGAAGAACAATGATCTTGTCACCATTTGACTTAGAATCAATGTTGTTCAATTTGCCTTATTTTGGATTTCCACATATGATTACTATTACATGTTTTATTTGTTTTTATGGTTTCTTTACTTCCATATAAGTTTCATACAAAGAATATAATTATTTTATCTATTATGCCTCTTTCTAGGTTTTGATGCTTATTAATGTCCATATGGGAATTAGTACATGAATAAATTAATATCAAGATAGGGTATCACATTAGACTTGTATTATCACATCTTGCCATTACCATTAGATATTCACTACTATGTAGATGATTATTTTATTGCAAAATAGGTAACTAGATAACAATATATATGTAAATTGGTGATGATCATTATTACTAAATTGAGTTTTAGATCTGCTATGACTCCCATATTCATTAAAATAGGCCCATGTTATCTTAATAAAACTCATATGTATCATACAATTAAAGCATACTACATTTTCCTCAAAATAGGCTTATAGATCTAATTTTATATGTTCTCGTATTACCTCCTTTTGAAATGATATTGAAGGATATTATTACCGCTAGAATGAACAAAGTACTTGATTTATACTACGAATTTTAGTACTACTAACATGCCATTATACATATCAATGTTATGAATTGAGTTGTTCAATTATTAGGTCTAGACAACTACTATGGTTAGGTTATCATCATCACCTCATTTGTATTAATAAAAATATTTGAAATAGAAATTCATTAGACATGTACATTGAGGTTCCTAGATTCTAGGATATTGACACAATAACTGTTATGTGTGTCTGTATATATGACCTATATGGTTTGAGTGCAGAGGATTGAATAATTCAGTGTTGTTGATTAAATTGAGTCTATAAATGTCATTATATAGTTAACTGAAAAGAAAGAAGTTGGACACTTGTCTTACTGTGGTCTGTTGATCGTTTCCAGTTGGTGTATGCCATCTAGATCTATTGAAACTTAGTTGATGGCTTAATTATCAGCTACCATGATCCATTTAGATGTGACCCAATTAATGCCTCTCTTGGTGGATGAGTTCAGCAAATCAAACCAATTCGATAGATATCTTGAATCTAATGATAAAAGGTGTAGTTTTCAAGTATTGTAGAACCTAATCATTTGTCCATGTCTGAATTACAGTAGTTGAGGATTTTAGGGTCAAACATTTGTATAGATCTATGGAAATTTAATATGAATTTGATATTAACTATGCACATTAATTTGATACCTTATTGGAAGAAGTAACACCCTCTTTCACCCGCTCTCTCGCAAACCCCTAACCTGACTACCTTGGAATCCCGATTCCCTATCTGTGCTGGGTACCATTACGAGAGAGCGACTGTAGGACTCCTGACCCCTCCTCTCTATCATTTCTCCTAAACAGATATGCTCATCTACAGATCTCCTAACTGAACCCTAGATGACTGTGGTCATCAGCTCTTATTCACAAAATCAAAAATGGTAGTTGCAACATTGATTTCCTACGACGTCGACACCAAAAGAAATGGTCTACGGACTGTTCTAAGGCAGTACGCCACCTTGGGTAAGATAGGGAGCTCTATGGGCATCGCCTCGACCCCTGGACGTGAACCCTAGAACCCACTTTGACTATATAACAACATCGTCACCGACTGTATAGGATCACAAACCTACGACATTAAGACTTCAACCAGTCTCACCTCACCTCCTCCTCTCTTTTGTCCCTTCTATTCATCCAACCAAACTTCAGAGCAATGCCATTCAGCTAGCAGCAGATCGGATCTTCATAAAACTACTTTTTCGTCAATAAGATCTTGTAACCCCGACGCCTTAAAGGCTCTCTAACATGATTTTGTAATCACCAGGCTGCTGATCACCGCTGCCGACCTTTCTTTCTTCGCCTCTAAACTTTGGACATCCTCCAAATCATACATTCCTCTATGTGAAGATCTAAAGATCATCTTCCAGCAATCTCACAACCACGAATCCACCCCCAACATCACCCCCTCTTCCAGTTCCTCTTCCTTTATCCTACTACATCGTCAACTTATATTGTGCCTCTTTAACCACCATGGCATGCCTAGACACCATAACGGCAAGGAAATGCCACCACCTGTCAGCCATCACAACACCCTACAACCTCCACATCACCCAGAGTGAAAGTTGTATCACCAACCTCGCCAGCAACTAATGACATTGCCCTCTCCCATATCTTAACTAGAGACGACCACGACAATAGGATAACCCAGCCATATTGGAAAGGGTGTCGTCTAGGTCCCTAATAAGTGGGGTCCCTCATATCTTTAGACGATGCAATCAGTAATTCAGGTGAATCCTTTGACTCCACTCATCACAACACCAACACCTCTTCTTATCTTCATCATGAGGATCTGCAAAAATTGTAGATCATGGAAGTCGAATGTTCATAGGTGATCCCTGACTCTGCCACCTTCAGCATCATCGAGAATCAAAAGGAGCCCTCATTGCACACCTTTGGATGCCCCTCTCAATCTCAAAGACATATGCAACAGAGAAACCACTGGTTGACTCCCACCTTGGCATCGAGTTTAGGACCTATCTCATGAATCACCTTCCTCGGAGGCACCCATGAAGCTACAAGATATGGTTTCAATCCCACCGCCCTACCTTCTTAATTGCCTCAACACACTCGATGCCATCACCTCCACCTACAACTCATCGGGCTTATGAACATCTCCTATGGTGGCCATCGTAGCCACCTACATACACAACTGCATTGCCACCTGTGTCATCTTCCTCAAACACCTTCGCATTCGACAACCAGTCTATAACTTTTAAATGAAAGGCTAATACTTATGAGATATTGTTCATGTTTTCATTTCTATTCAACTAAATTTAGAAAAATACTAGTACCAACACTTTACAAATCTAACTTAACTGTCCCTATAATCAATTCTAGTATTTCTTTCTATAAAAGTGATTGATGTCTCCCTTTAAAAGCCAATATTGGTCAAATTGAGAGCAATAGGTGGGTTCGAGATGAAATCAAGGTATTTAGGAACAAATATATCAAATTGGAGTAAATTGTTTCAAATATGACAAGTGATACTATTATGAGGGACAAGATTGCAAGTATTTCTTAAAAGTAGACACAAGGGAATTCAATTGAAGACTATTTTGCATCAAAGGACATGATAATTTAATCAAATAAGAAGTGGAAATTGGAATGAATGGCGATGTTGTAAAAAAATTCAATCGAGGGGAAAATAGCTCAACATAGATACAATAGACAAAATTGAGTATGTTACAACACTGCCACCCTTCAAAAATATTTTGTCCCTGAAATCGAATATTTTTAATAGTGATATTCCTACTATAGTTTGATCCACACACACAAAATTCACTACAATTCGTTTGCTTGCTGAAGTTTCACCTCAAATCACATGCAATCTCAAGTCTCCTTCCACTAGCTTAGTTCCTTTTTGTCGTGATCCAACAATACTCCACTATCTCATGGAATCACCAAATTGGTTTAGGTTCAAATTCTACTTTAAAGAGTATAGGCAATCTCAATTCTCCTTCCACTAGCTTAGTTCCTTTTTGTCGTTATCCAACAATACTCCACTATCTCATGGAATCACCAAATTGGTTTAGGTTCAAATTCTACTTTAAATTGTATAGCTATATTAGCACTTAATTATGACTAGTCCATAATACTTCTAACATCATATTCTGATATGACTGTTTAAATATTCAATTAGCAAGTCTTGGTAATCATTTTCAAAATTTTGATACAAGCTTATTAGTCAACTATAGGTATCAATGATAAGTCAAATACTTCATCAGTTTTAATACAATATAATTAGCAATAATGTTTGAGTGATGTTTATTTTCTATTATAATTTATACCTTTTTTGGATGGTCTCTCTACCATATTGTTCCCCCAAAATTATATATAGAGTTGATGGTCTAATAATATATCATTCCTAATTTTTTTTTCTTTCTTTACAACAATTATTAATTTCAACTTAACCCCAATTGGATTCAATTTTGACTTTTTTGTGACCTTATATTTCTTATTTGTATGTATCTAATATTGTATTCTAAACACTATTATATCTCATTATTGAATTTTTTTTCAAAGTATAACTATAAAAATATTATTTATTATATTTTAACAATTTCCTAATATTGTTGTTGCATATTATTATGCAATGATTTATTAGGTCAAGCAGTTCTTATATACTACTATTTTCAATTTCAAGGTAGGGTTTTATTTCTCTATGATGTCTAGATTGTATAAAATATCTATTATATGTATGTGGAAATTAAAAGTTTGTAACAATATCGAGTTCATCATTTTTATCCTAATTGAACATAATATTATCCATGTCTCCTCCAATTGCATTTGCTTCCCTCAATTTGTTACTTATGTGGATTTAGTATTGAGTTTATTTCAAGTGCCATAGCTTCTTTAGACCTTTTTTCCTCAAAAGTGTAACTACACAATTATAAAAGGGATTATACCAATCAAGTTTTTCTTTCCAGATTGTCAATATTTTATTTTTATTGGGTTAGTGACTTAATAAGGATTAATACTTTTTATTCAATATTCAAAATGGGAATTGAATTATTGCAAAGGATTTAGGAATTATGTAATTTATTCATTCTATTTTACATATATATAGTTATATGTGGATGTCCCATGCTAAGGAGATAATCCAGGGCACTCTATCACATTTGTATGCCTAGGGATCAAAGTGATGTTCTACTAGACCTCATTGCCAAAGTAGACACATATACCTCAACATTTTTTTCTGCCATCCTAACTCAAATTGAGTCTATGCCTAGGTAGAGAGTTCAAATCTACTAGATGATGGAATTATATTCTAAGTACTTCTAGGACAAGGTACGTATATGGCCACTTATGCTTTTATTTCTATCCTTGGTAGTTATGGCTAGTAAAATTGGGGTTTGTTGTCAACCAGTTATCTAAGTCCTCACTACTCAAATTATATTCCTAACTAACCTAATTTTCACGGGACATTCATGAGTTTCGACCGTTTATCTCCCTAATACCATGTTGTAAAGACTCGATCTTTACAATCAAATATTTATAAAATAATATCAGAAATATAAACAATCTTTATTACATTCATGCTTATACAATAGAGTCACAGAAGCTTACATATATGATTACAAGTTTAAGAAATAGAATTCATTCCTATCTAGTCTTCAACGGAGGACTACCCATGCATGTCTCTTCATGATTTTTCATCTACCACCTGTCCACGAGTTCCCAAAGGGAATGAAGCCACGCATGGACCCCATTGAAGGGAAAATCAAGGGTCAGCAAAGTTGGTACTAAATCCAATCATTGAACTCTGTACATAGTAGGATTTAGATGCATAATAAAAGTTAGGAAAGGACTATTTCGTGGTCTAAAGGCTAACAAGAAGAAATTCCAATATCAATTTCAATATAGCAAATCTTTTACAAGAATATTACTAAGCAAGATTCAATATTTCTAGCATGCAAAATGTATCCAAGCTATTCACAAAGTATATCAATTTCAAATTATTCTATTTTACAAGTTTTGGCACCTTCCTATCATCTATTTTCAAGGGCTAAGTGCCTTGTGTTCTCACATTCTAGGAGAGAACGACACTAGTGCCTAATTAGCTATTCTAGTTAACTGGGGGACAACTAATCCCTATCCACTACGCAGGGTTGTGGGGTACTTGGCCCACTCAAGTGAGCCAAATCTCTATAGGGCCAAATCCCGAGGGACCAAAGTCCACGGGGAGTCAAAACTCCAATAGATCAAGTCCAGTGCAAAAATTATTATCAACAATATTTCATCAATTGCAAAATGAGAGTGGTGAATTTTCAAGAATAAATAAAGTCTTCAAAACTATATGGAATTCACCACGAATCAAGATATATGTGTGTCCATCAAGAGGGAAAATAGTTCAATAATGAAATAAAAGATTTAGTACCTAAATATATAGGACTCTGAGGATTGCATAAACACAAAGTGGCTCCAAGAATTTATGGAGAGGTAACTACAAAGAACAATGATCTTGTCACCATTTGACTTAGAATCAATGTTGTTCAATTTGTCTTATTTTGGATTAGGTTTTTCCACATTTGATTACTATTCCATGTTTTATTTGTTTTTATGGTTTTCATACTTCCATATAAGTTTCATACAAAGAATATAATTAGTGTATCTATTATGCCTCTTTCTAGGGTTTTGGATGCTTATTAATGTCCATATGGTAATTAGTACATGAATAAATTAATATTAAGATAGGGTATCACATTAGACTCATATTATCACATCTTGCCATTACCATTAGATATTCACTACTATGTAGATGATTATTTTATTGCCAAATAGGTAACTAGATAACAGTATAGATGTAAATTGGTGATGATCATTATTCCTAAATTGAGTTTCAGATCCTCTATGACTCCCATCTTCATTAAAATAGGCCCATGTTATCTTAATAAAACTCATATGTATCATACAATCAAAGCATACTACATTTTCCTCGAAATAGGCTTATAGATCTAATTTTATATGGTCCCGTATTACACCCTTTTGAAATGATATTGAAGGATATTATTTCCACTAGAATGAACAAAGTACTTGATTTATACTACTAATTTTAGTACTACTAACATGCCATTATATATATATATATATATATATATATATATATATATATATATCAATGTTATGAATTGAGTTGCTCGATTATTAGGTCGAGACAACTACTATGGTTAGGTTATCATCATCACCTCATTTGTATTAATCAAATTATCTGAAATATAAATTCATTAGATGTAACATCAAGGTTCCTAGATTCTAGGATATTGACGCAATAACTATTATGTGTGTCTCTATATATGACCTATATGGTTTGAGTGCTAGAGGATTGTTTAATTCAGTGTTGTTGATTAACTTGAGTCTACAAATGTCATTATCTAGTCAAAGTGCATGACGATAGCGGTGAGTGTATGGCAGTAATAGTGGTGAGACCATGGTGGCGGCCGGAGTGCTCGATTGTGGCGGCAATGAGTAGTATATTGCACCAGCAGTGAATGCATGGAAACTGAAATATGGCATCATTGGATGAAAGTAGTGGTGGCAAACAATGTGCGTATTTGGTGGGTAAACGGTTTCCTGTGGTTAGCTGGCCACTGAGGGAATAAAACCGTGGGTGAATGGTGCGGGTGCCCGCAAGATTAGTATATGATGTGGTATGGTATGGTATGCGGTGGTTGATAGAAAAACCAACCCATTTCCATCCCTAGTCCAAACGGTCAAAACTGTTAGGTTAAGCTTACCGTGGTCTGTTGATCGTTTCCAGCTAGTGTATGCCATCCATGTCTGTTGAAACTTGGTTGATGGCTTCATCATTAGCTACCATGATCCATTTACATGTGACCCAATCAATGTCTCTCTTGGCGGATGACTTTAGCAAATCAAACCAATTCGACAGATCTCTTGAGTCTAATGACGAGCGGTGTAGTTTTCAAGTAATGTAGAGTCTGAGTTATAGTGGTTGAGGATTTTAGGGTCAACATCTGTATAGATCTACAGACTACTTGTTGCTGAAGGCGGAGGTGTTTGAGGAAGACGATGCAGGTGGCGATGCAGGTGGCAATGCAGTTGTGTCTGTAGGTGGCTACGATGGCCACCATAGGAGATGTTCATAAGCCCCACGAGTTGCAGGTGGAGGTGATGACGTCGAGGGTGTTGAGGCGATGAAGAAGGCAAGGCGGTGGGACTGAAACCACATCTTGCAGCTTCCTGGGTGCCTCCGAGGAAGGTGATTCATGAGATAGGTCTTGAACTCGACGCCAAGGTGGGAGTCAGCCGGTTATTTCTCTGTTGCAGACGCCTATGAGATTGAGAGGGGCGTCCAAAGGTGTGCAATGCGGGCTCCTCTTGATTCTCAGTGACGCTGAAGGTGGCAGAGTCAGGGATCACCTATGAAGATTCGAGTTCCATGATCTACAATTTCTGCAGATCCTCGTGATGAAAACAGGAAGGGGCACTGGTGTTGTGATGAGTGGAGTCAGAGGATTCATCTGAATTACTGATTGCATCGTCTGAAGATGTGAGGGACCTGACTTGCTAGGGACCTGGACGGCACCCTTTCCAATATGGTTGGGTTATCCTATTGTCGCGGTCGTCTCTAGTCAAGAGATGGGAGGGGTCGATGTCATTAGTTGCTGGCGAGGTTGGTGATACAACTATCGCTCTGGGTGATGTGGAGGTTGTAGGGTGTTGTGATGGCCGATGGGCGGTGGCGTTTCCTTGCCGTAATGGTGTCTGGGCATGCCATGGTGTGGTTGAAGAGGCCCAATATAAGTCGACGATGCAGCAGGCCAAAGGAAGAGGAACTGGAGGAGGGGGCGACGTTGGGAGCCGATTCGTGGTTATGAGATTGCTGGAAGATGTTCTGTAGATCTTAACATAGAGGAAGGTATGATTTGGAGGATGTCCAAAGTTTAGAGGCGAAGAAGGAAGGGTCGGCAGCGGTGATCAACAGCCTGGTGATTACATATCATGTTGGCGAGCCTTTAAGGCGTCGGGGTGATCATGACCCTGCGGATCTTGTTTACGAGGAAGTAATTTTATGAAGATCCGATCTGCTGCTAGCCGAATGGCGTTGCTCTGAAGTTTGGTTGGATGAATAGAAGGGACGACGTAGAGGAGGTGAGGCGAGACTGGCAGAAGTCTTAATGTTGTAGGTCTGTGCTCCTATGCAGTTGGTGACAATGCTCTTATATAGTCGAAGTGGGTGCTAGGGTTCTCGTCCAGGGGTCAGGGCGACGCCCATAGAGCTCCCTATGACCCTATCTCACCCGATGTGGCGTTCTGCCTTTAGGGCTCGTTTGGTTCTAGTGAAAACGAACTGGTGCAGTTGCAACAACACATGAGGTTCCAATTCTTTCGTTTGGTTTCACGTAGCTGCAACTCGCGGCTGGGAAACCAACTGCACGGTGAAGTCGAAGACTGTAGAAAATAAGGAAAAACAACCGCCCCAAAAAAGGGCACGGTTTGTTTTCCTCAACGGTTCTAGGGTTACAGCCACCGTCCGGTAAGAAGTATACGCTAGGGGACTCTTGTGCAGTGACTGTCGGGCAGACATATTAAACAACGTAGATGACTGGTAACTTCAATTTGATAACTGGAGGGGAGCGGATACCGTCGTCGTATATGTAGCTGCTAGTTCAGGCTATAACAACAGTGTACCAAACAACAGCAAACCAAAATTCTGAGTTCCATTTACATCTAACCAATCCAAAAATGTTGAACTGCAATTCATGCCTTTTTGTTTCATGAGTCCGAATTCCAAATGTGGGATGATTTTACACAGAACCAAACGTGCACAGTTCGTAGGCCATTTCTTTTGGTGTCGGCGTTGCGGAAAATCAATGTTGCAACTGCCCTTTTCGGTTTTGTTAATAAGAGCTGATGACCATAGTCATCTCGGGTTCAGGTAGGAGATCTGTAGACGAGCATATTTGTTTTGGAGAAACGGTAGAGAGGAGGGGTCACCGGGTCAGGAGTCCCGCAGCCGTTCTCTCGTAACGGCACCCAGCACAGATACGGCGTCGGGATTCCTGGGTAGTCAGGTTAGGGGTTTGCGAGAGAGGGGGTGTAAGAGGGGGTTACTTCTTCCAAAAAGATATCAAATTAATGTGCATAGTTAATATCAAATTCATATTAAATTCTATAACTTTTAAATGAAGGTCTAATACTAATGAGATACTGTTCATGTTTTCATTTCTATTCAACTAAATTTAGAAAAATACTAGTACCAACACTTTACAAATCTAACTTATTTGTCCCCATAATCAATTCCAGTATTTCTTTCTATAAAAGTGATTGATGTCTCCCTTTAATTCCAAGCCAATATTGGTCAAATTGAGAGCAATAGGTGGGTTTGAGATGAAATCAAGGTATTTAGGAACAAACATATCAAATTGGAGTAAATGGTTTCAAATATGAGGGATAAGATTGCAAGTATTTCTCAAAAGTAGTAAGGGAATTCAATTGAAGACTATTTTGCATCAAAGGACATGACAATTTAATCAAATAGAAGTGGAAATTGGAATGAATGGCAATGTTGTAAAAAAAATCAACCTAGGGGAAAATAGCTCAACATAGATACAATAGCCAAAATTGAGTATGTTACAGAATGTGTTTCTTGTGAATGGCCTACATGGCAATCTTATTAGTATTAACCAACATTGTGGTAATTGATATATTATGTTATTTACTCCTTTCGAGTGTGAATTGCTAGATAATTTACACAGAAAATCATATATAAGGAAGGTAGACATTGAAATTTGTATACAACATTCTTAGATCTCTTCAGTCTATTTTTGGTGAACTCTAATAAGTAGACAAGAATGGCATCTTCTTTTGCATAGATGACTAGGTCATGTACGAATGAATCAAATAAGAAGTTGAGTGAAAAGTACATGGACAAGTTAATCCCTAAATTAAAATATGAAAAATACTTGTCAATAGAACCCCCAAATTGGACTGTGAAAAGGATGACAAATGTCAACCTCACATGAAAGGAAAGGAAATGTAAATCCTCTTTCAAATAAAAGGGTTTTCTAGCACTAAGAGGTATGTTGAACTTATTCATATTGATCTATTTGTACTTAGGAGCACACAATTATTGTGAGGAAGTAAACGTGGTCTTCTAATTGTTGATGATATTTTTGAGATTTACTTGGACTTTCTTTCTCATATTCAGGTGTGATACTCTTAAAAATTTTGTATCTTTTTGCAAATCTTCTTGTCATATTATTTTTATTGCTGTGGGGGAGAGTTTGAAAATGATTTATGTGAATCCTTTTTTATAATTCCAATTTTACATAACTTCTCTTCCCTCAAACACCTCAAGAAAATAGTATTGTGAACAAAAAGTTCTAAATTTTAAAAGAAACAAAAAGTACCATGATTTTGGAGTATAACACACCAAAAACAATTTGGTTTCAAGCCATAAACACTGCATGTTTAGTTCAAAATCAGTTTTTCTATTTTCGTAAGAAAATCCTCAATGAGTTGTAGCATGGTAGAATCCCCTCGAGACTTATTTCATGTTATTGGATGTCCTTTGTTGGTGATTAATACCACGGTTAGTCCATATCAATTTGATGCCAAATATTATATAAATATCTTTCTTGTTTATATCTATCTAGTAGAGCTTCGTGTTTCTATAACAAAGAGCATGCTAGAGTAGAAGAGTTTGATAATGTGAATTTTATTCAAACCAACCCTTTCAATTCAAATATATTATTTGTGATGATATTATAGGTGAGGTGACTCACAAATTAAAAGAAATAAGCATCCCAACAATGAGCAAAAAAGGAGTTTTACGTAGAAATATAAGATCACTCAAGATGAACAGAAGAAGGGCCCAATCACCGCATTTTGCAAAAAACCATCCAAAGGAGCTCATATATGATAAGGTAAATATAGGGGCTTCTTATGAGGACAAATAAAATAATGGATTCCTTTCACAATTGGAGCCAAAGTCTAGCAAAGAATCCCTTTGAGGTGATGATTGGATCCTAGACATGCAAAAAGGCCTACAAAAGTTGAAACTACCAGTTAAATTGTAGGAAGATCATTGGAATCAAGTGGGTCTATAGAAAAATATTTGGTGAACAATTCAAAGTAGTGTGAAACAGGGAAAGGTTAGTTGCAGGCTATAATATACAAGAAGGTATTGATCTTGATGGTACTTATGGACCTTTATTAAGGTTTGAATATATTTGAATGGTACATGCCTTTATAAGTCATTATAATTTTCTTCTTTATCAAATGGATGATAAAGGTGTGTTATAAATGGAGAAATAGAGGAGGAAGCCTTTGCGGATCAACCTCTTGAACTTGAAAATGACTAGCTAGCAAATCCAGTGTATTTGTTGCATCTATATGGTCTCACACAAGAGCCTAGAGCTTATTATGAGAAAACAAAACATTGCTAGATAATGTCTATGGCATAGGGAAAGTTAACTCTACTCACTTTTTAAAAGCATACTTCTTATGAATTTATCTCATATATATATATATATATATATATATATATATACACAATATATATACAATATATCTATATATATATATATATATATTCTGATATCATTTTTGGTGCTATTAATCTTGATCTTTATCAAGAGTTAAAACCTCTCATTTAGTGAATTTGATATAAGAATGATGCGATAACTTAACTTCTACCTGGGATTCTAATCAAGAAGACAAAAAAAATGAAATTCATCAACCAAAGCAAGTACAGTGGTGAACTCATTAATTTTTTGGGATGGATAATTGCAAACCAATAGATACTACCATGTCAAACACGTATAAGATTGATAAGGGAGAGAGAGGAGAAAAGTTAGATGAGAACCTCTATATAAGTATGTTTGGAAGCTTACTTTATCTTACCACATGTATTTAGAAATTGTGTTTAGCATAGTCTTGTGTTCTCATTTTCAATATTTCCCTAGAGATCCATGTCCCATAGAAGTGAAGAGGATTCATATGTATCTTTTAAAGAATCCAAATATTGGTCGATGAAACCCTAAGTCATATCACTTTATTCTAACCACTTATAGTATTTCGACTATGATGGATGCTTAATTGATAGGAAGTGAACAAGTCTTACTTGCTTCCCCCTTGGATCATGCTTAGTATCTTGGTTCTCCAAAAAGCAACACATGGTGACATTAATCCATGATTATACATAGTCACTAGTGATTGTTGTTCCCGGGTTTATGGATGAAGAAAATGCTAAATAAATTTGATACATCCTTTATTGATTCAAATCTATGGTACAATGCTAGTGTTGTTTGTTTTTTTTAGACATTTTTATTTTATGGTAGATCTAAGCATATACAGGTCCTCGGTCATTTTCTTTAGTACCAAAACTCAAAGAAATATATTTATAGCACACATGTAGATATCAAAAATCATCTAAAGGAGATATATGTTCTATTATGGGAATGACATAGGTAAATAATTTAGGATGGTACCTTAGAGTACCTACTCTTCATAGCAGAGTGAATAAATCAACTTACAATGATGTTGCTTCAAGAGTAAATGCTCTAATAACTAGTTGGGAAGAACCTGCTTTGAGTCTACTTGGGAGAATTTGTTTGGTTACATCTGCATTGAGTTTTATACCCTCGTATACTATGTAAACCAGTTTCTTTCCCATCATCATGAGTGCTGAGATTAACAGACTTATTAGAAATTTCATATGGAGAAAAGGTCTTGCTTAGAAAGCTTTTTCTCTAGTTGCTTGGAACCAACTAATGACAACAAAGGAAGATGGTAGTTTGGATATTCCACTTATGCACTATAGGAATCTAGCTCTCCTAATGAAATATACTTCGAGGTTTATGAATAATATTGATAATATATGGGTAAAGGGACTACATAATAAATACAAATCCTACAAACCTCTTTTGGGTCACCGGTGCACTTCTTTTTGGAATTATATCTTTTCATTAAAGGTGCTTGTAATTGAAAATAGTACAACTACATTTCAAGTGGAGAGTTAGTGTCGGCGTGGAATGACTCATGGGTCCCAGATGAAGGCATTTAATGGGAAAAGGTCATGCTCTCTACTCTTCCTGAAATAGAGGATTTAAAAGTACATATGATCATTATTAATGAGAAATAATGGGATACTGATTTTCTAAATTGTTATATTCCCTTAGATAATCATCAGCTTCTAGTGCCTCTCTACAAAAAAAATTTAAACATCAGATCATGGGATCGGGAAGCCTCGGGTAATTTCACTTGTAAGTTAGCCTACAAGTTATTGACTAATGGTATTTCTCAAACTAAAGTTGGACCATGGAGTAGCATATGGAAATTAAAATTACCTGCAAAGTGTGTTACTTCCACTTGTCTTGTAGAACATCAAGCTCTGATGACAAATTTTAGACAAGTTAGTTTCATTTCATAGATGATATCACTTGTTTTATATGCAATCATGAAAGAGAAGGCACAATGCATGTTCTATGTGATTGTTCTTTTATAAAATCAATTTGGCATCTTATTCATATTGAAGATTATTGTCCAAATTTCTTTACTATAGACTTGTTGGATTATCTAGATCAATGTCTTTATTTGAAGAGTGTAGTTCAAAGAGTTTACATCATTGGTTGTTTTCAACTCTCGAAGAGCAATAACAAATTCATTCTCAACATTGAACATACTTTGTGTCAATATTATAATCAAGAACATTTGGCTAACTCTACAACATGTGGAACGGTCTTGGCCAAATTAGGGTGAGGATAATATTGTTTCCTTGTTTGATTCTCATGAATCTAACTAGTTACATCCCCCATGGGGTTGGTCAAAGATCAATACATATGCTTCAGTCAAACATGGGAAATCAAACATCTCCTTCGTAGTTTAAGATCACAATGGTTCATGGATCTCAACTTGGATAAAAATGTTAACAACTTCTTCAATTTTACTTAAAGAAATTGCAGTTATTTTTTTTGCATTACAATAGGCATCATCTCTTGGATGGATGAGATTTATAATTGAAACAGACTCAGCATCAGTAGTTGAAGCTATTCAAAATAGTTGGGGATCCTTTCCTACACTACAAGATGGATACCACTTGTTTTTTATCTGTTTGCAAAAGATTATATCATTAAGATCGTAAAGATAAATAGATCTAGAAATAGGAGATGATGATATAGTTTTGAAAATCTTGCATGGCTCTACTAGTCGGGTTTTAACCTACGATTCTCCACCACAATAGTTAAAGGTTGTTATCCCTAACATCTATTGTATAGGTTTTCACATTTATCCTCCATGTAATAAATACGGCCTTGCTTTTTCCTACTATGGCAATGTTGGATAAATAAGAACATTTACCAATCTTCCCAAAAACCAACTTGTAGACATTTTCACTAAGCATCTACCTAGTGAACAATTCTACTTCATTATATAATAATCTATCATTAATTATATTTTTGATACATGCATCTCCTCTAGTTAGACATCTTTTATGCCTCTAATATGCTTGAATCTATCTAGATTTCCATGCATGCCAAAGAATTGACAAGTTTTTATACACTTTCCATATGACTTTTGGTCAAATATTTCAATGTGTGATTTTTCATTGAATTTGCGCTCAGAAATGGCCTATTATGAGTTAACAGTGACTTTAGTAATAGAATTGACATGTTAGGCTCACATTTTCAATTTATTAAGCCTCTAGAATAGATTATTTTTTTTAAATAAAAGGCTTGGACAGTAGTGACCATTTGCCAAGTTTGTTTAGGGGAAACTCAGCCCACAGAAAACTCTAGGAAGAGCCAGACATGATCTTCATCCGAGTTTAACCCCACCAACTTGACTGGTGATATTGTGTTGCCAAAAATAAATGGGTTCTTTGAGATGAGAAATTCCTTTCAATTTTTTATTTCTCGACTGACAACCTTAACCTGCAGCTTCCTCCTCAGCCCTCAACCTACCAAACCCTAACCTCACCTTCCCAAGGTCATTCTAACCTCAAATCTCTCTCTTTTATCAACCCTAGACCTTTCCGTCTAGGTTTTTGTTCACTATATCTCTATATGTTGTTAGGTTTTAGGAAGAGAATAAGAACCCCCCCCACACACACACCCATTTATGAGAAGAATGTCAGTCCACCTCTGACACCATGTAGAAGTGTCCTTTTATGGCTCTAATTTCATGCATGAGATACAAGTAACTCCTCCCTCAAGATCCTTTCCCTTTATGGTATATAAAGATTTGAGTTTGAAGGAGTTAGGGATCTTTGAGGGACTCAAATTAGTTGTGATAGAATGATGTTTCAGATGCTGTTTAAAACCATCATAACCATACATCTATCCCAAAAACCCACCCCTAGAAAAATAATAGTGCATTTTCACGTCAAAAAATTAAATGCAACACGCCTAGAACATCAACTTGCAATAGTGAATTTGGACCCATCTTTGGGCTATTTTGGGATTAACGCTTTGATTTTTTATGATATTATTCATTTACTTACCACAACTTTAAATGGAGCAAAAAGGTAGTGAATGAATTCTACACTATGTTTATATGGAATTACTCCTACAAAGTAACCACACACACATAAATGTCAAAAAATTCCTATCATTTGTGATTTTCATAACTTTGATTAGAATTTTCAGAATATAGCCTTATTAGTCACTTAAATTGATTTGATCAGGTCAAGAATTGGGATGTACTATGCAAAAGAAATTGACCTCATTGGCCCTTAAAATCTCTACAATCTCTATGATCTAGCCCTAATCATCCATGACATACATATGTCTCTCAAGAGCTCTAGATTTCATATACCAAGAATCCACATTTTTCTCCTCTTCGATAGGCTAAAAGGCTAGTATTATAGACCCTAAAGTGAATTACAATGTCCATCCATTGAAAAATAAACTGACATTGCAAAAAACACTATTATGATCATCTATTGCCTCACTAATAACATCCATGTCAAGTTCATTAACTATATCCTACATTGCATGACTTTCTTTGACTCAAATAAAATCACCCATGAGACCCACCAATCCAACCCAAACTAACATGTGATCTCTTAAAAACACATAAAGAATTCCCTCTTACTTATCTTAAATACTCAGCCAACCTCTGAGTGTATCTATCAATTAGCCTCAATTAAGAAATCATATCTTAACCACCTCCATCCACCTCCCCCACCCCATGTTATTCCATCTATCGACCACCTCCATCCACCTATCCATATCAATATACTTCACCAAACATGCAACTTCACACCCCATTTGTGGCTCTTTTTCAGTGTCCAGCGTGCATATTATGGGATACATGATGTATCAAAACATTTCAATTGGACACGTCACCAACTACCATCACTAATCCACCACCCATCTCCATGAGGGTATCTCTCACCTCATGAACCATATAAACATTTCTTGCACCTCCAAATTCCCCACATACCCTGGCCCCTACCATACTTTCTCCGCCTCAATTGATTATGCATGCTATATGTATGATCAATTCTACACAACAACCCACTACACCCACTTTTTTACCACCATATATTGTTGATCACCTGCATACCTTTCCAATTATGGTCATTCCCTATATAATTTGTGCATCCTCTTCAAATTAGGATCCATCGCCTTCAATGGTGTTGGTCCTCATCTATGGTCCTATCTTTGTATCTCTCTCTGACTATGGTTGGGTCTCTTAGCCACCTATTACCAATACAAGGCAATTTTTTATTGTAATATCATGAGTTGGAAGAATATCCATGAATACTTCCATCAAATTGTATTCCTAAGCATGTGTATTTGGATGTGATATTGTTGAAGATGAAGGTCTGGAGGATTCTGGTGATGATGGTGAAGAAAATGAAAGTAAATATATACCTATCACTCCTTGAGGTGAGCGTGATGATTAAGACTATGATCCTTCCAAGACTTTTAAGTCTAGTCTAGAGTGTCCTTGTAATTGTATCTTATGAGTCTATAACGTATTTTTATGGACACTTATATCTGAGGCTATGTGTTTTAGTTTCATATCATGTTGAATGATGTATGGTGTTGTATGTTTCTTCTACTTCCACATGTTGTACCTTATTTCAAGTTGTACTCTAACCATTTTTGCATAATGAAATTTTTTAGAGTTTGAGTCATCGTTATGCATATTCTGATGATGCAGTCTGGAAATTGCATCTTGTCTTATTCAATTGTTTTTATATAGTTTAATATGTTGCTCAGACAAGACTTTTACTATTCTCTTATATACCCCCCCCCCCCCGCTCTTTTTGATATTACAAAGGGGACAAGACCTATCTATATTGAAACGCGTCTCAATTCCATATTTTTTGAATGCATTGAATGTTTTTTAGAATTCACTTTGTTCAAGACATTATAGCTCTCTATCATTGTGTTGTCATTTTAACTAGCGAACATGCTTGAAATCACAATTAAGGAGCTTACAACACCATTCAACTTCAAATGTAAACTTTTCAATTATTATGCCTTCCAATATATTTAGGAATGTTTGATCATCTTCAAAAAAGGGGGAGAATGTTGACTCCACAAGTTACAATACCCATATTTTGACTATGACTCTATATTTTGTTAAAATTTCAATTGAGATCATTTCTAGTTGACATACAAACTCCAATTGCTCAAATTTGAAAATCCTTATTTGGAGAAAATCAAGTCATACATGCTCAAAGTTCAATTTGAAGAATGTCTAAATATATTTATGGAACTTTAATGTAAATCATTTTTGGTGATTTATAAGCTCAAAAATGTCATAGATTTAATTAGAATGAAGTAAAACTACATGTAGGATGGTTCAGATTTTCCAAGTCAGTAAGGCCCATATTCAAGCTCCCATTCTGCAAATATAGTTGATGGCATTCTGAAAGAAATCTTAGTTACCTCCATTGTCCCTGATTTTTTCCTAAAAAACTTGTCTGACTAGAAAAAGGCCAAAAGGTCAGTGAGGCCCCATTAGTTGAATTTAGGAGGAGAAACTTCGCCAACTGACCTAATTATGTCTTGGCTTCTAGTATCATTGGCCAAGACTTTGGTCAAAAAATTTATATGAGTGAATTATAGTTTTAGCTTTCTATAAAGTGAAAAAAAAGTCATTCAATGGGGCCTAAAAAGTGGACATATCTATGTTGGACATCCATAAATCCCCCAAAATGTCTAGAATTCATCCTAACTTAGTCTACTCGCTAATAGCCACCATCAAATGTAAATGGGACCACTTTGGGAGATTCCTAAGGTTACGAAGTGACTCCTATGCTATAGTTGAGAGTTTGTGTCTGAAAGAGCCCCTAATTACTCCCTTGAGCTTGATCGCTTGCTATAGTCATTAGAGTGAGTAGGTTACATGTATAGACCTACTTCTAATTTGTGAAGTTCTCCTCCTAATATCTATGTTCCAAAAGATGTTGATTTGAAGCTATTCCATGGCTAAGTAAGGTGAGGGTCATGTGGCTCTAGGTAAGGGAAGGTAAGCCCCTTATAAGGCTATTGGTGACTAGTCCCAAAAAGAAGCCAGTTGCTCTTGAGCATAATAGAGAGGTCACTTGGTGTATGCTCTTGTGAAATGAATACAAGGTGGTATTAAAGGGTTGAAAATCATAGAGGCTTGCCTCTCTAGGTAGGGATCTACAACCTTGAGAGATGGAACCATTCTAGATTCTTTTTCTTCCATCTTGTGGATTGTTTCATATCTCTATCCCTTAATTTTAATGCTTCAAGTACTTATTTGGGATATAATTTGAAGGTATGAAGAATTGGTTTGAAGTGTTTCAATGCTCAATTCACCCCCCCAACCCCTGGGATCCTATAAACCTAACACTCCTCAAATTTTCCATCTCTACAATCTACTTGTAAGCCTACTAAAATTTTCTTAGAGCTTTGTTAAACATCCCCACTTAGATCTTCCATGTTTGATCATCCAAATCATTTTAATAAGGATGTCTAGTTCAAACTAATATCGTTTCAAGACTGTCCTCTTAGGGTTCCAAAAATCAAATCATTGAGATAACATCTAAATCCTTCCTAATTCAACTCAACATTCTTCTGAGGCCAAATTTTACAAGGTTTCCTTCTCTTTAATCATCAACATCACACTATAAGGCTCCAACTTTCCTCAACATCCATGTAATCCTACAATCTAGTAATGTACATTCTATAATTAATTGAAATTATTCCAAAGGGATCCGAATATCACTCAAACTCTTCTTGCACCTAAACATCACTTAATTAGCCAACTACTAACCAATGAGAGTATTTAAGTCACCCAAAACACTACCATCATTTTATTTATTATTTTATAATTTATCATGTTCATTGTAACAACTTTACAAGTATGACTTAAAGGCTTGTGACATAGTGGTTCCTCTTTGGTTTACTTGATCATGTCACCCTCCTCGTGGTTTTCACCAATATTTCCCTTCATGATCGGGCCACCCATTGTGTTTGTTGTAATTGTAACAAAACTAGGTCCAAATAGATGCATTCATTGTGGTTTCTACATTTCACTCCATTATCATCCTAGATTCCTCATGGTGATTTTAACCATAACCATGAATCAATGTTGGATCCCACTAAGGAGCTAAGTTGATTCAAATTCATAATCTTTGTTTATCACCTTCCATAACATGTGAGATGAAGTATCTCAATACAACATTTATAGGTATGGATCATATTGTTTTTGCACTCAAAATATATCGATCATGGGACCCCCATTAATACCATTTGTTACTCAAGAGATGCAGATAGTAACCCAAAACAACTGGTAATACCAATATCCACAAAGTTAAGCTAGATATTTTAATTATAGACAACCATGTCTTGAATAAAAACAACCCTATTTTTAATTTTCTATGAGACTGTCATTTACAAGCAATGCTAAAACTACATGGAATTTACTACATCTAGGCCCATTCATGAGCATGGTTTGTTACTTGTCATTGTAATGTATTTACTCCATTGACTGGACTAGGTTGGGTCCTCCCTGTTTACATCTTGACAAGATATCTTTTTCATTTGAAGAGAGGGTGTCTTCTCTACATATGGAGAACATTTAGAGCTAGTGAGAGTTGCAATCCTAAAGTCATTTGAGTCATAGTGGTCTTTCTTATTAACCTTGGATCTAGCTATTAATTTATATGTACATGTGGATTACCTTCTTGTTTGATTAATTAAGAAGGAAACTTATTTTTATATCTATCCATCATATACATGTATTTAACCTAGCAACTATATGCTTGAGGAAAATTTAATCAATTAAATTCCTATAATAATTGGTAACATGCTAATATATCTATCTTGTATACTAAAATTCTTATAGTAGTTATTTGTTTACATAACATAAACTCTTTTGATGTCCCTATTCATCTATAGGACCTAGGTAATATCCATATTTTAGGGGAATTTGGTTAGTCGTGTGACTGTATTGATGTATCATGCACATTATACTATATTTTATATAATATTTTAGTTTTATATGTTGATGTATTATGTCATTTTTACTATATATTTGTTTTTTCTATTATTGGGTGAGACAAAGTATAATTTGGTAATAAAAGATGAAGGGTAATGATTTGTACAAGCAATTGTTTGAAGTCTTGCTTTGATCATTAATCATCTAATAATATATATATATATATATATATATATATATATATATATATATATATGTGTGTGTGTGTGTGTGTGTGTGTGTGTGTGTGCGCGTGTGTGCGCGTGCGTGCCTCTACATTACTAGTAAAAAAATGGATATGTAAATGTGGAAAATTGTCAAAAGGCATGAAAGAAAGAAGGAAAACTACCAGGAAGGCGTGCATGGAGAAAACAAAAACATGTAAAAGGGGACTATATAACTAATTGTGCAGGCTTTTGGTATCAAGTAGACATATAGACCAAAAAAATGTCAGCTTTCTTCTGAAAACAATTGAAGACCCAAAAATTTCTTTCCCGCCAAGTATCACAGATGATGAACATAGAAGCAATCCCCTTTTCTCCAGTAACATTTAATAAGTCATGAAAATTTATGGGGGTGTATCCATACTCAGCATGGAACAGTACCCAAATTCTGACAGCATAAAAGAATTTGAAGAATAAGTAAATATAATCTTCTTCTTCATCCTTGTAGAATACACATCTTGAAGCCAAGGAAATTATAAGCCTCTTCAAATAATTAGTCATAGTCATCGTATTCAAGAAACATTTCCAAAGCAAACAAGAACATCTTCTAGGATTTCTTCCTTTCCTATTCCATTTAGCCCAATTAATAGGCTTATTTTTCTTGATAATATCCCATCCATCCCTTACACACACAAAAATTACCACTGAATATCATATGATCACAACCATCTGCTGGAACAACAAGATTTTCCAACAAATCTTAAATAGGCTTGGGACCTCTTAACTTCTTATTATTTTCAAACATTGTTGATCAAACAACAATTGACTTTAAATTATCTCCATAACCCAAGCTAAAATCATCTTATTATCACAATAATCAAGCAGAGTTGTACTCATGGTAGCCATGAAACTTTTCATAGTAAGAATTTGCAACCATCCCATATACACAGATCAATGTGGGGCTTGAGCCATTTCCAATACCTAAGACATTTTTTCTAAAGCCAAGAAGTATCATGTTTGCTACCAACAGGTTTAAAGACACTTGTCGGGTTTATTTTTATGGAGCCACATAACCATAAGGAGTTCTTGCCATTAACCATACCATAAGTTTTTCATAATGCCAACTTTTGACAAATCCTCGACAAAAAGGATCCCAAGCCATCTTCAAGCTTTAATTGGCTTGCAAATGCAATCCCAGGAAATTGTATGAATGTGTTTTTTCTCTTCAATATCACTCCATATAAAATTTCTCATAGTTTTTTCAATATCCATGATGACTGTTTTGGGTAAAGGAAACATAGATGTCCAGAAAATGTGATTAAGTAGTGAAAGTAGAAATAACATGCTCTACTCTTCCAAAAAGAGAGAGAAGTCTTCCTTTCCACCAGTCCAGTTTCTTCATAATCTTGTCAAGACTGGGTGGATACATGGACTTTTTAAGCCGTCTTGTAAATAATGGTAGATAAAGATATCTAACAAGAAAGGAAGCGGTATTGATATCCAATTTCTTAGATATTTCCATATCATTAACACTCTTACTAGGAAATAACTGACTTTTGTTTGTTGAAGGCTAGAAATCTCACCAAAGGTATGTAACATATCAGTAATAGCTTGAGCATTGGGAATATCAACTTTGGCAAACATAAATAAATGGTTTACAAAAATGATGCGACACCCTAAACTTCTCAGAAACATGAATAGGAACCGGAGAGCCACAATTCACATAATAGTCAATAATCAATGTGAACCCATGCATGGCAATCACAAACAAGGGGCCAGGAGCTCTCCCTATCTCACTCGTTGGAGCTCCAAAAGAAAAAGTAAGAAAGTCATCCACTACTATATACAATCAAAGTACACTAACTAAGAAATATTAGTTGACAATTTAGCATTCTAAAATTTTTTATTCTCTTGAACTTAAAATATTTGTCCCTAATTCTATGATAATATTGTCTTTGTGGTTGATGATAAAAGTTTAGTAATATGCTTTCAAAAATTAGTTTAATTCTAGCATTGGGATTATTTGTGGATCTTAGAAGTATCTAAAACCCACGCGCTTCGTTTTGTGATTTCTTTGTATGACAATAAGCTTCACCTTCCCTTTGTAACAAATGAGTATCAAACATCATAAGTTGGTTTTAAATTTAGTTTCCAAAGTCTAGACACTAGCAACAAATTTCCACTAGTCATATCACCGGCTCGAAATAAGCAACAATATTTTAGGCCAAATCGTTGCTTGGAGTCAAATTGCAAGGCCAACATATAATGAATATGCATATTGTCAACCGCATGGTGTGAATAAATTAAAGTTATCTATATATGTTCTCTGCTTGATAAAAGATGTTTAGTATTTATACATTTTGTAATGGGGATGTTGGTATTGCCATTTTCTTTTTGTGGGATATAAGTGTCATCTTGGTTTTTCGTAAACTGACACGATCAAGTTTATATATTTACCTCCATGCATTTGCTAAAATCTTCATTTTTGTATCGACTGTACATGCTGCAATTGCATTGCACTTGTTAGTTCGCTCGACTAGTGAGCCTTTGACTTGCTAACCGAAAGCTGCCAGTCCACTATCCCTCCAGAGCAATAGAGGAGTTAAAAGCAACAATTATCCTGCGCAGCTGAAGCAGTGACTAGAAGTCCCAGGTTTTGATTTTATACAAAAATATTATAAGTTCCTTACAGCTAATATCCATCAGCCCTACGTTTCAAAATTTGTGCAGAATTCTAGATTTCTGAATCAGCTTACCACCGCTTTAAATCTATAAAATGAGGAGCCGTATTTTCATATGACCTGAGTTTTAGTAAATTTTATATTTGGAGCCCATTTGGTTGGGCTGAGAAATAAATGTGCCCAGTATAAAATGCACATATTTCCTGCTAACTACATTTGGTTCCATATTTATCACCTAAATGGGAAATTTTTGGTTCCATGTATTTGCAGCCGGCATTTTGAGAACAAACCACGCCATCTCGTCCGACATGTGAGTGCAGGTCATTTTCCTTTGCTCTGGGCAGACTGGATTGTCTCTGAAAAATAAATAACCAAAGACGTGCAGAGTGCAGAATTAAGTGCAGGTGACACTGGGCAACATGATCTGCAGCCTGCCAGTAAGTAGGACGTGGGCTACATTTGACCAAACGGAAACAAATCAAATCGATGAAATTTACAACTTCAAACCAAACAGAAATAATGCAGCTTCAGTTCTTCACTTTTGATTCCCTGATTTTAGAATACTCGTGCTGGTCAGTTTTACATCCAACTGAATTAGCCCCGAGTTAATCACAACCAAGAGCGACCTGCAACGCAGGACATATGTTACAAAAATGAAAAGAAAGAAAAGCTACAGAGCAGATACACCCTAAGTACAAACCAGCATACAACGTGGTAATTCCTACCACCATTGGCAATCCCGTCCTGCTCAGCCTGCATGGACTAAACCCGAAGTGTATACCTGCCATTCTGCAGTATCAGTCATCCTTGACACTACTGTTTGTTCCCCATACTGGAGCAGAGCTTACAACAAGCATATAAAGCACAAGCCAAAAATCAATATCCAGCCTGTAGGAAGACATTTAACTGACACCTAAAAAGTAAACATGCTACATTCAACGTTTGCTTCCGGACTAAGCTTTTAGGCATAAATCTAGTAAATATCCACCAACATGGGGCAAAATATAAGTTTCTCAAGAAAGAGAAATAGCACTGAATACCAAGCACGAGACAAATTATTCAGTAAAGACGATAAACGGGAGACTACAACTACACTTCCCAAAAGTAATCAGTAAAAAGAACCTATGGGGTACAACAAAAGTATATTATCTTCCCCTCGCTATAGCATCATCCATCTCCTTAGGTGTCGAAGGAAACAGCTCAATATATCTACTCCCCAGTGACATTCTATCCTTCATCATTGCCGACCTTGAATCCTCCGCATTTTGGAATTCCACAAATGCCTCCCCGGAAGATCTCCCATCAGAGTTCATAGCAATACATATATTATCTTCAGACAGTTGAAAATCACTGAAAAATTCCATAATGTCGTCCTTCCCAGCAGAATATGGCAACCCCCTCATTCTAAGAACACCAGTATGTTCAGCTGAATCATTTCGATCAGAAGTTGGCTTGGCCCTTGGAGCACTCCGCCGAGGCGAGACGCTCCTCGAGTCAGATAATTCATTTGCAATGGCTGTATAATACTCTTGTCTCTTGCTCCTAAAGACCTCAATGTACCTTCTACCCATGTTCTGTCTGTTCCTCTGCAGTGCAAAATCTACTTGGAGGGGAAATGCCAAAACACAAAACGCGTCTCCAGTGAACTTCCCATTTTTGTGGACAAAGAGAATGTCAACAATGTCAAGGCCGTGAAAAAAATCAATGACATCAATCTCTGTACAACCAAATGGGAGGCCACGTAATCGGACAACAGGAAAAGGAGGAGGTTGACTAACAAAGCCGTAAGATTGGCCCTGCATATAACTGGAGCCAGTTGACCCTCCATAGTATGAAGACCCAGAATCGATCAAACGTTGCCTCTTGAAACCCATGTCCCGCCCATCGCTTCCATCCAAATAACTTCTATAATTACCAAGAAAACAGAAAGTGAGAGAGAGAATTGTGTTACTAGCGGTGCTATTAGCATAGACAGAAGCGGAACAAAAATTCTATTCTATGATAAGCAGAAACGTATAAATAGGTTATCATTATTTGTCTACAAGGAAATAGCCTAAGCATTGGCCTTGCTTTCACTTAAGGAACAGAGAGATTAACCTATTATAAATAGGTTAATAACGAACAAGAGCAAAAGTACAAAGCTAAAAAATAATAGATCTTACAGTGTTATAGCCACCACAACAGCACAACCACCCACCAGATTGCATAATTAAATCAAACAGCCCTTGTTTGAGAGTAGAAGCATATTCCGGGATATGCCAAATCATAGAGAAAATGGTTTGCGTTGAAAATATATATCTAAGTAGAAAACTATTCCACCCCCTAGGTTGGAATGAAAATGCTAAAACTCAATGATGGGGAAACTTTTCCATATTGATCTCACCTGAAAATATATATTACAGTCAAATCAAGGTATAAGAGTGCCTTATTCACACCCAAACAATCGTACAACCCCGATAAAATAAGCAAATCCCCAAAGACTTCTACTGCGAAATCCCCTAGATTGGAATGAAAATGACAAAACTCAATGATGACGGGGAAATAATTACCAAGGTGATTCCACCTGAAAATATATATTACCGTCAAATCATGGCATAAGAGTGCCTTATTCACACCCAAACAATTGTAAAACCCCAAAAGATTAAGCGAATCCTCAAAGACTTTTACCCTGTAATCCTGATATCGGGCCCCGGGAAGTGTTGACCCGACTGCCTATCACAGAATGCTTCTTCGGCCAGTTAATGACACAACCTCCCTATTATCTCTGTCAAACAAAACCAAACCCAAATCCAAGAATATGTCTGCCGTTGACATGCTCTTAATCAGTCCTCACACAACACCTACCAATCCTCTATCCACTGTTGAGCCAAGCAAACTCCTTTCCACATCATTTGCTCCACCTACAGCCATAATGATGTAGCCAAGCTACAGAGAGAAGAAGAAAGGGAGAAATAAAATTATCAACAAGCAAATTAATATCTAATTCATATTCGACTGCCTGGACAGAGGCCCCAAGGCTGGCTTTTATAACATTACATGACTTCACCTACAAGTAATGGAAATAAACTCCTATTTAACAAAATTCAGAATTAAATAAAACCTAAAATAAAGAACAGCATAAAACATTTACGACTAAGTAACTAGATAATTTGCACTGAGGTCCTTAAATATAAAAATAAAGCAAAAACAAATAGAACAAAGCCTAATATGTCCTACATCACATACACATCCCATGTACCATCTACCTCATACAAAATAATCACAGCAAGGTGCCCCTGGATATATCCTCCTAACAGGAGATCTGCTAGAATTTGCTCTAGAATCATGTCTGCGGAAGTTTCAGCAAAGGTATATAATCAACCCTTACGATTAAAACCATACTTTCGTTCTACAAGAAGCTGGTACTCTAAGAAAAGCCATCACAGACTCATACATACCACTGAGTCCTCGGCAGCAGCGTTCAAATCATGGATCCATACATATTTATGAGTGCTCACCACCTACTCCCAGCATGTGGGGCATTCATTACCTTCCGACCAATGGGTCCCACCAGTCATCATCATCATCATCTAAGCCTCAATCCCAACTATGTTGGGGTCGGCTAGTTGGGATTGAGGCTTAGATGATAATGATGATGACCATTGGTGGGACCCATTGGTCGGAAGGTAATGAATGCCCCACATGCTGGGAGTAGGTGGTGAGCACTCATAAATATGTATGGATCCATGATTTGAATGCTATTGCCGAGGACTTGTGGTATGTATGAGTCTGTGATGGCTTTTCTTAGAGTACCAGCTTCTTGTAGAACGAAAGTATGGTTTTAATCGTAAGGGTTGATTATATACCTTTGCTGGAACTTCCGCCAGTATACAAGAAACCATACTATCGAGAACAAACCATACTATCCCTTATGATTTATTGAGATATATTACTGCATTATTGAGATATATTACTGCATTATGGGTGCCACCAGTATAGACCCAAAAGGAAGTCGAGAACAAACCATACTATCCCTTATGATTTATTGAGATATATTACTGCATTTACTGTTTTGTGTATTTCTGCTTAAGTCTTTCCTTTATTCTGTAACATGGGCCTTTGTATAAAGAGGCCCATAAGGGTTTTTCAGTTTGCTTCCTTGTATAGCCTCCTATTTATAGGAGTGAGTTTCCTTATTTGTGAATATAGAAAACACGGCACACTTTCATTTGGTATCAGAGTGGGTCACCTAGCCCTGATCTCCACCAGTCATTATTGCCCTTTCTCTCTCTCTTTTCCTTCGTCATCCGCCGCCGCGTACATCCTACCTGACTTCCGCTGCCGATAACTACTAAGAAGATCTAAGTTTCTTTCTAGCCTTATCCTCTTCTTTAACAAAAGGATCTAGGGATATGGCCGGCGGTCTTTCTAAAGTTCTTATGCCCTGAAGAACTGTTATTTGGAAGTACCATTCGGCAAATTTGTGGTCATTCATGATCACCTATTGTAGGGCTCTGTTCATTTTGTTAGTGGTACGATTGGGTATATCCAACATATCACCTTTCTTCTTGGTGAATCATAGTATTTGCCACTTATTCTGGGTCATCTTTGACCTTATTTTGTTGGGTTCGCCGTTTCTGCTCTTATTCTGTTGTTGCCTCGACATTTGACATGTCGTGTCTTTGCTTGACATGTCGTGTCTCAATCTAACGAATCCTCTGATATGTTGTTGTCCTGACCTCTGACACGTCATGTCTTTATTTGACACGTTGTGTCTCAATCCGGCAAATCATCTAACAAGTCGTGTTTTATTTTATGACACGTCGTGTGCCATTTTGAGGTGACTATCAACTGCTCTTTGACACGTCACGTCCCAACTTTGACACGTCGTGTGCCATTTCAGACAACTATCTACTACTCTTTGACACGTCGTGTGCCATTCCAAGCGACTATCTACTGCTTTTTGGCACGTCGTGTCTTTTGACACGTCGTGTGCTATTCCAAGAGACTTTCTGTTGTGTGTTGCTTCTTTGGATTTCACTTTTGCTTCATGGCGTCATCTTCCTCTGCGATCATGGAGACACATCCTAGATGTGCCACGTCTGTCAAGTTCAATGGATCCAACTACATTTTGTGGGCACGATCCTTTAAGATTTATGCTCACTCATCAGGCAAACTTGAGCATCTCACCGAGCAGCCTCCTCTTAAAGATGAAAACGTCTGACAAAAAGAAAGTCGGCTATAAGAAATGGGCAAAGTGTGATTCTCAAGTTCTGTTGGATTCTAAATAGTTGTGAATCCCATGTAGCCACAAATCTCATGTTTACTGACACCGCCAAGGAGGCCTGGGATCATATTGCTCAGGTCTATTCCAATAAGGGAAACCCCTCACGAGTTTTTGAGCTCTATAAACGCCTGCATTCTCTAAGACTTGACGACGCTACCTCATTTGCTTCACATTTTGATACCTTCAAAGGTACTTGAGGAGAGCTAAAACTCCATCATCTGTTATCTACTGGTCTCACTAAAGTCCAAAAACAACAAGATGAAGTTCAACTATGCCAGTTTTTGGCATCCTTGCCGCCTATGAAGCAGTTCGTTAACAAATCCTTGCAACAGTACTATTACCCATGTTGGATGATGTGTATTTTCGGTTATCTCGCTCGGTGTCTTCTGCTACCAAAGAAGAGTCGGCTGCTCTAGTTGTTGTTGGACGAGGGCGTGGTAACTCTACTTGTGGACGGGACAGAGGCCTTAACACTGGTGGACGGGGGTTTTCTCCTTCACAACCCTATGGAAGATGGTCTTGCCCTCTTCAACCTCGGTACTGCAATTTCTATAAACGGATCAATCATACCGAAGACAAATGTTGGAAGAAACATGGAAAGCCTGAATGGGCAAACCAAGTCTTCACTACTGATGTTGATGAAGAATCTACATATACACCTAATGTTGCTTCTCCTCATATAGTTACACTAAGTTCATCGGACCTTGACAAGCTATCAAAAGGCCGCTTCTGCAGCTACTATCACACCTCAGGCGAACATTGCTCAAACGGATGTTCCTTCTTGCCTTCAAGCTTCCTCATCTTCTACAAAAGAAGATTGAATTGTTGATTCTGGTGCCACGGCCCATATGACTGGTAATAAAAATCTCTTCACTCATCTAAAGAAATCTATGTATCATCCTTCGGTACGTCTGGTAGATGGATCTACTTCTCCAGTTACTAGAATTGGGGATGTTAACAATCATCTCCTTAAATATGTTCTGTTTGTGCCCGGATTTCCATTGAGCTTGATGTTAACAATCATCTCCTTAAAATTACCAAATCTTTAAATTGCAGTGTAACGTTCTTTCCTTAGACTGACTCCATGCAGGATGTCGGGACGAAGAAGACGATTGGTGGGGGATATGAAGGTGGAGACGATCTGTACTATCTACAGACCTTGTCAAATTTGTCTGCTACTGCTCTTATGGCTCACTCTACCTCTCTTTATCAATGGCACCTGAGGCTTGGTCATCCTTCAGCCCAAAAGTTGAAGTCCTTATTTCTTAGTTTGTCTTCTGAAAAGTTTACATGTCAATCTTGTCAACTAGGAAAACATCACCGCTCCATGTATCCTCGTTTTGATAACAGGAGTCCTAGTCTGTTTTATTTGATTCATTCTGGCATCTGGGGACCATGTTGTATTAATAATCGTATTGGTGTGCGACATTTTGTAATTTTTATTGATGATTGGTCCCGTGCCACTTGGCTTTATCTTTTGAAAGATCGCTCTGAAATTTTAGATGTTTTCTCCAACTTAAATGAAATAAAGACTCATTTTTCTGCTATTCCTAAATTTGTCCGCACTGATATTGCTTTTGAGTACGTGCAACATGGTTTTCAAAAGATTTGCACCTCCAAAGAAATTGTTCATCAAACCTCTTGTGCCTATAGCCCACAGCAAAATGGTGTTGCTGAAAGGAAAAACAGACACCTCCTTGATGTTGCTCGTACTTTCCTTATTGAAATGAATGTTCCCAAGTCCTATTGGCCTGATGCCATCTTGTTAACCAACTACCTCATCAACCGTATGCCTTCGTCCATCCTCCAAAATAAGATTCCCTACCAACTTCTCTACCCACATGAATCTATTTTTGCCCTACCACCAAAAGTTTTTGGTTGTCTTTGTTTTGTCCACAATCACCAACATGAACTTGATAAATTGTCTCCATGAGCTATTCGTTGTTGTTTTCTTGGGTACTCTCGCACACAAAAGGTGTATAAATGTTTTGATCATGTTGCATGTCACTTATATGTTAGTGCAGATGTCACCTTCTTTGAAGATACATCATTCTCTTCTGAGCCACATTCACAGGTGTCTCCTAATGTACCACTTCCAAATGTACCAATTTCTACCCATCCCGTCCTTGGACGAATCTTCCACCCATGTTCTGAAAGTCTATGAGCATCAGCGCAAAAGACCTCTACCTGAAGTATCCCCTGCTATGACCTCTTCAGAAATTGATGCTCCACCACCAGTTAATGATAATTCTACTAACTCTATTCGGAGTTCTGAGTTGGACAAGCCTATTGCATTACAGAAAGGACAGCAGTCTGGTACACAATATTGTATTTCTAAGCATGTTTCTACTGATCATCTCAATGCTTTCATGGCTAAATTTACAGCTACAATTTTTGCTATATCTGTTCCAAAGAATGTTCGGGAAGCACTTCAACATCCTGGATGGAAAACGGCTATTAATGAAGAGATGGATGCTCTTTGATCCCGTAGGACATGGGTGCTTGTTGATCTTCCTCCAGGCAGCAATCCTGTTGGATGGCGTTGGGTATATACTGTTAAATATTTGTATTGAATGCTTAAAAACTAGATTAGTTGTCAAAGGATACACACAGGAGTCTGGAGTTGATTATCTTGAAACTTTTTCTCTTGTTGCTCGTCTCAATTCTGTGTGTATTCTTATTTTTTTGTTGTCAATCAAAGTTGGTGTTTGCATCGATTAGATGTCAAAAATGCATTTCTATATAGTGACCTATAAGAGAATGTCTATATGTCCCAACCTCCAGGTTATATTGTTGAGGGGGAGTATTCTGGAAAAGTTTGTCTTCATAAGAAGGCTATTTATGGCCTTAAGAAAAGTCCTCGAGCGTGGTTTGACAAATTCTCTCTTATACTGCAACAATTTAATTTCACAAGGTCTCAATGTGATTATTTTGTTTTTATCAAAACCACCACTTCTGGCATTATTATTCTTATTGTCTGTGGATGATATTAGTATATCTGGTAGTGATACCACAGGGATTGCTGATACAAAGAAATATCTTATGAAGCATTTTGTAACCAAAGACCTTGGACGCCTACGGTATTTCCTTGGTATTGAGGTAGCATATAATAAAAATGGAGTATCTCTCTCACAGAGGAAGTATACTCTAGACTTATTATCTGAAACAGGAATGTTGGGTTGTCGACCTGTTGTCTCACCTATGGATCAGGCACATGATCTATGGGCTAAGTCCACTTATCTCTTAAAAGATAAATATTGCTACAAGCGATTAGTTGGCAAACTTTTGTATCTCATTGTTACCAGGCCAGATATTTGTTTTTTTGTGGGAGATCTTAGTCAATTTATGGATTGCCCTCGACAATGTCACTGGGAGGCTGCCTGTCGTGTCCTGAAATACTTGAAAGAATGCATCTGGATAGGGTTATTTTATAAAAGATATGGGCACCTTGATGTTATTGGATATTCTGATGCTGATTATGCAGGATGCAAGTCTGACAGGAGATCCACTTCTGGTTATTGCACCTTCGTAGGAGGTAATCTGGTTACTTGGAGCAAGAAACAAAATGTAGTTGCCAGATCTAGTGTTAAATCTGAGTATCATGCAATGGCACATACTACTTGTGAACTATTATGGATTAAATCTATTCTTGCAAACTTTGGATTCCCTATCACCTCCGCTATTCCGATGTATTGTGATAATCGTGTTGCTACTTTCATGGCTAGCAATCTTGTATTCCATGAGGACCAAGCATATTGAAGTTGACTTCCATTTTCTACGGAATGTTGTACTGGATAAGAAGATTGCTACTCCTTTCCTGCCATCACATGAGCAAACTGCTGATATATTCACCAAGCCTCTCTCTAGCAAGCGAGTTGAGGAACTGTGCAGCAAGTTGGGCATGATTGACATCTATGCTCCAATTTGAGGGGCAGTATTGAGATATATTATTGCATTTACTGTTTTGTGTATTTCTGCTTAAGTCTTTCCTTTATTCTGTAATATGGGCCTATGTATAAAGAGGCCATTAGAGTTTTTCAGTTCGCCTCCTTGTACAACCTCCTCCTATTTATAGGAGTGAGTTTCCTCATTTGTGAATATAGAAAACACGGCACACTTTCATATGATTAAAACCATACTTTCGTTCTACAAGAAACCGGTACACTCAAGAAAAGCCATCACAGACTCATACATACCAATGAGTCCTCGGTAGCTTTTAAATCGTTGATCCATACATAATTACATATTATGAGTGTTCACCACCTACTCCCAACGTGTGGGGCATTCATTACCTTCCGACCAATGGGTCCCACCAGTATAGACCCATACATACCAATGAGTCATACATACCAATGAGTCCTCGGTAGCTTTTAAATCGTTGATCCATACATAATTACATATTATGAGTGTTCACCACCTACTCCCAATGTGTGGGGCATTCATTACCTTCCGACCAATGGGTCCCACCAGTATAGACCCAAAAGGAAGTTGAGAACAAGCCATACTATTCGATATCTCACAAATTCCAGGTGCCAGGTTGGAGAAACATCCCTTCTCCTTCGTCTCACAGCAATAAGGGGCTCAATACACAAGACTGAGCATGTGAGATCTGTTGACTCAAGGTCTAAATTGACTAAACCCTTGTTTTGATGATGACTAAACCATTCCAATTAATTGTTTCTAATGTCTCTACTTGAGTGATTTCAGATTAGGTATAGACACACTCCAAATGCCCTAACTTGCGCATATCAACTTGGAGAAAAGACAAGTCAAAGTCAATACTGATAACACCCAAATTAGCGCATATTTTCTATGCATTTTATCTATAGTTTTGTGCCACTTTAGTCTTAATATGCACTCTTTTGCTCATTTTTATGATTTCTGTCTCGCATTAGATAAAAGTAGTAAAAATAGCCAATAATGTAGCTAATTAGCCAATTTTTGACTTGTAGGCACCGAAACTAGCCAATTTTAGGACTCTCAAGTACCGAACCTGAAAAGACAAGAATTCCAGCAGCTGGCCGATACGGCTGCCCGATATGGCTGCCCGATACGGTCTGACCGATACAGCTACCCGACACTCCCCCTGCCCGACACGGTCGTCGGGCGACAGTCATATTGGCCCACCTGATGCCTCAAGATCGAAGCCACGAATGAAGGACACGTGAACCAATAAAAGCTACAACTCCCATCAACTCGCTGCCTATAAATAGCAGCTGCCAACCTAAAGAGCAAAGGAGGAGCCGGAGGGAGGACCCTGCAAGAGCTAGTTCCTAGACCAAGGAGCTAGTGTGTCGAGTTCCCCAAAAGTCTACTGCCCGATACGGTCTAGAGAGAGAGAGAGAGAGAGTCGAGGAGTCCAGAGGGATGAAGAGAAGACCCAAGGGCCGAGATCCGACCTGCACAGAGGCCGAGGAGCGAGAACCACCTCTCCTCTACGGGCTATATCTCTTCCTTCTTCTCTTTCATTCTACTGCGTTCCTTTGTTTCTTGTACAAACGATGTTTATCCATCTTTGTTCGGTGCCAACTACGCTTGTCTATGGCTAGTTAGCTCCTTCTTGGCTATGTAGCCCGATCTGGGCATGTTTATATACTTTTGCCTTAAGCAAGTAGATTCATATCAGATCTAGTATGTTGCATGTTCTATTTTCTCTTTCCAAGTTATGATTGCTAGTTTGGTTGATCTCTTACTCGCTTGAACTGTTGTTTCTGCCTGTATCGAGAGATCCGTTGTAGGAATAGCTAAGAGATGATAGTTTGGATCCGAACCTGAGAGGGGGATGATCCGAGGTATTCTGTTCCTAACACCCCGAAATATTCTAAGACCCGAGAGGGAACTTAGTGTATTCCGAGGTGTTGATATGTCATTCCTCGAGAGAGGGTCATTGACATATTGTTGATGGTTTTAGTCATGCATCGCGAGAGCGAGTGGGACGACCCCACAGGACAGATGCCACCGTGCATACTAGATGCTTGCTTAGGTGTTCAAGGGTTGTCTACGCCCGAGAACGAGTGCATAGACTATCCCGTTTGTGGTTACATAGCCAGGAACTCTCTTTCTCTGTTTAGTAGAATCACGAGCTCTGTTTTGTTTTGTTTTCTTTTCTTTGTTTTGTTTTATATCGTGACAACCCGCTAGACTAGTTCTAGCACTTACTTTTATCGACTATCGTCTTGGCTTATCTGACTAAAGAACGAGATCTGTGGCATCCTAAATGTCACCACGTCCCTGTGTTCGACCCCGTATATCTACTTCGACCCCGTAATAAAGTTGTGGGGGCCTAGAAGGTTTCGGGTTATAAATTTAAAGCTTGATTCCTTCCTTTGTCCCGCGTTCATTTCCGGACGCGTGAAAAAGGCCGGTCAAATACAAGTGCACGTTTTTGTAATATGATGTAAATCCATTAGAATCATGTTCTAAATCACTTGTAATGATTGTATGATTTGTAATTAATCTTAGAAAAAATCAGAAGCACTTAGATCGAATATTTAAGCACTCAAAAGCCATTTTCCAAAATTCACGTCAGGTTGTTCATCGGTCGAGTTGCAAACTCGACCGATCCTGATTGGATCTTGAAAATGACTTTTGATCGGTCGAGTTTACACTTCACAGAACTCGACCAATCCCTCTACTGACCAAAACTGATTTAAATGAATCGGTCGAGTTACCCCAGGACAAACTCGATCGATGGCCAAAATTGGTCTTGTCTCTTAGTGGGATCGGTCGAGTTACCTTTGTAGAAACTCGGCCGATTGCACTGTACGGAAAAGTACAGAAAAGTGTTTCTAGCCGTTGTGGAGTTGCAACAAGTGAAAATATATCCATTGCAAGCCACAAAACGGCTAGTTTTCGTTCTTAAGTGTTCCCAAAGGCTAAGAGACATCCCCAGCTATAAATAGGACCCCTTGGGCTTCATTTCAAGGTTGAGCATTCAACGCAAAACTCTATGTGAGGTTCTTATTCTATAGTTGAGTGCTTCCTACAGCCTCCTCTCTCTCTCTCTAAGCTCAATCACTTGCTACATTCGTTAGAGTGAGTAGGAAATTTATAAGAGAGCTAGTCCTACATGTATATCTTGTGAGGCTCTCACTTCCACCACCTCTCTATCTCTCATTTCAACCATGAAGATGAAGGTTCTCTCTCTTGGCTAAGAGAGGTGAAGAAGAACAAGGGAAGGCGTCCCATAGTGAAGATAAGGCTGAAGACTTAGAGTATGAGTGGGTAAGCCCTTGGTGAAGGCAGAAGTCTCCTTGCTCAAGTGGGTAAGTCCTTGGTGGAAGCTTCTCCGAGTGAAGGTGAAGTCAAAGGCTAAAGATCCAAGAAGAGTGGGTAATCTCTGCAAGGCTGAAGACTTGTGCAAGAGTGGGTAAGTCCTTGGTAAAGGCCGAAAACTCGTTGCAAAGTGGGTAAGTCCTTGGTAAGGTTGAAGAGTCTTTGTATTGGATAGGTAAGTCCTTTGGTTGATCATATATTGTATCTCTTATGATGAATATAATGAAGGTGCAAGGTTAAGAAATCCTAGAGGTTGACCTCTCTAGGTAAGTGGACTGACTCACTTCTAGTTTGAAGTGTGGAACCACTCTAAATAGCTTGTCTACTTGTGTTTGCTCAATCTCTCTCATCCTTGCTATGCATGTTTAGTTGCACTCAAATTACCTTTTTAGCAACCTTATCTTGTCATATATCTTGAAGGTCTAATGAATTTTGTTTTAAGTATTTTTTAGCTCTATTCACCCCGCCTTTAGAGCATCTTATCACCCATCTAGGATCCAACAAGATCGCACATCCTCACAAAAGAAGATTGGCATTGGAATGGAGATCCTAATGAATAAAATCTAAGACTAACTATCAAGATCTAAATTAATCTAAAAATAACTAATTAAAAGGAATAATATTCATCAAAAGATTTCATTCATCAAGTTTGCTTTTCTAAGAGCATGACAAAGACTATATATAGTGTTTAAACCCAACTCACTACACAACTAGCCAATGTGGAACTAAACCACAGGCTTTACAAGACAAACTAGGAAAATATCAAATAACCCCTAATATGTAAGGAAACTGATAAGGCATTATAAAACAATTAAAAAGACCATTTAAAAGGCTACACTCGCCCTACATCACACTGACTGCCACTTCCAAAGTCAAATGCAAACTGTTAGCAGAGAAATGTTAGGAGTCGGGAACCCTTAAGGCTATCCTGCCCACACCATTCCTCTCTTGCAGTAGGAATATACACTACCAAGTATGTCTCCACACTGAAATCGGAAGAGCAAGAGGCCTCCATAGTCAAGGCGATCACCAAAGCTCATGGTAAGGTATCCCAACCCAGAGAAGGACGTTAGAGATGGTTGCTTTAACCGGACCAAAAAATAATTCAGATGTAGGTTTGATGCTTAAACCTAAATGAAATCCACCTCAGAACTCAGATGGAGCAAAATCAAATTCAGCATGCACCTCAGTGATCCCATATGGCCTATAGATTCATCTACCAAGACCTTGCCAACCAACTCAGTCCACATGATTGAGCACATGAAATTGCAGATTCTCACAAAAGCAAGATTGGCCATGCCCACCACTTCCAAAGTAAAAAGCAAACTGTCTGTAGAAATATGATAGGAGACAGGAACCCTCCAAACTATCCTGCCAACACCATTCCTCTTTTGCAGTAGGTGAATCTACTGCCAAGGATGTCTCCTCTACTAGACTGCAATTGGAAGAGCAAGAGACCTCCATAGAGTGAGGCTCGCCGAAGCTCGCATTAGGTAGCCCAACCCAGTAAATGACGCTAGAGATTGCTGCAATAATCGGAGCTTCAAATAATTCAGGTGTAGGTTCAATGTGTCTACCCAAACAATAAAAAAATTCCACCTCACAACTTAAGAGGATGACGGAGCAAAATGATACCCAGTCTGCACTCTGATGATCCCTTTATATATATATACATCTTCCAAGTCCTCACCAACTAGCCCAGTCACAAGGTTGAGCACATGAAATTTCATATTCACACAAAGCAAGAAGATTGGCAGGATCGCCTGATGCTTTTCACCAGATGTTGTTCATCCAGATGATGGTTGGGGGGTTTCACCTCTTGATTAGGGTGTATTATATTTGTCTTTTATTCATGTTCGGCTTCTATAAGTTGTCTTTTCTTAGTTTAGGTCGTAGGGCTTTATAAACAATTATTTTAGTATTAGGAGTCATATGTATTAATTGCGGACTTGTTTGTAAGTTCTCGATTGAATAGTTCAATTCATATTTCATGCTCTGTTTGGTAAAGAGGTGTGATTGCCCGGGCAGCGATGGGGCAAGGTCGGGCACAGGGTTGCAATCGCTCGTAACCGCTGTTACCAAACACAAGATCATTCACTGCTTTGAATTTGTATTGTTTTTAGTGTTCAATGGCGTTTACCTGCAACTTTTTTCCACCGCACAAAAATCCTGCGGTGGTCCATCTCACTACACCATAGCTTTGGCACACCAATCACGTTGTCAAACACGGCATCAGTTGAAACCTTGGCAGATTTAAGCCAATTAAGGCTTCGTGTGAGTTATCTATATGGAATTAGGAGAGAGATTACTCCCCCCCTCCAGATGCCTGGGGGTATGAAATTGGGAAATGCTTGCCAAGTGGTTTGAACCCAGGTCCCTCCATTGCAAAATACCTGAATTTGCCAACCATTTCATCCCTCGCCAGCGAGTTAGCTATATAAACCCATGTCTAAGGGTATTGTCTGGCGTTTGAATTAGAAGAATTGATTTAGTTTTGCGGACGTGGTTTGCACTTTGCATAATCGCCGCCACTTCCAAAGTCAAATACAACATTTCAACCACAAAAAGATTGGAAACAAGAAGCCTTAAGGTTATCACGAGGAAACCATTGCTCTCTTGCATTCTGTGTTTAAAATGTCGATTTCGACACCGTTTCGATGGTCCAAAAACAAAAAATTTCAACCGAAATTTTTTTATATTTTCGCTTATTTCGGCAAAAGAAATCAATGCAAATTTTGACGATTTCGATGAACAAACATACGAATTCAGTCATAAAATTTCACCATGATGATCTACATACATTGTGAAGCAACCTGTATCCCGGTCGATACTATCGACACTCTGTCGATAGTATCGAGATCAGTTCAGGTTCAAGATGAAGCCACCTGCATCTCGGTCGATACTATCGACACACATGTCGATGGTATCGAGATTGGTTCAGACGTGAGACAATGTTCTGTCGATACCATCGACACTCATGTTG
Organism: Alisma plantago-aquatica; assembly: GCA_963693085.1. Lineage (NCBI taxonomy): Eukaryota > Viridiplantae > Streptophyta > Magnoliopsida > Alismatales > Alismataceae > Alisma > Alisma plantago-aquatica. The sequence continues at coordinate 489,557,365 of OY856414.1, forward strand.
ATGGTATCAACACCGGCACAGCGGCGGAACGACAATCCAGCGGCAGCTCTATTTTGCTTATGAAATTTATTTTTTATTCTTTTTCTCTCTTTGTACCTCATGTACTTACCCTAATATATATATACAAGTGTGTAGGCTCAAGCCCTACTCACGTTTGCTGCATCTTGCAGCCGACATGTGATCAGTGTTCCTGTCTTCTTTCTTTCTTCATTTCTTCTTACGTGGTATCAGAGCAGAGATCGATCTAGGGCTTCTCCTTTCTCTCTCCGGCAGATCTCTCCAGGTCTCTCTCACCTTGGCGGTCGGTTGCTTCCCACCCGTCAACTTGGCGTAATCCACCGGCTGTGTAGAACCACCGTTGGCTACTCTGGGTCTGCGGTAGATATCTAACTCTATCGTAGCCACTGTCACAAAGCGGTTGGGGATCTCCAGGTGATCCAACGATCATCTAAAAACACCACCGGAGGACTAGTTTCGTCTCAACCATCATCCTAGTCACACCTCCTCCATGTGTGATTAGGAAGATCATTTGGAGGCTGTGAATGCGTCAGTAACGCATTTCTCCTTGTTTTTCTTCTGTGTGTGACGTGTATCTCTCCGTCACCACACTCTATTTGACGTGTATCAATCTGTCATATAATCCGTTCTACAATGGAGGATATCAAGACACCTATGATCTACAACGAGGTGTCACCTATCGCCTCTATTAAGCTCAATGGGAAAAATTAACTTCTATGGATGAACGTCATCCACACCGTCTTGGAGGCTCGTGACAGAGCAAGGCATGTTGACTCGGGTCCCAAGGCATCTACTGATGAAGGGTCTGTTGAATGGAAGCGACATGACAGTCTTGTGAAGACTTGGCTGTAGAATAGTATGGAACCTGCAATCGCCGCAAGGTTCATGTTCTACTCTACGGCCAAGGAAATATGGGACGCAGTGAAGCAACATTATTCTCAAGAGAAAAATGCTCTCCGTCAGTTTATGATCTATGATCGTCTGTTTGCTGAAAAACAAGGTGACCGATCTCTTGAGGAGTATTTTGGGGCGATTCAGGCTCTTGCTCAAGAGCTAAGTTATTATCATCCTGTGGTCGTTGCTGAACAGATAAAGGATAGAGATGATCTGGTTACAGCCAAATTCTTATCTGGGCTTAACTCGGCTTGTAGCTCCGCTCGGAGCGTTGTTTTTGCTACTGATAAACTACCTAGTCTTGTGGAGGCTTATTCAAGGATCCAGCAATCTCTGTTTGAGTCTACTTCCTTTGTTTCTGATATACCCTCTGGAGAATCTCATGCGTCTGTTGCTGTTGCGGTACGAGGAGGACGACCCGGTATGGGTAGAGGGCGTGGGACACGTCCGAAATGTACCTTTTGTGACAAACCGGGACATACAGTGGAGAAGTGTTAGAAGAAACATGGAAGACCTGCTGCACCACCTGTGGGAGCAGCACATTGTGCCACCACCACAGGATCCTCGTCCTCTACAACTATGGGTACTACCTCTGGCACCGGCATCACTCTTACCCAAGAAGAATATGACCGGTTCATTCAGGCGACTCAGCACATGAGTATGGGGTCATCATCATCTTCTTCATCGGAAAATCTGGCATCTACAGCTGGTAATCAGGCTACATCTCTCATAGCATCTGGCTCATCCTCATCTTGGGTGGTTGACTCTGGCGCCTCACAGTATATGACTGGTATGAGGAAATTGCTCCACACTATTGACTCATCTATTCCTCACCAATATGTTAACACTGGCAGATGGTTCAGTGAAAAGAGTTTTAGCTAGTGGATCTGTCTCCCTAACACCCAAGATTGATCTTAAATGAGTTCACTTTGTGCCTGAATTTCCTTTTAATCTTCTTTCTGTTGCAAAATTGATTGACACTCTAAAATGTTGGGTAATATTTGGACCTTCTTGTTTTATATTACAGGATCTCAAGAGTATGAAGACGATTGGTGGGGGGCCTAGGAAAGGTGATCTCTACCTTTTCAACGGTGACAGTCTACCTCGCCAAATGTCTACTCATGCTCCATCTATCCTGTTGAGTGGTTCCCCCTTACTATGGCATTGCAGATATGGACATCCTTCTTTGGAGAACCTGCGGAAGTTGAAACCAGAGTTGTCCCAATTATCTTCCTTAGAGTGTCAGTCATGTCAACTGGGAAAGCACTATAGGTTATCCTATCCCAGTCGAGTCAATAAGCGGGCTTTTTGTCCCTTTGAGTTAGTGCATAGTGATGTGTGGGGTCCTGTAAAAGACCAGAGTTATAATGGTTTTCGTTATTTTATCTCCTTTATCGATGATTTCTCACGCATGACATGGATCTACCTTCTTAAAAGTAGAGAGTCTGTGTTGTCTATTGTGAAACATTTTCATACTGAAATTAAAGTCCAGTTTGATTGCAATATAAAAATTCTTCAGTCTGATAATGCTTTGGAGTATGTTCAAAAGGCTATGTCTAATTTTTGTAGCTCGGTTGGTATGATTCACCGCACATCTTGTCCTCACACCCCTCAGCAAAATGGGGTGGCAGAGAGGAAGAATCGTCAACTTCTTGATATTGCTCGATCTATTATGTTTCAATCTAATGTGCCCAAGAAGTTTTGGTCTGAAGCTCTCTTAACTGCTTGTTTCTTGATTAATAGGCAACCATCTTTTGTTCTTCAAGGACAGACTCCTTTTTCTGTATTGCGTCCCATGGACTCCCCCTTTCCTATTCCTCTTAGAGTGTTTGGTTGCACTTCTTTTGTCCATAACTTTGACCCTAAGGCCGACAAGTTGTCTCCTAGGTCCATTAAAACGTTGTTCCTGGGTTACTCTAATACTAGCAAAGGATACAAGTGTTACTGTCCTAGTCTTCGCCGCATGTTTGTGTCTAGGGACGTTACTTTCCATGAGATCACTCCATATTTCTCCAATGCTATGAGCAAGGGGGAGCAGTTGAGAGAGGGAGAGCCACCAAACATACAAAATGAGAGATTGGCACCATCGGTGCAGAGTGAGGGAGTGCCACCTATCATTCCGGATTTTACTTCTATCCCGGATTAACAAGCAGGAGATAGACCTACCATTGAGCATTACACACATGTATACCATAGGCGAGGCAGGCAAGATCCAGAAGAAGTAGCGGCACCAGTCCCTGAGCCCTCATCATCGCCTTCTACTTAAGAGACTCCCACAGAGACATCAGATCTCGACCTTCCTATTGCTGTTCGGAAAGGTACTAGGTCCTATACTATTAAACATCCTATTACAAATGTATGTTGCTTGTCTCATCTGTCTAAGCAGGCCCGTGCATTCGCTATTGGGATTGATTCTGTGTCGATACCAAGAAACCATTATGATGTTATGAAGAACAGTGGCTGGACACAGGCTATGCAACTTGAGATGTCAGCTCTCTTAAATAATGGTACTTGGGATCTGGTTGATCTTCCTGCAGGAAAGAAAGTAGTGGGTTGTAGATGGGTTTTTACTATTAAACACAATCTGGATGGATCAGTTGAACGGTTGAAAGCCCGATTGGTTGCAAAGGGCTACACCCAAACCTATGGTGTTGACTTCTTTGAAACCTTTTCTCCTGTTGCTCGCCTGAATTCTGTGCGGATCATTATTTCTCTTGCTACTACCTTTGATTGGCCACTATTTCAGCTGGATGTCAAAAATGCTTTTCTCCATGGTGATCTACAGGAAGAGGTATATAAAGAGCAACCTCCTGGGTTTGTTGCTCAGGGGGAGTGTCAGAAAGTATGCAAATTAAAGAAAGCTATATATGGGCTGAAACAGTCACCTAGAGCTTGGTTTGACAAATTCAGTGAAGTTATTCTTCAGATGGGTTTTTCTCGCTCCATGACTGATCATTCCTTATTTTACTCCAGCTCCTCTTTTGGATCCATTATTCTTATTGTATATGTTGATGACATAGTAATTACTGGCAGTGACACCATGGGAATATCTCGTGTCAAAGAGGGTTTGCAAAAACACTTCCATACAAAGGATCTGGGCAAACTAAGATACTTTCTAGGCATTGAAGTGCTTAGATCTCATGCAAGTGTCAATTTATCTCAGAGGAAATATGTGCTTGATTTACTACAGGAGACAGGCATGGCTGAATCTAAACCGGTATCTACACCAATGGATTATCACATCAAAGAGGTGGTTGATGATGCTGAGTATCAAGATCCAGAATATTACAGGAGAATAGTGGGTAAGTTAATATATCTAACAGTCACCCGACCTAATATTTCTTTTGTTGTGGGCGTGGTCAGCCAATATATGCATTCTCCGCGACAGTCACTGGACAGCAGTCTGCAGAATTCTGAGGTATCTAAAAAATGCTCCCGGCAAGGGTATCACATATTCTAGACCAAAGGCACCTTCATCTACTCTGTCTCTCACAGGATATTCAGATGCTGATTGGGTTGGTGATCATACTGATAGGAGATCTACATCAGGCTATTGTACCTTTCTAGGTGATCATCTTATCACATGGAAAAGTAAGAAGCAACATGTGGTTGCTAGATCTAGCACTGAGGCTGAATACCGTGCTATGGCCCATGCATGCTGTGAACTAAAATGGGTCAAATCTGTTCTATCTGAATTACAAATTTCTCTTCTACCTTCTATGGAGCTCAAGTGTGACAATCAATCTGCTATGCACATTGCCAGGAATCCTATCTTTCATGAGCGTACAAAACACATAGAGGTTGATTGCCATTTTATTCGTGATCAAATAAAAGATGGCACTATTGTGACACCATATGTCAGATCTGAGGATCAACTAGCAGATATCCTGACAAAGCCTTTGGGTTCAGCAATCTTTGAGAGACCCTGCGGCAAGCTGGGCATACACGATGTGTACTCTCCAGCTTGAGGGGGAGTGTGAAGCAACCTGTATCCCGATCGATACTATCGACACTCTGTTGATAGTATCGAGATCAGTTCAGGTTCAAGATGAAGCCACCTGCATCTTGGTCGATACTATCGACACACATGTCGATGGTATCGAGATTGGTTCAGACGCGAGACAATGTTCTGTTGATACCATCGACACTCATGTCGATGGTATCGACACCGGCACAGCGGCGGAACGGCAATCCAGCGGCAGCTCTATTTTCCTTATGAAATTTATTTTTTATTCTTTTTCTCTCTTTGTACCTCATGTACTTACCCTAATATATATATACAAGTGTGTAGGCTCAAGCCCTACTCACGTTTGCTGCATCTTGCAGCCGACATGTGATCAATGTTCATGTCTTCTTCCTTTCTTCATTTCTTCTTACATACATAAATACACCTAACTATGCAACAATATCGTATGTTGGTATAGGGTGGGGGGCTCCTACACTTGTGAGTGAAAATATACAAAACTGTATCGATTAACATTTCAATCATTCAATGTATACATACATACATTCTTATGCAATAACATGTTACATCTTATATGTTGGATTCAATTAACTCAAGGGGGGTCTCCCACATTTTTAAGGATCTTTAATATTTTTTCGTGAAATTACAAATCAAAAATTTCAGCAATTTGGCATGTCAATTTCGATGTGCGGTATCGGTCGAAACAGAAATTTTGACCGAAATTTTAATCCATGCTTGTAGTAGGAAATCCACCATCGAGATGTCTCATCCACTAGACTGCAACTGGAAGAGCAAGAGGCTTGCATAGAGCGGGAATCACCGTAGCTCATCATAGGTAACCCGGTCCAGTGAAAGACGCTAGAGAATGTTGCATTATCAGGAGCAACAAATACTTCAAATTTGGGCTTAATGCTTCAACCCCAAAAAAGAATCCACCTGAACTCTGAGTATGGTGGAGCAAAATCAAATCCCACCTGCACTCCAATGATCTCCTATATATCCATCTCCCAAGACCTTGCTCACTAAAGCAGTCTTAGAAAAGGCATACATACTAACACAGACCTTGTCGATTTCTTACCCTTCACTTCAACCAACAAGGAGCAATGGGTTCAAAATCAACTCCATCAAAGCCCCAATATCAATTCCAAAATTCCCAAAACCAACAAGATGACTTGGGAGAGGTATCAATCCTCAACTGACACTCTTGAAATATCTAAAACATGTTCACAATTTCTTCAAAGTGTCAATGCATAAAGCAACGGATGAGTTTCAATACCAACATCCACCACTCCAAATCACTTTACATTACCTCAATGTCCAAGGCTAAATACATATCTTCAACCCTTAAATCAATTATATCATCTCCTAGTGAAAATCCAAATATGATCATTGCTTCTCTAATGAAAGAAAATTTCTCCCTTCCAAGAGACCTTTATAGGATAACTCCCATTCTAATTCAACCTTAGTTAACAACATCCCACACCTAATCGATTTAAGCCAATGGCAGCAGGAGAGTCCTAAAAATTAATGTTGCAATTGATCGCCTTCAAGAAAAATCACAAAAATAGCAGTCCATCTTCACATTCACAGTTAACAAAGGTAAGAGGTGGTGCTAAAAGAATAAAAGCAAGTTCACTAGGGATAGGAAAAGAAGATGCGCTCTACATGTCTCTTCACATACACCTCGTACAGTGTTGTGGATAGACGTGTTTTTCAAGACTAAAGCTAATGTTTCAATCTTTAGAACCTTGGGAATAGGCATTGATGGAATGATCGAGCTCGCTAGAGAAGTTTCCCCAACACATGGAGATGGAGCATAATCTTTGTGTGTGGAAAACAGGCCACACAGCAACCACTCCTAGCCTATACCAGGGAAATCATCCTAGCCGCCTCTTTACTTATCTTTCACAGATCATCCTTGTTCATGTGCCAAAGGTCAAGGATTCAAATCCGCACAAAGTCATGTCATACAACTGGTGAGGCGTAGGAGGTGTGAGGAGGGGGAGGGGAAGGAATGAGTCAATAAACTTTATCAAAAAAAAAGGTTGTGCATTTTCGTCTAATTGTATCAAAATGAAATGGAGCATGATGAAGAATAATATCATCATACTCATCATCATCTAAGCCTCAATCCTAACCATGTTGGGTCCGGCTACATGGATCCTTCTTTTCCAATCAGCTCTGTTATAAGTCATACTCTGATAAAATTTGAAATGTATTTGTCACTACACCCAGATACCGATGCAGCGCGTCGCTATGTAGGGATGATTCAACAAAAAAATTATAAGAATTCATGTCATAAAAGGAGTGACAGTCTTATGATTGGCTGTCAACCTACCACCAATCATCCTCCTTTACCCGGGCTTGGGACCGGCTACGTTTGCTTGATATATAGGCCGAGGTGTACTAGGATGCTTGATATATTGACTATCTACAAGTTCTAAGATAATTATAGTTGTACACTACAACCATATGCAAGGGACTCAAGTTGATTAGACAACTTTATTTCAAAGAATAATTTTATTAGAAGATAAGACAATTTAACAAATGGATCAAATAACATGATTGACATTACTAACCAAAAAATGAAAGAAGAAAACAAATACAGACAGCTGCAATTTTAATAAAATTACATGATTACATATATTTCAATTTCTCACCCAGTTTCAGAAATACAAAGCAGAAAAAGAATCTAGCATAGCAACCACCAAGCTCAACAGCTATACGTTATTCTAATTAAGCCATAGCATAGCAAGGTCACTTACCAGGAATCATTGCCAGAGTCACCTCAACAACACGATTATTCACTAATCATTTATGTCATACCATTGCAACTTGCTTTTGGTCAGCTTATTACTTCTTGACTTACCGTGGGTACCACTGTCTTGCCAAGTACATATGGAACATTGTAGGACCCCACAAAATCAAACTCTTCACCTAGCTCATCTGGAATGAGAAACTCCTCACGGATAGCAACATGAAAAAAGAGAATTTCAAGGACCCTCTAGATGTCACCTTTGCGAAATAGACGAGGAGACCACTACACACCTCTTTGTCCACTGCTCTGTCGCAACTCATATCAAAACACACTTTTTCACGACATATAACAGACACAGTCTCTACTTATGACATCCTACACATGTTCCAACTACAAAAGCCAAGATGCCTTGATGCCAAATTCAAAAAAACATTGATGGCTGCTATTTTTAGGAAGATATTGACACGAAAAGAAATCACAGAGGATTCAGCAACCATACAAATAACAATCACACACTCATCCAGCAGGGTCACAGATTCATATGAACTATTTCTTCATTGCAAATGCACAGGCGACCTTGGAGCAAAGCAAGGAGAATGAACACCCTACACTACCATTTAGAGGCAAGGCCAACACTCAAGAGGACATACACCATGGAAGAAATCTTAATTGAATCCAATGATTTCTGATATATGTGTTTTATTGTTGATATTCCATCTCAGAGGCTTATTGTAGGGGTGCCTCCCCCATTACTAGTACTTCCTACTAAGATTATGATATGGACCACCTATTGTTTACCTTTCTGTACTTCTTAAATTAGCATGCGGTCTGTATGTTAGTTATTATCTAATATATGAACTATTTCATCAAAAAAAAAGTTTGTAAGTCTGCTAAAACCCAAAGTTAGCCTTAAGCTTTTCTCAAAAATTGATGTTTGTAAGCTACACTATCTGGCCTGCAGTATAAGATTTATGGTAGGTGCATGGATGTTGGGTAGGTAGAGATGGCAATTGGGCGGGTATGAGCAACCCGTACCCATACCGTTTTACGCTTTTTTTTGGCATAACCCATACCCGCCCCATTTTATAGGAGAGACAACACATCATACCCAAACCCACCCCAATGGGTCATGGGCACCCATTGCGACCCATTTAGAAACAGCAATAAGACAAATAATAAACAAACAAGTAGATTTTATTTTCCATGTGGGCATCTACACATATTAATTGAAAAGTCATCAGACTCTCAAGAACTAAACATTTCAAATGACATTGTTTACTATCTAAATAACCATTATTCTGGGAGCTTTATGATTGCTTTTACAGGCATTAGAAAATGATCGAAAGATTTTAGTTTCTTTTACAGCCCCATATTTTCTTCATTCATATGTAATAACAACCCCGATGCATTTTGAATAGTAAAATCAAATGTTAAATCTATCATTGCATTTTGCCGGATGAGCTGGAGGTGAACTACCATGAAAGGATGAGACATATTTAAGTAACAAGAACAGAAAAATCTCAGTCTCAAACTCTCGATCTATTCCATTGTAGAAAATTACATAATATGAGTGACAATTTGAACAGTGGATATCACTCTAATCTGAGCATTCATTCTTTCTGTTATCAAAATTTAAAACATAGTTAGGATATCTGAAATGAAAATGCACCGTTGTAGATGTTGAAGAAACAATACTAGATTGGGGGATTCTATTCCAGTTAGGATATCTGAAATGAAAATGCACCATTGTAGATGTTGAAGAAACAATACTAGCTTGGGGGATTCTATTCCAGGTACCATCACAAATATGTACAATCTATCCAAGAGATGAGAGATGCACGATCAGGAGCACCAATTCCTGTGAAGATTTAGAAGTAGGTAGAACAGCTTAAATATCCTCATCTGCCAACGACAAGCCCAGTGCCCAAGACAGAAGACGGGATGCCGCCAGCGGTGCAAGATGGGAGGGAGGAGAGACCAGTAGCAGAGGAAGTAGGGAGAGTCGTAACAGATTCATCGGGCACTGGTGCAGAAGACTAGGAGAGTTAGAGACCACCTGGGCCGAAAGTCTGGGGAAGTTAGACAGTGATTTCGAAGTGGCTCCACTGGTAGGTTTCCGTTCCTGAGCCGTGCGATTTCCCGTCAACAACGATATAGAGATGCACCACCCTCGCTCATTTGGCAAGCCATGCTAGCAAGTCCTTTATGGTGACTCCTCGAGGTGAAGTCAAGGTCTGGGTGTTGTTGGCTCAAGGTCTAAATTGACCAACTCCTTGTTTTGATGATGACTACACCATTCCACTTATTTGTGTATAATATTTCTACTTGAGTGATTTCAGATTAGATAGACACACTCCAAATGCCTGATTTGCAAACTGTAAGTTGGAGAAATCAAGTCATACATGCAAAAAGATCAAGTTTAAAGATTAAATAGTTTATCTCCTTTGATTATTTTTATAATCACTGGTAATGATTGTATCACTTGTAATTAAGCTCAAGAGTGTAATTAAATTAATTAGAATGAATTAATATTGCTGTTACAACCCCAATTTTCGGGTTCCTTGGGTGAGAAATGTAATTTCTCACATTAATGATACAATTCGTTGTGAATAAATGGTTTTCATTTAAAACAGCCTTGTTGTTTGAATTATGGGCTTTATTGGCTATTGGGCCCAATAACAAGGAAATTCAATCAATAAATGAATAATTGAGTTTTGAGAAAAGAAAGGTGTGGAAACCTCTGGAAGGCAAAATAATAATCCAAAGATGGATTCCGTGCCTCTTGGGTTCCTTGGGTTCCAAGGAGTCCAAAGTTGCAAAGAAAAGCAATAAGAAAAGAAAAGATTTATTAAGTATTTCTTTATTAAGAAAGAAATTGAAAATATTGATGAAATGTGTAAAAAGAGGTATCCTTGGTAGAATTTCGTATCCCAAGGATTCCTAACATTAAAAGGAATACCAATGAGGAAATTAAAATAGAAATAAAGAGAAACCCTCAGAAAAAGATATTTTAAGAAAGAAATAAGTAAGATAATGAGAAATAAAGGATGTAGATGCATCTAGAAGGATAAGAAGTATCCTTAAAAAGGGATTTTGGAATTCCTAGGTTTTCTTAGGAGCAAAGGAGTCCAAATTGTAAAGATAATAGGAGAGAGAAAGATATACTTTAACAGGTGATAACTTGATTATGAGGGAAAATCTCAAAGTTGGCACACAAGTCATGAACTTTCCTTTGAAATTTAGAAGTAAAAAGATTAACGAGTAAAGAGATATGGATTTTTGAAATAATCCTAAAATGAATCGTTACCAAGTTATTTTCATTAATTGTCGCAATAATACTTTTTTTTAGACAAGGAGATAGTTCGGTCCAAGTCAAGTATACCAATATGTTAAGTGAAAGGGATAAAAGAAATCGGGAGTACCAAAAGGAGTGTTCCTTGTGCGACTTGTATTAAGGATACAAGCATGTCTTATGGAAAGAAGGTGGCGGCATTGGTGGTTATGGTACGGGGGCAATTAGGGTTTCCCCTAGGTAAGTTTATATAAATAGGGAGAGGCCATGAGGAACCCTCATTACCACCCTCCATAGAGTAGGATCGCCTTCGAACCAGGGAGATTGGTTCCCCGAGATTAACTGTTGTTGAGTTGGGGCACCATATCTAGTGGGCTCTGTTGACGAGGGAGCGACTCGGCAAACAACAGTAAAGGTTGACGAGGAGAAGCTGGAAGACGACGACTTCTGACCAGGCTCTGAGAGGCACCGCAGTCCACAATCACCAGTCCGTCGACGGAAGACTGGATGGTGGCGGGCGCAACACCAGGTACATCATAGTTCCTGGGATAACAAAGAGCGAAGAGAGGAAGAGGGATCCGTGGTGTGCTCCGTAAGGAGTTGGGCTTGTACCTGAGGGCGGAGACCTGGCGGAGATCTGGTGGAGTGCTGACGGAGGAGCAACTCGAGTAAGCAGCGTAGGCGGCAGCCTCACCTGTGGGGGTGCCGAGGATGGGGGTGGCACACCGTCGGCCCTCCCTTAGGCAGTCCGGACTGGGTCGAGGAAGAAGGCAGGCCATGGCGATGAGGTGAAGGTGCGACCAGACGGACGCAACGCGACTCCGGCGGCAAGCGCTGGGCAGATCACGCGTGCACGAGAAAGGAGAGAGACCCACGTTCAAAGGACTAAAGTGCCCCTTCATGCACGCTGAAGACCCAAGGGCGGCAGAGTCTTTTCCATCTAATTCTCGGTGGATTCTGGTAAGTCAATAATATGATACTTATGCTGACGTGGCGAGGTTCTATTGGTTGAGTTCCATTAATATTGTAAAATTTGTAATTACTTATTGATAGCTCGGATTTAGACAAGCTTTATATGAAAATTTATCAGCGAAACGAGGGGAATCCAAATAAAATACTTTTAGAGTCTAATTATGCTTGTAGTTCTGAAAGTATGGCAACATGTGTTAAAGTAAAGACTAAAGATATGGAAACCCTGGATTTTGATGTTAATAAGTTTGAGTAAGGTGCTATGGGTAATTTAAGATGATATTGCCCTATTATGGATAAAGGGTAGGTTTAATCTTACAAGTGAGTATATTCGAGCATTATTAACTTGATTAATGATAAAGATGGATTTTAACCTGTTGTTAATAAAAGTGAAAATAGGATGTAAAAAGATGATCTTTTTATATAATTGGCTTAATTTAGGGTTTCGTGCATGATTATGCATTAGTGAGCTTGAAAACCCTAATTTAGATGAATAGTCTTTTAATTGGTTTAATCGTTCAAATCCATGAATAAATAGGGATGTGATGATCCTAAGTCAAATTTGGGTATAAAAGACTATTAAAATGGATAGTTGAGCAATTAAGGTTCATATAAATGGAAAAGAGTATTTTAGGGTTTGTTAACCTAAAAGGGATAAAGTTTGAGAAATCGATCTAAGAAACCCTAATGAATATTAATGAAACCTTAATGCGGATTAGAAACCCTAGAAAGAGAATCCAAGTCAATAAAGTAGATTCTTGATAAAGTGTCTAATAAATAGAGTACATATTCTTTTCAGGAATTATGTGATGATTGATTTACTTGCTTGGATCTGTTGATTGGCCTGATTGTATATACATGAAGTATATGTTGAATAATCTGCATGACTCATCAAATCACGTATGTGGTTACGCTTATGACTATCCGAATTAGTTTTTCGGGGGTTTTGTCGATGTTTCCATCGTGGCTTGAATTAACCTGTTGGATGTATTTAATTCATGCAAAGTATAATGTCAATATGACTATCACATGAGATATATACCTACTAGCTCAGATCCTAGTCCCCTCTGTAGCTTAATGGGTTGACCTAGTAAATGGCTACCAAGGGGGTAGGCCCATCAGGTCATTGGATGACTTAGTAAATGGCTACCAATGGGGTAGGTCCATCAAGTCACATTGAGTTAGAGATTGGACTACCTATGGGTAGTGCCATGCGACTCAACCCTAGATATTGATCTACATGTTAGGTAGGATCATGCGGGGTTTAATAAAGATCTACCTAGAGAGAGGGGGGATCTCAGTCCACTGCAGGGACAGCACAGAGATGGGGGATAGGAAAGGATTGAGTAGTATGGTTTAAATCGTAACCTTGGCTGTTAAATGATAATTGGCTGATTACTTTGTTATTATAGTTGCACGATTATTGTTTCCCCCACATACTAGCTTCTTGCTGACCGACGTTTTGTTTGTCGACGTTTTAGGTACAAATGAAAAGAACAAACAGTAAAGTGACAGATGTAGAATTAATTGAGAAATAACGTGCAGAGGAGGATTAGTTAGTTTAGCATCTTCATGGATAGAAGTTTAGAAATCCCAGTTTTTCCAAGGTAAGAAAAGTTTTATTTTATACCAGTTTTCAGTTTAGTTGGTAAAGTTTATTAATTGTTACTGATTATTTGTCGAACTTTTGATCCTGTTAAATTGAATAACGGCTCTGACCTTCGGGTCTCCCTTAATTGGGGGTTACCGGGAGGCGGGGTCGTTACAATTGCACTTAGAATTAATTAAGTTTCTCTAACCAGTGGAGTTCATCAGCCGAGATTGTCCTGGAAGTCTGAAACATATCTCGGTTGACAGTACTTTGATGACTTAATTAATGTCATAGGCCGATTTCTTAACTAGATAAGAATTTCGGCCGATGAACAAAACGTTCATGTTCAGATTTGCTCATTGGCCAAGATATATTTTTCATCCTCCAAGATAGCTCTTTCATAGTCCAAGATTTCTAGCAATTTTGTAAAAGAAAAACTAGTTAGAGAGAGAGAAAGTGAAATAGATCTATTGGATTCTCTCTCAAACGGCTAGAATTTGTTAAAAATGATTCTAACGACTAGGAGGCATCTTCAAAAATAAATAGGTCCCATTGTTAGTCAAGCACTATGAAGGTCCCTACACTATAGTTGAGAAAGATTTTCCTCCAAGAGACTCCATCCACTCTCGTGAGCTTAATCACTTGCTACATCCATTAGAGTTAGTAGAAGATTTATAAGAGAGCTAGTCCGACATGTATATCTTGTGAGGCTCTCATTTCTATACCTCTCAATCTCTTTTTCTACCATGAAGATGAAGATGTATATCTTATGAGGCTCTCTTTTTCTAGACTAAGAGAGGTGAAGAATAAGGGCAGGAGGCCCTTGGTGAAGGTGAAGGTAAAGTCAAAGGCGAAAGATCCAAGACAACAGTGAGTAAGACCTTGAAGGCTGAAGACTCGTTGCAAGGGAGGGTAAGTCCTTGGTGAAGGCCGAAGACTCGTTGTAAGAGTAGGTAAGTCCTTCGTAAGATAAAGACCTTGGTCATGGATAGGCAAGTCATTTGTAAGGTTGTTGGCTCCCTTGTCCTTAAAAGGAAGACTAGTTATCCCTTGACCTAGAAAAGGGTGGTCTTATGTTGTAACTCTTATAATGGAATATAAGGAGTGACACGTGCTTGAAAATCCTAGAGATTGATCTCTCTAGGTAGTGGATGTACATCTCCTAGTTTGGAGGTTGGAACCATTATAAATACTCGTGTTATTTGGTGTTTGTCCAATCTCTCTCCCCCTTGCTAAGCTAATTTAATTGCACTGAAATTTCATACTTGTAATATTATCTTGAGAAATATCTTGAAGGTCTAATGAATTTTGTTTAAGTGGTTTTATCTCTATTCACCCCCCTCTAGAGCCCATTATAGATCCAACACGAGAGAGACTAAAAATCAGTTGCAAGGCTAGGGCCGCATAGACAAGAGAGAAGACAACGCTGGGGTTGGGATGTGCAGAAGCAACGTCGAGGTTGGGGTGACCAGTGGTGATGTCAGGGCCAGGGTGAGCATAAGTGACGCCAGGGCCCTCTTGGGTAGAAGCAACGCTAGGGCTACGGAAGACCAGAAAGCATATGAGATTGGTTGGGGGCAAGAGTGTTGCAACCAAGGTTGTCAGACTCGAACCGGTTAGCGAACCGGAGAGGCGTTTAGTTCCCGATTCACTAGTTCAACCAGTGGTATGACCAGTTCAACCAGTGACGTCCAGCATGACGTCACTAATAGTTTAAAAATATATAAATGTCTTTGATACTCATAGAAAATATCCCTGTAAAAGTTATGGGATCATGAATAATAGCACAACTACTCTCCATTACTTGATAAACATACCAAATAACAAATATTATTCTACTCATGGACATTTATATACCAGCATTTATATAGTATTCGATATTAATTAACAAAAAATATTAGTAACAATACATTTACTTGCTAAGTGAGAGAACCGGTCGGTTGGGCCAAAATCGGACCGGTTTGCCGATTCAACCGGTCGCTTCACCGGTTTGATGTCGATCTAACTTCATTTTCGATTTTGGGAGGGGACCGACCTGGTAGAGTGACCGGCTCCCGGTTCAACCGGTAGGTCTGGTTCAGTTCTGATAACCATGGTTGCAACTGATGAGATCTAGAGGGGTATACGTGCTAGGTTTGGGTCTCTTGGGTCTCCATTAATCCCCAATCAAAAGATGGGGATATAATTCATATCCCCCAATGTCACCCAACTATTGAAAAAAAAAACATTTGACCCATTATATTTGGGTTGAGTCTAGCCTATGAAGCACGGATACTTCAAAACAGATGTCGTACCCGTATCCGATACGTCTTGGATACCAATACTCCGTGGATACTCCTGGATACGTATCGGATACTCCTAATCCGTATCCATGTGTATCTAGGCCGTATCCAGTCGGTAAAAACTAGAAAAAAAAATCTAGGCATGACATTGCTTGATTAGCATTTGACACCAGCTCATGTTTCAACCCTCTCTGCTAAGTAGTAGCTAGCAGCAAGGTTGTCACAATTGCTTCCTTGAAGTAGTTCAAGGTTAGTCACCATCCCTCTTGCTAAATGTCAATCTTCCTTCTTCTCTTTATTGCTTGTACCTACTCTGTTTTTTGGGATTTCACTTTTTAAAAAAAATTCCAAGCACCGATACTCCAAAATAGGTGTCCTACCGATATTGAATGCATATCTGATATTAATACTCCCTAGATACTCTCTTATACATACCAAATACTTCTTAAGTCGTATTCTTTTTTTTATTAGCACGATATGACCTCAATGCAGCCAGGATACAACCAACCCATTTAGCAGCCAAGAGAGCACCCCAATCGTGTAATCCCTCAAAATCCCAAAACCATGTGACTTCCAACTCTAGACTCCCCCTATTGTATTGTGATTTGAGAATGAAATTGGTATTTTCTATTAAACTTTTAAAATAAACATTAGAAAAATTGTTGTATCCATGTTGTACCCGTATCTTATATTTTCAAAAATTGTCGTATCCCCGTACTTGTATCCATTTCTATATCTATATCCGTGCTTCATAGTAGCTAGCCATACAAGACAGAAGATAGTTTGGTATCACAGATGACACAACTCACTTTACAACACAACATTACATGATATATGAAATGTGAAAGGTTTAGAATATGATATTATCATGTCTTTTTGTAACTTCTGTCTCACATTAATATGAATGAAAGACCCCATTTTAAATCATTGTTTAATATTATGGTATTGGTTTTCATTTTCTTTAGAAATATTGTGATTTTTAAATGAAATTTGATTGTCTTCATCTGTTTTTAAAATAAATATATTGGTTATTTTTTAAAATATTAAAATAAATATTAAAAAATTGTCGTATCCATGACGTACCCGTCCTATATTTTTGAAAATTGTCGTATCCCCGTACCCGTACCCGTACCCGTATCCGTATCCGTATCTGTGCTTCCTAGAGTCTAGCTGAGTCAGGATGGGTCTGGGGATGATGGGTAGTTTTGCCACCCCTACGGGCAGGTGCTAGAGGCAGAGGGATGCACAATTGAGATACCTCGGTTCTTTATATGTTAATCATATAACAAGTGCTTAGCTAGCTAAATGAGTTGGTATTAGCAAGTAATTGGATTTTGAAGGGGCCTTGAATTGTAGATTTATTGAAAACTAAATTTCTATTAGTATGAGAGAGTTCCTATGTCTAATTTAAACGGCACCCTTTTAACTCCTCGAATAGGCTATTATCAATTGTTAATCATTAATCATTGTTACTTATTTGTTGTTATAGTCTTGCATTGTTTAGCGTTTAAAAACTTTCATATGTTTATTTAATGCTATGTGATAGGTTTAAACTATACCTTCTACAAATTCTATGCATATTGTATACATGAAATGTCAAATAATTAAACCAAATCCATATTGAAAAGTGTCTTAGGTACCACATGTACAGTTGTCAAAATAAAACATGATATAGTTAAAACATGGCACAAGTTATTCCGTTGGCGTACATACAATTTGACATAACAAGGAGACAAACTAGATAAAAGCAACAATCAACATCGTCTGAAAGAAAAGCACGGCATGAACACAAAACTATTAATAGTATACAATATATCTATATGTATGCTTATCACAGTGAAGAATACTTTTTAGATATGTTTTCAATAACCTATATAACAATGCATACCTATTTTCATCAAAATATTTATTTTGTTATAAAGAACTTTTGTTCAAAAAAAATATTTTGATGCTTAAGCATATAATTAAGATGTTTACAATGTGATAACCTCAAAGTCTTAACCTTCAATTTCAAACAATATAGGATATATCAATTGGTAATTAATTACTTCTATTAGTTTATGTTGTTGATTCGTGTTGTTTAAAGTTGTCTATCACAAACTCCTCTACAATGCGACTCAGATATGATTTTTTTGTGTTGTTTATTTTATTGTCTCCAACGTGGTTAAATTCTAGTCGAAGATTTCGGTCAAAGTTTTGGTTTTGAAAGGTATCGGACATAGAATGTCCCTCCCCAGGAACACAAAAGTAAAACTTTCACATTTTTTGTCAAAATTGCGCCAAGGGGTCAAATTTCGACAAAACACTGCAACTTTAGGGCAAAAAGCCCAGTTTGGGCCTGCATTTTGCAAAACACACCCAAAATGTGTTCACAATTTTAAAAAACAAATGCCCAAAGCTTGCAACACTTAGAGAGTCATTGGCTTTGCTGCTTTGGTATTATTTGCACTCTCGTGCTCTTTAAGGCATTCTTCTTCAAATCTAAGGTAAGTTTACCCTCTTTCCTTCCCATCTACATCTATTTCTTCCACTTCTAACCCATTCTATCAAGATTAGATTACAACTGAAACTTATAGATTATGCTATGAATTACATATATCTACAATTATGTTACGAATTCAACTTGATATATATCCTATTTCTCAAAATACCAAATAGAATATTTCCAAAATGAGCTTTTTTTATTTTTTTGAATGTTATGTTAATATATATTATCTAACATGTAACAAATTTTAAATTTAGAATTTTATATATCATATGAGATGGTTTCAGTAAAAAGAATTTACAAATATGTAATATTTTGAATACTCAACTAATATATAATTTTAGACCATAAATTTAAAGGAAATTCTAAAAATCGGTATGTATAACGTTAAGATATATACATCAAATTTCACCTAATGGTAGGGGCAGTATATAATTAATGTATTCAATTGATATATTCAATATATTACACAAATACTATCAACTAATTTTAGTAATTTATGCCTATTTTATGAATAATTTTAAACATAAATTTAGTACGATTTTAATATTTTCACTCTTTCATGATCTATAGCATAAGCTATAAAGTGTCAATTGAAATTGATTACCATCGTCGTGATGATTGTTGCTTGATTCGAAATTTTCAGAGATGGCAACTTCAGGTAATAGTGATGGTGGAGCTTCCCCAATTGGTAGAGGGAAGGGTGCTCTATAAACTAAGTTGTAATATATTTTGCTTGTAAAGTTCTATAAATTAATTCCTTCGTTATGCTAATGAAACTGTCATTGAAACCCCATCAAAATTATTTTGTATATTTTCACTCACACATGTAGGAGCGTCCCCTACCCATACCAACATATGATATTATTGCATAATTAGGTGTGTTTATGTATGTAGATCATCATGGTAAAATTTGTGACTTAATTCCTTTATTTGTTCATCAAAATCTTGTGTTGACAGGAGCATAGATGTCAAAATTTCAGTCAAAATTTCTGTGAATTTATGTTCTGAGCCATCAGAAACAACATCGAAATCAAAATTTTAAACCATGGTCTTCAAAGTACACATGGAGATTGTGTCAACAGCTTGCACTGATACCCATCATAAGACACCATCACATTCACCTGGTCCAAATGCTCCAACACAGAAAGCTTCCTTAAAGATAAGAATAACACCAGCTAGGTTGTCTATTTGTCATATTACAAAGAAATCAAGGAGGGAGTGAGTTGTATAAAGCAACACTTAGCTAACATCAAGCCCAATATATCTTCATGCTTAAAAATTTGATGACAAGATAAAGCTAGAAATTAGGCAAAAGAGTGAGAAGTGAGAGAGAGGATGAAAAGTTAGAAGCAATGTTGTAAGGACTAGGGCGCTCGTCGAACTGGTGAGGCAATTGGCTCTCAATTAACTAGTCTGACGCATAGTCAACCAGAGGCATGAGTAATGATGGGATTAATATTCAAATATTAGGCATATCCTGACGATTGTACGGGTTTGAGAATACTAGATTACTTTAAAGGTCGTAAACATGGTGATGCATCACCTTATCAAGCTAAGGAAAAAAGGAGATTAGATTAGAGTTAATAGGCAATAATGTCTGGATCGGCAGTAAGAAAAAGACATCAATTAAATTTCTTTTTTACTAATGTTGTACCATACATAGTGTTAAGGAAGAAGAAAATAACTCAAAAGACAGGCAACTTCACAACTCGGATCCTTCTTGGTGTCACATAGGAGCGACCACATCATCCACCTCCTCTGACCTCAATTGTGTCGCACTTCCAACCCTAGCAACCGCAAACAGATGAAGCAAATGGGGAGACCAGTAGGAGACATCTCCAACCTTATTTGGATACGCAAGGCCCAATTAGTAATTCAAAATACTAAAGGTAAAAAGTATATCAACCCTTCCCGTGACATTTCATATATAGTAAGACAACGGCCAACTATAATTTGAAAAACTAAAAGCAAAAATTACATTCAGCCCTTCTACGGCCTTCGACATAGGCTTATTAGAACACACAAGGACCAATTTGTCAATTAGAAAGTATAAAATTGCATCTAAATCCTTCTCTGCTCTTGCACGGCTGCCTTATTTGAATTTAATACTAATTTGTACAGAATCCATAAAAAATTAGACACAATACTTCTCACAGTCTTTCTTGTATAGTATAGATTAGAATACAATGGCTACTTTGTAATTCAGGAAATAGAAGCAAAAATTGCAAAGAAAACCCTTAAGGCTTTCTTATATAGTATATCACCCAAAATAACAAGCCATGACCTCATTCATCTCAAGGCACAATATTGTTATATAAAATGATAATTGATAACCAAACTTAATGTTTCATACTCAGTTACAAATATAAAACAGTGAATAATTGAGTTATGAACTTCAAGATTTATAAATTCTTAATCAGAAACCATGGTTGTCAAATAAGGGTGAAGTTAGAGGACTATTTAGTGGTATCATGATAGTAGTAGTATTTAGCAACATAAAATGAATGGTAAATGTTTTGGGAGTAGTATTTAAATTAAATATATTGAGTAACCATGGTTTGTAGTGAACATGTCACAGTATGTTAATAAAGAACCTAATCAAATCAAACACTAGCAAAAATAATAAATATCAGACAGCAAGTGGGTCAGATGGATTAGGGGATATTTCACATTCCCACATGTGCCTATTATTCGAGCAAGTGCCACGAGTCACATAGGCAAGACCACTTCTAGCTACTGAGATCGGATCTAACCGTTAACCAATTAGACCGGATAGTCATTAACCAGACCAATTATGTGATTGGTTCTCGATTCAACCGACCAATCCAACCCGGTTTTGACGACAATAGTCAAAATCTAGAATTGTATGAGAAGTGAAACTATTATGGCTAAGGTGAAAGAGACTCTCACAAGACAAGCTACACCACTCATGGCTCTAATCATCAATGCATCATATAGGGATAAAGGAGGCCATATACAGAAACAAACATAATTGATAAAATTATGTTATTGTTGTGGGTTTATTGCTTTATAATTTTTGTTTACCAATTGGTCTAATCTATGAATGTGTCAAGCTATAGGAAATATGGAAATATTTACAATCCCTAGTCTTATTATGAGGTGAGTCTCTTTGAAATTGGAGGTTAAGAAGAGAAGGGAAGATCTTCAACCACAAAAAAATAAGAAGATATAGGATGTACAATCATGGCAGAGGATTCGAGTGATGATTCGAGTGTTAAACAAGTAGAAGCTTGATATATTTGTTGGTGAGCTAAGATTTAGGGACTCACTTCCTAAAGAAAATCGACGCCTCAGTTGAGTATTATAAAGGTCAATATATTATGGGGTTATGGACGGGCACAGTAACAAATTCGGTATTCGGGATACGTTCGACCAAACTAAAATTTTCAAATTCAAGAATCATGCGGGAATTCAAATAAAAAGATGTATAAGTACGGGTAAAAGTACAGTCAACTTCTCGAAAAAAGTCAAGAAAAATTAGATGATATACATATACATAAAGATACAAAGAGACATGTATGTACTTCACACATTATACACACATATGTATGTGTATACTACATACACATACAAATGTCTAACATATGTACATACATGCATACACATGAATACGTACATATATAACATATATAGATCAGCATAGTTTGAAAACTTTATTACCTAGTTGATCGTTGAATACAATACAAATGGAGATGCAATCATGAACAGCTCACCCCCTCATTTGTGGGTATTGTTGCTAGTTGACCATGTTTTCTTGTTATTTTTAGTTTTGGTCTTTATGAGTCATTCTCCTCTATTATAGCATTTTTTGGCTTGAAAGTTGTTGGTGGCTTCTTCTCAATTTTTTCATATTCCTTGCTAGCTACTGCTTTTATTTTCCTTGAATTTCATCTAGAATAGAGAACAAATGTGTGAGACTTGATATAATGAGTTTAATAAAATGAATACATTATCCTGCTGCAACTTGCAACCTTTGCAAACTAGGAAGCATTATTCTTCTAATTTTAAAAAATAACTTCACATTGGATTGGAGTTGGAAGTGTGTTGCTATATATACCATATATATATCCAAGATTGAATTGGTCATGTTTGGTGTAGTGTTTGTGCCTTATACATCCCAAAATTATCATGTCTTATGGTTGAACCAGAGAGGTTGTGTCCTTGGTCTAGATATGTATGTGTTTCTTAGCTTACCAAATAGCTACCAAAGGATATACAAGTATGAAAGACATTTACCTTTGGAAAATCTAACTGGGTATCACTACTTCTCTTTCATGATCATATAAAATAAGATATAGAGTTATATAGATACTAAACATAATGTCGTGTAGTTGAAGTTGAGCTTTCTGAAAAGCATAGATTAAAGTAACTAAAGAAAAATCATAAAAAGTGGTAGAGAGTTCAAGGATGTGTATGAACAAACAGAAGTACGGGATCGCAGATCTCAATTTCGTTAATGAAGGGTTGATTTACTTGTGTTTGCTTTTCTAATTGGTTTCTTTGTTCAATATTATTTGACAAGGCCTTGTTGACAAATGCTAAAGATATTATGCATTCAACCCACACTATGGAGCATAATCCATTAGCATGTAACATCCTTCATTCCAAGTGAAATTCCCTAGTACTAACCGTGGTTGAGGGACCATTGTTGCTACTAAATTGGGGCATTTCAAATGAGAATAGACACCAAAAATGGCAAATTTAGCCTAATTCGAGAAACAAGCTAATGACATCAGTTTTTTGAAGATGTATGCTGGGAAAGAGAGAGGGAATCATTCTACTAAAACAAACTAATATTTGTGATGTTAGTAGATCTCAGGAACCACAGGAGTTTGTATTGTTTAAGGAGAACCTACTTAACATAAGATTTTAGGGTGGAATAGGTTTAAACAAACATTCTTGCACATCCTCGAGACTATTAAGCACAAACCAAACGAAAAAATAGGTTAGTAAGTATTCATGTTTTACAATCTATGTGCAACAATCTCCGAACTTGGTAAGACAGTGTATAGAATGATATATTAACCTATGAGCAATGTATGAATCAGTAGGAAGTTGGAAGAGGATGAAATCTGGGAAGAGGAAGAGTAAGAATGGAGGAGCAGTAGTGCGGGAGGAGATGGATGGAGAGGGGAGAAGCAACATACAGCAGCATGAATGTGGAGGGACAAAAAGTAGAGGAAATGAGTAAAACAATAACAGAAAACTGAGTAACATAAAAAGAGTGAAACAATAATAAATAAAATGAAGGACCATCAAGGGGAAGAAGAAGAAAAACGGCAGCAAACTTTCTACTTCGTGGAGCAAAGAGAATACGCAACAGAGAATTGTGGTAGGGAGGGAGAAATATTAATGTAAAACTATGGCTAACTTAATATAAACTAGACAATGACTAAAAAAGATAATTCTCATTCATCAACTGTGTTTCTACATGGATGCCCATAGAGCCTTTATATAGGCTTCTAAAAGAAAGACTAAACACACGATAGCCAATGTGGGACTAAAACTACATGACTATACAAAAACTCATAAGAAGAGAAAAGACAATAATAAAATAAAACATGCCAATAAAGCCTAACTAATGACACGACGACGCCTACGCTCATAAGTGCGTAAAGGTGGGGCCCTGTCCTACATCAACTCCCCTCGGCTGCAAAAGACTCAACTCCGTCGAGTCAGTATTGAGGTAGAGCTCCAGAAGATCTGCATCAACGCGGCGAAACTCCTCCTCGGTGATCCATGTGGCGTCTGCTGAAGAACGACCTCTCCAACGAACCAAGAAACAGCGTACAATGCCTTGGCTGGTGAGTATGGTCTGGTCGTCCAAAACGGTGTCGATGCGCTCGGACGGCTGCTGAGGAAGTCGAGGCAGAGGCGGTAACACTGCTGGCAGCGGTGAACCACAGTGACGGTCTGACGAAGCTGTTGTTGATGGTGGAGGGGGCTCGAATGTACTACGATAAGGAGAAAGATCCTCCACATTGAATATTGCACTAATGCCCCAATCTGCTGGCAAATCCAGTATATAGGCATTGGGTCCCTGTCGACTAAGTATTTGGAAAGGTCCTGACGATCTGGCATGAAGCTTCTTGAAAGAATTTTTGGGGTAGCGTCCAGGACGCACACGTACTAACACGTAATCACCCACATTATATTCTTGAAACCTACGATGTGCATCTGCAGAAAGCTTATAGTTTTCATAAGACAAAGTAAGTTTTTGGCAAATCTCGACATGCAAATCATGAATGTGTTGGGCAAAGGTCTCAGCAGTGTGGGAAGTGCGGTCATTAGTGAACATAGGTACAAGATCTATAGGCTGGTAGGGTTTGTATCCATTAACAACTTCAAAAGGACTCTTTCCTGTGGAACGATTTACAGAGTTGTTGTAAGCAAATTCAGCAGTAGGTAGCAATAAGTCCCAGTTGCCTAGGCGCTCATAAACAAGACATCGCAGAAGGTTACCCAAGCTCCTGTTAACCACCTCAATTTGACCATCAGTTTAAGGGTGAAAGGCAGAAGAGAATTTGAGGTTGGTACCAAAGATTTTTCACAAGGTCTTCCAAAAGTAGCTAACAAACTTTACATCACGGTCGGAGACTATGGAGGAAGGAAGTCCATGTAGTTTGACTACCTCATTGAAGAAAAGGTGGGTGATACGAGAGGCATCAAAAGTCTTACTACAGGCAATGAAGTGGGCCATTTTCAAAAAATGATCAACAACGACGAACACAGAGTCATGACCACGGGAAGTGCTAGGAAGACCTAAAATAAAATTCATACTTAGGTCCTTCCAAGGCTCATGCGGAATAGGGAGAGGAGTGTAAAGACCCGTATTTTGTCTTTTGGTTTTGGCCAATTGACAAGCACGACACTGAGACACGATGCGAGCCACATCACGACGTAAGGAAGACCAATAAAATATGTCTGTCACTAGAGTGGTGGTCTTATCCCTACCGAAATGGCCAGCGAGGCCACCAGCATGTAATTCCCAAACGAGAAAATCTCGAACTGAAGTAGAAGGGATACACAACTGCGTGCCACAAAAAAAAAATTCATCACGTAGGCTAAAATCAGAATCATGGTCGGGTGTGCTACTGAGAAGTTCAGAATGAATAGTCACAAAATCAAGACAGGTGGGATATTATTCTTTTAGTCGGTCGAAGCCCACAACTTCAATGCTCATAGATTGTAGGGTGGTCAAGCAACGACTGAGAGCATATGCGGCCTTGTTCTCAACACTTGAACGATGCTTGAGGACAAAAGTGTACTCCTAAAGAAATTCACACCACTTGGCGTGACGCACATTTAAGTTCTTTTGGGAGTTCAGAAAGCGAAGGGCTTGATGATCAGACCAAAGAATGAACTCTTGATGGAGAAGGTAGTGCCTCCAATGACGTAGAGATTGCACAACAGCGTAGAATTCTTTATCATACGTGGAATATTTACGCTTTGCCTCATTGAGTTTCTCACTGAAAAATGCAACAGGGGTGCCCTTCTTGACTCAGAACGCCTCAAATGCCAACACCAGAAGCGTCACAAGATACTTCAAAAGGAAGTGAAAAATTGGGAAGGCGAAGAACCGGAGCTTCGGTCAACTTAGTTTTGACTACCTCAAAAGCACGTTTGGCTGATGGTGTCCACTCTAATTTGTCACACTTCATTAACTCAGTGAGAGGAGCCATAATGGTGCTAAATCCTCGAACAAAACGGCGATAAAAAGTAGCCAGCCTGTGTAAGTTGTGAAGCTCAAAAATTGAAGTGGGTTGAGGCCAATCAATGATGGCCTTGACTTTGGCTGGGCCAGCCTCAATGCCGGTAGCGGAAACAAAATAGCTAAGGAATAGGACTTTATCTTGAAGGAACGAACACTTCTTTAGATCGATGTACAATTTCTCAGTACGAAGTGTGTCAAAGATGAGTCGGAGACGAGTTAGATGTTTGTCCTTGGTCTTACTAAAAATCAAAATATCATCAAAGTATACCACTAAAAATTTTCCAATGAATGGCCGTAACACATGGTTCATGACGCGCATGAAGGTGTTGGGTGCGTTCGAAAGGCCAAAAGGCATGACTAGCCACTCATATAAACTGTTTGGGGTTTTGAAGGCAGTCTTCCATTCATGAGACTCCTTAACACGGATCTGGTGGTAACCGCTATGAAGGTCAATCTTAGAGAAATAGCGGGATCCCGTCAATAGATCAAGCATGCCGTCAAGACGTGGAATAGGAAATCGATATTTGACAGTGATCTTATTGATGGGTCGACAATCTAAGCACATACGCCAACTACCATCCTTCTTGGGAGCAAGTAGTGCCAAAATCGCACAAGGGCTCTTGCTCTCACGAATGAATCCTTTGAGAAGGAGGGCATCAACCTGACGTTTCAATTCAGCATGCTCAGTCGGGTTCACACGGTAATGAGGTCAGTTAGGGAGCAAAGACCCGGGAATCAAATCAATCTCATGTTGAATATCACGCATAAGAGAGAGCTCATCCGGAAGGTCGGTGGGTGTCATGTCCTTAAACTCGTCGAGAAGGGAGGCAAGTTTCGGTGGGGGCTGACAATCGGACATGGGAGTAGATTCTTTGATGTATAGCACATACATGCATCCAGATTCTCGGCTGGCTTCCTCAAGCTCTCGTCGAGTGACAAGGTGTAGAGAGTGTTGAGATTTGGAGGATTGGGGATCGGGCAGTGGACTCTTTTTGATAGGGGAAATGAAACGAGTAGGTGCTAATCGGATGTGTTTGCCTTTGTGCTTAAAAGTATAAACGTTGGAGCATCCCTCATTGTAGGCATCTAAGTCATATATCCAAGGACGTCCCAAAATGACATGGCCAACATCCATGGGCAACACGTCGCACCAAATGTGGTCTGAATAAGCACCTAGAGTGATGGGTACAAGACAACGTTGGGTGATGGGCAAGCTAATCTGGTTCACCCAATGGACTTTGTGTAGTTGTGGATGTGGTTCAGGGCGCAACTCCATGCGCCTCAATCCATGGTGTGAAATGATATTTTGAGAACTACCCCCATCAATGGGGAGTTTACAACTTTTACCAGCGTGTTTGAAAAAGGTTTGGAAGGGGGTGGTACGTTACCATTCATTCCCTTCTGAAGGAGCAGCAAGAGCATGCATGACTTGAAGATAAGAAGGATCATCCTCATAATCGGCGTCATCATCTGAGGGTTCAAAGGCTGGAAGAACATCTTCATACTCAATGTCATCCTCTGGGGTGGTATCGGGAGAATCAGAGGACACAAAAAGAGCACGACGAGGGCATTGGGCAGCTAAATGAGTCGTGCTATGACAATGAAAGCATTCACGGCCTCTTGGAGGAGGTCGGATTGGGGTGGACATTATCTCCTTGCCTTTACTAGCTGAAGGGGTTGAAGAACCCTGGGGAGATGGTTGGGGCAGAGGATAGGCCGAACGAGATGAGGTGGCGACATGATTACTGGTTGATCTAGTACGTTGGCCGAAACGAGAAAAGAAAGGCCCACGAGAAGCAGGTTGTAGGTAACTCTCGACCTTTTGGGCGCGGTGAAAAGCATCGTCTAAGGAGCCATATTATTGCAATTGCATTTCTCACTTAATATCGGGGTGTAGACGGTGCACAAAGCGAGCGGCTAATTGCCAATCTAAGTCATTGTAAGCACAACAATTTCTAGCCTCTTCAAACCGTTCCATGTACTCCTGAACAGAAGATGTCCCTTGGCTAAGGGTCATCCAGTCGGAAAGAAGTTGTCTTTGATATTGGGAGGGTACATAGTGTTCACGTAGCTTGGTTTTCATCTCATCCCCAAATAGAATAGGAGGTTGACCACTACGCTCCATGTCACGTTGGACGCCTTGGCAGTACCTCTTAGCAGACCCTTTGAGTTTCATTTTTGCAAACCTAATCCGTTGGGCATCTGTCATGTTATACCAGTCGAAATAATCTTCCAAACTGGCAATCCAATCGAGAAAAGCCTTAGGGTCAAGTTTTCCATCAAAAGTAGGGGCATCTACCTTAACTCGTCGGGTGATATCATCCTGAGGTGGGTGTCATGGGTGGTATTGACCAGTGTTTTAAAAATCGCACTGAGCGGCCGCTTAAGCGGCCGCTTAATCACCACAAGGTTATGTCTGCCTAAAAACCCCCTTAAGCGCCGCTTAAGCAAATTTGAGAAAAGCGGCCGCTTTTTGCCCGCTTTTTTAAAAAAAATTGTTGTAAGCATATAACATTAAGTGTTCTATGATATATTAAAATTATATGCCCCGATTAGTATTGACTATAACACATTAAATGTTCTATGATATACCAAGTTCTAATTTAGAATGCATACTTTGTATGTAAGTTGTAATGATATGGTATTGTTGTCATGTATCCAAGTAAATAATAGGTAACTATTATCTAATTTAGAATGCATACTTTGATTAAATGTACTGCTATAATGTATGACTATTTGATGATGTGCAAATGTAACAATATGTTTGTAAGCTAGCTATGGTAGGTCTATTGTTTACTGTGTAGCTATGTAAACATGTGAAACAAAATTGTTGTTGCATCTTGTATATACACTTATTATTTTATGTTTAGGGTGCTTTATCTATGAGAAGTATATTGTTTACTATATTATACAGATACAATCATTGTCGTACAGTTGTGTTATAAACTATTTGGGTGTCTTATATTGTCTTGTACAATGTTTAGATATGTATGAAAATTTCAAAAATATTGTATTTATATACCTATGTATGTAATTTTCAATAAAAGTTTATGGGAATTGGAAATCCGCTTTTCTAAAAAGCGCCCGCTTAATCGCCCGTCTGGCGATTAATCGGCTACAAGGTCCCGTCTGCATGCTTCCCGCTTCACGTTTTTTGAAACCTTGGTATTGACCGTAAGGATTTTGGGGAAAGTCTGGGCCACGTGGGAGGGTGTGAAAAGCATCATGTCCAGGGGGACGAGGACGTGGCGCAGGAGGTTGGATGGGAGGATAGGCAAAGCCATTGGTCGTGTTGAGGATGTGGATAATGATTTGCATGAACGAATTGGGGGTCAGGGGCGTTGCGTTGAGGGGAGTATCGCCGTGCAAGGTTTGTGTGTGGAGCAGCGGGTTGAGGCGTAAAATTGGGAGGTTGATAATACGGTGGGTAGTAATGGTGGTTTTCCTCATAGGCCTGTAGGGAGTAAGGGTCATGTTTAGCGAAAGGGTCAGTGGCCCCTAAGTTTTGGTAGTCGGGGATCTCTCGAGGTTGTAGTGCACAAATTTGCAGGCGAATAAGAGCTAATGGGGATTGAGGTGCATTCCCAATATTTGGTGGCATGCCATATCCCAAATAAGGTGCGGAATTCTGACCGGCCTGGAGAGTATGTGTTTGGCGGATTGTGCGAAGCTTAGTCATGATCGAATTGAGTGTTTGACCAAGAGTATCCAGTTTAAAGGGGGTTTGGGAAGAGGCAGGGGCTTCTTCCAGAGTGGGTTCCAACACAGGGCTATTAGACCTATGATCCGGCATAATGAATTGCAGTGAAACAACCAAAAATTATTGTGCCAAAGGAAAACTTAGTTTCTGAGATGAACAACGCAAAAAACTTCCAAGGAAAAAAATGTGGACAGATATATGAAAGTAAATAGTGCGTCGAACAAAGAAAAACCTCTCACAAAAATAGGAGTTGGCAATTTTGCGGTGGGGGAATCAAAACTCCCTATGGACCCTTTTGCGAATGTACTAGAAATGCAGAAGAAGAACAAGGTACAATAACAATGGAAAGACCTTACCCGAATTGTAGATATCAAATACCCTTTACTTTCTGTAGAAGATGTTGAAGAAAGCTTCCTTAATGTTGATGTAGAAGGAAGTGTCTCAAAAGGAAGGATGATCCGGTATGCCCTGACCCTACGCCGATCCAACTCGGCAGTGAGTTGGTTGGGGGTTGCAGGGGGTCAACGGCCCCTTGCTCGGTGGTTCGAGGGCGGGAGTCCCCGAAAAAAAATCGGGGGGTTGCTTACTAGCGGCCGACGGAAGCAGCAGCAAGGGGCGGCGGCAACAGCAGCTGCGGACAGTGGCGGTGGGAGAGGACGGTGGCGACAACAGCGGCAAGGGTCGGCGGCTGCAGCAGCGATGGACGGTGGCGGCGACAGCAGGGGTGGTGGCTGTAGCAACGGCGGACAGCGGCGACGGCAACTGTGGCAGCGGGCGGCGGCCGTAGTAACAGCTGGAGACGGCCGTAGCAGCAACAAACGGCGGCAACGGACAGAAAGGGACGGCGACAGCAGGGGGGGGCGGCAGTAGGCCGAGAGGGTAGTGGGCAGGGTTTGGTAACAGCGGCGATGGCGGCGGGTTTGGTGAAGGTGGATGACGGCTTGAGGATGGAGGGTAACGACTGGGCAAGACCTAACCCTAATGCTTTTAGGGTTAGGCTCTGATACCACTTAATGTAAAACTATGGCTAACTTAAAATAAACTAGGCAATGACTAAAAAAGATAATTCTCATTCATTAACTGTCTCTACATGGATGCCCATAGAGCCTTTATATAGGCTTCTAAAAGAAAGACTAAACACACGATAGCTAATGTGGGATTAAAACCACATGACTTTACAAAAACCCATAAGAAGAGAAAAGACATAATAAAATAAAACATGCCAATAAAGCCTAACTAATGACACGACGACGCCTACGCTCATAAGTGCGTAAAGGTAGGGCCTGTCCTACATCAAATATTATACACAACAGAGAATTGTGGTGGGGGGAGCAATGTTGTTGTTTGTTGGAGGAAAACAAAAAAAGGAGAAAAAAGAAATAACAAAAAAGAAAAGCAGCAACAAGTTTACAAAGATAGAAATAGATATTTTATTTTTTTAACTTAGTTGATCAGGGCCATAAGCCACCTAAGTGTGCTTAGACAGACGCTCAGGCTGCCTACGAGGTTTGGACAATACAACACCTAGAGGCCCAGTTGGGTTGGGCACTTAGGATCCAGGACCTAAGGGGGTGGGCGCCTGTACAATCATGAGTGGAATAGCGTGAAACTACTTTTCACTTATCCCAAACTCAAAATCTATTCAAATTATTCACATTATAACTACTTCCATATCAAACGCTCAACTAAAATCATTCCTCTGTTTATAACATTTCTAGGAATTGTTTTCTTCTACATCCAAATAAGGCCCAAGGGATGGGGATTTGAAAAACATGAGTTACAAATGGGATGAAGAGGAGATGATCATGGAATATCAAACTCTGCAAAGGTAGTTAGCTTACATTTTGACTTTTGAGTATATGAAGCTTTTATGAGTTCATCATTATAGGTATGAAACAAATATGATCTACATAAACCAATCAAAGTAAAAGATACAACAAATAGTACAATATCACACAATCTGGGTGGTTGACTAGATGGACGTCAGCAGCTTATTGCGTGATGGGGATGTCGAGCGTGTTTGGAAACTTAGCTCCAATGTTTCAGAACGAATATTAGGATATCCCCTTACAGGCTGTTGTTAGTGGAAAAAAAACACAAATGCAACTAAAATCAAAATCAAAAATCAGAAATCTTAACAAACTTATATAGTTGGTGATGTACACCACGCCTGATCCATGCCAAAGCTATAATATTTGCATTTAGTTTGCTCAAATAATAATTCAAACTTTATGACTTTTACTCCATCCAAATGCAAGAGAGAAACAGTAAATGCCAAAATGCTAATTCTCAAAGAACAACAATTATGTAGACGTTGCCCTATACTGACCCTGACCAGCACTTGTTTGCTAGATACCGAGTTCATCCGCTTTCACCATAAAGCAAAACCGACAATACGTGGCTAGATGCATCAGAATGTGCACTAATCCGTTGAGTTGGACGCTACACAGAGCGATTGTTTCGAAGGTCGGAAATTAGCAGAGTACATTCCGCTCAAAATCACGGGTTATTTTGAAGCAACAGAACGATTGCTTCATAGTCAATTCGCAATAAGCAGAACTGTGCGTTTCTGCTACTACCAGGATTGCTTCTTGAAGGTCATTGGTACACATTCACGGCTAGATGAACCAGATTAGCTTGAACTGATGTTGAAATGGTTCTGATGTTTCCAAACCCTGAAAATTCAGAACGTCAGACAGGGTTCGGACAGGCTCTAGTAAAACCCTAGCCGGCTAGCCACCTTCCCAGCTACCTCCCGCGAATTACGGTGCCCCCAGATAAAACATGAAGCAAGTACCGCAAGCCGGGTGGGAAATCAGTTGCTGACTATCCAGGAAATGTTACAGAAGAAGAACAGAGGAAATGTGGAAATGTCGTGGGATCAAAGAGTGCGGAAACAGAGGAGAAGTTCATGTAAACCCGCATGGACGATGCGGAATGGAAAAGAGACGGGGTAAATACCTGGAGAACATGGCGAGTCAAATTGCTATGATCTGCTTTTGCGTCGACCTTTTACGTGGCTCCAATCAGCGCCGTCGCCGCTTTCTGCGACTGTACTTGGGCGGAGAAAGAAGCAAGGTGACGCGATGAGATGTGCGAGAGGTTGTTTCAGAAGGTGAGTAGTAGGGAGGTCGTGGGTGTCGAGAGAGATCTGGTCCGTTTATGAAGTATATAAAACCTCAAGAGGAGAAAGGATTGCTGGGTCACGCCGTCACTCGGTGTTGGAAACTTGGAATCACGTCTCAAACCAAGCAAACTCATCATTTTATTAACGGCTTCAATGTTTTAAAGGCAAAATACAAGAGGATGAAATAAAGTGTTTTGTATTTTAAAATAAAATAAACGGTTTTACATCAATATTCAGAAGCTCTTTTAACATTTAAACTTCTCATATTTAGACCAATTGTGTAACAACCTCACCTCCCGGTAACCCCCACTTAAGGGAGACCAGAAGGTCAAAGACGTTATCCCAATATTTCAGGCTCAGTAGCTCGACATTTAAGCAATAATAATTATCAAATTCTACTAACTAAACTGGAAAGCTGGTATAAAATTAAAAAAAAAATTGCATACCTTTTAAATATAGGATCAAAGACTTCTATCTACAGTAGAAATCTAACTATCTAATCCTCCTTTGAATTACTTAAATTCATCTTCACAGATTTCGCTTTATTGTTTGTCCTTTTCAGATAATGCCTAAAACGCTGACAAACAAAACGTCATTCAGTATAATGAATTATACTGGTATGTGGGGGAACCAATAAACGTGCATGTAATTGTAACAACATATTACAAGCAATTATGATTTAACAAAACAAACTTTACATTTTAACCATGTCTACTCAATCCTTACATACCCCAGCCTCTGTGTTGTCCCTGTAGTGGACATAGATACTACCTCTCATATGGTAGATCTCAACTAACCCCCATGATCCTACCTTACATGTAGATCAATACATAGGGTTGTGGAGTCGCATGGCCCTACCCAAAGGTAGTCCAATCCCTGACTCGTGATAACCTGATGGTCCTACCTTGCGGGTAGACCATGTACTAGGTCATCCATCTCATCATCATCAGAGCTACAGAGGAGGAGCAGGATCTGAGCTAGTCATGCACATATAATTATGGTGATAGTCATAGTCACTTTATAGTTGCATGAACTAAAAGTCAATCAAGCAGTTATTTCCAAGCAACCGTTAAAACCTCGGGAATCACTGGGGAACTAAAGAGATTTAACCATAAGCGTAACCACATACCTGATTTGAAGCCTCAAACATAAACAAGATATCCAAATCCAACTATATGTCCAATCAAGCAAACCAATCAACCAATCAAACAAACATTGATCCTGTAAACATGTATAACACCTAGTTGTTACCATCTCATCCCATACAACTCTTTATTGACTTGGGACACCTTTATAGGGTTTCTAAGTCTCATTAGGATGTATTAGGGTTCCTTAGATCAATTTCTCAAACTTACCCTTTTTATGTCAACAAACCCTAAAATAACTTTTCTACTAAAAAAGCCTGAATTGCTCAAATTATCCACATTAAGGATCTTTTATACTAAAATTAACCTTATAACATCTTATCTCTATATTATTCATGAATTTGCACAATTAAAACCACTAAAAGACATATTCTCTTAAATTAGGGTTTCTAAACCCATTAATGCATATTCATGTACATGGAACTCTAAATTAATCCAATTATGCATAAAGATCATCTTTTTAGATCTAAATCTTCCTTTTATTAACAACAAGTGAATTTCCACTTTAAACATCCATATAACCCTTCCCAATTCATTAATCATCAAAGATTAGGGTTTTTCATTAATTAAACCATTAAAGATGATAACTTTATACACTTTTGAAATTGCAAGCAACATTAGGATTAAATTACATTTTTATTGCATTCCTTGCATTTTTTTTGATGAATTTTCATATATAACTATTCTTCATTAGAGCTACCACATAATTTCTAAAATTATTTTAAGATTTATATTACATGAACCAATCAAGGTTTGACACATCATCTGCAATTATTTTCTTTATTTACTAGGTCGGCTCAGGTGGAAGAATGCCCGCACCCTTGCATCATGAATGAGCATTTAGGAGCAAACTAGTCTTTTGGCTCTTTCCTCCATCCTCCTCGCGCTAGAGCGACTCCCTGTCCGACGACGCAGGGACTTCCAGCGAACATCCGCGCAACCCCCTCCCCCACTCGACGGCCTCCCTATCTCTGACCGCGTGGTGCCACCACCCAGGCACAGAGGTCGGCTGCCTCCCTGGCCTCCAGGAGCGCCACCCGGAGGGAGACGCTCTCCCTTGGGTACCGAATGAGCTACAGACAACTGGGCGGCGGTTAGTAGACCTTGGCTTCACACCGAGGTTCCGTAGGAGAGGGACACTGCGGTTCAAGGTCCTTCGACATTGGACAACCACCGCGACAGGCCTTGGGCCATGAAATAGCATCTGTGTAGGTGCCTCCCATGGCAGATGGAAGAAGGAGAAGAAAAGTCAGTTTCTAAGGGATCACCACTCAGGTGTTGTTGTCCTCTTCAGGTTCTATGCATCCCATGGTCAACGAATCTTCACGTAGAGCTACACTCGATCTCCTCCATGTAACGACAGTCGCCAAACCGATAAACAAATCATTACTAATTAAGCAGAATTTCAACATAAACAGCGGATTAACAAAAATCATTAAAAATTAAAACCATTTTTTCAAAGAGATCTATTTATAGGAAAACTCTTTAAGGCATAACCAAAACATTATATACATCATTATTCACATTGTACATTCACTGTACCATCTCTTCTCAAGGATAACATATAACAGTTGCTTTGTCAAAAAATATAATGAAGCAACATAAAACCTCGAGGCTTACAAGCCAAAAACCTCCGATCGTTCATGAAACCATAACGAACCAACTCCAAGGACCTGAGAGTACAGAGACGACACATAGGACTTCTATCTACAAAACATGACAGACAGTACACTCAACATGAGTTGTCACTGTTGTCCCTGCTGCTGCTGATGTTCTTCCTCTGTAAGATGTTCTCAACCTCCTCAGTGCTTGTCCACCTAAAAAAATGTCGGATCCCACGGGGGTGAGACAATTGAAAATTGCCCCACCGAGAGATATAACTCTCCGCCAACAACGTTATTATCACAGTTAAATAATATTAAACTGAGCAGAGGATAAGCAATTTAGAACATTCTCATATTTTAAAGCATGGCAGTTGTCTATGGTAGAGCAGTAATTCATCTATTCACTTTATAAGGAATATGGAGAACATGTATATCATTTACCCATCATACTATCTCAAGCTTATCCTGTGATGCTCATTATCATGGTATGTCATCCATGAATCATTCTCATTTCTATCTATTGGCCTCAGCCAATCTGCTAACCAAATATTGAATTGTACCATTCATGTGAGTATACATCATCATATCTTATCCAAGCATTGGACTATGCCAATCATATGCATTATTCCAGGCATTGGGATTTAACCAATCATGTGTTATTATTCCAGACATTGGGATTTAACCAATCATGTATTATTATTCCAGGAGTTGGGATTTAACCAATCTTGTGTTATTATTCCAGGCATTGGGATTTAACCAATCCTGTGTTATTATTCCAGGCATTAAGCCTCTGCCAGGTATTGGACTTTAACCAATCCTTATTACAGACTTCACGCCTCTGCCAGGTATTGGACTTTAACCAATCCTGATTACACAGCCAGGCAGTGGACTCTAACCACTCCTGATTACAGGCTTCACGCCTCTGCCAGGTATTGGTCCGTAACCAAATGTGATTACACCGCCAGGCAGTGGACTCTAACCACTCCAGATTACAAGCATTAAGCCTCTGCCAGGTATTGGACTTTAACCAATCCTGATTACAGGCTTCACGCCTCTGTCAGGTATTGGACTTTAACCAATCCTGATTACAGGCTTCACGCCTCTCCCAGGTATTGGTCCGTAACCAAACTTGATTACACCACCAGGCAGTGGACTCTAACCACTCCTGATTACAGGCATTAAGCTTCTTCCAGGTATTGGACTTTAACCAATCCTGATTACATGCTTCACGCCTCTGCCAGGTATTGGACTTTAACCAATCCTGATTATAGGCTTCACGCCAATGTTCAAAATTTCGTCGAAATTGGCGAAATTTCGCCAATTATTTCGGTACCGATGGCAATCGGATATAGAAACAGCATAACCTCTTGTGACGTACGTAATTTCGCCGGTAAAAAAAAATTTCGGCGGTTTTATCAAATTTCGCCGAAACAGGGGGGGGTACCGCTGCAAAATGGCCAGTTTAGGCTATTATTTCGCCGATGCGGCTCGGCACGCAGCACTGTGCCGCCGAAATAGAAGACGTGATCTGCAGAGTTGTGCTTAGGCGATTTTGAAGGTTCCAAAGGCTATTTTGAGGCATTTTGAGGTATGTTTTCTCTAATCCTCTTCTTCTTCTCCCCCCCATCTAATGTTCTACCCATTCTCTCTCTCTAATCTCTCCTCCTACTATATTTCTCTCTCTATTCTCTTAGATTCAAGGTACTAGATCTACCAAAAATGGTAAATCTATGCATTAAATCCTTAAATGGTGTAGATCTAAACATGAATCCTAATAAATATCACTAAATTCATAACTTAAACCCGTATTACTACTAAAATCTAATCTTTTTTGCTTAAAAAATCATTTTTTAACATGGAATTGCCTAGATTCATGCTTATATGAACAATATATACTAATATTAACTTAGATTAAGGTCAAAAATGCATTTTGGAGGTAAAAAATTATGTACTTTTTATTATTTTCGAAAAATCAGACTTAATTATTTTTTTCTTTCTATTTTAGTTAAATAAAATGATTTCTAAATACTAGAAATTGCATAAATAATACTATAATAACCTAATATTTGTATGATAAAATACTTAAAATAAGTTAAATGTATTTAGAATAAAGATCAAGTCTTTTTATATGATTAAAAATTATTTTCAGTAATTAAAAAAAGAAAAAATACAATTTAAAAAATAATAATAATTCAATAAAATGTCTTAGCATGATTAATTGATTATACATTTATACTCTACTAGTCTACTTATTTAGTATCATAAATCATTGAAGTAACGCAAACATATTATAAAATTGAGTTTACTCTATTAGTCTATATAATATCATTAAAAGAAATTTCAAAACTTAAAATGGTAAAATAAATTATATTCTAAAAAATTAAGAGACACTAAAATGATGCAATTGTCTTCTAGTTCTACTCTACTTGTACATGTTTGTAAATATGTTACATAATTCATGATTTAAATGTAATGACATGACTCATGAGTGTTTTTCTTTATTCTTTATATTTCGCAGGTGATGGCGAATTCTTCTAGCAATGGTTCATCTGATGGTGACAGAGATGTGGGTGCTGGGAGGGGTAAGAACCAAGCTGAAGCTGGTAAAAAGGGTCCAAATCCTGATTTTGCATGGGGGCATTGCCAACCCATGGGTGGTCATAGACATCAAGTGGTTTGCAACTACTGCGACAAAAAGATTGGAGGTGGAGGAATTACTAGGTTCAAGGCACACATTGTTGGTGGGGATAAGAATGTGGCCAAGTGCAAGAAATGCCCTCAAGGAGTGAGGGATGACTTTATTGAAATGATGAAAGCTAAGAAAGAAACACGTCAGCAACAGAAACAATTAGACCAACTGTATGTGGATACCTTGTTTGGTTATAAGGGAGGACATGGTTCGTCTGCTGAGGAGGACTCTGATGTAGAATATCCCCCAGATTATGACACCCCCCAAGCCCGACGCATGTTTAGGAGGGCCCTGAGAGATTCTAAGAGGTCTGCATGGGAAAAACAACAACATGATCAGTATAGAAGGGGAATTGGACCGTCTGCTTATGAAGTTGGTGGTGGTAGTCGGGGTTCAGGGAGAGCTGTAGTTGATTTAACTGAGGATGACATGCCATATGGTCAGGTGAAAAGAAAGAAGGGAGGCATTCCTTCATTGTTCAGATCTGCTAGTACTGCAAGAGGAAGGTTGGGCTTAGATGCTGAAGAGCCAGGTATTAGAAAATCTCAACCAGCTCAACAGAGGTTGAAGGATATGTTCTCTGGAGCGAAGAATAAAGTTGGAAAAGCCGTGGGAAAGTTTTTCTTTGCACATGGGATCCCAGCACATGCGGCGTCTGAGCCATACTTGCAACACCTCTTGAGGACTGCGGGGGCAGCTGGCCCGGGTGTGAAAGCCCCAACTGCATATGAGTTGATGAATGTTTACCTTCCTCAACAGAAAGAAGAGATCCAGAAGTGGATTGATGAAAAAAAGGAGAGGTATGAATGATATAATTTATGATTTTTTTTATTATATGAAAATTAGTGTTGAGAATTTGAGATTCATTTATTTATTGCATTACAAATTGTAGGTGGTCTGAATATGGAGTTACGCTGATGTGTGATGGGTGGACATCGGGTAACCGAAAGCAAATAATCAACTTTTTAGCATACTGCAATGGTTCCACAATTTTCCTTGGTTCCGTTGATGCATCTGATCAAGTTCGGGATAGTAAGTACATCAAGAAGCAGATGAAGATATTTCTGAAAAATGTTGGGGTGGAAAATGTTGTCCAAATAGTGACAGATAATGGGCCAAACTTCAAGAAAGCTGGGAAAGAGTTAATGAAGCAATATCCAATATATTGGACACCTTGTGCAGCCCATTGCATCGACCTGATGCTGAAAGATATAGGTAATTCAAAATTTCAAATTCTATTACTTATACCTTCAAGATATATCATATATCTATGACTCTATTAATATAATCACTTAAGATTTAACCATCATTTCCATGTTTGAATTATTGTAGGGGGGTTGAGTCATGTGAAAGCAGTGGTTACTGAAGCTAGAACCATTACAGGTTTTATCTACAACCACTCATTCTTATTGGCAGCAATGAGGAGGAAGGAATATTGTGGTGGTGACTTGATTAGGCCTGGAGTCACAAGATTTGCTACTCATTTTTTAGCACTTCAGAGCCTTAAGGGAAAGAGAGATGGATTGAAGAAGTTATTTGCTGGTGTTGAGTGGAGCTCAATGAAGGAAAGTAGAACAACTCTGGGAGCAAAGATAGAAGAACTTGTAAATAATAGGAGTTTTTGGGATAAGATAACAAATCTGTTGAAAATAATGGAGCCAATTGTCAAAGTGCTGAGGTTAGTAGATGGAGATAAGTCACCCACCATTCCGTGGTTGTATGAGGCCATTGAAAAATTAAAAGAGACCACAAAAGTAGTGGCTCCCCGATCTCATGCACAATATTTATATATTATTAAAAAAAGATGGGACAACATGTTAATGCATCCTTTGCACAAAGCTGGTGAGTTACTTGTGACTTATAACTTGTTATTCATTATATTGGAATAAATGTGTTGCTCTCTCTCTAAATGCATGCTTATGCATCTTTACATCACATTATTTGAATCCACGATTCCAGTACAAATACAAATTGGGTTCAAATAGTGTCTTCATTTCAGCAATAAAGGATGTGACAAATAGACTTGTTACAACATCTGAGGAGAGACTGACTATAATGAATCAGGTTTAATTCAGACCTTACACCATTTTATTATGTAATACATAATTTTATTATGTAATTAGAATTGCATCCTAAAATTCTGCTTATTTTCCTTATATGCAGCTAAGACAATTCAGAGAAGGGTTGGGCTGTTTTGCGCATCCAAATGCTGTTCAAGATAGGGATAAAAGCATTCCTTGTGAGTGGTGGTTGTGGCATGGCACAGGTTGTCCCGAGCTACGAAGAATGGCTTTGAGAATTCTATCACAAACAGCTGCTGCTGGTGGATGTGAGAGGAATTGGTCCACATTCAACCTTATTTACAGTAAAAGAAGGAATAGACTTGGGGTTGCTCGTTTAAACGACTTGGTCTTCGTCCACTACAATATGAGATTGAGGGCAAAAGATCTTAGAGAACCAGAGTTCAGAGAAGTGGATCTCTCAGTTGTGCATGATCCCATTGATATTGCGTACACCTTTGCCGGCGCCGATAATAATGATGAAGATCCATTGCAAGAATGGATGAATGAGATTGGTGGTGCCCCAGTTTTAGATGGAGCTACGGGTACGCCAGATGCAACACTTGAAGAAACTTTTGAACCTGCTCGTGCTGAAGATCAACAAGAAGCACACGATGACCGCAGCCCCGTTCAAAGACTAGAGGAAGAGGATGCACATTTAAATGATGACATGGACATTGAAAGTGCTGTGAATGCTGAACTTGGTGGTGCTGCTACTAGATCTGGTTCCAAAAGCAAATCTTCATCATCAAAGTCTCCTTCTGCTAGTGATGATGACAACAATGACGATGACAATGACGATGGTCAAGGAGGTGGAGGTGGTGGTGGAGGTGGTGGTGGCATTGAAGGATGGGAAGGATATACAAATGAAGATGATGATCGCCCTTATGTCACTGGCCCAAGGGCTGAATTTGCACCACCTGACCCTACTCAAACTCAATACCCAACAGCTCAAAAGACATATAACAGAAAGAAAACTCGAGGTCATAAAGAGTATAGTGGTTATTTTTCTGACTTAAATGAATCCGTATCGGGTTTGAGTATTTCTGATAAGGAACCATCATCTACTCTTGCTGATAGTATTTTTGGATTTGGACCTTCACAACCACAACCAGAACCACAACCACAACCCCTAACACAACAACAACCTCCTTATGGTTCCTATGGCTATGGAGAATCTGGTGTTGCTTATACTCCTTCTGGATATGATGCTAGTGGTGGTTATGTTTTCCCAGCCTATGGCTATGTTTTACCTACTGAAGGTGCTAGTGGTGGTTATCTTTTCCCAGCCTGTGGCTATGTCTATGGTGGCGAATCTGGTGCATCATCATCATTGCCTCCTACAGTTCCTAGTATTGACGATCAGGAGAAAGATCTTATGGAATTTTTTCCAAAACATGGGATGCTGAAGAATGTGTATGGTCAAATATATTTAGACCATGTTGAGACATACAATAGCGTCTATAGGCATCATTTGAGCTGGAAGGATTATGTAGATCGGATTAATGAAGTTGTGTATGGACAACCACAACCACAACAACAACCACCAAGACACTCAAGCTTCAACTAGTGCAGTGTGCAGGTATGGAGTGCAGTGTACTACAATAATGTATGGAAAATTGGGAATACTATTATTATTGCATGTTTTTAAGTTTCTACTTCATAAACTTGGATTGTATACTTGTAGACTTGTAGTAACTACTAACTAGTAAGTTCTAATTGAAATTGAAGTTGTAACTTGTAAGTTTTGATTTCCTTGAGTTAATACTTACTCATAATCAGATGATCAGATCAACATTGCTTCGGTACAGCGGCAGCCTGTCATCCCACCTAGATGTCCTACCATACTAGACCATATTTTCTTTGCACATGTTTGTGTCATTAAGTCTATATATCGTGCTTGCAAACTATAATGACTCAACTAATTCATTTCACTATCAAAATTGACATCGAAATCCCCATCGAAATCCCCATCGAAACAGTTTAGCTTTCTTCACTCACTCATGAGGAGACCCCCCCCCCCAAACATATCCAATATGAAATATTATTGCATATTTGAGTAGATCTAGACTAGTAGATGCTTCTGGTAAAATTTCATCAAATAACTCGTTAATTTGGCCGTCGAAACGCCAGGAACGCATCTGTCGAAATTTCTGTCGAAATTTGTCGAAATTTCTGTACCTGTGGCCACCGAAACGGCGTCGAAATCGGACATTTTCTTCCTTGCTTCACGCCTTTGCCAGACAATGGACTCTAACCACTCCTGATTACAGGCTTCACGCCTCTGCCATGTATTGGTCCGTAACCAAACCTGATTACACCGCCAGGCAGTGGACTCTAACCACTCCTGATTATAGGCATTAAGCCTCTGCCAGGTATTGGACTTTAACCAATCCTGATTACAGGCTTCACGCCTCTGCCAGGTATTGGACTTTAGCCAATCCTGATTACAGGCTTCACGCCTCTGCCAAGTATTGGTCTGTAACCAAACCTGATTACACCGCCAGACAGTGGACTCTAACCACTCCTTATTATAGGCATTAAGCCTCTGCCAGGTATTGGACTTTAACCAATCCTGATTACAGGCTTCACGCCTCTTCCAGGTATTGGACTTTAACCAATCCTGATTACAGGCTTCACGCCTATGCCAGGCAGTGGACTCTAACCACTCCTAATTACAGGCTTCACGCCTCTGTCAGGTATTGGTCCGTAACCAAACCTGATTACACCGCCAGGCAGTGGACTCTAACCACTCCTAATTACAGGCATTAAGCCTCTGCCAGGTATTGGACTTTAACCAATCCTGATTACACATTCATTATGGGATATCAATCCCTTAAATTCATCATTGGTTATCACATCCTTTTACTAGGCATTATACCTTAGGGCAAGCCAACATATCAATTCACATTCTTTATGTACTACAAGTGCTCCTCTTATCTCCTTTAAGCATATTCAAAACACTATAGCCCTTATTTGACTATAAGCATAAAGCATGTATGATCAAGATTTCATTATTATTATAACCATTTATTATTATTATTATTATGAAGTTACTGGTTTCCATTTACCTTAGTTTATTTTTCACATTACAATTCCTTACATTAGACTTTTATAAGAATCTTGTCACCTCTCATTAGGCAACAATTATTCACATGGCTCACCAGGCCCATTAATCATCTTGTCACCTTTCACTAGGAAACAATTATTCACATGGCTCACAAGGCCCATTAAACGTCTTGTCACCTCTCACTAGGCAACAACTATCCACATGGCTCACAAGTCCCATTAAACATCTTGTCACCTCTCACTCGGCAACAACTATTAGGGTTAGGGTTTCCCTTTATAGCCGAATAGGGTTTCAAGATCATATTATCAATCCAAACCCTAATTAATTGCTCCACACATCTAGGAGCATACATTAATATCATAAGTATTCAATCATACTTATTTATTCTCATCATTTATCATTAAATGAATCATCAACACAAGGTATGAGTTCCTCTCTCATCCTTATCAGGGTATGATTATATCATACTTTATTAACTTGGCTTAACCCTTTCTCGAGGTATGATAGCCTACACTTATCAAAGTGCATTCCATCTCAATGTAACAATTGACATGACACACATCATGTGTTACTCATCCAAGTATATTGGATTTAAGGTGCATCGAGGTGTAACAACTTTAAAGTGTTGGATGTGATCTTTACCATGCCTTGGTGTATCACTTCCCTCATCACTTTTAACTTACTTAAGTTCATCAACTTATCTTGTATTAGGGTATTTCCCATCCTAATAC
Source organism: Alisma plantago-aquatica (assembly GCA_963693085.1). NCBI lineage: Eukaryota > Viridiplantae > Streptophyta > Magnoliopsida > Alismatales > Alismataceae > Alisma > Alisma plantago-aquatica. Next base: position 489,601,482 of record OY856414.1, read on the forward strand.
TTTATGCACTAGCCCATCACATTTATTCTGTAATGTATTGGTCATAAGTCACACATTTGAATTGTCCAACCATCATCAATTGATATGGACTCATCTCAGGTTGAGACGTTGTTGATATAGGATTAACCATTATCAACCACTTTAGGTGTTTCACCTATAAAGGTATCAGTCATACCATTACTTGGTGTTACACTCATTACTCCTAAGAGTGTCTTGCTCTCACCTTTACAAGGTGTCTCGGGTTAGAGGTGTGTATATGTTCCTCATATCGGGTTGTAGATGTATAGGCACCACCATATTGGGCTAAAAGTATATACACACAATTCATATCGGGCTAGAGGTGTTTATATGTGTTACCCATATCGTGCATGAGGTATTAAACCATCACCATGTCGGGATATTCATCAACTAGGGTTCTGTATCGAGCTACCATATCGTGCAATAGCATTTGCTATTCTTTACTCATATCGGGTTACCCAATTTAGGGTTTCATGTCAACTTATAAGTATTCATTCAACCTTGTATCATGTATGGAGGCTATACTTGACTCCCTATCGTGCAATATGTGTATACTACACTGCCATATCGTGAAACAATGTATTCATTCATATCCATATCGTTCAAGTGAAGTAGGTGCATCATCATATCGGGTTAAAGGTGCTTTCTTGTGTGCTTGCACCCGATATCACTTTTATAAGGTGATACCATCATATTCAAGCTCTAGACCTTAGTTCTAACTGTTATAGTTCATGTCAACAGGTATAAGAAACTACTAGAACTCATAATCTCATCAACTATTTCAGGAAATTTCGGAATTAAAAGTATTTCACTAATTATAGCAATTTAGGTGAAGAATAATAACATGGTTGAGTTCAAGTTATATAACTCGCCTTAAGAATGACTTCAAAGCTCCAAGCTCCAAAGATCCACGTTCCTTAGGTTGAAGATGAACTTCAAAACTCCTATATATACAAAAAATCACCATGGATAAGCAATTGGTGAAGAAGAAAAGAAAGGAAGACCAAAACCCTAAATTCATGCTTCAATCCAAGGTTGAAGATGATCTTATCCTCACCTTAGGGTTAAGTATGAGATCCTTCTTGCTCCTTAACACATTTGCACGATACACTAGTGTCCTTGCACGATATGGCACTCACTTTCACGATATGACACTCACTTGGACTCAAAACTTCACTCTATGGCCGATATCACCCTATATGGCCAATATCACCTACTTGGGCGATATGCTCTTGCCATGGGCGATATCCCAAGGCCTATGCACGATACCACAGCATCCCTTCACGATATGGGAGCTCTATGCACTATACCTTAGGGTAGGAGGGTGGTAAGGGTCACAAAATTGCACCAAGGGGTGAAACTAGGGGTATATATACTTGTTGTTCATGAAGGAAGGTAAAAAAGTGAGGTGTCAACATTTTGAGGTAGTAGGTGCCACGTGTCATGCATGGGTGACACATGTACATGCATACATCAACATTTATCTTGTCTTGCAAAATGGTTGAGGATCATCTTGAGATGCAAATTCGTCCATTAATTATCCATTTGGATAAGTTATCTAGGTTTAATCACTATTTTAAGTCAAGCTGATACATTTTTTCTAAGGAAACTTGTTGGCCATCAAACCTCACCTCCTTGAGGTGCTTTGCATGATATGGCCTTTGCCAAGAGTTCAAAAAATGATATGGGACACCTCGTTGGGCTCCTTGGCCGATAGGCACTCATATATAAGCCTTTCTTCTTGATACAACTCAAGTTAAGCTTTCATATTCAACCCTTTTCTTGGTCATTTCATCACCAAGATTACCATCACTCATAATTGATTCAAACATGGTGTATCATTCATTCTATCTCCTCTAAATGATACTATGAGGGAGTAGGAATACTCTAGAGGTGGTAATTTGCATATCAACCCCACATTTTAGGTAAATTACAATTTGTACCAAAATTAGTGCACAATGCTCCAACATTGTCCAAACAAGTTCAAACTTAGAATTTGGGCTTTCCACAAGCCAAAACTTAGAATAATTCTCTCTATTATGATTCTTAAACACATGGGGTACATTCAACATGTGACATTTTGCATTATAGCCCCTCAATTTGGGTAATTTGCACTTTGGTCCAAAATAAAGGAAAATTGCTCAAACATCATTCAATCGGGACCAAACTTGAAACATAAATGTGTCACGTGATAGAAAATACCTTAGAGGATTATATTAAAGTTCTAAGAAACTTTATTAGCCAAAAAAATAGGGTTACCTCATAACCCAGGTCAGGGTCGTTACAAGTTATAAACCCCTAACAAGGATTTCATCCCCGAAATCTTAGATAAAAGGAGACAGCTATTATTCATTCATTATATCATCAAGTCTCCACATAACATCTCATTGTTATGGAGACATCATAGAAATTTGATCAATACAAAGTTCTTTTACACAAAAATCCCATGGAATCAAATACATAGGATACATGCTTCACTGGCTTTTCATTATCGACTGTGTAATTAATTCTGGGTCAGGTAACACTTTTCTCACTTAGATAGAGGTTGTTTGTTAATCTCATTTGACAAAATTTTATTGTAATATTTTTACATTTATTCCTTCAAGTAGATCATTCTCATCAATGTTTATGTTTATGCAAAGCATAAACCCCTAACATATGATGTCCATACTACATTAGGTAACTGGACTGATTCCACAGTTAACCATTCCATGTAACTATCATAAGATAGTCTGATGTTTCTCAGATACCAGAATTCCTTACCTTGGTATCTAACACATGTGTTAATAACACATCACATCCTCATATTTGTTTATAAGTTGACTTATGAGTAAATCAAATTCCTTCATATATCGATTAGAATGTGGTAGAAATATCCATGCCACATCTCCTTCTTCTTTAAACTCTTGAGATTGTTTTAGAATGACTACTTGATCAGAGTAATAAAAAAGATAACAATCTAAATATGTCATACGTACCTTGCCTTCAATAAATGAATACATGGCCAGGGTATTCAAGAACTGAAATTAGGTAGTATGTATTCGTTTTATATTATGTTTCATACTTTTAACATCTCTTTAAATTTTACTACTTAGTATCTCATATTTTCTCTGGGTGTTTCTTTTACATCTCTTCCTTTTCTACATGAAGAGAGAAATTTCAAAACATATAAGAGAATATTAATCCAAATATAGGTTCTCATCCTTCTGATCTCTTCCTCATGTCCTCATAGGACTAATTAAAGGAAGCTCAACATCAACTGCCTTCTTATAATTATTAGATAAAATCTAGAGAAGACATATCAAAATGAGAAAGCCCTATCTGACTGTCATCCCTCGCAGCCATCCACCACATCTGGTTGACTCAAACATAGAGTCTAGCTATTTCATGTTGTTTCTTTTGCCTTTTTACGCTATTAGGTTGTAACTTTCGTAATCCCTACCGAGTCTACCTCGGTTGTTGGGTCATTTACTCCCTTCTTTTTGAATAAAAGGGTTTAGTATGCTTAACATGTCCATGTCTTATCCTCATACCATAGTCTTATCGGTCTCATTACCGATGTATAAGCTAAGCCATGGGTTCTTACAGGTGAAAAGTTAGGACTTTTTTATTTACATAGTGGCTCTTGCCCTAGAACACTAGGTATTTATTGCACTGGTGGCACCAAAAACTTTGGCTTTTTAGAACAATTAAGCAAATGTCTCTAAAATTATAGAGACCTTACCTTAATTCTCAGTTTATTGCCTCTTCTTGGGCATTACCATCATAGATGTACTATCTGTCTAAACTTATGGCAGAGTCTACTTTCTCACCATATGTTAATCTTTCTCACATTTTCCACTGTTCCAACATGACTATGTCATTTAGGAATCCTTTCAAAGCCCAAAATTTCTATATTAAGGACTGGTAACTTAGGTTGTAATGCTAGTATCCAGTCTATTATATTCATCATTGTTGTCCTAACTTGCCTCACAAGAGCATAAAAAGTAGGATTCTCTATCCTGATTGGGTCAAGATGGGAATTCTTAGGCACTCGTTCTTCTCTTGCCTGGTCCCTTGCACCCTCTCCTGGTGCAACAACATTGCTCTCAGCAATGTGTTCCTCGTGTTCTCCAGTCATTTATAAACTTTACCCTTTCTTCTGCATAAGCGGAAGTCACTATAGGGTATACTGGAGGACACTAACACAAACTCAACACCTTAGTCCTATGTCTCTGTAGACTCAGTGAACCTTAAGCTCTGATACTAAACTTGTAATGATAGTCGCCAAACCTACAAACAAATCGTTACAAATTAAGCGGAATTTCAACATAAACAGTGGATTAACAAAAATCACTAAAAATTAAAACCATTTTTTCAAAGAGACCCATTTCTAGGAAAACTCTTTAAGGCATAACCAAAACATTATATACATCATTGTTCACATTGTACATTCACTGTACCATCTCTTCTCAAGGATAACATATAACAATTGCTTTGTCAAAACATATAATGAAGCAACATAAAACCTCGAGGCTTATAAGCCAAAAACCTCAGATTGTTCATGAAACCATAACGAACCAACTCCAAGGACCTGAGAGTATAGAGACGACACATATGACTTCTATCTACAAAACATGACAGACAGTACACTCAACCTGAGATGTCCCTGTTGTCCCTGCTACTGCTGATGTTCTTCCTCTGCAAGATGTTCTCAACCTCCTCAGTGCTTGTCCACCTAAAAAATGTTGGATCCCATGGGGGTGATACCATTGAAAATTGCCCCAGTGAGAGTTATAACTCTCCGCCAACAATGTTATTATCACAGTTAAATAATATTAAACTAAGCAGAGGATAAGCAGTTTAGAACATTCTCATATTTTAAAGCATGGCAGCTGTCTATGATAGAGCAGTAATTCATCTATTCAGTTTATAAGGAATATGGAGAACACGTATATCATTTACCCATCATACTATCTCAAGCTTATCCTGTGATGCTCATTATCATGGTATGTCATCCATGAATCATTCTCATTTCTATCTATTTCCCTCAGCCAATCTGCTAACCAAATATTGAATTGTACCAGTCATGTGAGTATACATCATCATATCATGTCCAAGCATTGGACTATGCCAATCATATGCATTATTCCAGGCATTGGGATTTAACCAATCCTGTGTTATTATTCCAAGCATTGGGATTTAACCAATCATGTATTATTATTCCAGGCATTGGGATTTAACCAATCATGTGTTATTATTCCAGGCATTGGGATTTAACCAATCATGTGTTATTATTCCAGGCATTAAGCCTCTGCCAGGTATTAGACTTTAACCAATCCTTATTACAGACTTCACGCCTCTTCCAGGTATTGGACTTTAACCAATCCTGATTACACAGCCAGGCAGTAGACTCTAACCACTCCTGATTATAGGCTTCACGCCTCTGCCAGGCAGTGGACTCTAACCACTCCTTATTACAGGCTTCACGCCTCTACCAGGTATTGGTCTGTAACCAAACCTGATTACACCGCCAGGCAGTGGACTCTAACCACTCCTGATTACAGGCATTAAGCCTCTGCCAGGTATTGGACTTTAACCAATCCTGATTACAGGCTTCACGCCTCTGCCAGGTATTGGACTTTAACCAATCCTGATTATATGCTTCACGCCTCTGCTAGGTATTGGTCCGTAACCAAACCTGATTACACCGCCAGGCAGTGGACTCTAACCACTCCTGATTACAGGCATAAAGCCTCTGCCAGGTATTAGACTTTAACCAATCCTGATTATAGGCTTCACGCCTCTGCCAGGTATTGGACTTTAACCAATCCTAATTACAGGCTTCACGCCTCTGCCAGGCAGTGGACTCTAACCACTCCTGATTACAGGCTTCACGCCTCTGCCAGGTATTGGTTCGTAACAAAACCTGATTACACCGCTAGGCAGTGGACTCTAACCACTCCTGATTACAGGCATTAAGCCTCTGCCATGTATTAGACTTTAACCAATCCTGATTACAGGCTTCACGCCTCTTCTAGGTATTGGACTTTAACCAATCCTGATTCTAGGCTTCACGCCTCTACCAGGTATTAGTTCGTAACCAAACCTGATTACACTGCTAGGCAGTGGACTCTAACCACTCCTGATTACAGGCATTAAGCCTCTTCCAGGTATTGGACTTTAACCAATCCTGATTACATGCTTCATGCCTCTACGAGGCAGTGGACTCTAACCACTCTTGATGATAGGCTTCACGCCTCTTCCAGGTATTGGTCTGTAACCAAACCTGATTACACCGCCAGGCAGTGGACTCTAACCACTCCTGATTATAGGCATTAAGCTTCTGCCAGGTATTGGACTTTAACCAATCCTGATTACACATTCATTATGGGATATCAATCCCTTAAATTCATCATTGGTTATCACATCCTTTTACTAGGCATTATACCTTGGGGCAAGCCAACATATCAATTCACATTCTTTACGTACTACAAGTGTTCCTCTTATCTCCTGAAGCATATTCAAAACACTATAGCCCTTATTTAACTATAAGCATAAAACATGTATGATTAAGATTTCATTATTATTATAACCATTTATTATTATTATGAAGTTATTGGTTTCCATTTCCCTTATTTTATTTTGCACATTACCATTCCTTACATTAGACTTTTATAAGCATCTTGTCACCTCTCATTAGGCAACAATTATTCACATGGCTCACCAGGCCCATTAATCATCTTGTCACCTTTCACTACGAAACAATTATTCACATGGCTCACAAGGCCCATTAAACATCTTGTCACCTCTCACTAGGCAACAACTATCCACATGGCTCACAAGTCCCATTAAATATCTTGTCACCTCTCACTAGGAAACAACTATTAGGGTTAGGGTTTCCCTTTATAGCCGAATAGGGTTTCAAGTTCATATTATCAATCCAAACCCTAATTAATTGCTCCACACATCTAGGAGCATACATTAATATCACAAGTATTCAATCATACTTATTTATTCACATCATTTATCATTAAATGAATCATCAACACAAGGTATGAGTTCCTCTCTCATCCTTATCAGGGTATGATTATATCATACTTTATTAACTTGGCTTAACCCTTTCTCAAGGTATGATAGCCTACACTTATCAAAGTGCATTCCATCTCAATGTAAAAATTGACATGACACACATCATGTGTTACTCATCCAAGTATATTGGATTTAAGGTGCATCAAGGTGTAACAACTTTAAAGTGTTGGATGTGATCTTTACCATGCCTTGGTGTATCACTTCCCTCATCACTTTTAACTTACTTAAGTTCATCAACTTATCTTGTATTAGGGTATTTCCCATCCTAATACTTTATGCACTAGCCCATCACATTTATTCTGTAATGTATTGGTCATAAGTCACGCATTTGAATTGTCCAACCATCATCAATTGATATGGACTCATCTCAGGTTGAGACATTGTTGATATAGGATTAACCATTATCAACCCCTTTAGGTGTTTCACCTATAAAGGTATCAGTCATACCATTATTTGGTGTTACACTCATTACTCCTAAGAGTGTATTGCCCTCACCTTTACAAGGTGTCTCGGGTTAGAGGTGTGTATATGTTCACCGTATCGGGTTGTAGGTGTATAGGCACCACCATATTGGGCTAAAAGTATATACACACCATTCATATCGGGCTAGAGGTGTTTATATGTGTTACCCATATCGTGCATGAGGTATTAAACCATCACCATGTCGGGCTAGTCATCAACTAGGGTTGTGTATTGAGCTACCATATCGTACAATAGCATTTGCTATTCTTTACTCATATCGGGTTACCCAATTTAGGGTTTCATGTCAACTTATAAGTATTCATTCAACCTTGTATCGTGTATGGAGGCTATACTTGACTCCCTATCGTGCAAGAGGTGTATACTACACCCCCATATCGTGCAACAATATATTCATTCATATCCATATCATTCAAGTGAAGTAGGTGCATCATCATATCGGGTTAAAGGTGCTTTCTTGTGTGCTTGCACCTGATATCACTTATATAAGGTGATACCATCATCTTCAAGCTCTAGACCTTAGTTCTAACTGTTATAGTTCATGTCAACAGGTCTACGAAACTACTAGAACTCATAGTCTCATCAACTATTTCAGGAAATTTCGAAATTAAAAGTATTTCACTAATTATAGCAATTTAGGTGAATAATAATAACATGGTTGAGTTCAAGTTATATAACCCGCCTTAAGAACGACTTCAAAGCTCCAAGCTCCAAGCTCCAAAGCTCCACGTTCCTAAGGTTGAAGATGAACTTTAAAACTCCTCTATATACAAAGAATCACCATGGATAAGCAATTGGTGAAGAAGAAAAGAAAGGAAGATCAAAACCCTAAATTCATGCTTCAATCCAAGGTTGAAGATGATCTTATCCTCACCTTAGGGTTAAGTATGAGATCCTTCTTGATACTTAACACCTTTGCACGATAAAATAGTGTAATTGCACGATATTCCACCCCTCTTGCACGATATGGCACTCATTTGCATGATATGACACTCACTTGGAGTCAAAACTTCACTCTATGGCCGATATCACCATATATGGCCAATATCACCTACTTGGGCGATGTGCTCTTGCCATGGACGATATCCCAAGGCCTATGCACGATACCACAGAATCCCTTCACGATATGGGAGCTCTATGCACGATACCTTAGGGTAGGAGGGTGGTAAGGGTCGCAAAATTGCACCAAGGGGTGAAACTAGGGGTATATATACTTGTTGTTCATGAAGGAAGGTAAAAATGAGGTGTCAACATTTTGAGCTAGTAGGTGCCATGTGTCATGCATGGGTGACACGTGTACATGCATGCATCAACATTTATCTTGTCTTGAAAAACGGTTGAGGATCATCTTGAGATGCAAATTCATCCATTACTTATCCATTTGGATAAGTTATCTAGGTTTAATCACTATTTTAAGTCAAGTTGATACATTTTTTCTAAGGAAACTTGTTGGCCGTCACACCTCACCTCCTTGAGGTGCTTTGCACGATATGGCCTTTGCAAAGAGTTCACAAAACGATATGGGACACCTCGTTGGGCTCCTTGGCCGATAGGCACTCATATATAAGCCTTTCTTCTTGATACAACTCAAGTTAAGCTTTCATATTCAACCCTTTTCTTGGTCATTTCATCACCAAGATTACCATCACTCATAATTGATTCAAACATGGTGTCTCATTCATTCTTTCTCCTCTAAATGATACTATGAGGGAGTAGGAATACTCTAGAGGTGGTAATTTGCATATCAACCCCACATTTTAGGTAAATTACAATTTGTACCAAAATTGGTGCACAATGCTCCAACATTGTTCAAACAAGTTCAAACTTGGAATTTGGGCTTTCCACAAGCCACCACTTAGCATCATTCTCTCTCTTATGATGCTTAAACACATGGGGTACATTCAACATGTGACATTTTGCATTATAGCCCCTCAATTTGGGTAAATTGCACTTTGGTCCAAAATAAAGGAAAATTGCTCAAACAACATTCAATCGGGACCAAACTTGAAACATAAATGTGTCAAATGATAACAAAACACTTTAGAGGATTATATTAAAGTTCTAAGAAACTTTATTAGCCAAAAAAATAGGGTTACCTCATAACCCAGGTCAGGGTCCTTACACTCCAGGTCAGTGTACCATGGAAGGCATCATCGATCAATCCATAACGTCGAGATGGAGAAGGGATAAATGGAAATTGAGGAGTCTGAAGGGAGATGTAGGGGAGAGGGTAGGTATTTTTGAATCATGCACTATGCAGACATATATATAGATGCTTCGTTCTCATCTTTCCTTTCCACGTACTATGAAACCTCCCTCTTTCATACCTTGGATTTGGTGGCCTTAACATATAAGGAAAGAAATGACCAACACTATTTCCATCATATTTTATTAATATGGATTTGATTGAGATAATCCAATACACAATACTTTCCCTCCAAGAAAGTAATTAGTTACCATTATCTTATGGGAGTTCTCTTTATGTGAAAGGTATTTCCAAAATGCCAACAATACATATCCATTAAAAGACATTTCTTTTTTATTCCAATTTTACTACATTTTATAAGTATTACTCATGATGCCTTAAACATTGTGTTGCTTCTCTTGGCAAGATAATTATCCCTTTAATTATCCTAAAACACCATGTATTTTCTTTTCTTTTGGAACCATGATAATTATTTCATTTATCAAAAATTGATGATTATTTGTTCATGTATGGAATCCTTTTACCACTACAAACTTTGTGGATTCAAAATCTCATCCATGATATTCCATTATCCATATTTCCACATATTTCTTATATTTTCCTCATTATCTCAATTTTCCTTCTTAATATTGCCTTATTTGATTTCTTCTTTTTCTATTAATCATGTTGGACTTCATTAATATATTATAATCCATGAAATCACATGCCAAAAAGGAAATATTGCAAAGGGAATCCATTTAATACATATAATTCACACCATTCCCATAATCATACATTTATTGGGGAAGTTGCATTTCCAACCATATGAACCCAAAAATTGGGTTTGTAACATCCTTCCACTCTTATAAGAATTTTGCCCTCAAAATTCCACCAAACATACAAACAAATCAGGATAAGACTTTTCCATGTCCATCATTGGCTCCCATGTGGCTTCATCCTCCCCATGGTGCTTCCAAAGAACCTTTATCATCTTTTATTCTTTACTCCTGATCTCTCTCTCACTTCGGTATCTCATACCCTCATAGGTGACTCAGGGTAAGCTAGCCTCCCTTGGAGTTCAATAGGTTCAATGTTCAACACATGGCTCGGGTACCTCACATAGTGCTCTAGATTGGACACATGGAACACATCATACATCATATTATCCTGAGGGGTAAGGCTAAACATAAACAACTCCACCAATCCATCTCAAATGGACCCATGTATCAAGGACTCAACTTTCCTTAGCTATAGCTTAGAGGGGTCGGGTCTTCATATCACATGTTCACCCATGGTGAACTGCATGTCAGTCTGCTCTGCATCAGCTCACGACTCATGTCAATCTTGGTCTTTCTCAACCATTGCTCGATCAAAGTGACATCAACTACATACACTGTGGTCTTTCTCCTACCTTCGCAAGGTCCTTTTACTGACATCATCTAAGTGAAGTGGTGACCGACACATCCTCCCTTATAGAGCTTCATACCTCCCGATACTGGGTATGGTGGTTATTACAACAAGCAAACTCTGTTAGGGGCAGGAACTGCTCCCACAAATCTCCCTACATGAGCACACATGCTCTCATCAGACCCTCTAAGGTCTGGATCATACCCTCTTGACTGTCCATCAGTCAGGGGTGATATGTTGCACTCAACTTCAAACTAGCATTGAGTCCTTCTGTACCTGCTTCCACCATATGGAAGTGAACTTGAGGTCATACTCAAGAACCCTTGAATTCGAATCGCGATGTAGTTGAGCTATCACTCTCTCATATATATAGTTCAACCAGATCTGTCACACAAATATAGCCCTCTCTTAGGCAAGGGATTAAGGTAAACTTGGTAAGACGATCTACCATAACCCATATTGCATCATGACCTCTCTTGGCCCAGGGGATACCTACCATCATGTCTATGGTGATCTACTCCCATTCCCTCTCAGGGACTCTTCACTACGTGTAGCAACCCATTGGGTTACTGGTGTTCAACCTTCACTCTCTAACATGTATGGAAACAGGCCACATGCAACTCTATATCCCTCTTCATCTAGGTACCATTGCAAACCTTAACCATCTTGGTACTACCATGGTGTATGGTGTACTTAAGGTCATGAGCTTCTTGCATGACATGATTCCTCAAGGTTGACTCCTCGGAAACCCTAAACACTCTAGTAGTGGGTTTCATCACATTCTTTTCCCAAGAGGTGTATATGAGGTTCTTCTATCAAACCTTCCATCCCATCAAGATCTGGGTTGGCTAACTAGGCAACCTCCAACTTTACCAATGAATCTGGTTGTATCTGGGTGTTAGCCATATACACTACTACAGAAGTGCCTTTTAGTGTCGGTTGTTTAACCCCCTTTGGCGTCGGTTTCTGAACGACGCCTATGTGGGCGCCGCTAAAAGGTTGGACACTTCAGCGTCGGTTAAAAAACCGACGCCTATTTAACATAAAGGCGTCGGTTTATTATAAAACACCGACGCCAAAAGGGTTCGCGCCACAGAAAACGGCGTCATCTAGGACGATTTCTGCGTCGGTTATATACTAAAAAAACCGACGCAGAAAAGTGTCCTAGATGACTCCCATTTCCTGTAGCGCGAACACTTTTGGCGTCGGTGTTCAACAAAAAACCGACGCTGTAAGTCTGTGCTGACGGTTATCGGTAAATAACCGACGCCTATATCTATTTTTTTATATATAAATCTGTTTGCAGGCCTGCTGTGGCTGGTCAGCAGGATGAGAACCTGCAGTTCAGTTTTCTGAACTGCAGGTTTACGACATCCATTGATATCAGCCTACAAACAGGCCACAAACCTGCAAAATTAACATAAAAAGATTCACACAAGTAGATACATTAAGACATCAATTCAATTGTCACGTTCACACATATAGAATCCTTCAAATACATGTTTTAACATTCAGAAACATTCATTTACAAAGTATCATTCATCATCACTATCAACATCCCAATTATATCTAACAGTTTATGACCCCACATGCCTTCCTCCCCAGTTCCTGCCGCTAGACAACCACACAATGGATCCAAGAGGATATGCAGGCGTTCGCCAAAGACTATAGGCTGAGTTAACTATTGAGTTAACTCAGCCTATAGTCTTTGGCGAACGCCTGCAATCCTCTTGGATCCATTGTGTGGTTGTCTAGCGGCAGGAACTGAGGAGGAAGGCATGTGGGGTGATAAACTGTCAGGACTAGCACAGCAAGTTGCGATGGAGGTGGAGACGACGACGACGGTGATGCTTCAGGCGACGCCTGCTTGGCCGGGTAGGGCTCGGCAAAAGGGTTCAACTGCGGCATGGCTTCGATGTAGTAGAGGGAAGGGAGGGGTTCAGAATCCTACGAGAAACGTTTAGAGATGAGGATATTACTGCGGAGGAGGAGGAAACGGTAGACGATATCTCGAGTTGGAATGTCCTCTCCGCGCATCAAGTTGCTCCAGTGCTTCAGTGGGTACATGTGCATCATCAACCTAAAATTTGACAAAAATAAACACACTGAATTAGGCCAATATAGAAATATAGGATATATGACATAACTAGAAGATAATGAATTTTATAGAAATACAGGATATGTTTTTAGAACTTACATTGGTATCCTCGCCATGCTCGTCATGGACAACATGCTCATCATGGACTTCATGCTCATCATGAACATCATTCTCATCATGGTCAGCCATCTGAAAATGTCATAAAAAGGCAAACATTTAGCATTTGTATCAACTAGAAAAAGGAAAACATTTAGCATTTGTATAAATTAGAAAAAGGAAAACATTTACCATTTGTATAAACATACATGTCTCTAAAATTGTGATCTTTTATCAATTAACAATCCTTCATTGTGATCTCCGCGCACATATAAGTCATCATTAGCTTCAATATTTTGTGGAGTTGGCAACCCAACTGAGAATGGACTGGAGTCATCATACTTATCATAGTACTCTTCTTCATCTATAGGATCTTCAATGAACTGTCTTTTACCATGAAGAACAACCGACCATTTATCATTTGCAGGATCATCGATATAGAATATTTGTTTTGCCTGTGATGCCAATATGAATGGTTCAGCCTTCTCGCCAATCATTTCAAAGTTCACCAAAGTGAAACCCAATTCATCCACTATAACTCCTTTGGTGTTATCAACCCAATTACATTTAAAGAGCAGAATATTGAAATCTATGTAGTCAAACTCCCAAATGTCTTCAATGACACCGTAATATGACATTTTAGCTTCACGTGGACTCTTATCCTTTGCACTTGCAAAGTACATAGTTGACGCTTGAAGAGTGACCCCACTATTTTGGACGACACTCTTATCATCTTGGCGCTTTGTGTAATATGTGAATCCATTAATGTCAAACCCTTCATAAGACATAACATTCGGTTTTGGTTTAAAGGCGAGACATTTGATAGTTTCTGTAATATCATTTGGTGTTTGAGATAGTTGATGTAAGACTTTATCTTCAAACCACTTAGTAAAAGTCTTATTATGCTCTCTAGCAAGCCACATTGAACTTGCTCGAGGATGTTGTCTCTTTATGAAATTGGTATGTTCCTCGATATAAACACTCACTTCGTCCATATTATGTAAAATATACAAGTGAGCTTGTTCCAACTGCTCACAGCTGATTACTTTCACCCGTGATCCCAAAATTCCTTTGCCCTCCTCAATATTCTTGTCATTATCAGGAGTGTCATTACCACTGAGAAAGTCATTGCAGAAATCCATAACCTCTCTCGCCACATAACCTTCAATAATACTCCCTTCAGGACGATAACGGTTTCGAACATCACCTTTAAAAACGCTCATGTATCATTCAAAGGGATACATCCAATGCAAGAAAACCGGTCCCAAGATTTTCACTTCCCTAGTCAAGTGGACAACAAGATGTACCATGATATCAAAGAACGAAGGAGGGAAATACATCTCAAGCTGACATAGGGTAACAACCACTTCTCTTTGCAAATTATCGAGAGTATCAGGGGTCAATAACTTTGCTGCATAGACTGTTGAAAAAGAAACAAAGTCTGGTAATTGCAAACCTTACATGCTTCGGCAATATAGATCGAATTGCCACGGGCAATATTTGTTGCATTAGAGTGTGACAATCATGAGATTTAAGACCTATCAACTTCAGATCTTTCATTGATACCAATCTACGGATGTTGGATGAGTAACCATGTGGCACCTTAACATTTACCAAGCATTCACAAAAAGTTTTCTTCTCCTTTCTAGACAACGTGTAACAAGCGGGAGGTAAGTATGTTCTTTTATTACCCATTTCACGTAATTCTATTAATTCTGACCTTATTCCCATTTCACGTAGGTCCAGTCTGGATTTTATCCCATCTTTAGTCTTACCTGGTATATTTAATAGAGTACCAATGATGCTATCACAGACATTTTTCTCAACGTGCATTACATCGATACAATGCCTGACTGACACAGAACTCCAATAAGGAAGATCCCAAAATATTGACTTCTTTTTGAATGAAGAATTGTCACTCCGTGTGGCCATACTACATTGTGATTTCTTACCAAATTCATTGACAATGTCTTTTACTCTTTCATAAACAACATCCCCTGGTATAGGTTTAGGTGCACTCCGTTCATCATTCCATCCATTGAATGCTTTGCGCTTCCTACGATACAGATGGAATTTTGAAAGAAACCTTCGATGACCAAGATATACAGTCTTGCCGCCATATTTTAGTCTTATTGAATAAGTGTTTTCTTCACATATAGGACACGCTTTAGCTCCTTTGACACTATATCCAGACAAATTCCCATATGCCGGAAAGTCATTAATAGTGCAAAACAACATAGCATGCAAACGAAATGTCTCTCTTGCTGAAGCATCATAGGTCATCACACCTTCAGCCCAAAGTTTCTTTAAGTCATCAATCAAAGGTTCAAGATAAACATCGATATCATTTCCGGGTTGTTTAGGGCCCGATATCAACAATGACAACATAACGTACTTATTTTTCATACACAGCCAGGGAGGAAGATTGTATATAACAAGCATGACTGGCCAAGTGCTATGTTGGCTGCTCAATGTCCCGTACAGATTCATCCCGTCTGTACAAAGCCCAAGTCTTAGATTCCTGACTTCTTCACCAAATTCAGGGAACAATACATCAATCTTCTTCCACTGTGGGGAATCAGACGCATGTCGTAGGATCCCATCATTATTTTTCTTAACATCTGCATGCCACCTCAAATTCTTCGCATCTTTCGGATTTGCAAACAAGCGTTGAAACCGTGATGTTATAGGTAGATACCACAACACCTTGGCAGGAGAACCAGTTTTGGACTCCCCCGAAGTCGTCAATTTATATCGTGACGCACCACATTTTGGACAATCTTTCAAATCTACATAGTCCTTTTGAAATAATACACAATCATTCGGGCATGCGTGTATCTTTTTGGCCTCCATTCCCATTGGGCACAACATTTTCTTTACCTGGTATGTTGAGATTGGCAGCTCGTTTCCTTCAGGAAGAATTTCTTTCAACAAAGTCAACAATTCAGTGAAGCTTTTGTCGCTCCATCTATTGTTAGCTTTCAACTTATACAATCTCAGCACAGCGCTAAGCTTCGTAAACTTAGCACAGCCTGTGTATAATGGTATCTCAGCATCATGCACAATGTTTGTAAAGATAGGAGGTGGATCGGTGTGCTCTACCCTACAACTATCCAGCATCGCATCAACAATGTCTGCTGGAACTGGTTCGTTCACATTTACGTCATCGGAGGCAATTTCTTCTTCCACCCAAGCACTGCTATTGACATCTACTGGATTCGATTTTGAAATCTCTCCATGCCAGTGCCATTCTGTATAGCCTTGTACAATCCCGTTGCACATGACATGACTTTTGATTTCCTCACCAGTGTTGAGTTTCAAGTTGTTACCGCAATGCCTACATGGATAGTAGAACCTATCTGTAGGTTTTTTTCCTATGTTCCTCGGCAAATCTAATAAACTGATCAAGACCAGATATAAACTCTGGGGTGCAACGATTACGAATGGACATCCATGATCTATCCATTCTATGATCAGAGAAAGCAAGTATATATTAGGAAAGCAAGTATATATTAGGAAACAAGTATATAAGCAAGTATGTCGTATTACAGTTCATCGTTAAGAAAGATATAAGCAAGTATGTCGTATTAAAATAGACTAAACAATAAAAGAATTTTTTTTTGAGGCAAGACAATATGAGAAAATAGTAGTGTAATCATGTAAATGGGAACATTCATGGGAACACACACTTCAGTTATAAGCATTCATGTAGCAACTTACAGTTCCATTCATGGGAACACACACTTTAGTTATAACAATAACTAAACAAAGGGGTTGGTGTACCCCTAAACATGCGCATAATTAAAAAAACTATTAATACAGACAAGTCTAGATAGATAGACAACTAAATACTACATCAACATGGTCCCGCATGCATCAATAACTTCTTTTTGATGATGAAGCTGTGTCACGAAGCTCTCCAATCCAATCACGCCTCAGATTCAGATTCCGATTCCTCATAGATGATATCCGACGCCGTGCGCTCATACCGCAGAAGATGATCGAGGGTGTCGCAGTTGTTGTTGGTTATCCAAACTTTGATGGAATTATCGCCAACTGGACGGAGAAAAAGCCTATTCCAACGGACCAGATACAGCTCTCCAATCCAATCACGCCAACCGGATTTTGATACAAGATTTCCCGCCAAATCATACTCAACCTCGATTACATGTGAATAATTTCCAAAAGTTAGGGTCACTTTACCAGGCATGTAGTGTCTTCCTTTTAGAAAACACCAATGTTTGGGTATGACCAATTGGTTTAAGGAACGATCATCTAGGATGATGTCCAATTGTTCTTCAATAGGGAACATTAACATTGACATAGAGGCCCAATTCATAGTCATTGTTATGGGAAGACAGAGACTGCACAATATTAGTATTAACAAAGTGTAAGTACATATAACGATGTTATATATTTTCAGAAAAAGTTGTATAACATCAGTTAACCTTTTAAACAAGTATATATTAGGAAACAAGTATATATTAGTCAATCTTGGACGGGTTTCTAGGCCAACAAACACATTTGATGTCAATCTTATATATAATAAATGTGTACCACCTATCCCATCCTTGAAAACCAAATACACATTATACACTTACATCCTAAGTGAGATTAGGTGTTCAAGGATGGGATAGGTGGTACACATTTATTATATATAAGATTGACATCAAACGGGGAAATGCTGCCAAAATTTTCTCGAAAACCCAATACACATTATACACTTACATCCTAAGTGAGATTAGGTGTTCAAGAACAGTCCCAAACTGGGGACTATCCAAGATTTACTCCTACTGAGTAAATCTTGGACGGGTTTCTAGGCCAACAAATACATGTGTTGTCATTCTTATATAAACCCTATAATTCATGAAATCATTCTAATTCAATTTAATATGTTGGGATCACATAATTATATAATGACATCAGAATCATAATTAACATGATTAACAACATGCTCATCAAACTAGGGTTTTCTTGAATATCATCTAATAAATCAAGAATTTCATAGTTTCAAACATGCAATAATTCACAATGCAATGTTATAAACTATAGGCAACATGGATAGATGAAATAAATAAACATCCAGCATCTATCACTTATTCAATCTTCAAGAAACCTTGACAAACATCCAACATCTATCACTTATATAATTTGCATGTATATACACCCTAAAGTGCCACAAATCATATAATAAAACTATCATGTTATGATATTAGGACCACTTAAAGCAGATTAGGCACATTAAGCAAGCAGAGTAGGGAGCCAATTTTGTGCAAGCAGATTAGGCAAGCAGATTAGGTCAGCACATAAAGAACCAATTTCGCGCCTGGGTAGGTCTGCAGGTACCTGGGCAAGAAGAGTAGGGTGAGGTCGAGCTGGTTGAGTACGTGGGTGGCGGCCGACGAGCTCCAGAACCAGCGGCAGTGACTCCGACGAGCAGGAGCGTCAGCCGCAGCAGGCAGGCAGGCGGCGGCAGGCAGGCAGCGGCCAGGCGGAGGAGAAGGAGAAGGGGGTACGGCGGCGCCGGTTCTCAGGCGTGGCAGGCAGGTGGGCACCAGGCGTTGCGGCGGCGCCGGTTGTCAGGCATGGCGGCGGCGCAGGCGGTTGGAGCAGCAGGGCGGGCAGTAGGGGTGCCAGAGAAGAAACGCGTCGGAGAGGGGCGCCGGAGAGGGGACGCCGGAGATGGGGCACCGGAGAGAAGCGCCGGAGAAAAACTAGTACCAGCAGCAGAGAAATCGCCAGAGAAATCGCCGCAATAGGGAAATAGGGTAGCAATGAAACATAAGAAAGGGGAAGAGTCGGGCGATCGAAGGTTATGAAGTTCCCCAATAGCGTCGGTTGTTTACAACAACCGACGCCTAAACATCTTTACCGTCGGTCGTTCGCAACATCCGACGTCCATTTGGACGATATTTTCATGAAAATGTTTGGCGGGAACCACATTCAGCGTCGGTGATTAAAGGACGACCGACGCGGAAAAGGACACTTTTCGCGCAAATTTCCATCGCACATAAGCGTCGGTGTTTTAACTACAGACTCGACGCCGAAAGTGACATTATTTTTTTCGCTCGAAAATTGGATGACATTATGCGTCGGTTTTGTATAAACAACCGACGCTGTATACAAAGCGGTACCCGTGTTTGGCTGGTCTTTGAATATAGACGTCGGTTCTTCTAAATAACCGACGCCTTTAATATAAGGCGTCCGTGTTCCTTAATAACCGACGCCCAGAAAAGCGACACTGAATGTTATTTCTGTAGTAGTGATAGGACTAGCCTTCTAACGACCACAAGGTTCACCTAGAAACTCTTCCAGTCTCTCTACTGACTACACAAGATAGTTGTACACCTGAGCCGTATTCTACTGAGGAAATCTTGTTACCACATAATACTTCTTACGTGCTAGGTGGTGGTGAAGACATAAACCCTCATATACTTCACTCATCATCCACATCTCGGATTTAGGTCTAACTGAGTCAAGAAAACTTCAAGCTGATCATCTCAATTATCAAACCCAAACTTATGACTCATAGATTCCAAACTACTTCTAGAGAGGTACATTCCTCATATCTCCTTGGTTCTCTTCGTGTTTCCAAACCACGCACTCTCAAAAGGTGTGGTACTTCCTCAACATAGTAGAAAGGTTTCAACTCATATTACATTTATCCTCAATATGGCATGTGTTTTGTCCTATCTCTCAAATCCATAACAAGATGAAATAATCATTTGGCTGCAGTCCAAATACAGAGTTCAACCTATTCCAAGAGTCGAGATGGTGCATCACACATCCCCATCACACTTTCCAATCTAAGTTGAAACATACATCACATGTCTCCACACCATGAACACCTCCATTATGGGTCTACACCCACGGGAAGACCGTTCCCGTCACCTCTGGATATTAACATATCTCTTTTATGTATAATTCTTAGTCGTTACCTCAAGGTCTCTAGGGTGTCGGCACTTTTGGGGTGATCTGACCCTTATGCATCTAGGGAGAGCCTACCACATTTACCCCTTAGGCCCCATGAACTCATGAAAGTGTCCAACCTCCTAACCCATGGTCCTTGGGCAAAGGTAGTTGTTACCTCCCGACCCTATAGTCTCGTGCATCTAGGGAACATACAACTCCCACTTCCATAAATCTTATTCCTTCATGACCTTAGTATAGACTTAGGATTCCATCATAGCACATCTCATTCTTAAATATTTACCCAAAGCTCCATCATCTCTCTGGGCACTCATGGTCAAACTTACATCCTTTCATAGGGATCGTGGCAAACTACCTAACTTGGTCAGGCCCCATAAGGTTACCTCCATGGCAACATATCTTCATGCCCCTTAGAGATGGTCATCCAAGGGTCTATAGATTCGTGCTCATACCATGCACTCTTCACTTAGCTCATCAATCTCTACGAGACCTCTTTAGGCTACTTCAAACCTAAATAAAAGCTTATACTCACCCTACGGGAGGGTCCCTCCCCATGATGGAAGAAAACTATCTCTTGATAGTGACAAAGGTCACAAACATCCTTAGTTTAGGTTTTACATCATGATGTGCATGCTTGGCCCTATCAAGTTACTAAGGCACGTAGCTAACCAGAAGACCACCTACTAATCCATGCTAGGTTTCCTTGGTATGTCCTACATGTTCCTATTCCGCAACATTGGACCAACTCATGCATGCATAGGTCACCCCCCCTATGTGTGAGGGGTTCATCCAACATATACTTTAGACTAAGGGGTTTCCTTTTCCTCTAAACATGAGGGGTGCCATGCTCTAAACCGTAAGAACCCAAACTTCTTTGTGAGCACCATGTGCACCAGATCCTACTACTTCCCCTCTTAAGTCTAGGAACCCTAGGTTCACTTCTTATGCATCAGATGTCCACCCCCGAACCAAACATGCACAAGGTAGGGCATACACTTCCCACCATTCTTCCATGTGGACAACACCTTACAGTCCCACACAAGGACAACCAACTCAGTGTGAGACCTCATAACTTGTTACCGTACCTCCTCGGTCTAAGGAACTCTCTTCCTCTACCTAAAAGGTAGGCACCTATAATATATACACATCAATTCCAAAAGCCTCTTCCTCTTTCTAGGGTTTGATTCCTCTAAGGGCAAACAAGGTATCACATGCCTCCAAGAATCGTGCAAGAGGCAAACACAACCATCCACTTAGGTCCTCTATTCTAGGTCACAACATATCCAACATCTCATGGTTCCTCATGTTTCGGAGTCTAAGCTTCCAACCTTCTTTCTCGGGTCTTGCTCTCTCTCTAGAGCTAACCCTACAACTGATCTTACCACTGGAGGTTCTCTCTCTAATAAGGTGAATCAAGCTTTCTAAGGATACATGCGTACACCTACATGGGTGAAATGTACGATCCAAACCTATGTTCGATCAAGATTATCCAAAGCTCTGCATGTTCATATCATGAACTATGAGGCATAACTCTCCTGGCCTAAGTCTTGAACCTACTTCCAGTCTCGATGCCACTCCCTTCTACGTAGATGCATGCCTCATCTATGCTCCTATATGCATGTTAGGGTTCCCAAATAGTCACCACTAACCCTTGCAATGAAGGATCTATCCCTCACCCTAGCAGGCAGGACCCTTCCAAGGTCGGGTTGCCATAGAGCACTAGGTCAAACAACCTCACATAGTTCATGCTTCTCATGGGTACACAAAACCTATATGCATGTCATCCCACATATATAGTCAACCATGATATCATGTCATCTCTCTCTAACAACCACTTAGGGTTAGGATTAGCATCGTCCTCTGAGGATGCGCCATGTCTCTACCTCTTCCTGGAGACCTTTGCCTCTAGGGCTAACTCTTCACTCATCCTCCTGACAAGGTCTAACCCCAGGTCTCTCCTGAGGGCACAACAACACATGCCATGCACCCTAAGCATGTAACTAAATACTAGTTTACGCGTAAACTATTAAACTTATGTCCATGACATCTTGTTTACATGCTTTTCATTAAATTTGATGGAGGACTCCTTAATCTTATCATACATACCCTGACCACAAGAGGGTGGGGAAGAGAGAGAAAAACCCTAAATCCTATAATCTGTAATTAAATTAGGGTTGAGAAGGGACGAAATAGATGAGAGTCCTAAAGGTATTTTATTCCGAGTCAGAACCTCAGACATTGGCCAGGCAGTCACACTGCATCCAGGAGTCCTTGTGACCGACTAGCGGGGCAGAGGAAAATATTGCCAGCCCCCGGACCGTGATCCTTTTCTAGACACCTTTGTCTTTTGGTAAATCCTCTAATAACTCCCTCAAATCTATAGAGTTTGTAAAATCTAATAATTACTAAGGATTAAATGAGGAACCACGACTATGATACAAAATGTAACGACCCCACCTCCCGGTAACCCCCACTTAAGGGAGACCAGAAGGTCAGAGACGTTATCCTAATATTTTAGGATCAGTGGTTCAACATTTAAGCCATAATAATTATCAAATTCTACTAACTAAACTGGAAAGTTGGTATGAAATAAAAAAATTTACATACCTTTTTAATATAGGATCTAAGACTTCTATCCATAGTAGAAATCTAAGTATATAATCCTCCTTTGGATTACTTAAATTCATCTTCACATATTTCGCTTTACTGTTTGTCCTTTTTAAATAATACCTAAAACGCCGACAAACAAAATGTTGGTCAGTATAACAAATTATACTGGTATGTAGGAACCAATAAATGTGCATTTAATTGTAACAACATATTACAAGCAATTATGATTTAACAAAACAAACTTTACATTTTAACCATGCCTACTCAATCCTTACATACCCTAGCCTCTATGCTGTCCCTAGAGTGGACATAGATACTACCTCTCATATGGTAGATCTCAACTAACCCCCATGATCCTACCTTATAGGTACATCAATACATAGGGTTATGGAGTCACATGGCCCTAACGAAAGGTAGTCCAATCCCTAATTCGTGATAACCTGATGGTCCTACCTCGCGGGTAGACCATGTACTAGGTCATCCATCTCATCATCATCATAGCTACAGAGGAGGACCAGGATCTGAGCTAGTCATGCACATATAATTATGGTGTTAGTCATAGTCACTTTATAGTTGCATGAACTAAAAGTCAATCAAGCAGTTATTTCCAAGAAACCGTTAAAACCTCAGGAATCATGGGGAAACTAAAGCGATACAACCATAAGTGTAACCACATACCTGATTTGAAGCCTCAAACATAAACAATATATCCAAATCCAACTAGATGTCCAATCAAGCAAGCTAATCAACTAATCAAGCAAACATTGATCCTATAAACATGTATAACACCTAGTTGTTACCATCTCATCCCATACAACTTTTTATTGACTTGGGACACCTTTCTAGGGTTTCTAAGTCTCATTAGGACGTATTAGGGTTCCTTAGATCAGTTTCTCAAACTTACCCTTTTTAGGTCAACAAACCCTAAAACAACTTTTCTACTAAAAAAACCCTAATTGCTCAAATTATCCACAATAAGGATCTTTTATAATAAAATTAACCTTATAACATCTTATCTTTGTCTTATTCATTGATTTACACAATTAAAACCACTAAAATACATATTCTCCTAAATTAGGGTTTCTAATCCCATTAATGCATATTCATGTACATGGAACCATAAATTAATCCAATTATGTATAAAGATCATCTTTTTAGATCTAAATCTTCCTTTTATTAACAATAAGTTAATTTCCACTTTAAACATCCATATAACCCTTCCCAATTCATTAATCATCAAAGATTAGAGTTTTTCATTAATTAAACCATTAAAGATGATAACTTTATACACTTTTGAAATTGCAAGCAACATTAGGATTAAATTACATTTTTATTGCATTCCTTGCATTTTTTTTTGATGAATTTTCATATATAACTTTTCTTCATTAGAGATACCAAATAATTTCTAAAATTATTTTAAGATTTATATTACCTGAACCAATGAGGGCTTGACACGTCATATGTGACTATTTTCTTTATTTACTGGGCTGGCTCAGGTGGAAGGATGTCTGCACCCTTGCATCATGAACACGCGTTTAGGGGCAAATTGGTCTTTTGGCTCTTTCCTCCATCCTCCTTGCACTAGGGTGACTCCCTACCAGACGACGCAGGGACTTCTAGCGCACATCTGCGCAACCCCCTCCCCCACTCGACGACCTCCCTATGTCCGGCCGCGTGGTGCCACCACCCAGGCACAGAGGTCGGCCGCCTCCCTGGCCTCCAGGGAGCGCCACCTAGAGGGAGATGCTCTCCCTTGGGTACCGGGTGAGCTGCAGACAGTTGGGCGGTGGTTAGCAGACCTTGGCTTCACACCGAGGTTCTGTAGGAGAGGGACACTACGGTTCAAGGTCCTTCGAAATTGGATGACCACCGCGACGGGCCTTGGGCCATGAAATAACATATTTGTAGGTGCCTCCCAAGGTAGACGGAAGAAGGAGAAGAAAAATCAGTTTCCAAGGGATCACCGCCCAGGTGTTGTTGTCCTCTTTAGGTTCTACGCATCCCATGGTCAACGGATCTTCACATAGAGCTACACTCGATCTCCTCTATGTCAGGGTATCATGGAAGGCATCACCGATCAATCCATAACGTCGAAATGGAGAAGGGATAACTGGACATTAAGGAGTCCGAAGGGAGATGTAGGGGAGAGGGCAGATGGTTCTAAATCACGCACTATGCAGACATATATATAGATGATTCGTTCTCATCTTTCCTTTCTATGCACTACAAAACCTCCCTCTTTCATACCTTAGATTTGGTGGACTTAACGTATAATGAAAGAAATGACCAACACTATTTCCATCATATTTTATTAATATGGATTTGATTGAGATAATCCAATACACAATACTTGCCTTCCAAGCAAGTAATTAGTTACCATTATCATATGGGAGTTCTCTTTATGTGAAATGTATTTCCAAAATACCAACAATACATATCCATTAAAAGACATTTCTTTTTATTCCAATTTTACCACATTTTATAAATATTACTCATGATGGCTTAAACATTGTATTGCTGCTCTTGGCAAGATAATTATCCCTTTAATTATAGTAAAACACATGTATTTTCTTTTCTTTTGGAACCATGATAATTATTTAATTTATAAAATATTGATGATTATTTATTCATGTATGGAATCCTTTTACCACTACAAACCTTGTGGATTCAAAATCTCATCCATGATATTCCATTATCCATATTTCCACATATTTCTTATCTTTTCCTCATTATCTCAAATTTCCTTCTTAATATTTCCTTATTTGATTTCTTCTTTTTCTTTTAATCATGTTGGACTTCATTAATATATTATAATCCATGAAATCACATGCCAAAAAGGAAATATTGCAAAGGGAATCCATTTAATACATATAATTCACACCATTCCCACAATCATACATTTATTGGGGAAATTGCATTTCCAACCATATGAACCCAAAAATAGGGGTTGTAACATCCTTCCCCTCTTATAAGAATTTTGCCCTCAAAATTCCACCAAACATACAAAAAAATCTAGATAAGACTTTTCCATGTCCATCATTGGCTCCCATGTGGCTTCATCCTCCCCATGGTGCTTCCAAAGAACCTTTATCATCTTTTATTATTTACTCCTGAGCTCTTTCTCACCTCAGTATCTCATACCCTCATAGGTGACTCAGGGTAAGCTAGCCTCCCTTAGAGTTTAATAGGTTCAATGTTCAACACATGGCTCGGGTACCTCACATAGTGCTCTAGATTGGACACATGGAACACATCATACATCATATTATCCTGAGGGGTAAGGCTAAACATAAATAACTCCACCAATCCATCTCAAATGGACCCATGTATTGAGGACCCATCTTTCCTTAGCTATAGCTCAGAGGGGTCGGGTCTGCATATCACATGTTCACCCACAGTGAACTGCATGTCAGTCTGCTCTGCATCAGCTCACGACTCATGTCAATCTTGGTCTTTCTCAACCATTGCTCGATCAAAGAGACATCAACTGCATACATTGTGGTCTTTCTCCAACCATCGCAAGGTCCTTTTACAGACATCATCTAAGTGAAGTGGTGACTGACACATTCTCCCTTATAGATCTTCATACCTCCAGATACTGGGTATGGTGGTTATTACAACAAGAAAACTCTATTAGGGGTAGGAACTACTCCCACGAATCTCCCTACATGAGCACACATGCTCTCATCAGACCCTCTAAGGTCTGGATCATACCCTCTTGACTGTCCATCAGTCAGGGGTGATATGTTGCACTCAGCTTCAAACTAGCATCGAGTCTTTCTGTACCTACTTCCACCATATGGAAGTAAACTTGATGTCATACTCAAGAACCGTTGAACTCGGATCACAGTGTAGTTGAGCTAAGACTCTCTCATATATATAGTTCAACCAGATCTGTCACAAAGACAGAGCCCTCTCTTAGGAAAGGGATTAAGGTCAACTTGGTAAGGCGATCTACCATAACCCATATTGCATCATGACCTCTCTTGGCCCAGGGGATACCTACCATCATGTCTATGGTGATCTACTCCCATTCCCTCTTAGGGACTCTTCACTACCTATAGCAACTCATTGGGTTACTGGTGTTCAACCTTCACTCTCTGGCATGTATGGAAACAAGCCACATGCAACTCTATATCCCTCTTCATCTAGGTACCACTGCAAACCTTAACCATCTTGGTAGTACCATGGTGTATGGTGTACTTAAAGTCATTAGCTTCTCGGATGACATTATTCCTCAAGGTTGACTCCTCAGAAACCCTAAACACTCTAGTAGTGGGTTTCACCACCTTCTTTTCCTAAGAGGTGTATTTGAGGTTCTTCTATTAAACCTTCCATCCCATTAAGATCTGGGTTGGATAACTGGGCAACCTACAACTTAACCAACGGATCTGGTTGTATCTGGGTGTTAGCCACACAGGACTAGACTTGTAACGACCACAAGCTTCACCTAGAAACTCTTTCAATATCTCTAGTGACTACACAAGACAGTTGTACACCTAAGCCGTATTCTACTGAGGACATCTTGTTACCACATAAGACTTCTTACGTGCTAGGTGGTGGTGAAGACATAAACCCTCATACACTTCACTCATCATCCGCATCTCAGATTTAGGTCTAACTGAGTCAAGACAATTTTGAGCTCATCATGTCGATTATCAAACCCAAATTTATGACTCATAGATTCCAAACTACTTCTAGAGAGGTACATTCATCATATCTCCTTGGTTCTCTTCATGTTTCCAAACCATGTACTCTCAAAAGGTGTGGTACTTCCTCAACATAGTAGAAAGGTTTCAACTCATATTATCGTTATCCTCAATATGGCATGTGTTTTGTCATGTCTCTCAAACCCATAACAATTTAAAATAAGCATTTGGCTACAGTCCAAATACATAGTTCAACCTATTCCAAGAGTAGAGATGGTGCATCACCCATCACCATCACTCTTTCCAATCTAAGTTGAAACATACATCACATGTCTCCACACTATGAACACCTCCATTATGGGTCTACACCCATGGGAAGTCCGTTCCCGTCACCTCTGGATCTTAACATATCTCTTTTATGTACAATTCTTAGTCGTTAACTCAAGGTCTCTAGGGTGTCGGCACTTTTGGGGTGATCTGACCCTTATGCATCTAGGGAGTGCCTATCACACTTACACCTTAAGCCCCATTAACTCATGAAGGTGGTCAACCTCCTAACCCATGGTCCTTGGGAAAAGGTAATTGTTACCTCCCGACCCTATGGTCTTGCGCATCTAGGGAACATACAACTCCTACTTCCATCAATCTTATTCCTTCATGACCTTAGTATAGACTTAGGATTCCATCATAGCACATCTCATTCTTGAATATTTATCCAAAGCTCCATCATCTCTCTGGGCACTCATGGTCAAACTTACACCCTTTCATAGGGATCATGGCAAACTACCTAACTTGGTCAGGCCCCATAAGGTTACCTCCATGGCAACATATCTTCATGCCCCTTAGAGATGGTCATCCAAGGGTCTATAGATTTGTGCTCATACCATGCACTCTTCACTTAGCTCATCAATCTCTACGAGACCTCTTTAGGCTACTTCAAACCTAAACAAAAGCTTATACTCACCCTACGGGAGGGTTCCTCCCCAGGATGGAAGAAAACTATCTCTTGATAGTGACAAAGGTCACAAACGTCCTTAGTTTAGGGTTTACATCACCATGTGTATGCTTATCCCTATCAAGTTACTAAGGCATGTAGCTAACCAGAAGACCACCTACTAAACCATGCTAGGTTTCCTTGGTATTTCCTACATGTTCCAATTCTGCAACATTGGACCAACTCATGCATGCATAGGTCACCCCCTATGTGTGACAGGTTCATCCAACATATACTTTAGTCTAAGGGGTTTCCTTTTCCTCTAAACATGAGGGGTGCCATACTCTATAAGAACCCAAACATCTTCATGAGCACCATGTGCACCAAGTCCTACTACTTCCCCTCTTAAGTCTAGGAACCCTAGGTTCACTTTTTATGCATCAACTGTCCACCCCCGAACCAAACATGCACAAGGTAGGGCATACACTTCCCACCATTCTTCCATGTGGACAACACCTTAGAGTCCTACACAAGGACAGCCAATTCAGTGTGAGACCTCATAACTTGTTACCGTACCTCCTCAGTCTAAGGAACTCTCTTCCTCTACCTAAAAGGTAGGCACCTATAACATCTACACATCAATTCCAAAAGCCTCTTCTTGTTGCTAGGGTTTGATTCCTCTAAGGGAAAACAAGGTATCACATGCCTACAAGAATCGTGCAAGAGGCAAACACAACCATCCAGTTAGGTCCTCTATTCTAGGTCACAACATATCCAACATCTCATGGTTCCTCGTGTTTCAGAGTCCAAGCTTCCAACCTTCTTTCTCAGGTCTTGCTCTCTCTCTAGAGGTAACCCTACAACTGATCTTACCACTGGAGGTTCTCTCTCTAAGAAGGTGAATCAAGCTTTTTAAGGATACATGCGTACACCTACATGGGTGAAATGTATGATCCAAACCTATGTTTGATCAAGATTATCCAAAGCTCTACATGTTCATCTCACTAACTATGAGGCATAACTCTCATGGCCTAGGTCTCGAACCTACTGCCAGTCTCGATGCCACTCCCTTCTATGTAGATGCATGCCTCATCTATTCTCCTATATGCATGTTAGGGTTCCCATATGGTCACCATTAACCCTTGCAATGAAGGAGCTATCCCTCACCCTAGCAGGCACGACCCTTCCAAGGTTGGGTTTCCATAGAGAACTAGGTCAAACAACCTCATATAGCGCATGCTTCTCATGGGTACATAAAACCTATATGCATGTCATCCCACATATATAGTCGACCATGATATCATTTTATCTCTCTCTAACAACCACTTAGGGATAGGGTTAGCATCATCCTCAGAGGATGCGCCACATCTCTACTTCTTCTTGGAGACCTCTGCCTCCAGGGCTAACTCTTTACTCATCCTCCTGACAAGGTCTAACCCCAGGTCTCTCCAGAGGGTACGACAACACATGCTATGCAACCTAAGCATGTAACTAAACACTAGTTTACGTGTAAACTATTAAACTTATGTCCATGACATCTTATTTACATGCTTTTCATTAAATTTGATGGAGGATTCCTTAATTTTATCATACATATCATGACCACAAGAGGGTGGGGAAGAGAGAGAAAAACCTTAAATTCTATAATACTTAATTGAATTAGGGTTGAGAAGGGACGAAACAGATGAGAGTCCTAAAGGTATCTTATTTCGAGTCAGAACCTCAGACATTGGCCAGGCAGTGACACTGCATCCAGGAGTCCTTGTGACCAACTAGCAGGGCAGAAGAAAATATTGCCAGCCCCCAGACCGTGATCCTTTTCTAGACACCTTTGTCTTTTAGTAAATCCTCTAAGAACTCCCTCAATTCTATAGATTTTGTAAAATCTAATAATTACTAAGGATTAAATGAGGAACCACGACTCTGATACCAAATATAATGACCCCACCTCCCGGTAACCCCCACTTAAGGGAGACCAGAAGGTCAGAGATGTTATCCCAATATTTCAGGATCAATGGTTTGTCATTTAAGCAATAATAATTATCAAATTCTACTAAATAAACTGGAAAGCTGGTATAAAATAAAAAAAATTGCATACCTTTTTAATATAGGATCTAAGACTTCTATCCACAATAGAAATCTAACTATCTAATCCTCCTTTGGATTACTTAAATTCATCTTCACAAATTTCGCTTTACTATTTGTCCATTTTAGATAATACCTAAAATGCCGACAAAAAAAATGTC
Organism: Alisma plantago-aquatica; assembly: GCA_963693085.1. Taxonomy (NCBI): domain Eukaryota; kingdom Viridiplantae; phylum Streptophyta; class Magnoliopsida; order Alismatales; family Alismataceae; genus Alisma; species Alisma plantago-aquatica. The sequence goes on from OY856414.1 coordinate 489,632,206, forward strand.
GGTTAGTATAATGAATTATACTAGTCTATGGGGGAACCAATAAACGTGCATTTAATTGTAGCAACATATTACAAGAAATTATGATTTAACAAAACAAACTTTACATTTTAACCATGCCTACTCAATCCTTACATACCCTAGCCTCTGTGTTGTCCCTGCAGTGGACATAGATACTACCTCTCATATGGTATATCTCAACTAACCCCCATGATCCTACCTTATAGGTAGATCAATACATAGGGTTGTGGAGTCACATGGCCCTAACCAAAAGTAGTCCAATCCCTGACTCGTGATAACTTGATGGTCCTACTTCGTGGGTAGACCATGTACTAGGTCATCCAGCTCATCATCATCAGAGCTACAACCTAGTCATGCACATATAATTATGGTGATAGTCATAGTCACTTTATAATTGCATGAACTAAAAGTCAATAAAGCAGTTATTTCCAAGCAATCATTAAAACCTCGGGAATCATCAGGAAACTAAAGTGATTTAACCATAAGGGTAACCACATACCTGATTTGAAGCCTCAAACATAAACAAGATATCTAAATCCAACTAGATGTCCAATCAAGCAAGCCAATCAACCAATCAAGCAAACATGGATCCTGTAAACATGTATAACACCTAGTTGTTACCATCGCATCCCATACAACTCTTTATTGACTTGGGACACCTTTCAAGGGTTTCTAAGTCTCATTAGGATGTATTAGGGTTCCTTAGATCAATTTCTCAAACTTACCCTTTTTAGGTCAACAAACCCTAAAACAACTTTTCTACTAAAAAACATAATTGCTCAAATTATCCACATTAAGGATCTTTTATACTAAAATTAACCTTAGAACATCTTATCTCTGTCTTATTCATGGATTTGCCCAATTATCACCACTAAAAGGCATATTCTCCTAAATTAGGATTTCTTAGCCTATTAATGCATATTCATGTACATGGAACCCTAAATTAATCCAATTATGCATAAAGATCATCTTTTTAGATCCAAATCTTCCTTTTATTAACAACAAGTTAATTTCCACTTTAAACATCCATATAACCCTTCCCAATTCATTAATCATCAAAGATTACAATTTTTCATTAATTAAACCATTCAAGATGATAACTTTATACACTTTTGAAATTGCAAGTAACATTAGGATTAAATTATATTTTTATTTCATTCCTTGCATTTTTCTGATGAATTTTCATATATAACTTTTCTTCATAAGAGCTACCAAATAATTTCTAAAATTATTTTAAGATTTATATTACCTGAACCAATCAGGGCTTGACACGTCATCTGTGATTATTTTCTTTATTTATTGAGCTGAATCAGGTGGAAGGATGCCCACACCTTTGCATCATGATTGCGTGTTTAGGGGCAAACTAGTCTTTTGGCTCTTTCTTCCATCCTCCTCACGCTAGGGCGACTCCCTGCCCGACGACACATGGACTTCCAGTGCACATCCGCGCAACCCCCTCCCCACTCGACGACCTCCTTATCTCTGGCCGCATGGTTCCACCACCCAGGCGCAGAGGTCGGCCACCTCCCTGGCCTCCAGGGAGCTCCACCCAGAGGGAGACACTCTCCCTTGGGTACTGGGTGAGCTGCAGACAGCTGGGTGGCGGTTAGCAGACCTTGGCTTCACACTGAGGTTCCGTAGGAGAGGGACACTGCGGTTCAAGGTCCTTCTACACTGGATGACCACCGCGATGGGCCTTAGGCCATGAAATAGCATCTGTGTAGGTGCCTCCCATGGCAGACAAAAGAAGGAGAAGAAAAGTCAGTTTCCAAGGGATCACCGCCCAGGTGCTGTTGTCCTCTTCAGGTTCTATGCATCCCATGGTCAATAGATCTTCACGTAGAGCTACACTCGATCTCCTTAAGGTTAGGGTATCATGGAAGGCATCATTGATCAATCCATAACTTTCAGATGGAGAAGGTATAACTGAACATTGAGGAGTCTGAAGGGAGATGTAGGGGAGAGGGCAGGCAATTCTGAATCACACACTATGCATACATATATAGATGCTTCATTCTCATCTTTCCTTTCCACGCATTACGAAACCTCCCTCTTTCATACCTTGGATTTCTTGGCCATAACGTATAAGGAAAGAAATGACCAACACTATTTTCATCCTATTTTATCAATATGGATTTGATTGAGATAATCCAATACACAATACTTGCCCTCCAAGCAAGTAATTAGTTACCATTATAATATGGGAGTTCTCTTTATGTGAAAGGTATTTCCAAAATGCCAACAATACATATCCATTAAAAGACATTTCTTTTTATTCCAATTTTACCACATTTTATAAATATTACTCATGATGCCTTAAACATTGTGTTGCTGCTCTTGGCAAGATAATATCCCTTTAATTGTCCTAAAACACCATATATTTTATTTTCATTTAGAACCATGATAATTATTTCATTTATCAAAAATTGATTATTATTTATTCATGTATGGAATCCTTTTACCACTACAAACCTTGTGGATTCAAAATCTCATCCATGATATTCCATTATCCATATTTCCACATATTTCTTATCTTTTCCTCATTATCTCAAATTTCCTTCTTAATATTGCCTTATTTGATTTCTTATTTTTCTTTTAACCATGTTGGACTTCATTAATATATTATAATCCATGAAATCACATGCCAAAAAGGAAATATTGCAAAGAGAATCCATTTAATACATATAATTCACACCATTCCCATAATCATACATTTATTGGGGAAATTGCATTTCCAACCATATGAACCCAAAATTTGGGGTTGTAACAAATTGCCTAAAACTAATTACTCCACATGATGTATGCTTTCCTACATTAAAACTCCAACATTGGATGAAGAAATAATTGCAACACGGTTAATTCATGCAAGCTAAACAGATACCTAAAGGCTCTTATTGATGGTTCATCAACCATTTATTACACTTACTGTAGTTTTTGACCATTTATTACATTCATTGTAGTTTTTGTAGACATGTTAAACCTTTACACTTTGATTTTTGTGTGTGTGATTGTGTTCATGTTACTAGAGTATTGTGTCCTAATGTCAACTTCCAGTGGACAAAGCCACAACATCTATATTTGAGTCATACTTTACATGAACTTTGTCATAGCCATTGCTACGTGATATTCTAAATCATGTGTCATGCCCAAAATTTGGCCTCTGAAAACATATACACTCAAATATTATACATAAATCTGATGTATGTTGTCCTCCATTAAAACTTCAACCTTGGAAGAAGAAATTATGACGGCGCGGTTAAGTCATGTAAGCTAAACGGATACCTAAAGGCTTTTATTGATGGTTCATCAACCCTTTATTACACTCATTGTAGCTTTTGTAGACATGTGAAACCTTGATACTCTATTTTTTGTGTGAGTGGTTGTGTTCATGTTACTAGAGGATTGTGTTTCAATGCCAACTTCCAGTGGACACAATCGCAACAGTTATATTTGAGTCATACTTTACACAACCTTCGTTGTAGCCATTATTACATGATATTTTAAATCATGTGTCATGTCAAAGTTCAACCTCTAAAAACATATACACTTGAATACTATACATAAATTTGTCATTTTGGTTCTCTTTCATCTTGTTGTTGCTCTATTGGGTGATCTCCCTAGAGTATCTTACATTTTTCATTTATTTCATTTTTCCTCTATGCGACTTTCACACAATAACCCTTGAATGGTCTTCTTCAATCATAAGGATTTTCTTTCTACTTAATTTGATATTTATGAGATTATGACATTAGTTTTAGTCCTGATATGCTTATATTATTGAATCATGGTATTCCAATCATTAGATAATACATAAATGTTTCATACATTTATTGCTGAAATTACAATTTTTATATGGTTTTATTTAGTTGGGGTTTGGCGAAGAAAATCTAGATTCTCCTGAATTAGGGTTCGGGGTATGCTTTATCACTTAAATAAATTGGTGAAAATATAACAAGTATAATCATATATTTTTAAGATATGAGGACGGTTTAAGATATGGAACCTTTAGGTTTTGAGTTTGGGGTCTTTAGATGTTTGATGCATAATGGATTTTGATGTTGGCCTAGTTAGGGACAAAGGTCATATGATCTTTCAATAGGTTGACCAACCTCTTAGGTCAATAGTGTCCAGAGAGTGGATCACTACCCTAGAAATTGTCTCCAACGGTGCCTTTTTGACAGACAATTGGGATCAATAAACTGTCGATGTAAATTAAAAGCACATTTATGTAGGCAAAATTGTCATCGAAAATAAAAACATGAAAATCACTTAAGTGATCCGTTTTAGTCAATGGTTTTTGTACTTAACCTCCATATTCAACAACTTTATTCAGTGGTATTTTAGTTATTAATCATTGCAGTCAGGTCTTTAATCACCCCATATGTTAGAACCTGTTACACTAAAAGAGATTACTCAAAACATAAAACACAATCAATTACCAATTAACCACATCCCAAAAATATGGGTAAATTAAAACCGATTTCAATATCAGCACCCGCTCAGAAACATTTGCATAAGAGCCCAACGTCTTTCTTATATCCATACTATGCCAAGAATTTGATACAAATTGTTCTATCACCTTAGCTACAACATATATACACAGGAGAACAATATTTGTATATGCCACACAATAAATATTAACATGCTAACAAAATTCTGATTCGTTTGAAACACCATATACTCATTTTTCCTGCCCGAACCTGAGAATACATGGACGACTCTAGGACACACTAGACATCTAATCAACTTTCTCAAAGATTCATTACTATAGCTCCTCTTTGCTGTCACATGTTCGTTTTCGTCACTTCCGATTACCTAAAAAAATATGGCGAACCACAAGGGTGAGACCCATGTCCCAACAAGAGATATAACCTATAACAATGCTTATTGATTTCAACATTTTAAATAGTAGATAACTAAGTAGTTGGAGGATTTAATAATCAATTGAACATTTCAAGTATACTAAATAGATTAAGCAAATCATCTTAGCACCAAGTATGATAACCGATGCATATATATAACAAATAAATCCATTTCTCTGGATAGATATCTACTCAAAAATCATCAAATTTCATCTAATAATAAATTCATTATCATTAATCTAACTATCATCATATTCCTTGCTGATAGTACAAGCAATCTAGTAGCATAAGCATCCCTAACATCATGAATACGTCTAGTAACATAACATGGCTATCAATATTGGCATATCAAATAAAGTGAACAGATCTATATCATAAATTGAACTAAAATCATAGCAAAATTAACTGCATATGCATGATTAGTAGTTTAAGCATTTATAATTACATAAGCATGGCTAGCAATATTAAACATAGCTAGCAGAAGCATCTTAACCATCAATGTCAGTATATTTGACAACATAAGCTTGTTTACAACATGAGCATAACTACAACAAATGCATATCTATTATCTCTTATTGTACTATACATGATCTCAATGAAAAGAAAGCAAACAAGGGTTATCATCCAATATGAGGTGTTGTGTATAACCCTAAATAGATATGCTACACAGCTGTCTTACATCTTGTATTATGCCCTGGGGAATCTGAATCGTACCATCCAAAGTCCAACCAACCCCTACGAAGGGATATTCGATTCTGTATAAGATCTAGGGGTGTCGTATCCTAAGATCTCTTCCCCTCGATTAGTACAAGTAAAAAGGCAGTGACATATCAGTCAAAGATGCCACCACAGTGACATATAGTCAAGCTGCTAACCACTAGTCCACCCTTAGTACAGGTCACGACACTAGAAACTAGGGTATATACAACCGCAATTGTCCTCAATCACATCATATGTATGAGGCATGACCATAGCCATCCTCCAAAACCTACATTATGGATGACAAGGATATATCCTCAGCTTGCCACCCCCACATACTCAATAGTATGCGCTCCAAGTTTCCCTTAGGAATACTCGTTTCACCATCCAGCAAGTTCTGACACTGAAGATGGCTCTTCGGCACAAGGTACTACATGATTAGAGTTGCACTTGATTAGTTATGCCAATTGGGTGAATTAAGGTTGCACCAAACAAGTGGACATACAAACCCTAATTCACTTCTAGCAAGCATATAAATATCACAACTTTTTAAAGATATAAAATGTGTGGAGCATAATTTCTCATCCCATCATCACATGGTACTATTCACTTACCATTCATGAGACCACACTAGTCATTATACTATCACAAGATATAAATCCTTTTTACAATATCATAGGATATCAACCCTTATCAACGCAAGAGGATTACACCTCATTCAGGGCTCAACCATGCCCAAAGGTCATTAAGACCATCATACTATCATAGGATATAAGTCCTTTTTACAATATCAAAGGGTATCAACCCTTATCAACACAAGAGGATTACACCTCATTCATGGCTCAACCATGCCCAAAAATCATTAAGACAGTCATACTATTCCCTGCAAGATCATCATTATCTTTGCATGCCTTATAACAAGGCTCAACAACATCACTTACATATAATACACTGGATCAACACAATATTGCATTAATGAGCTAGGAGATATTCATAAACAATCATAGTAGGGTTATATTAACATTAAGAACATTCCTTTATTACATCAACATGCAGGTAATCTAGATATGGTTTATCCTCATCATATTCATAATGCACATGTTTAGCATAAAAAGTATCAACCATGTGTCTATGATAACTACCAATTAACACATTAAGGTTATGATCATATTAAGGAGGTTATTTCACCATCATGCCATCATATAAGAATGTTAAACAAGAATACTCATCTCTATCTATTTGCATTAGAGTTAGGTTGACAAGATAAATTATATTAATGTTACTAATCAACACTCATACCCAAACCCTAACTCGCAACATCCCATTGGATCATAGATGCATAAGGTGAAGCATCACCATCACATTCCATACTATTCTCAAGTATGAACCCACACATAGATCAAGGTGAAACCATCAGGTTATAGCATACTAAGGTTTCAATAATAATAACAGAGTACTCCATGATTGTATTAGTCATTCAAGGACTATTCATACTCAATTACCATCATTTAGTTATATTAAAGCTAGGTATAACAAGCTATACCTCATTAGGGTTACCCATTAATTCATTATGGTGATTATCAATCATAATCATACAAGGGCAAGGGTAAAACTACAAGTTTAAGGCATTGAACCATCAAATTATCATCATTAGAATCATAACATTACACTATAGGCTTCACCCAAAATAATGAGAATATTGAGGCATCAACTTCTAACCATTAAATGTTGAAAAGGTAAAGCCATTGGTCGTTTACATAAGTAAACACCTTGAATGAATCATCTATGATGTTATTGAGTTGTGATCTATAAAAGTCACCATTTTATCCTAGACATCATTTGATTAACAACAATAAGGGTTCTGTTGAGAGTAGGGTAAAACTCACAATCGACTATTCATTTAAAACAAGCCATCCATTATCAACAAGTAAGCTCATTAAGTTGATCATATAAAGGAAAACATATAAATAACATTATTAGGATCAACATATTACATTATCCATCATTCCACTTTATTGGAGGAATAACCATTAGATCTTGACCATTGGGTCAAGTTCATATGTTAAAACCATTAATTATAGTATAGGTTCGACCATTGCATCAAGTGACCCAAGAAATCATTGGTATAAGGCTTAATTGATGCTATAACTATATGATTTACTCACCATAGGTTGTGGAGACCTGATACACCATCATTAGTGACCATTAAGTCACCATAGGTTGTTAGATCAACACTATATTCATTAATCAACATCAAATATCAAACTAGTATCACCATTAATTGATAGCATCATTAGGGTACTTAGTTGTTAATCACTAGGCTTCTAATTAGGCCAAAATGTGACCTAAGGGGTGAACATCAGTTAACACCCATGTTTACCGCCATCAATTGTCATGAAGACAATACCATAGAGTTGTTGCAATGGTACCATCATTGGGTCATGGGTTAAAAAAAACAGCTTAAAACCCTAAAATTTACAATTGGTTGATAGGTGCTTAGCACCATAGGTTGTCAAACCAACCCGATACAAGTCATATTATACCTTAGGAATAATGTAAAAATGATCATAGGTTCATCTAGAACTGAAATTAGAACAAGAAACATTATAAAAATCAAAATCCAAGTTAAGCATAGCTTTTTAGTGCATGGATCGTCATTTTCAAGCAAGAACATGAGCTAGAAAGCTTATGGTAAGAAATAAACGTAGAGAAAGTTATAAAAATTGCCTCTAATTATAATATAAACTCCCAAACAAAAGAAAACACAAGTAGGTAGGGTAGGAAATCTAAGCATAAGTTGTGAACTCATCCATCTAGCACCTTTCTTCATCAAATGAGCAAACCCTAAGCATAATGAGCAACAAAGGTAGGGTTTTAGAGATTTAGAGCAATTTCTCCCATGGAACAACAAGGTTATGACATAGATAAAGGTAGGAGTAAGGATAAAAAATAAATAAATGGAGGAAATAAGGGGATTATTATTCTTTTAGGTCAAAATCACTAGAAGGAAGCTATTCAAACCCTAAAAGGAAGTCAATTGCAACCATATATTCTTTTTCTAAGAAGATCCCCTCTTTCTTATTCTATGGATAGAAAATTCACATAAGAACAGAGAGAGAACGAGGTTCATAGAAGGAGGGAAGTGGTGGAGAGAAAATGGTTCCTTTTGGTGCTTAGGGATAAGTATATGAAACTTTAAGATAAAGATAAAGAAAAAGTTGAAGTTCTAGTATCTTTCCAAGTGTCCATGGCCTTAAACTATTAACAATATACAAGCACACAAACAATAAGATCCCCACCATCCATAGAGACATGTTTATCCCCCGTTTATTGAATTTCCAAGCAAAACATGTAATTCATTAGTTGATAGCTACTAAAGGTAGCTCATCCATGAAGGGGTAAACCCTAAAATACCCTTGGAGAAAATACCTTCAAACCAATGATTAAATAGGTGCCCCATGGCTCAAAAAGCTCAAGAATGATGAGGGAATATATAAGGAAAATAATGTAAGTTATAAATTGCAAAGAAAACCTCTCAATTGGGTAAATTGTAGAAAAGTCCAAAATATGCATAAAATTGCATAACTTGCTCAAACAATGTCCGAATTGGACCAAATTTGAAAATTAATTTTATATTATTATTTCAAAGCATATAAAAGTTTATATTAGGCTTATAAAAATTCAATTATTATAGTTAAGCTTATTCAACTCATTAAGCAAGTTTAGGTGCCTTACAACTATAAACCCCTAATAGGGATTTTGCCCCGAAATCCAAGGTAAACAAAGATGGGTACTTCCTTTGCACCTCATCCTATTACCTTCACATGGTAACTTGCATATCATGGTGATGTCACATCATTCATACATATCTCATCTTGGGTCAACACAAAAACCCCCACATAAGAAGACATTTACAAATATGGAACATAGAAACTTGTTGTGCCACCTGTACAAATCTATTAGTAACTTTCAACTTTAAATTCTAGCGATCATCTTGAAATTATATCTATTGTATCAACACATTACTCAAAAGTCATACTTTCTAGCTTTTTACCGATCATGGAATGTATCCCATACCATTACTTGAAGCATAAAAAAAAGGTGATGTATCCATCCTTTTTTTTCTAGATACACTGACACTGGAAAACTTATCAGTTCTTTTTCAGCATCAAAAGAAATGATGATGTTGGACCTGTCATTCCATACAAGGAAACATCATTCCTAGTCAACCTTGTTAGGGGTGAAACAAAAACACTATCTTCACCTTACTAGGATTTACACAACCTACTTAGAAGACATATCATGACCCCATAAAGACATTTAATCAACCCCATCTCACTCTTGTTAAACTTGTCTCATAGCTATTGCTGCTTCGACAACCCTAAGATTTTTAAAGAAATATTGATCATATTTTTTACCATATTTGAAATACTTTGACATGTCATCATTCAAAGCTTGATATAACTTGTATGACATGATTGGAACACTCTGTTCCTCCTATTCATAAATTCTATTTGTACATTGATTAGTCTAAAGAACATAACTCTAGACTCAACATGGTCATGTGAATTATGTCTTCCAATCTAACTCTTATGCATTGATATTTGATCATAGGTTTATCTTAAAGGAACACAGTATCACATATCTATTGATCAAAAGTCCATCTATCCTTGATAGTGGTCTTGCCCAGCTATTACCGAACCATACACAACATTATAGAATCACTTTTTTTCCTTCCAAACAACATATAGAGGGTCAACATCAACTCTCTTTCTCTCTAAGGGAGAGGAACACGTGGAATGTTCATTTAATAAACATATCCAACCTTCACATATTTCTCATACTATTGATACATCTTGGATACTAGGATTCATTACCTTGGTATCCACCTCATGTGTTATAAGGAACTCACATCATTATCTCTTCCACTTTTACCCACATAACAAATATCAAGACATATAAGAGGAGACTTACTAATTATTGGAAGGCTCAAAAGCAAAATCATCACAAACTTTATGATCTTGGAACCGTAGTCCAAACAACCTTATGCTATAATAAGATATCACAACGAATCCATACATACCAAGTGGTAATGATCCACTTGAAAGTTGTGCCATGGAAAGGAAAACACAAAGGGAAACATACTTCCCACATCATAGCAACATTTTTCAAGGGTCACTAGCAAAAGGGTAACCAATTCTATTTTCATTATGCAAGTTACAACTTCTTGTGTATCATTTTACCCTTTTCATTTTGGGTTCCTTGCCATTAGCATAGGAATCATCATGATTAACATATCTCATTACTCCTTCTTTGATGACTATTTATCACACTTGGGTATGTTCTCTTATTTTATTATGTTTTTCAACCACTTATCAACAGGTAAATCATCATATTCCACATTTTCTTCATTTGAGAGTACATGGATGACTCTAGGACACACTATACATCTAATCAACTTTCTCAAAGATTCATTACTATAGCTCCTCTTTGCTGTCACATGTTTGTTTTCACCACTTCTAATTACTGAAAAAAATGTGGCGAACCACAAGGGTGAGACCCATGTCCCAGCAAGAGATATAACCTCCAAAAATGCTTATTGATTACACCATTTTAAATATTAGATAACTAAGTAGTTTGAGTATTTAATAATCAATTAAACAAATTGAACAGTTCAAGTATACTAAACAAATTAAGCAAATCATCTTAGCAACATGTATGATCATCAATGCATATATAGATAACAAATAAATCCATTTCTCTAAATATATATCTCCTCAAACATCATCAAATTGCATCTAATAATAAATTCATTATCATTAATCTAACTATCATCATATTCCTTACTAACAGTACAAGCAATCTAGTAGCATAAGCATCCCTAACATCATGAATATGTCTAGTAACATAACATGGCTATCAATATTGGCATCTCAAATAAAGTGAACAGATCTATATCATAAATAAAACTAACATCATAGCACAATTAACTACATAGGCATGATTAGAAGTTTAAGAATTTATAATTACATAGGCATGGCTAGCAATATTAAACATAGCTAGAAGCATCACCTTAACCATCAGTGTCAGTATATTTGATGACATAAGCATGTTTACAACATGAGCGTAACTACAACATAAGCATATATATTATCTCTTATTATACTATACATGATCTCAATGAAAAGAAAGAAAATAAGGGTTATCATCGAATATGAGGCGTTGTGTATAACCCTAAACAGATATGCTACACGGCTATCTTACATCTTTTATTATGCCCTGGGGAATTTGAATCGTACCATCCAAAGTCCAACCGATCCCTGTGAAGGGCTATTCGGTTCCGTACAATATCTAGGAGTGCAAGTATCCTAATATATCTTCCCCTCAGTCAACACAAGTATAAAGGTAGTGACATATCTGTCAAATCTGCCACCACAATGACATATAGTCAAGCTGCTAACCACTAGTCTGCCCTTGGTACATGTCACAAGACTAGAAACCAGGGTATACAAAACCCTCTAATTCGAGGTACAACCAAAGTTGTCCTGAATCACATTAGATGTATGAGGCATGACCATAGCCATCCTCCACAACCTACATTGTGGGTGACAAGGATATATCCTCAACTTGCCACCCAACATACTCAATAGTATGCGCTCCAAGTTTCCCTTAGGAAAACTCGTTTCACCATCCAACAAGTTCTGACACTGAAGATGACTCTACGGCATAGAGCACTACATGATTAGAGTTGCACTTGATTAGTTATTCCAATTGGGTGAATTAATGCTGCATCAAACAAGTGGACATACAAACCCTAACTTCTAGCAAGCATATAAATATCACAACTTTTAAAAGATATAAAATGTGTGGAACATAATTTCTCATCTCATCATCACATCATACTATTCACTTTCCATTCATGAGACCACACTAGTCATCATACTATCACAATATATAAATCCTTTTAACAATATCATAGGGTATCAACCCTTATCAACACAAGAGGATTACACCTCATTCAGGGCTCAACCATGCCCAAAGGTCGTTAAGACCATCATACTATCACATGATATAAATCCTTTTCATAATATCACAGGGTATCAACCCTTATCAACACAAGAGGATTACACCTCATTCAGGGCTCAACCATGCCCAAAGGTCATTAAGACCATCATACTATTCCCTGCAAGATCATCATTATCTTTGCATGCCTTATAACAAGGCTCAACAACATCACTTACATATAATACACCAGATCAACACAATATTGCATTAATGAGATAGGAGATATTCATAAACAATCATAAAAGGGTTATATTAACATTAAGAACATTCCTTTATTACATCAACATGCAGGGAATCTAGATATGGTTTATCCTCATCATATTCATAATGCACATGTTTAGCATAAAAAGTATCAACCATGTGTCTATGATAACTACCAATTAACACATTAAGGTTATGATCATATTAAGTAGGTTATTTCACCATCATGCCATCATATAAGAAGGTTAAACAAGAATACTCATCTCTATCTATTTGCATTAGAGTTAGGTTGACAAGATAAATTATATTAATGTTACTAATCAACACTCATACCCAAACCCTAACTCACAACATCCCATTGGATCATGGATGCATAAGGTGAAGCATCACCATCACATTCCATACTATTCTCAAGTATGAACCCACACATAAATCAAGGTGAAACCATTAGGTTATAGCATACTAAGGTTTCAATAATAATAACAGAGTACTCCATGATTGTATTAGTCATTCAAGGACTATTCATACTCAATTACCATCATTTAGTTATATTAAAGCTAGGTATAACAAGCTATACCTCATTAGGGTTACCCATTAATTCATTATGGTGATTATCAATCATAATCATATGAAGGAAAGGGTAATAATACAAGTTTAAGGCATTAAACCATCAAATTCTCAACATTATAATCATAACATTACATTGTAGGCATCACCTAAAACAATGGAAATATTGAGGCATCAACTTTTAACCATTAAATGTTGAAAAGGTAAAGTCATTGGTCGTTTACATAAGTAAACACCTTGAATGAATCATCTATGATGTTATTGAGTTCTGATCTATAAAAGTCACCATTTAACCCTAGACATCCTTTGATTAACAACAATAAGGTTTCTATTGAGAGTAGGGTAAAACTCACAATTGATTGTTAATTTAAAATAAGCCATCCATTGTCAACAAGTAAGCTCCTTAAGTTGATCATATAAAGGAAACCATCTAAATCACATTATTAGGACCAACATATTACATTAGACATCATTCCACATTATTGGAGGAATAAACATTAGATCCCGACCATTGGGTCAAGTTCATATGTTAAAACCATCAATTACAGTATAGGTTCGACCATTGCATCAAGTGACCCAAGAAACCATTTGCTACAACTATATGATTAACTCACCATAGGTTGTGCAGACGTGATACACCATCATTAGTGACCATTAAGTCAACATAGGTTATTAGATCAAAACTATATATTCATTTATCAACATCAAATATCAAACTAATATCACCATTGATTGATAACATCATTAGGGTACTTAGTTGTTAATCACTAGGCTTCTAATTAGGCCAAAACATGACCTACGGGGTGAATGTCAGTTGACACCATTGGTTACCACCATAAAATGTCATGAAGATAACACCATAGGGTTCTTGCAATGGTAACATCATCGAGCCATGGGTTTATAGAAGAAATCAGTTTAAAACCCCAAAATTTACCATCGGTTGATAGGTTAAAACCCTAAAATTTACCATTGGTTGATAGGTGCTTAGCACCATAGGTTGTCAAGAAAAATTGATAAAAGTCATATTATACCTTAGGAATAATGTAAAAATGATCACAGGTTCATCTAGAACTGAAATTAGAACATGAAACATTATAAAAATCGAAATCCAAGTCAACTATAGCTTTTTAGTAAATGGATCGTCATTTTCAAGCAAGAACATGAGCTAGAAAGCATATGGTAAGCAATAAATGTGGAGAAAGTTATAAAAATTGCCTCTAATTAGAAGATAAACTCCCAAACAAAAGATAACATGAGCAGGTAGGGTATAAAATCCAAGCATAAGTTGTGAACTCATCCATCTAGCACCTTTCTTCATCAAATGAGCAAACCCTAAGCATAAGGGGCAAGAAAGGTAGGGTTTTAGAGCTTTAGAGCAATTTGTACCATGGAACAGAAAGGTTTCGACCTGGAGAAAGGTAGGAGGAAGGATAACAAAAAAATAAATGGAGGAAAGAAGAGGATTCTTACTCTTTTAGGTTAAGATCACTAGAAGGAAGCTTTTCAAACCCTAAAAGGAAGTCAATTGCAACCCCAGATTCTTTTTTCCAAGAAGATCCCCTCTTTCTTCTTCCTTGTATAGGAAATTAGTAGCAGCACAGAGGGAGAATGAGGTTCATATAAGGAGTAAAGTGGTGGAGATCAAATCACTCATTTTGGTGCTTAGGAATAAGTATATGAAACTTTAAGATAAAGAAAAAGAAAAAGTTGAAGTTCTAGTATCTTTTCAAGTGTCCATGGCCTTAAACTATTAAGAATATACAATAACACACACAAGAATCTCCCCCACCATAAATAGAGACATGTTTATCCCTCTTTTCTTGAATTTCCAAGTAAAACAAATAATTCATTAGTTGATAGCTACAAAAGGTAGCTCATCCATGAAGGGGTAAACCCTAAAATACCCTTGGAGAAAACACCTTCAAACCAAGGATTAAATAGGTGCCCCATGGATAAAAAATATCAAGAATGATGATAGAATATCCAAGAAACATAATCCAAGTGATAAATTGCAAAGAAGACCTCACAATTGGGCAAATTATAGAAAAGTCCAAAATGTGCATAAAATTGCATAACTTGCTCAAACAATGTCCAAATTGGACCAAATCTGAAACTTAACCTTATATTATGATTTAAAAGCATATAAAAAGGTTATATTAGGGTTATAAGAATTCAATTATGATAATTAAGCTTATTCAACTAATTAAGCAAGTGTAGGGGCCTTACACCATCAAGTAGTCATTCTGCCTTATTTCATTTGACGTCATAGGGAGCTAGTGTTTTGGGTGATTTGACCAAGTTGTTCTTATAATGATGCATTTATTTTTGTTCTTATCTCATCCTTCAAGCATAAATTGGGTCACCGACATTGCTTTATTGTTGGCCCCATCATTGCTCCTTGTCGATTCTGCCTCCTCTATTTTCATCATCGAAGTGCCATGTATCTTCAATTCTGGTCGAGCTTCCTCTGTTGGTGTTGGCTGATCTGATTGGTGTTGCATCTGGTGGTTCTTCTCGATGTCATAAATGCTTCTCTCACCCCTCCTCTTATATTTTTTTTTGCTTTGTTGTTGCTCACTTGTAACAACCCAAAACCATTTTATGCTTAAACCCAAGATTAGTCCTATGTTTATCCTAATCTTTCTCTTTATGATAATATGAAACCCTAATATATGAATTGGATAAATGATGTGGATATCTTATACCACAAGAAAATTATCTAAGAAATTGATCTATATTTTACATATTCTATGTGCAATAATTACCACCCGCGAGCATATGAGTCTTATTGCAATATAGCTTGAGATTGAACCCTAGATATAACATTTTATGAATCTTGATTGGACCGTATCAAGTTTAGATCAATATTTAAAACTATAACTTGATTTGATTATTGAACTAATTGTAAAGAAATTAAATGAGAATAAAAAATAGGTTGATTAATAAATTGCAAAGTATTGAGGGGATTTGGGTTTCACCACCACCGCATGCATATTATTTCTTTTGCATTACATCTCTCATTCCTATGAAAATTAAAATTGGGTCTAAGAAAATTTATATCCTTTCAGAGTATTAATTTCACCTAGATAGATTTGTCTATAGGCTTGAGGTCGTGTTACCTGTGCATGATTATCCGTTGCCCCATAGAGCACCTTTCTATGGTCTCGTCCAGGGTTCAAAGACATCATTTGGTGTTCTAACCCTAAATTTCAATGTCTCTATGTCTAGGATCATAACATTCATGCAGATTGGGTGATCAAACTAATAAACATGCATTTAATCAAATTAAAAATGAATTGGCATAGCCATTAAAATAGATATTCATAATTTAAGATACAAGATACGGGCGGTGAGGATATTCCCCACACCATAGAAAAAGGGTTTGCATGATCATGATGAAAATTTAGAACAAAGAGTAAATAGGAGAAGTAACCATGTCTATGAAGGTGATGAAGATGCAAGTCATGTTCTTAGGCAAGTGAACAACACTCTTGTGACAATGGTAGTATGGAGGCAGTCTAAGGGAAGATGTCATCTTCTCTTCTTTCTCCTCGTTAAACCATCCAAAATTCATGATATAATTAATGACTATGACCCATGATCCTTTGAACAAAAAATATTTTATATGGGTGTCATCATGCCCAAAACATAGGTCAATAATTGGACTGGTGATGATTTTATTTACACACTGAAGTCCCACAAACCGTGCAACTCTTGAGCTAGTTGGGAGACTAGCCACTTAAGGCTTGCTTTTCTCAAATTCCCAATCGGCCGACTGGGGTGGTGAGTCAGGCAACCAGTGGGGGTCAATGTTCACTATTGCATAAAGGATTATTCTAGGTCGAGTGACATGCCTTCTGGGTTGGCTAGTTTTCTTGCTCATAAGTGACATGAAGGATTCTCTAATTGTCCAACTAGAGAGATGAGTTGGATGACTCACATGTAGTTCAGTGAAGACATGGGTCATCTAGTCGATTGATGGTTGAAAAACTGATTGATTGGAGGGGTGTTATGGTTATTGTGATTTCTTTTGGTTTTTAAACTAGTCGACTGGTTCCACTAATCAACCTATACATTCAACATTGAAATTCTCCTTAGATAGGGGATCCAGTCAGCTGATGGATGACCCAATACCCGATTGGAGTCCCCCAAAATAATGAATTCTCTTGTAGTTAGTAGGCCATCTCCCAATGCTTAAATAAGGGGAAGATGGTACTATAGGCTATGCTTGGGTTGGTTTCATCCCTTTGAGGTCATTTGTAACGTCCCTCCTACCATTATCCCCAATCAGTTAGACCAGAGAGGTAAGAGACATTATCCATATAGTACCAAGGATCCATATTTGAATAAATAATAAAGTACCATTAATAATTCTGCAATGGGTGTTGTTTACAAAGGAAAGATAATTGCTCCTTGAAGGAGATACATATATGGATAATGTCTCATGCCTCCCTAGTCCACCTTATTGGGATAATATGAGGAGGGGATCATTATAATTGGTGTTAGAGTAGGAGACATTATCCATTAATAAGCCTATCATTTGAGCAAATGATGATATTCCCAAGATAAATAATGACGAATATATGATTACATTTTTTAAGGTTAAATTTTTTGACTTAGGGTTTCTATCCCTAAAATTGAGAATCCATGGATTTAATCACTAATTAATAGTCAAACCCCTAAAATGACCTCTGAAACCCTAAGATAGGAATTGAGATGTTTGTAACTCTTGGTTTAATATCAATTTCAGATTGATTGACTTACTTGAATCTACTTTGGGTTGGTTGAATGACATACAACATGAAGTACATGAACTGATAGTGCATGATTCCTTCATGGAAAAGGTACATGGTTGTTTTATGGATAACCGCTCAATATCAACTTCTGAGGTTTGTCAATGTTTCTTTATGTTTGCTACCTAAATTATTGAGTGTTTATCTTCATTCATGTTCAATCACAATGCCCTTTTGTAGTACATATATAAAGAATAATTATATGAACCAATACAAACTCCCTCCTAAGGGAAAATTAATGGGGATTGATACTCCCAATAACTTTGGTAAAGTCATTGAACAAATGATTGGAAATCCAACAAAAAGGATGGGACAAATCCAATGTTGCAATAGTCACCATGAGTCATTTGTTGGACCCAAGCCCTAGTAGTCCAATGTTGGAACAAATGGGAACATTAATATACCCTAACAATCCAATGATGGAACATAAAGGAATTTAGTACACCCTAAGAGATAGAGGTGATACTGTTAGAAAATTATACATAAAATGGAGTGTTCAAATATGATAATATTAGTTGAATATGCTTGATAAGTTGTTACACATATTTATGCACAATGTTCTATGCACCCACGTACACAATATAGTATTATACTAACCACATTTTGTTTGTTGGCATTTTGTTAACTGTTATGACCCCCTCCTCATGTTATCCCCAATAAGGTAGACCTTGGGGGAAAGAGATGTAATCCATATATTACCAAGGATCTAGATTTGAATAAATAATAATTAACCACTAATAATTCCACAATTGTGTATTGTTTACAAAGGAAAGATAAATGCTCCTTGAATAATGCCTCTTGTCTCCCCTATCCACCTTATTGGGGATGATATATGAATATTGCCTCTTACCTCCTCCATCCACCTTATTGGGGACAATGAGAGGAGGGGTCGTTACATCCTTGAGCTAATTTTTGCATTATTCATATAATTAAACAAGAATTCTTATCATAAATCCTTAAAAGTAAAATTCAATTACCAAACCCTAATTATACTAAATTGAAGTAACTTAAACATTAATTGCATGGAAAATCTATGTTACATATGCACTTAAATATAGATAAGTGTGCATTCATCAATAAATTGATCATTCATGTCATGATTATGTGATTACGGAATACCATAAGTTTGGAAAAATTCTTAGTTTTGGAATGGTAATTTAAATAACAAATAAGAGATGTGATCTTTCTCAACCAAATGGTTGCTTCATAATATGACAAGTTATATGCTCAAAATTCTAGATAAATAACTTGATTGAAGACGTTCACATTTGCATAATTATATTTCTAATGGATGAAAGAGCAAGAAAGGATAAGATAAGATAAGATAAGATAAGAACGTATGGCTTGAATCAAGAGTGGGTCTAATCGTCTAAGAGTTTAGTTTTTTTTTGGCTGGAACTTGAGTAGAGTAGATTGAACTTAACCAGCCTTGTGGTTGAGTTTAAGCCAAATTGTCCAGATTATACTCTTACATGATTATGAGTATCTCTTACATGTCCATGAGTACCATTCCCAAACTCATCCAATCCATTATCTCGAAGTTGGCCAACCTAGTGGTTGAGTTTAAGTAAATGTGGTTAGATTGTGTTCTTGTAGTACAGTTATAAGTTCCTTTTGTAAAAAGAATTGATTGAAGATTTTGAACTCAAAAAAGATCATGATCAAGTTCATGATTGTTATGACCGCATCTGAGCTTAATTGGTAAACTAGGGTTTACTTGGATGATTACATGCTTAACTAAGTTGATCATTGTTTAAAGCTTGATTAGTGATGGTTGTTAAGTTTTGATGTTTTAAATATAATGAGAAGACTTAATCATACTTTGATTCACATAATTAGGGTTTAAGATTTTGAAACCCTAATCGGCCCAAATTAGTGTTTTGATGACATATGAATACATAATTTGATAAGTATAATGTCTCACTAAATGATTTTTAGTATTTTATGTGTAATTATAATTGAATTAAAATTTGGATATCTCAAATGTGAACACTATTGAAAAATATAAGAATTTTTGAAGAACGTTTTGACCTGTTTGTTAGTTGAGTTTCAAACTCGACCGATCATATTTTCAGACTGATATAATAGTGAACTACTTGATTTTTAATTATTTATTGGTAACTCCAAATGATCTGAAATTTTAATTGGAGATCTGAAAATTAATGATAAAGAACATGTTAAATTTTCATAATTTTTGTATGCATTTAGACCTTACCAGTAGATGAATTGCAGTAACATTTCTATGACAGAAAATTCAGCTGAAATAAGAGAAAGTCTAGTGAGGGGTCAATGTGCAATTGACCCAAGCAGCTCAATTGCTCTATATGGTCAACCTAACACACTAGTAGTTATCATAATTCATTATTCATTCTAGAGAAACGAAATCTTAGAGAGAGAGGGAGAGTTAGGGTTTGAGAGGAGAAAATGGTGGAATTGCTGATCTAGGGTTTCTCTATCTGAGATATGATGAAATCAAGTAAGTTTAGCTTCTTTGCATAGACTTTAATGGTGAATATTCTCTCACATGTCAAGATTTCGTCCCTCCTCTAATTTGATCCAAAATGGTATCAAAACTTTCCCTTTTCTCACTCTTTCTTCATAATTCCTCATTTCTAGGATTTCCGAGTTGAAAGGAAGAAGAATCAGGTGAATTGCTAGGGATTTGATATGATATTGAGATTTTCAGATATGGGATACGTTATTCAGGTGTTTTAACACCTTAGGGTGAGTGGGAACTTACTTTATACACTATATTTCACGAAAATTGGTTAAATCATCCATAACCTTTAATTGCTTAGTATGCGACTACAAACCCTGAATTGTCTGTTTGATCTAAGTTGTTGCAAAATGATATGATATGGAATCTTCCTCTGTTTGGATGAATTTCAGATGATAAAATCATATTAGAAATGTATACAATACATCCTAATGAGAATTCCCTAAGTATTCATAGAGGTTATAAGAGTAAACTAAAATATAGGGAATTTATCTATGACTGAAATTGCTGTATAATTAAATAGAGAAATTTGTTTATCCGGATCCCCTTGGTCATAGATGATTGTTTATCTGAATTCATAGTACACATATGTTAGATACTATCTTGGATTTCATTTAAGGTGAATAATTCTTGTTTGATATCTCAGTAAAGAGGGTGAAACCCTAGATGCGAGGAAAGTTGGATATTTTTGAATAGATATCGTGAAATCCATTTGAAGGGATTTTATTGACATGATAGAATTTATTTATTCAATTTTATTCTTGATGCATGATATCTCAGTGAATGACATGGAAAACTAAATTCATCTCAGTTCTAAGGTTTCATACATATATTGATTGTATATTATTTTAGCAGTCTTTATTCAATGAATGTTTATGTCGTATGATATCCTTATGAGAGCCATGTGATAAGTGAATGAGGTAAATGAAACCCTAAGGATAGGGTGTTCAATGAATCAAGTATTGTGATATCAATGTTCTTAGTATGAGATGTGGTGATGCTTAACAGTTCAATTGTATGATTCTAGTGTATAAAGTGCCAAGTTGAAACATATTGTGTTTATTTAAGAATTTTAATATGACTCTATGTATAATATGATGATTACTCAGAATATTACAATGTTTTGAATATACATCTCTGCCAAGTTTAGAATGATATACATGTTGTATTATAAACTTCAAATAAATAGATGCGGTACCATAGAGATACCAGAGTCAAGTATAAGTAAGGAAAAGATAAAATATAGTAAAAGCTTTCCAAGAATAATAAAATAATAGACTTAGGGCCCCTGAATACTGTAGAACCCCTATGAGAGGTTTGTGCCTTAGAGGTGAACTCTGGCAGGTGGAAACCTATCCGACTATGTAGGAGAGGCTCTCCACTCTCCCACATCCTGTTTTCAGATGACCTTATGCTCTTTGTGGAAGCAACTACAGACCAAGCCACAGTCCTCACCAGCGTCTTGCAAAATTTTTCCCTCGTCTCTGGCCAAACAATTTCTAAAGAAAAGTCTAAATGTTTATTTTCACACAATATGCCCCGGCGTGTCAAGAACAAGATCAGCAAAGCGCTGGGCATCCCACACACTGAAAACTTGGGTAAATACCTTGGTGTGCCGCTGCTCCACCATAGGCTCAATAAGAACACCCACAAAGACATAATTACTACCTTACATGACCAAATGAATACCTGGGCAGCCCACCAACTTTCCCTTGCTGGTCGCATTACCCTTGCCAAATCCACATTGCAAGCCATCCCGACCTATAGCATGGAATCAGTCAAGCTCTCCTCGAGCCTCTGCGATGATATAAACAGGCACGTCAAAAACTTCATCTGGTTCGGTGGCAGAGAATTCAAGAAACTCTCTCTGGTCTCCTGGAAAAAAGATCACCTCATCTAAAGCAGTAGGAGGGCTGGGTATCAAGGATGCCCACAAATACAACCATGCCTTAATGCTCAAAAATGTCTGGTGCTTCCTCAATAAGCCGAATACTCCTTGGGTCCGCATCATGTTTGAGAAATATACAAAGGATGGAGCCCTCCTGAAGAAGCCATGCTCTCCTGCCTAGGCTTTCATCAAGCGAAACATTGACCTTGTTAAAAGCCACTGTATAAAGATCATCCACTCCAGCACCACGACCCAGGTGTTTCACGACAAGTGGCTCGCGGGCCTTTTTGTTCAAGACATTGATCCTATGTTCTCGCCTCCTACTAGTCTAGATGACTTAACTGTTGCAAGCATGGTCCTTGACAATGGTGATTGGGACCACTCTTTCATTGACTCATACTTCCCTAGCAGTGTCAAAGACTTAGTCTACCTTATCCCCCCACCCAGACAGTCTCTGGGACCGGACAACTGGGAATGGCCACACGACCCCACTGGCATTTAACTGCAAAATCAGCATACAAGTGGCTCCGTAACAACATGGACATCTCAGTTCATGGGGATTGGCACAAGGTGTGGCATCTTAAAGTCCCCGAGTGTATAAAGATCTTTGCTTGGATCTTGCTCTACAAATCTATCCTGCACAATGGCAAAAAGATAAGGTGATATATCATGGTCGATAACACCTGCCCTGCTTGCAATAACGTGGAGGACTCACTCCTCCTATGCTTTAGGGACTGTCATACTATTAGACCCATCTGGGAGGAGCTAGTTACAAAACTTGATTTCTTTTCTTTGACCGAGAACACATGGATTTCTACAATCATTTACCCTACTGCGCACAACTCACAATCCTCATTACTCTTTGTAGCCTGCTGGCACATATGGCAGGTGAGGAACGAGCTGGTTCACACTGGGAAGAAGCCTCATACTCAATCCAGGGCTGCCTTTATCAAAGAACACACAAATACCATCTCGGAGGCATGGAGTGCTCAAAGCAAACTCACGATAAATAGGGACCCTATTCCCTCCATCTGCATCACTGGTTACAATCACATTGTGTTCACTGATGCCTCCTTCCATGCGAAAACACGAGGATCAGGCTTATGCATTTTTGTCATGACCAGTTCAGGAGCGCCCATCCTTGGCATCGGGAAGCCCTTCCACGCCAACTCACCCATCTTGGCCGAGACTTTGGCTATTCTCCATGCAGCACACATCAACAGAGAAATGAACGTGGGTAAAATCCTCATCTTTCAGATGCTCAAGCAGCAGTTTGTCATCTTTTATGCACACAACCCCCACCCCTTCTCCAGTCACTATGGAGGAAATTTCGGGATATATGCAGCGGCAACGCTCACCTCGACGTTGAGCTGCAATACATCCCTCGCATGCTGAATGCTGTTTCAGATGCAATAACAAAACAATCCCTTTCTAATAACTCTATTATCTGTTTCCAATGCACCATGCCAGTTTGGCTCCAACATGTAAAAATTAACCCCTTTATGTCTGAACCTGCTCTAGAGCACGGGATGAATAATAATTAAGCTCTGGCTTCAAAAAATAAATAAATATGAAATATGGAAAATATATGAGAAAAGTATGTAAGGGCCAAGATAGTAAGAATCAATCATGAGGAATGGATTATATAACCGAGTACAATGTTTTTATGTACTCCAAAGCAAAGGGAAAATAGAAGAAAAGAGTTAAGTATACAATAAGTACATAGAAGTGAAGAGTCTTTAGAAGAGTTAAAGTAAAGAGAATTAGATGAACATGTAAATCATAAGACTAGGTTAAGAAACTAAGTTAAAACAAAGATAAATGTTAAAAATGATGAGCTTGATTAAGGAATGAGGGTTATGATATAATTGAGAGCATGGAATGTATACCTTTATTGTGAAGTTAATACATTCATCCTTACTACCTTTGGATTCCAAGTCTCTATAGAACAACAAACTAGTTTCTAAAAGAAGAACAAAAGTGTAGCTTAACCAATGAATAAGTCATACAAAGGTAGACTATATTTAGGAGGGAAAAACTTGATTGAAAGAGATACTAAGTTTGACCCATGCATGATCCGTTTGATTTAAAATGAAGGATATGTAATGTATTAAACATGTGTTGAAACTAGTAGAGAGATTATTGATTTAGAATTTAAACTTCACTTTAGTAGAAGGATAAAAAGAAATATGTGCAACAAAGTATACATGATCATACACATGAATAAGCAACATGATCATAAGAAAAAAAAATAGAAGTTAAAGATGACAGGTGGAAGAGTAGTATATGGTAAGAGGATTATGGAAAGTAAGGAAGGGTTTGAAACATGGTGGAGTAATATAGATTATAAAAGAAAGAGGTTAGGAGATTCAATCAAGTGCTAGTTAGTCAAGTATCCTTGTTGATAACTGATTAAACCTACATACAAGAAATGTATTAAGGGAATGTTTAAATATAAGAATTCTAAGCCTTAGAATCATCTTCTCTTTCATATCTTCCTTAATGAGAGCAATGTGGGAATGAAGTGATAAGAAAATGAATCATATATGATGCATAATCACCATGGTAGAGACATATAGTGAATGTAATAATGATATACAATATGATGATGAAACCCTAGCAGGGTAAATTGAGAATGTAATTTATCTAAATGGCCAAGTAAGAGAAAGGAAATTCAATTGATAAGATAAGGAAGACTTTAGTAAAACTTGTGAGATCGAAAGTTTGAATTTCAAATTAAGGGAGCAAAGTCACATCACAATAACGCCATGCTACTGATAAGGACAAAACCCTAGAATGTTTAGAGTTGTAGTAGTTCAAGGGATGTCACTAGTGATTTGACCTTGAATACTAGCATCTCTATAAAATAAGATCATGAGATTTGCACTATGAGAAGTAAACTAGCACTGATAGTAATCTAGGGTTTAAGGGTAGCTAATTTGAAAGGTAGATAAACAATATGGAAATGATTTAGAGCAAATGATATGAAATAGATTTGAAATATAAGAGGTGTGTTTTAAACAAAAGGAGAAATACAATATGAGTGAAGTGTGATATGAAATAAATTCTTGCAGTGATAGCAAGAATGATGAATAATCTATTCGTACCTTGTATGTTTCAATTTTAGGGATGTTTAATCTACATGATTAAAATGAGAAGGATAAGTAGCAAAAAGTAAGTAGTAATGAATGAGGAGAGAGATAAGAGAAAACAATGGCTTTTAGTAATATGTGAATTTGCTTTTAGAAGTATAATTTGTTGAAGGTATACTGAGGGATGTAAATTTGTTTTATATATGATTTTAGTTGTACATGTGCAAACAATATGTTAATTAAAGGTGTCTGATAGTTTAAGTCATTCATACCAGTAATCCATCTTAGTATTGTACAATTATGGTATGGTGATATGGGTTGAATGATGGTGGAATAAATGGAGGTTTACCCTGAATAAGGTAGTCTTACGTATTCACTCATATGAATAGAAGGGATGATAACCATATTGTATTGATATGTAACCCTAATGAGGTATAGCTTGTTATACCTAGATTTAATATAACTAAGTGATGGTAATTGGGTATGAATAGTCCTTGAATGACTAATACAATCATGGAGTACTCTGTTACCGTTGTTTAAACCCTAGTATGCTATAACCCGATGGTTACACCTTGAATTATGTGTGGATTCATACTTGAGAATAGTATGGAATGTGATGGTAATGCTTCACCTTATACATCCATGATCCAACGGGGATGCTGTGAGTAGTATTGTGCAATTGTTGTTGAATTTAGTCTTTCAACTCAAGACTATTTTGCTATTTGAGTAGCATAATAGTAAAAATTCAAAACAACATGGTGAACTCTCTTTTGTGACTTAGAGGTAATACATAACAATAGTACATATTGGGCCGTATGAATTGAGATAGTTGAATCAGATTATCAATGTTGAGGTAATACCTCAAGAGTATAAAAATGTTGAAATGGTTGTTTCTCTCTCTATTCCATGATTGATTGTGGCATAGAGAATTCATTTGTTATCATTAAACAGTCATGATTTAAACATGTTGTGATTTGAAAAGAAATAGGGGACTTAATGTTGAAAACTACATTCAAGTATGAAATTCAAGAATATAATGACATGAAAGATTTCAGAAGCTTAAAATAAACTTTGAATGTACTTTTCTTACACGTCTATGTTTTGAGGATGAAACCTTTTTAAGGGGGGAAGAATTGTTATGACCGCATCTGAGCTTAATTGGTAAACTAGGGTTTTCTTGGATGATTGTATGCTTAACTAAGTTGATCATTGTGTAAAGCTTGATTAGTGATGGTTGTTAAGTTTTTATGTTTTAAATATAATGATAATATTTAATCATACTTTGATTCACATAAATAGAGTTTAAGATTCGGAAACCCTAATCGGCCCAAATTAGGGTTTTGATGACATATGCAAGCAGAATTTGATAAGTTTAATGCCTCACTAAATGATTTTTAGTATTTTATGTGTAACTCTGATTGAATTCAAATTTGGATATCTCAAATTTGAACACAACTGAAAATATAAGAATTTTTGAAGAATGTTCTGACCTGTTTGTCGGTCGAGTTTCAAACTCGACCGATCATATTTTCAGACTGATATAACAATGAACTAATTGATTTTTAATTATTTATTGGTAACTCCAAATGATTTAAATTTAACTGTAGATCTAAAACTCAATCATAAACAACATGTTAAATTTTCATAATTTTTGGATGCATTTAGGCCTTACCAGTAGACGAATTACAATAACATTTCTATGACAGAAAATTCAGTTGAAATAAGAGAAAGTATAGTGAGGGGTCAATGTGCAATTGACCCAAGCATCTCAATTGCTCTATATGGTCAACCTAACACACTGGTAGCTCTCATAATTCGTTATTCATTCCAGAGAAATGAAATCTTAGAGAGAGAGAGAGGGAGAGTTAGGGTTTGAGAGGAGAAAGTGGTGGAATTGTTAATCTAGGGTTTCTCTATCCGAGATATGATGAAATCAAGTAAGTTTAGCTTCTTTGCATAGACTTTAATGGTGAATCTTCTCTCACATGTTAAGATTTCTTCCCTCCTCTGATTTGATCCAAAATGGTATCAAAACTTTCCCTTTTCTCACTCTTTCTTCATAATCCCTCATTTCTAGGGTTTCCGAGTTGAAAGGAAGAAGAATCAGGTGAATTGCTAGGTATTTGATATGAGATCGAGATTTTCAGATATGGGATACGTTCTTAAGGTGTTTTCACACCTTATGGTGAGTGAGAACTTCCTTTAAACACTATATTGCACGAAAATTGGTTAAATCATCCATAATCTTTAATTGCTTAATATGCGACTACAAACCCAGAATTATATGTTTGATCTAAGTTATTGCAAAATGATATGATATGGATTCTTCCTCTATTTGGATGAATTTCAGATGATAAAATCATATTATAAATTATACAATACATCCTAATGAGAATTCCCTAAGTATTCACAGAGGTTATAAGAGTAAACTAAAATATAGGGAATTTGTATATGACTAAAATTGCTGTATAATTAAATAGAGAAATTTGTTTGTCTAGATCCCCTTGGTTATGAATGATTGTTTATCTGAATTCATAGTACACATATGTAAGATACTATCTTGAATTTCATTTAAGGTGAATAGTGCTTGTTTGATATCTCAGTAAAGAGGGTGAAACCCTAGATGCGAGGAGAGTTAGATATTTACGAATAGATATCGTGAAATCCATTTGAAGGGATTTTCTTGACATGATAGACTTTATTTAATTAATTTTATTCTTGATGCATGATATTTCAGTGAATGGCATAGAAACATAAATTCAGCTCAGTTCCAAGGTTTCATACATATATTGATTGTATATAATTTAAGCAGTCTTTATTCAGTGAATGTTTATGTCGTATGAAATCCTTATGAGAGCCATGTGATAAGTGAATAAGGTAAATGAAACCCTAAGGATAGGGTGTTCAATGAATCAAGTATTGTGATATCAATGTTCTCAGTATGAGATGTTGTGATGCTTAACAATTCAACTGCATGATTCTAGTGTATAAAGTGCCAAGTTGACATGTATTCTGTTTATTTAAGAATTTTAGTCTGCCTGTATGTATAGTATGATGATTACTAAGAATATTACAGTGTTTTGAATATACTACTCTTCCAAGTTTAGAATGATATACATGTTGCATTATAAACTTCAAATAAATAGATGCGGTACCATAGAGATACCAGAGTCAAGTATAAGTAAGGAAAAGATTCAATATAGTAAGAGCTTTCCAAGAATAATAAAATAATAGACTTAGGGGCCCTGAACACCGTAGAACCCCTATGAGAGGTCTGCGCCTTAGGGGTGCAATGACCTAACCTTCGTAGTGTCCAGTATATGGGGGTCGAAACGTACTAACAGGTGGTACATGTGATGAAGCCCTAGCGGAAGTCTCCTTAAAATATAGAATGTAGTGTCCAACATCAAACAAAGATCCTGGTGGCACTAGAATACAAAAAAGCCAATAGGTGGCTAGCCAATAGGTGGATTGACTCTCCACGTGCATGCTCAGGTTAGAGGAGGAGTCTAGTTTTATGTCCCATAGGTGTGTCGAGGCCAGAGTGACATTTTTCCTATTGCAGACCAGTGACGTTGTCAGGCTTAGCAATCCCGGGGTGTCAGCTAAGTCTTGTACAGTGAGATCATAGTTTGCTATGAGTCTTCATATGTAGAGTACACTACATATGATTAGGGAATAAGCTAAAATATGATCATCTAGGTTTAAAGAGTTTCTTATAAGTAAAAAGAGTTAAGAAAGATTTGAGTACAATTTGGTAGTAGTTGTTCTTTCAATGTAATATTTACATTCCCTATTATTTTAACTATATTGTTTTAGATTTGGTCAGTGTAGTAATTACTATATTTTATTCCAATTTAATAAATTATCTAGACTATCCTACCATATTTATGTTTGTCAATGATTAGACTCTTTAAATATTACTGTTGTTATAATTGATATCAGTTGCTTAAAGGTATATCTATAATTATATCAGTGCTTTAGACTGTTTCTTTGAAGTACTCATTCACTGAGTGAGTAGGCTCACCCCTCTATTCAAATTTTTTAGGAAAACCACGTGGAATTGAAGAAGGTCAAAGCATGAGAGTAGATCTTCCACAAGAGTTAAGTATGAGATTAGTTAAGTTCAGTCGGTCCCTATCACTCTAGGTCCTTGTATAGATGAGAGAGAGTTATAAATGATGTTTGTATGTTTGTTTCCTTAATAAGAGAGAATGCAAATGATTGTCATGTCATATGTACATGGAAGTGTGAGAAACGTAATGAATGTATGGATGTGTATCATTAATGTTGAGATCATATTAGAGTAATAAAAGTTTGATTCTCTGTAAAGTTTGTTTTTGTGATTGAATGTGAGGAAACAAAGAGTTTGAAATAAAAAGGAAAAGTCAGGAGTGAGCTTTGTATTAAGTGTAATCCTCATAGTCATGCCCTAATCTCATGATTAGTGGTAATCGAGGGATGTGGGTGTGACAATGATCAAGTTTGAGAAGAAACTGATCAAAATTTACCTTTGAGGAGGCTGACTGAGTTCAGGAGATGAACACGACTGAGTTTGTGCATAACACATGGTCAATTTTAAATTTGAGTTCAAGGTGATGCTTGGTCAAATCTTTGATAAAATTTGATGCAATCTAAATCCCAAACTTGGCTGAGTTTCGAAGAGGCATGGCCAATTTTAGGAGTTAAGCTAGTTTGAAATGATGGTAAGACATGAGCCGAACTCGACATGATTGAGGAACACAATTGAGTTGAGTTTTGTGTGAACTCGGGCATGTCAGGTTTGAATTCGACCAAGCTTAGTCTTAAAGATTTATAGACTTAGTTTTTGTCATCTTCTCAATTGTTGACAGGTTGATGGGTTTCCATTGATTAATGTTAATCTTGATAGACCAACAAAGGTCTATTATATAAGAAAGTATAGACACATATTTCTCACTTTTACCTCATCCCACCAATGTGTCTCCACTTAATGGAGTTCTAGAGCAGAGATCAAGGCAAACCTTGACAATTGAGGCCTAAAGGAGGTGTTCCCCGCATATTTAGGTTGAAAGCTTTCACTTTACTCCCCTCTTCTCTAATCTAAGGTTTTTGTAGTTCTTCATTTACATATTCTATTCAATTTTCTTTCTCCGTGTTCGATTTGTTTTAGAGCAAACATGCTAATTTCTTTCCCCCCCTTTCTCTTCTCTTCTCCATGAATTTTTTTGAGAAAGAGAAGGACAATTTGAGTATAAAACTTGTTTGAAGAAGGTTGACCATGCTTTTCTTACAATATTCAAACTTCTTATTGATAATAAAAGTATAATTGATTATTGAGGTCAGAACTTGATAATTTAGTATTGTAGCTTGAGGTTAAGTCACTACATGAACATAGGGTGTGTAGAGTCTAATTATTTTCCATAGGCTATAATACACTTTCCAATTACAACTATGGAATCGAAAAGAGGAGATCATGAGTTGGACTTGACTCTTAGAACATATTAAGCACATGCATCTTCAAAAGGTCATGTGGAAAATGAACCTCATCCACCTCCTCCCTCATTTGGGGAAAGGCCACTTCTAATGCAAAGTAGTACCTGACATGGAGGAAGCATTGATTCTTCACAAAAACTTCATGCTCTTGCTATGCATTTTCACCTGAGATGCTAGTGATGACACATGGTTTCACGACTTCCACTACTCAGGCATCAAGGGGTGTTAAATGTCATGCACCTCAGCCCAAACTTAGTTAGAGAGTTAAGAAGATCATGTGAGAAGTGGAGAAAGATTGGGACTTATGATTTAACATGTAGTTCCAACCCCAAAAAAGCTAATGCATGGTTGGATGAAGCTAATATGTGGTAGTTTAAGAAGAAGATATTTCAGTTAGCACATGTATTAGAGGAGTAGTAGGTGGAAGTATGTTGTATACATGTGGTGTGATCTTCTCAAGGCCACACACTAGCCAACTAAAAGTGACTAGATGCAACCCTAAGGGAAAGCACACGAATCTCTCAAAATTTGTATATGGACCTAGTCCAACACACAAGCTCAACTAATCACACATACACACAAGCGCATGGGGTCATGCTATAGTATAGGCTAGTGGTAAGATTAGGGTCGATCCTTAGGGATGGAGGGGGCACTAGAGCTAGGTTAATGTTAGCTATGTTCTTAAAGCGGAGTCTAGGGTTTGAGGGTTTAAAGTTAGTTTTGAGTGATTATGCTACGATTTCAAGCAAGAACAACCAAGAAAGAAACTAGATTAACAAAAATCCTAGATTACCTTAAGCAAGTTAGGACTAAGAAACTAGGAAAGACAAGCAACTACACTAGAGCAAGGAGTTACACTACACTAGCAAGGAAATTTATCAATTAAGAAGCAAGCTAAGCAACAAGAAAAGCAAGAGACTAAGTTATCACTAGCTAGATAAATTAACACAAGAAAGCTCAAAGGAGCCCTAACTACTTGAGCAAGAACTCACTATCAAGAACTATGCAATTAGCAAAGGCAATTGACTAAGCTGGCATTAACAATCTAAGAAGGCAATGGTGGATTTTATGGAATATGATGGATAGGTGGGCCGTTTGGGAATGAAATTTTATATTAGTTGGGGGAAAGTCAACATAGCATGTAATTCTCATATTTCAATCTAGATTACCAAACCAAACAACAAGGCAAGTGCTATTAGAATATACCCTATGCTACTAGTTGGAGAACTAGGGCTAGGAGTAATTCTAATAGGACTTGGCAAGTCTAGGTTTCTAGGGTAAGTGGTATTAGGGAAAGTGAGAGCCAAGGGTAGGAATAGGAGTAGAGATGAGGGTGTTTCGCTTCATGTTACTTTCCATCTAGCCTTTAGGAAACTCTAGGCAATTGCACTAATCACACTTACACTAGCTACTTAGAATCTCACACCTACTTGTAGGAGAAGGGAGATGTATATAGGAATAAAGGGGGATAACTAGGGATCCACTAATTGGACCTAGGAGCCATTCCTAAGATTGCCACATACAATTTTCCCCTAGAAGCTAAGTGTCATCAAGCATCACAAAACAAGCAATTCATGTTTAAAAGCACAAACCGCATGCAAGATAATGGGAAATGAGATAGAAGTAAATGGTAATCATCATAGAATGAAATAATGTTCAATACAAGTTATTTTCCCCCAAAATGATATCAAAGTCACATTTTAACCCCAAACAACCCACCACTAGGGGCTTAGCTAGACATGCTCAAACAAAAGAGAAAAGAAATGAGAAGAAAGGATAGGAATCCATTGAGCTCAAAGTAGCTTCTTCTTCTTTACCTACTAGCTGATATAGAATGACCTCCCTACTAGGTTTCCATGGAAATGGAGGGGATTATGGTTGAAAACCTAGAAAACTAGGTTTCCATGGTGAAAATGAGGTGAAAATGGTGGGTGGATGGCTTGAATGCAAGGAAGGAGGCAATGAATTATCTAGAGTAGGTAGGGGGAGTAATGGAAGCTAACATAGTGTTGTGGCCACCACCCATGTATATATAGGTGGTGGTGGAAGCACTAGGGTAAGTAGGGGTATAGTTGGAAAAATAGTGTAGAAAAAACTAGGCTTTAGGTGATAGCACGACTGTGCTGGGCAACACGACTGTGGTGGTGGAGAATGGACATTCTAGGAAATGGAAAATGTCAGAGGAATTTTGGTGAAATGAAGGCTGGTAGCACGACCATGCTGGGGAGAACGACTGTGGTGAGGGCTAGATAGAACGGTCATGCTGGGTAGCACAATCGTGGTGGGGGAGGTGAAATGGAGGTTGTTCTAGCCAACATGCCTATTCTCATCTTTGGCAGCATGACCATTTTGGGGGCTTCGTAGAATGGTCGTGCTGGGTAGCACGACCATGGTGGCAGTGTTGCTTTAGCTTTGAAAATTTGATGTTGACTCTATAACTTTGGCATTATCCAACACGGCCGTTCCTTGGCACCACGGTTGTGCTGGGGTCTTTAGTGGCAAATTCACTTTGAAACTTCATGATCAATGGACTTATTTGCTTGATGTCAACCCTTGGCCATTAGGGGTAGGTTGCGAGAGCTTTGGGGTCTTCTTTGGACCCCTCCATGGGTGGAGGAACCATATAATTTCTTCCTTCTCTCTCATCCATCCTAAGCATGGTCTAAGTACATGAAAAATATTTAAAGAATGTCCATAAGGAATTTAATAATAATATGCATATTGGGGGATTTTACTTGCATTCTACTTTGTTTAGATGTGATTGAGATACAAAAAGATACAAGATGAAGCCCTAAAATAGGGCTGCATCAACTTGTTAAAGGTAGTTCTTGCCAATGGTGGGGCTAGAGGAAATTCAAGGAGCTAGAAACCACATGACATGGGTTGAGTTTAAAGACATTTCAAGTCAAACTATTATCTTGAGACATATGCGTGTTCCAAGACTAGGAAGTTTGAGACATTCAAGCAGGGGAATATGTTAGTGATAGAATATGAGTTTTTGTTCTTAGACATGTTAAAGTTTTCTCTCATCTTTGTGTGACTAATAATGATAGAATTAGAAGGCTTAAAGGTGGACTAAATATTTGAATGCAAGATAGTGTGCCTATTAAGGAAAGTCACTCAAATTTCCATTCCTTCATGGATGTTGCCACGAGGGTTGAAAGAGCTAGCTTAGTTAGAAAGGAAGATAAAGGGCAGAAGAGGTGGGCATGAAAATGTTCAAACTAGTCCTTGTGGTCAACTAAGGATCAATAAAACACTACCATATAGAAGACACCATCTTCATTTATTGCACCACCATGACAATAACAACAACACAAAGTCATAGGTAGAGGAAATGGATTATGTGGAGAGGATACCAATCTCAAAGAGCTACTATGGAATATTCTATAGTCCTGACTCCTCAAGAGTCTGCAGCACCTATTTATTCTTTTGCTGTCACACTGATGCACAACTTATGAATGGATGCACCAAGTCTAGTGCTAGAGTACCAATACACCTATGTGTTACATGTGTGGGGGACTTAGGTAGGGCTGTAAATGGGTACGGGTAGACCCGCGGACCCGCAAATCCGGACCCTTAAAAAACCTGCCACGGGTCTAATTTTTTATACCCGCATATCCTTGGACCCATATACCCTTGGACCCGCATATAAGCGGGTCCAATAATGGGTATGATTGGACCCAGACCCTCTAGACCCGTGTACCCACTATACATAAGTAACTATTTAAATAATATGTTATATATATCATACTTTACTAGTCTAACTAATATAATTCTTGAGATTATATCCTACTCTAACCACAATAAGGATGAGACTAGTCATATAATTAAGAATTAAGTATTCTAGTTACAATAATGAACATCATATGTAAACTAAAAATCAAAATGTCTACTAATTTACATTACTTTCTACATAAGTTTAACATTATGATCATGACTACAAATATGTAAGCAATTACTCAATTAATGTTAATGTATAAAATATAACATTGTCTAATATAACTACTACATGTTAATATGCTATATAATAATAATATCTTGTTCTATTAAATATATATAATATAGTCATTTCTCTTATATAAACAATATGATGTTTTATAGAACCGCTTACCCGCATACCCACACTGCATACCTGCTATTATTGTGGGTACGGGTATGATGCGGGTCCAAGTTTTGTATTATGCGGGTCTAGAACTGGAACTGGGCCCGCTAAATCAGATGGGTATGGGTATGGGTATGGCCAGACCCGCATCGTACCCACACCGTTTATACCCCTAGACTTAGGCATTGTGCTAGAGAATTTCCACAAGGAGGGCAGTCCAAACAACCTTGACGGGGTCTAAAGGGTTAGTATCATCAAACCCATAAAACTTAGCATAGTGGTAATAGAGTTGCAACTTCTCACGTAGGCTCTAGTACACAAGGATATGAATTGAGAGTGGTATCATAGAGGAAAAGGAAAGACATCCACAATTAGTTGGTTTTATGCTATGAAACAATAAGAAGGAGTGGTATCTCCACAAGTAGTAACAGACCAGATGCATCAATTTACTGATGTCACTAGTACTATATTGATTTTAGATCATGGTGCCCCTTATCCTTTTGTGACAAGGTTTGTGATAGCCACAAGTCATATTTGAATAGTACCTTTACCTTATGATTTTCTACAAGAAATTTTTGTAGTAGAACCTATATATGGTGGATATATACCCTAAATGTGTATTTTCTTATGACACTCATAGATTCAAATGGATTTGTTACTACTTAGAATGGACATATTTGATGTAATAATTGGCATGAACTACTTAGAATAGTATAATGCAAGGTTATATTGCTTTATAAAGGAAGCAGAGTTCTGTCATAGAGATAGAACATGGACCTTTGTTTAGAATGAAAAAGCCCAACCAACATGTATGATGTTTATGATGGCTACATAAAGATGTTAATAAGGGATGTTAGGAATATCTAGCACATGTGATAGATACATGTGCTAAGAGCCCTTGTTTATTAGATTTACTAGTAGCATAGGATTTGTTTATGTGTTTCTTGAAGAGTTTATAGGGTTACCACTGCCTAAAGAAGTTGATTTTGAAATAATTCTAGAACATGTCACATTTTCAATATATTTATCACCCTACCATATGGCACCGTCAAATCTTAAAGAATTAAAGACATAATTGTAAATACTACTATATAAAAGTTTTATATAGCCAAGTATGTTACAATGAGATGTCATTTCTATTGGTGAAAATTAAAGATGGC
The DNA here is from genome assembly GCA_963693085.1 of Alisma plantago-aquatica. Classification (NCBI taxonomy): domain Eukaryota; kingdom Viridiplantae; phylum Streptophyta; class Magnoliopsida; order Alismatales; family Alismataceae; genus Alisma; species Alisma plantago-aquatica. The sequence continues at coordinate 489,668,628 of OY856414.1, forward strand.
ACATTGCAATTATGTATTTACTATAGAAAATGAAATAAGGTTACAATAAAATATAAGTATCCCTTACCTAGGATTGATTATCTGTCAGATTTTCTTAGAGGAGCTATTGTTTATTTTAAGATATACTAGAGGCCAGGTTATCATTAGTTAAGGATTAAGCCTAAAGATGTTCCAAAGAATAACTTTTCACACAAGGTAGGGACACAATGGGTTTTTATTATGTTATTTGACGAACCAATGATCCTATAGTGTTCATAGATTTGAGGAACAAAGTGTTCAAGCAGTTCCAAGATAGATATGTAGTTGTATTCATAGATGATATATTTTGACATATTATAGGGATGTTGAGTAGTATGAATAATCTAAGAACCTCTTCACAGTTGCTACAGCAACACCGTTTGTATTACTGAGTTCATTTAATGTGTGTTTTTGTTTTCAAAACTTTTCTTTTTGGGTCATGTTATTTATGGACAAGATATTTTTGTAGATCCCAAGAAGGTTGACTCAATGTCACAATGGGAAGAGCCTAGGACTTTGGATGAAGCTTGTAGTTTCTTAGGCTGCACACATAATTATCATTTTTTATGTGCTAAGTTTAAGGTGATTTTGTCCATTGATTGATTTGAATTGCACACCTTTTCATTCATTTATCACCAAACTAGCATGTGGTCATTTGTGCATCATATTATCCTACATTTGCATTTGATTAGGCATATATTATTATAGTATTATTGGGGCAAATAATTTCTTTTTTTATTGTAGGAGACGTTGAGAAGAAACTCACAATGTTGGTATCATTGACCTCAAGTCGGTAGCACCGACATAACATCCAGAAATGACAAGGAGTTATTAGATTCAAGTTTGCTTAGTCTACATTAGTTGGTAGCACTGCCACTTCCACTAACTTTACCACCAATTTTGGAGGTTATAAGTTGGATCTTTTTACCCCTCATAAAACCTAATGTACTCTAGCCCACCAACATGTCTGTGATATCATAGTTTTGACTTCTTGACAACTGGGAGGAGAGAAAGGAAGATCATGTGAGGAGATAATATGTTGTCAGCGACTTCAGAAGGTGATTTATTGATGGAAACAATGGTAGATTATGCCCATCTTCTATAGATCATTCCATTATCATCTCCTCTAGGGATTAATATTTTATTTTAATGTTTTTTGTCTTCCCTAAATGTTATGATATGATGTTATCCATTTTTTACTAGTTTCATAATCTCTAGGAAGCAGTATTAACTGGGTAGGTATTTTCATTAATGTGTCATTGCTCGGATTTTATGCAATTTGGATTTCACACTATTGTCAATGTTTGATCACCATAGACAATATTTCTACACATTTGATTACTTTGAAAGAAGGGTTGGTTGTTAGTTAAAATTGCATAATTTAGTTAATAACATGAAATGGAAGTGGGCTAACAACTAAGAGAGAATAAATCAATAGATTATCTTAATATTTCAAGGTGGAATGAGAAATAAAATGAAAGTCCAGTTTTAACTAAGTCAAGCATGGTATCCTATTTTGAAAGAGGGCAATATTACTTTTAGATCTATATTTAATTGCAATAACAATATACTGATAAATTGATAAGATCCAAGTATAGATAGCAGTCTGGGTGACTGTCTAACCTCTATATTTTCATCCATTTAATTCTCAATCGACTATTATTTACTCTTCTTAGTTTAACTCCTAGTTTAAACTAGCATAAAATTTTCTTTGGCCTAGCTGATTTGGTACTAGTTAGTATTAGTTTCTGGCATTCATAGTTCCCTGAATTTGATAACTCAAGGATCATGTCTCATATTACTTTATGACTGTACACTTGTATTCGCATGCACGATATTGGTTGATGATGATGAGGCTGATGTATATTTAGGATTTCTGATTCATTAGAACCATATACATGGGAAATTAGGGTTTTGAGTCCTATCCCTAATTTCAACACTAGACCTAAACCCTAGATTCAACCATGTTTAGAATCATATAGATACCATGGTGGCACCTTAGTGAATACTTACTTCTAGATCATGTTATACTACTTCGATCTCAATAGGTTGGATTGCTTACTAGAATAGTTGAGGTATAACAAAATGTATTATTCATGAAATAGGTATGTAGTTATTTATGAATACCCACATATATCAACTATCGAAGGTTTTCTAGGTGATTTTTGACTTATTGAATCGTATGATAAACTACTTGGATATATATTTAATTCCACTTCATTATAATGCCTATATGTTTGTCATATAGATGAACTATGTTATAATGAACTCGGAGTTGACCTACTTAGGGGTAGATCACACAAGTCTAATGACAGATACAAAAGTGATTACAACAAGGTAGTATGACAAGAATAGGTTAGAATATACTAAGAAAATACAAGTTCATATGTACAATAATTTAATGATTGAGAGTACATGTTGTTATCATACATGCAAACTTTTTTATGCATCCACATGTACCACAAGTATAACAATTTATTGATCTATGTATTTATACTTTGGCAATTTTGGTAGCTGGCTACACAAAGATATGATTACTTGAAGATTCGAGTGAATACATTGACAATATTAAAGTTACTGTCAAAAGTAGGATTAACTAGAAAAATTGTGATCTATTTCCACGCCGCAAATTATTTTCATCTAGTCTCCTATTATTTGGAAAAATGTACACTCCATTTTGGAGAATTGGTACCTTTTTTGTCATTCAAAGTTATAACTGAAATTGTTTGTCATTATTTTTTTTTAAAGTCTAGATCCTGGAAAAATGAGATTATGTTTATTGTCCGTATGCTTTGCCTTCAATGGTGGGTATCTGCATGAGGGGGTCGTAACAGAAACTATGTTTAGTTCTTTACCCATCAATGTTAAACACTTCAATGATAGAAGTGTGGATGTGGTATGCATCCCTGTTAGTTTTTTTTAAAGTGAAATGAACAAATGCATATATCATATAATGGTGATCTAAATACTCTTTTTCAAACCATATGCATAACCACAAATTATGTGGGATATTTGATCTCTTCCATGCTCAAACTTTTAGAGAATGACCAAAGTTTGAATGGGGTAGATGCCTATCTAATCAATGCATTTAATGTCTTTAGAGCCGCAAGAAAGATGCCATATTCACTTCTTGCAATGTGATGTAAGTACATATAATATGTTAAAAAATCTATTTTAGTTTATTTGTACCAACGTAATTTCTAAACTTGGAAATGTGCACATAAAGGGCTCCACACATGTTGTTTCTTGTGATTTGTCCAAATCAGTTTGTGTTAGATGTTTTATACCCTAGTGTATGTTCTCTAGATTTTAGAATGCTCAAATCCTCTTTATCTACATGAGTTTCTTACTCATAATCATGCACTTAAATTTTCTTCTATTGTCAAAAAAACACATCAAGTTTGCTCAGTAGGGAATTGGATGTCTACCATCCAATCACCATGTGAAGAAGGTCTTTGTCGGCTAAGCCAATATTATGTACCTTCATCAATGTGAATTTCTAGTTTGATATTCTTATGATGTATAATTTGATGTTCTTATATTCTTACCAGTTCCATTGTGAGTACTTCATCACTGTACATAGCAAAGTATTGATTTTATATTGGTGGCCCTTACAACAAGATAATTGATCATGCAACTACTTCGTTATGAAGTACATGCATGCTATTATAACTAAAATAATGGTGTTCAAATTCAAATATAACGTAGTACTACAATGGATGTCTTGATATTTTTAATTTCATCATCCATGTTAAACACATGTTTCAAAGCATGTACATAATGTAGATTCTCAGTGCCTAACCATATTTGGTTGAGAAATTAAATGACCTTCAAGAATCATGGCGTGAAATCTTTGTTGGACATGTAAATATGCCATATGATGTAGAGAGGGACACAATTGTACAAGTGACGATGGTCATCAATTTCAACTTATATATTGTTTAGAATTTGTGAATTTAATTGTATAACACCTTCGCAAACCAATTTTGTTGTTTATATGTTGTAAACTATTTTATAATATATCTCATTGTAAAAGTATATGTCTAAGGCTAATGATACCTGAGATGTAGATGTGAAGAATACGAGAACTAATGTAAAAAATGTTTGAAACATAATCTTAAAGGAAGTTGTGCATAAACTCAAGAATGATGAGAAAAGGTACTTTCCCCTTGGGTTCATGAAAATAAAATAAACTCACAGATTAAAATTTATCCATGGTTTGGAGTCATTGTTGAGGATTCCTCAACCTAAAATTTGTAATTATGAAATTATGTGTGGATGCACCATCTCTATACACAAAAAATGTGAACTTTGTGGTTCGACGTCAACCGAATATTTATTTCACCTTAGTATAGGTGTGAGAGATTGGGTAGACGGATGTCACACATACATTTGACATGTGAGACTGAATACCCTAAGTTAAAATAAATGGTATAATCTACATTATATAGGTGTTACCTCACCATCTCATGAATATAGCTAAATAATGATTGGTAGGTTTAATACCTATATGGATATATAATCACCAAGTAAAGATAAATTACCAAATTATAATATCATGCAATGAATAAGGATAATATGAGAAATATTCTTCTCAATAGAAGTTATTGGGACAACCTAGATAAAACCTGGATAATAAAGGTTGTTACTTCTAATACAGGAGGCTAATAGAGTTGTCTTTAACCTTAGCATAATTGGGTTCAAATTTTGGGAATAAAATTCCTTTTAAGGTGGGGTGAATGTAACATCATAAAAATTTGGGAATTGCATATCTAATTCAATGACTTGATGTGATATTAAAAGTGGAATAATAGAAGGATATATGATGACCTTGGTTGATAATATGAGTCTTAGCTTAGATTGAGTCTTCAATTTAAGTAAATAAAGTGGTGTTGACCATAAATATTAATATGAGGCTTAAATTGAGACATTAAGATTGATACAAGCCCCAATTCATAATTAAGAAAATAACAAAGCTTATGGACCCTTTCGAAGGCCCATTATGAGCCGTGGGCCTTGGAACCCAATTCAATTCCAATTGGACTAATTAGGGTTTTCATATGGGTCCTTGGGATACAAAATTAGTAATTAAATATCTCATAATGATATTAAATATCAAGGACAAATTATTTTGAAAGATAAAGATATAATGAGATCCTAAGAAAATTTTCAAGATAATCTAAGTTATCTTGTGAGGTAGCTAATTTAGGGTCCATTCTAATAAAAATGCACTATATAACTCCATATAGAAGAACAATCTATTGGATATAGAGTTCAAAAATCTCTATTACTTTTGTTGTCATCTTCAAGTGTAAGAAGTGATCCAATTTAGTTAGACAATCTACTATGACCCATACACTAGAGTACCAATTCCTAGTATAGGGTAAGCCAGAGTACTTGTGACATCCCCAGATTTTCAACACCTTGACAACATGTGTGAATCAAAATTGAAACCCTCACCTCAATGAGCATCCCAGTTTAAACTCACACACTAGTCCAAGAGGAAGAAATTAAGAGGGATTCAAAGGAGACCAAAGTAGAACATGCACATAAACAAGAAAAAACCATAAAAACAAGCTCACCATTCAAGACATAATTATAAAAACAATTATTACAACTTTTGAGATTACATATTGAGTAGTGAATGTTTACATATGCAAATACTACATCTACAACTAGATCTTCTAGACAATAGGTCCACATGTACATATTGTTGCCACACAACTCTCAACTATTCTAATTCTTCAAGATTACATGTCCATGTCACCTAAAGAAGACATTACAAGTGGTACATCGTCAAAATATAATAAAAATATTTTTTTGAGTTTTCTACAAGAATCACATACCTCTTTAATACTATGACTTGGAAATAAGATAAATCTAGAACTTGGCAGTAACACACAAATATAGCAAAATACATAATCGAACAAAGATATTTACAAGCAAACGAGCACACATATATTGAGCACATTTTCCATTATATCTTCTATGCATCCACCTACCAAAGGGATAAATGCATTAAGGCCCTATGATATTCTTACCAAAGAGATAGATAACTATATATGTAATCTTCTCACCAAATATATAGATCACTCACTAGCACTATGCTTACCAAATAGATATAGTGATAAGATATAAAAGAACTAATATATTATATTTCATGTGTTTAATATTTTATATACAAAAAAGTAAGCAAAGTAACATACGACACTTATTTCATCCAATATAATATAACAAGTATATATATGCATATAATACAATCATACTGCATAGTAGGCCATATAAGAGGTAAAGCATACATTGAATCGAGATATCCTAATCATCACATGTTCCTCATATCAACTAAAACCTTGATCAACCCATGATTAAGAAAAGATCACATGTGCCATTATTAGTTTCTCATTATTAACCTTGATTATGTATAATTTAGGGTTTTACTAAGACCATTAGGATATTCCCATTATTGAATGTCCTATCATCTTGATATCATGTTACTTGTCTCATATTCCAGAAAAAGGTACATAATTTAATTGTCTGGTTGCATATCATGATGTGTGCATTGTAACCCTAGGTTACATGCATTAATTTAATGTAATCTATTTATCAATTTAGGATTTTCTCATTATTATTGGGATCATTATATGTAACATTTTTCATAGGCACATTACTGATCTCAGAGTTACATTTTAGGTAATGGATATTTATATTATAGCAACTTACTTTGTAATTTCCAGCATCTATTGTCGTAGATATGTTTAATACATTTTATCCAGTGATATTAAATTTAATTCTATATTAATAACTTTACATAATTATATGCCCAAATATGAGTATATATGATATCAGATGGATTCTAAACATATTCATGGAGTTACTGACATATTTTCTTAATTCCTTCCGTCATTTTTCATTTAGTATACATGGTATAGGAATTACACATCTTAGTTAATATCAATTATATTTAAGAATAAAAATACTAATATAATAGATTCATGTGTTATACTCACTTTTTCTAATATTTTGGTATCTTATTTATATTTTTCTAACATTCCAGCTAAATTTTATGAATTATTTAAGATTTGTCTATTACCTCAAATGTAAATAAACATGGTCTTCTGATCTAGTTCCAAGGCCTCGAGATGGGTGTTGTGTGACCTTGACTGGCTAGTCCAACTGCCGCTGGGACCCACCCTGGCTAGACGGATGAGCCTATTCCAGGACGGGTTTGGCCTTTGTCTTTTTCACTTTCTCTGATTCTATTCTCATGTCCTTATTCTACAAGACCATGTCTTGCCTCCTGAAGTTGCCACTGTGAATTGGAAGGCTAGTGAGCAATTGGTGGCATCTCAATGGCCTTCATTAACCTCTGATGCATTTACTTGATTCTCTACATGATTCTGAGGTGCTCAAGCTCCTCATAGATCCCTGGTGTTTCCTGGAGCTCATTCTCAAAGAATCTCCTCTGTGACAACAACCACAATGGACCAGAGGAGGGGGAAAGTCTCTCCTTATCCTCACCTCTACTTACTATCTCACCTCTTATCCTTCTTTAGTTCATGGAGACAAGAAATTAAGTAAGGGCTCGAGATCCATTGATTCTTTACTATTTTCACTAACTAAGGGTCAAAAAAGTTGTGTTGAGTAGATGACTCCAAACACTTGATTAGTTTCTACCTTCACCCCATGATCAACATTGTAGAGGGGTGAGGATGAACATGGCCTTGTCATCCACAATCTCTATCAAGACTTGAGGTAGGGGAAAATCTCCAGACTATCCTCTTGTCAATCTAAGGCCTCTAACTCCCTTCACTTAACTTAATCTATGGCATCTCATCCTCTAGAAAGATAACTGTTGAATAAAAGATCTAGAGCTACAAGTTGGCCATGTAGACATGTAATGGACCAAAACCTAGAATCCTACTCTATTCCATGATTAGAAAGTTAGTGAGGTTCGTTCTTTAGATGTGACCAAACAAGGATGACATTTATAATAATTTAAATATATGCTAACATGAAAGTTAATTCATGAAATATATTACATACATTTCCTTTGCTCACATAATGGAGGAAAATATGATTAATACATGTGTTAAAATGACAATTTGGAATTTTCATGTGCAATCATATAAATTTAAAAAATTAATAAATTAAATATGTAAATTGAGTCAAACTTGGTTTTCTACGCATAATAAGAATATATAAGTCTTTTGGTACAATATGAAATTACTAGGACTCCATTAAGTAAGTGTTGATAATAAAGATATAATATTTTGATAAAACAATGCTGATATGTCAAAAACCCTAATGGTATCATAAATCATAAAAGGAAGTCTCAAAATAAAGGTATAATAGTGAAATTATGTTCTTTGGGTCCCATTTTCATTGGGAGCCAAGTTTGACATTATTTGCATAATGATAAATATCTTAATTCTATTTAGAAAAGAAAATAGGAATAAGATCAAAAATATTAAATAAATTACTAAAAGTCTTCAAAGTTAGAATAAACCTCGAATTCTAAGTTTACATACCAAAATTAGTTTATGTGTGAATTTTCTTGATTGGACAAACTAATCTATCCCAGTGTAGTTTAGGAGAGAGAATGTAAAGTAAAGCCTAAAACATTGAATAACATGTTAAATAACCCCAAAAGGGATTGTAAAACATAATCCTCATGTTTGAGTTTAGTTAGGTTAAGTTTCATAGTTTTGAGAGTTTCTAGATGCCTCAAATTCATTAAGGAAGTCAAATGTGTGATATAATCTATAAGAACTAAATGATACAATAAATGACTTCAAAAGTGGAATCTAGAGAGAAAAGTAATTTTATCCTTTTTACTGGCCACAGAAGTTGATTTCTTATTGATGAGAAAATTAATATTTATTGAGAATATCAATTTGTTATTTCTTAGAAGAATTATAATGAAAGTCTAAGTAGACATTTCAATCAAAAGCAATAAAAGAATTGTTGTTGTTTGGAGTAACATGCAACAATATAAGCAAACTTTGTTTCTACTTTATACATGTATTTATACAATTATGTCATAATTTCGTAAACACACCCAATAATACTTAAAATACATGTAGCAATATATATTATTATGTACATATATATGGTTAATGTTAAAAAAACGTAAACATCTAATTAAATATTAATAGGACAATTTGTCTTGTCTTTGACTAATAAATAGTATACAAAAACTAGTGCATCATTTGTAGTAAATGTGTAAAATTGTTCATCATAAAAGAATCTCAATAAAATTCTCATTTCTAAATATGGTGATTTTATATGGAATTTAATGACATTGTTCCTTTTAATACAATAGATGAGTTTCACAAAAAAATCTAGTTTGGTATCTCTCTCTCTCAGTAATAAATTGCATGTAGGTAAAATTATCCTCCCTAGCCTACCATACTGGAAGTTGAATCTCATTATGAAGTTTACATTCCATTTAGAATATGTCACAACATAAAACACATCTAATAATTGAATTATTACTAATTGAAAATTATAACAATATTGTTTGTACACATTTCTTAAGAACAATTCACCACTTCCCTCCACAATTCTTTGAAAATGAAAAATCATCAATTTAGTAATCTCATCATCATTATTTTGATTTTTTTTTACAAAAATACTATAATATAAATACCATGAATATCTTCACATGTATCTCTTATAATTTATTGCTATTAATAAATTCATGATATGCAAGTCTATAATAGTTTTGAGGAGATTGGAAATCAAAATTAGAATCTATCTTTACTTTAATTACATAGATGCCTTTTCCTTAAAAGGAAATCATGTTATACATACTTAATAGAAAATTCACATGATAATATGTATTTGAAGAAATCTAAAAAGGATATACTTCCCTCTTGAGTAGATATTTTCCAAAGGATCATAAAAACCAAATATATTAGCAAAAAAATATACATTATGATAATATTTATTTACAAAAACACCAAAACATCCTTATATATATTAAATATTTCACTAAACAATCTAAAAACAAGAACTAATGTCAATATTTGGATTTGTCATGTATTAGTTAGTTTATTTATGATATTCTATGTCAATTGGATAATTCTAAGTTGCCATATATAAATTATTAAAATAAATTATCATGATGATGCTAAGGACACAAATAAATTCAATGACTTATTAAATAGTTTCCAAACAATAAAGATATTTTAAATTTATATTATGCACATCATAATTATATTAAATTTCAAATTTACTTTTTTTAGTTAATGTTTGTTTCCTCAAATAAAATATAAAATAAAGAATTAAAATACTAGTATATATAAGGGAAGATTGCTGATTTAATTGGGTTGTATTTTCCTAAAGAATTCTTAACTTTTCTCCTTTTACAATATATGTTACATATTTTCCCTATTAAATAAAAATAGATAAGTTTCTTGCCTCCCAAGACAAATAGTCCTATATATAGACCCCTCCCCATGTCCTTCACACACATAGAAATCACTTGACCAATATGACATGAGTCCTAACCTTTTCTCGTATCCTCCTATTCAAGTCCCTTGTATAAGCCATCAAAGACTTGTAATCTCACGGTGATCCTTTCTCAACCATTGGTGTTACAAAACTTGGAACCGTTTCTAACTATGAATTGGATCCAAGATTTGTATTTTGACAAGTTGACAAACTTCTTGAGGTATGATTGCATTATCTATTTTTTTATATTGAGCAATTAACCCAAATTATCTCTCTCTTGATAACATACACAATATGTCTCTTCTGGGAATTTTGTTCTATGTAAAATATTCTATTTGATTTTGATCTTATGATCATCCTACTTTGTCGGATGTTGTTTTGACTCTTAAATTATACCTTTCTTCTTGATGGAAATCTATTTGTGAAATTTGAACCATGTTGTTCCTTGTTGTGAGATGGAACCTAAACTTTTACCCACTTTTATGGTAGATGATTTTATTGTCCATTTTTGTTATGAAAATCTTATAAAAGACTAAACTTTATACTTGTCTCTACATTTAACATGTTATGTAATTCAATAACCATATAGTAATATAATACTTTGGTTAATTGGATTTTATTCTCCTACATTTTATTATTAGGCATTGGGTTTTATTCTCCTGCCATGCACTAATGTTTTAGTCCTCCTGTACTTTTATATATTTGTGATGGAGGATCGTGTACCCCATACCCGGCTTGTATGCCAAGGGAGTATGGTTGTGTGCCATTCTCTGTCACGTTTTAAGGTTGTGAGCATTCGTCGCCAGTGACTTATACTACGCTAGTGCTATGCTTATCTCACATGCATGTAGATTGATATTCTTGTAATGGGCTTTGTGCCCAAAAATTTATATGTGCTTGTAACACATAACTTTTATATTGGTTTAATGGAAAGTATTCTTATTTTGTGCATATCTTTTGAAATTCATATTTTTTTATGCCCAATTGGGTAATCTTTTCATTTTTCTTTGGGAAGCCTTATTTTTTTGACATCCTTTATTTCACTCATTACCGAATTTAACATGCTCATACCAGTGTTTTGCTGACGTATCTATTTTCTCCTCTTGTTGGGGTACGCTTCCAATCTCAGGTGTAGTTCAAGGAGAAGTTAACTAAGTTGGACTAGGACTTCATCAACTATAGCTCAACATTTTGGAGATAGTTTCAAAGTAGTTAGATGACCTTCTACTGATCCTTTAATATAGATAGTTTTCTTATGTATCATCCTGCATGGTGAAATATAGTGACAATATCAAGTTTTATAATAGTTAGATGTTTTGTATTCCACAGCTATATTTGGTATCATGATACATATATTTTGAATAAATTAGTTATCATCCCTTTTGTAAAAGAATATATAGTGGTGTTTGATATATGAGATGTTTCCTTTTTATTTAATTTACTAGGGAGTAGACCCCCTCTCGGGTCCCACTCCTTACAATATGGGATCGGTGTCATTAGCTGTCGATTATCTAACTATTTCAATCTTGTCTCCCTTGGGATGTTTATCCTAGAAAAGATATCCTAGACCTTACTTTATGCATGAAGTAACAACTAGGAAGATATGTTTTGTGATAAAGGTTTAGTTAAAAACCTACCCTTTGTACCCTATGACCTTTTGCATGTTCATGAGAACCTTAGGATTGTAAGGTTACTTACACAAGGACCTAAAATTCAACCCTAAGTGGTTTTGACTTGATAGTTGGATGCATGTACAACATAAACACCTAAAAACTTAAAGATGCTTACGTGACCATAGTACCTTGATGTTGTTTACCTTGAATTATTAGGTCAAACTTTTTTAAGGAGTGGAGTATATGTGATTAATGATACATGTATGATTATATTTCGAGGATGAAATCCTTTTAAATGGTGGAGTGTTATAACGAATCAGAACCTAGAATCCTACTATGTTCCCTGATTAAAAAGTTAGTGAGGTTTGTTATTTAGGTGTGACAAAAAAAGAATCAAATTAAAAGACATTTACATAATAATTTAAATATATACTAACATAAAAGTTAATTCATGAAATATATTACACCCATTTCCTTTGCTCACATAATAGAGAAAAATATGATTGATACATGTGCTAAAATGACAATATGAAATTTTCATGTACAATTATATAAATAAAAAATAAATATATAAATTAAATATGTTCATTGAGTTAAATGTGAATTTTCATAAATAATATACTATTTTACTCTACTAAGCATCAATACTCGTTTCTGTTTCTGTCAACCCTTCAAAAGAGTTGGTCTCTTTATCCGTTAATTCTACTCTAAAAGAAGCACCCGTTACCGTCCCACTAATGGTGTTACATGTATAGTTAGACTCTTTATCAGTGATTTCAGTTTGTTCATATATTTGTTTTTTTTTTAATTTTGTCATTGTGGTTCTTATCCGTCTTTTTGATTCTAGGTTTTTTTTTTGAATCGGAGGAAGTCAGACACGGGGGCGCATGTATCCGGGACGTGGTAGCGCACCAGCCAAGATCAGGCATGGGGGCGCATGTATCCGGGACGTGGGAGCGCACCAGCCGAGACGGAGACCGCCGTGGGGGCATATGTAGACGAGATTGATCGCGCGAGAAATTAAGGTATACCTGACAAAACCTGGGCTGCTCTAGCCCACCGCCAAACTCGGACGAGGAGCAAGTTTCAGTCACACCGAGGAGTATCAAGATCGATGAAGACACCGTTCTGGATGTGCGTATTTGTGTGTAACCAATGGGCAGTAACTAGCACTTGAAGTGCTCGCCCATCGGAGGCATACGACTATGATGGAAATGATTTGGCTGACCCGACAACAGAGGAAGCTTATCTATGAGTTTGAATATCAAGTCACCATTGCTTAATCCATCCCCATTATTCCCTATTCCAGATGATGAGTGACAATCTTCACCTTACATCATGGCAGCATTTTGCATGCAAGGTCGTGCGTTCATTTATGCTTCACTCATTCGTGCTGTAGTCGCCATAATTATAGAATTACACTACACATAGTCAGGCCCATATTCGTCCAATCACTCATTTTTTGGGAATCTCTAAAAGTATGGTCCTAGTCATTTTTTCTTATTTAAATTAATTTTACACTATTAACTCCATGCAAAAGCCAAAAAGTCATTCTACCCCACCTCTCTCTAGCCCCAATTTTTATTAATTCATTTTTATCTTGCAACTCATCTTTCCAGCCTCATTGCACCGCACTAACATTCCCGCACTAGTACACTACATCCGATTCCCAACTCTCAGCAATTGTGTCGAAGTGCATTGCCGTGCTCGTGCCTGCATGAACTATAACCGATAATCTTTCACGTCGTGTTCAACGTTTCGTACTATACGTCTCGTATTGTACATCATGTACTATAACAAATGTATAATTTTGACAAATGATATTATTGTTATACGTTCGTATTGTACATCGTGTGATACATCATGCGCTGTATTGAATTAGGATAATAACTTTGATGAGTGATTCATGTATTGTATTGTATTATAGATCTTGTACATTATCTTGTATGTGTGTTGGTATTGTACGTCGTAAAAATAAAGATAACCTCTAATCATCAGGAACAATCATTTGAACGGGAGAATGAACTTCATTCAGAACGGGAGAATGAACTTCATTCAGACTTGAAAAAAAATTGTTTAACAATTACAGACAATGTAGACAAATTTTTTAATACAAATGATAAATGTACAATAATAATGGATTTTGTGAAAGAATATAGAATGAGAAGAAGTAGAGAGGCAATTAGTATTGTACGTCTGTACAAGTACTAACGTAACATGTGAAATAACGACATTAAACACAACATATGAAAATAGATGCAACATGAATATATTGTTGTGTATTAATAACATTAAATGAAACATATGAAATAAATTACAAATAAAAAGTATCATCATATCTACATACAGTAAGTGCATATTTGAGAAGGAATCTGGACTAGGAGAAATTGGGAGAAAATAGATCTTTTCGAGAAAAATTGATGGAATTAAAAATGAACAAAAAAAATCTAAGTGACTTTCGTATTTTATGGTGGATTGAGATATCACAAGTGCAATTCCTTAAAAAATGGATAGAATATCTACTTTTTGCATGAGATTTGCATGACTGTTGCATGAGCAATAACTTTAAAAGTCTACTGTAGGTGGAACATTGTGCCACACATTAAATCTCGTATTTTTTTCAACTTACAGATAGGCCAGTGGGTGCATAACTGACTGTGGGTAGCATTTTTCTAATTATAGGCTTCAGAGTATTGCTTTGTGACCGACAGTACAAATCGTGGCATTCATCTGAGCAAGGAGTACACCTGCAATTGGCTATGTGTCGGGATCGCTGTCTTGCTAAACTAAAATCTACCTTTCTAAAACTCAACTATTTCTGTATTTACCTTCGGGAGGAAGTAGACCAACGAAGATTTTTTTTGAGTAAAAGGTCATGCATTTCTAAGAAAAAAAACATACAGATAGGCAGGCTAGCACCTGCGAGGTATTTAGTTTGGTACAAACAAAAACTAAGGATAGGATGAAATAAAAAACTATGATGGGAATAGTTCAAGAGGGAGACACCCCTATAACAAGCCTCTAAAAGATGAAAATCAAGAGTGAAAAAGAACTAGGTCTACTGGGCCTACCAAAGTATACGATCAGAAGTCCGATTCTTCCTCCAAGATCTCCTCCAAAGTGTAGAAGACATCGCCTGCTGCTGTGTTATTTTTCGGGCTACCTTTTGCTGGAGTCATCCTTGATGATGTCGACGCTTGTCCTGTAAGCATGTTTGATAGAAAGATCTGATGATATCTTTCAGAAGATGGTATGTAAAGGATTTTTGGAGTCATTGAATTTTCTGTAGTTTCTTTCTATCCAAATGTGCCATAAAATGGTGATTATGATGTCTTCAGGGAAGAAATGTGCTACTCTATGAAGAGGTTTAATAGAAAAAGGTATAGAGATAAAATTTTGATTATCATATCTTATGTCAAAAAAGTTTTTGATGATGAGTTTGGAAAATGAACAATTTTTGAAAATATGTTCTGTTATTTCCGATTCTGCTAGGTAGAGATAGCATCTGGTAGGCTCAAAGAGTCCTCTCTTGGTGATGTTTTGGTCGGTGAAGAGTTTGTTGTTTTGTAGGAGTTAGAAAAATATTTTGTGCTTCTGAGACCATTTGTTTTTCCAGATGAGGGAGTAATTTGGGGTGATGCCTCTGTAGGTGAGAAAGGTGTATGCTTCCTTGAGGGTGTATTCCGCACCCCATCTCTAGGAGATCTTGTTATTTGTGTTGTATTCTAACTCATGGATGATATTGTTCATTTCCGAATTATCTAGGTATGTGTGATGCATTTGTTTTGTTGCTGGTTAGGAGGTTGAGGGCTTTGTCCGTTGAAATATATGATAATTTTTTTAGGATAGAACATTGTGGGTGCATGTTTTTGATAATATTTTGATGGAACCAAGGATCCTTCCAGAAATTTATATTGCAGTGGGCATGTGGAGGGGTATGAATGATATTTCTGATCAGGGAGATGTATCTATTGATATATTTCTAGAGAGGTGAGGCTGTGCGTTTCAAAGTTTTTTGCCATGGTGGGATTTTTTTGTAATATTTTTGCTGGATCAGGTTTCTCCATATCTTATTTTTGTTGTTTGCCAGTATGTTGATGATTTTGACCACTAGGCAAAGAGCATGAGTTTCTAAGTCTATGATTTCCCATCCTCCATAGCCAGTAGGAGCTATGATGGTGTTCCAGTTTACAAGGTGGGTATGTTTTTCTTTAGAATGTGGAGGATTGTGATTATTCCAACGGAAACTTCTTCTGATTTTATCAATTATATTTTTTGTTTTGGTAGGTAGGGGAATGCAGCTGAGGTAGTGTGTTGTGATGGGAGTGATGGCACTGTTTAGTAGTGTGAGGAGATCAACAAGGTTGAGGAAATTATTTGTCCATGAGTTCAGTTTGGTGTTGATCTTATCTATGATGGGGACCCATATCGAATGAGTAATGTTTAGCGGGGTAATGGATAATCCAAGATAGTTGATCAGGAACTCTTCATGCTTGCATTTGAGGAGAGTTTTGTATCTGTTGATGATGTGATGTTTAGTGTGTACTCCAAAGATAGAAGACTTTTAGAGGTTATGTTTCAGTCCTGAGATGTATGAGAAGATACCTATGATTCTGATGGTATTGATGATGGTGTCATCCTTTGGTGAAACCAGGATGATGGTATCGTCCGCGAATTGGATGATGTTCTCTTGACATTTGATGGGGGAAGTGATAAGACCTTGAGCAATACCAAGTTTGATCATCTTGGTGAGGATTGAGGTCACAATAATGAACATGTATGGAGAAAGGGGCTCACCCTGCCTGAGCCCATTTGTATTTTTAAAGTATCCAAAAGGTGAGCCATTGATGATTGTAGAAAAATGGTTTGTGAAAATGCAAGCATGTATCCAGTCTATCTAGGATTCTGGAAAGCCATAGCCTGCCAGGGTTTTAATGAGACATTTCCAGTTGATGTAGTCAAAGGCTTTTTCGAAATCAAGCTTGATAGCAATTAGAGGGGTTTTATTTTTGTTGCACAGATGTATCGTCTCATTTACCATAAGGTAGGCGTCTTGGATATTTCTTTCCTTAAGAAAGACATTCTAATTTAGAGGTATGATGCTGTTAATGTAGGGCTTCAATTTATTGGCCAGGATTTTTTCAATGATTTTGTAAGATGTATTAATGAGACTGTTGGAATTGCGATATAAGCTCAGTTTGTTCAGTTTTTTTGATAAGTGCAATGAAGGTTTTGTTAAGATGTTTGATGATGTTGTGAGCATTGTTGTGCTTGTGTATTTCTTGAAGAAAAGCTAAGAAATCTTTCTTGTAATGGTTCCAATTTTCCAGGTAGAATTCCACATTTAGCCCATCCAGACCTGGTGATTTGTTTTTCCCAAGGGACTTGATCGTAGAGTCAAGTTCTTTAGAACAGAATGGTTTGATTAAGTTTGAAGGAGATTCAATCTTAATCGAGCAAAGCATCTGCCAGTTTATGGAGTTTAGGAAAGTAGGATTGTGGTTGGTGTTAAATATCTTCCTAAAATGTTCAACAATGTGAGAAATGATCAAATGTTTGTTTGTGGTGATGACACCCTGGTGATAAGGATGATGAGGTTGAGGAGAGGTTTTTCCTAACAGTAGCTCTAGTAATGAGGTTGAAGTTCCCTCCAAGGAGCCAAGGTTTTTGGCTATTGACTAGCATGATTGCTGAGAGTTCTGAGAGAAAAGTCGATTTGTTGTTCCCAGGCTCACCATATACTCCAGTGAAGGTCCAACTGAAGTGATCAGATGAATTTGTTAGAGAGAGAGATGGAGAAAGTGTTGAGTTCCTAGTGAGAGAGAGTGAAAGTGTTCTTGTTATATCCCACTAGGAGTCCCCCTTTGAAACCATTTGGTGGGTTTTGAAACCATTCTGTAATCTTGTTGCCTCCTATTGATTTAAATGCAAAAGGAGAAAGTGTGGTTTTGATTTCTTGAATGGTGATAATGTCTATATTGTTTTTGTAGATGTGGTTTCTGATCTCTTTTCTTCTATGCGCGTTGGCCACACCAAAAATGTTCCAGGATGTGATCTTCATAGTTTCGGTTGAGAGAGCAACCCAAAAGAGTAAGCAAAAAAATAGGGCGCTAAAAGATACTCAATAAGTTGATCTTCGAGTTTGTCTCTACTAATGGCCTTCGGTTTGTCTAGAACATGATTTTTTTGATGTCATTTAATGCTACGTTAGCTATGTTTTCCACTTCAAAATGTATTCCTATTTTGTTTACAAAACTGGTGAAACTATGTATGTCAGGCCATGATGCTATGTCTTCTATATTGTCTATATCATAATTTTCTATGGAAACATATGAGGATAAAGCATAATCCAAAAAAATTTATCTGAGGAGGATGGAGAGTAACGAGTACCTATTTCCTATGCTGTAAAGATGCTTCTCTTGGTCAACCCTTCGGGGTTGGATTGCATGGAGTTGATGGACTTGATGATGTTTGTGTCCTTTCCTTTACCCTTATTCTTTGGACTCTACGAAGTTCTAATCTCATCAATGATAATAGTTTTGAGTTTTTTTAATAGTATCAGGGTCTATATTCAGACGTAAGTTATCTTCATTTGGAAGTGAGGGGAAATATTGGAATGTGTCCTCGGGGGAGGGAAAAGAATGGTTAACTGGTGGAGAAGTTGTTCTTTGTCTTTTAAGGCTGAGGGATTTGTTCGAGTCTGCTGGGGATTTTGTGGTTGCTTTTTTTCTCTCCCAGACCAGATTTCTTTCACCTGATTTACGAATTAAACTGTATGTTTTTTTGCTGTTGATCAAAGAATACCAGGAAGGTGGATGAAGAAATAGATTTGAGAAAGAGGTTTTGATATTGGAGGGGTGCTCAGCTGAAAGCTTGATATTGTAAATCATTTCTCCCAATCTGATATTCAGGGATGATGGGAGAGAGGTGGTTTGTTTAACAGAGAAGAGACCGAAAGCTTTGATATACTGCCAGGGGTGTAGAGTATCCAGACTAATGTATTGGAGTGTAGATCCCATAGAGTGAGCAATGGCTCTTAAGATCTCCACTTCCCAAAGGTGTGGAGGAAGGTTTGATATGGCTACCCATCCCGACCCACCCAACGGGGCCTCGAAAGCCCCCTGGTCAGATGTCCATTTAGAGAGATTGGCTTGAACAAAACTAGACCCACAAGGGATTGTAAGGACGTGTCTGAAGAGGTGGTCTATCTTAGTGCTTTCGGGAACATAGTATAAAAGTCGCGAGGGTGAGAGAATTTTGGGTTTTAGCACCGTATGTCCAGGGATTAGCAGGACTATAGCTCTGGTGACATCCAGGATATCAACCGTGTTGTTGTCCAGATTGTTTTCTATGGTAGCCAGGACACTTCTAGTGGTGAAGACCTTCAAGAGTTGCATAGAACTAGAAGGGAGATCAAAAGGGATAGCCGTCTCAAGTTGAGCAGTAGGTGCCATGTCAAAGGGCAGAGGTGCAAGAAGTAGATCAGGGGTGGTGTTCGATTTAGAAGGATGAGGGGTGGGTTTAGCATATGGTGTTATGGTTGGCTTAAAAGAGGACGTGAGTAGAGTTTATCGTGTGCATGGGGGTCTGATGGAGGGAAAAGTGGATCTGCATGACATGCAAAAGAGTTATTTTGAGCCGAGAAAGAAAGATTAGGATGGTTCAGCTGATAGGATTTGTCATTACTAAAAAACATTCTGTAGGCTGTTTGGGAGCGTTGTAACCTGGACGAGATCTTAGAAAGTATCTAAACTTTTTTGGGAAGTGATTAAGGGTGGATTTGTAGAAGCGCCAAGTGTGGCCCTTCTCTTGACATTTGAAGCAAATCACTTTTTTGGTGCATCTAAAGCATGAATGGTTCATTCTGTGGTAAAAGGAGCAGCGCAGGGCTCTGAAGGGTCACCTCAGTGGGGTTGGTTTCCAAGGCTGAGAGTTCTTCTCTGTCTTGAAACTCTGCTGAGAAAGAGAAAGCACATGGAGGTGTCCAAGAGGTAGACATGTTAGATTTAACTGGTGGGGGTCAGTCAGGATGATATTATCTTTTATCGGAATATGATGTTTACTAGCTTCCAGATATTTCTCAGAAGGAAAAGATTTCTCATACCTTGTTGCGATCGTGTTCTTGATGGGTGATGATGTAGATGTGTCTTTCGCTTCCTCATCAAGGCTAGAAGATAGGGAGATCAACCAAAACTTTGATCCGGTGGGTGGCTGGTGCTCTTTTTTCACTAAGAGTTGGTCAACTGAGTTTGAGGTAGAAGAGGAGATGTGCTCTTCCTTGCTGAAGATAAGTGGGTATAATTCTTTGGGGGTTTCATTGTTGAAGTCGTTAACCCAAGCTGTCAGAGTTTTGTGTGCTAAGGGTTTTATGAATATGGTCCATTCCTGTTTAAGCTTCAACTCGGAGATCATGCTTGCCCATCCTTCGGTGATATAAAGGTTGGATTTGTCGATGAGTTCTATGATGACTGGGAAATATTTGCATCCAACAAGGATAGTGTTGGGGCCAGGCGAGATATCAAATTTGTGGTAGATCCATACTTTTGGGAGGGGGATGCTGGTGATGTACAAAGGGTTTGAGAGGTTGTAGTCAATGAAAGGGAAGCGGGTAGCCATGCTTGGTAAAGTTTGGGGGAGGTTGACTGATCTTGCTGGAGTCGATGGTTTCTTATAAAGAAAAGCTCATTTGAAGAGTGTAGGGTTCTCAATCTTGCCTTTGATCCTCTTGTTGTTGTTCAGGGAGGCAGAGAGGATGGGGGGTTCCATCTCAATAGACCAACAAAGATGATCAAATCGATATTCTTGATCGTTTAAGTCATGCATGATGACATCATCGATTATTTACCACCCCCATATACCTTCTCTTGTCAGAGTATAAGATGAGTTGATATCTTAGGTATGCCAATTATCGGTAGATTTATCATTGAAATATATATTATTGGAGAAGGTAAAAGTGATTTGCAATATAAATTTTCTTTCTATATTTCTTAACGGTGACCATTTCTCAGATGGGATATACTTCAAATGTACAATTGACTGCTAATATAAGTTTGTGTTGTAATAAAATTTAGACAAATTCTAATTGTACTGAATGTTTTTGTAGGTATTTAAAGGTGAATGTATAAAGAAGGTACGTGGGACAAAACCATCAAGGGGGTAGTAGAGATTTTACCGTGAGGCATCAGGGAGTAATCAGGTGCAGAACTAGGAAGGAGGGTGGGGGGGCTCTAGCTCCCCCTCCCCCCAAAAAAATGATGAAATATGATTATAAATATATATAAAATACTAATAATATATATATATATATATATATATATATATATATTTCACAGTACCTTCAACATAAAAAGTGACTAGTTGAAGTGGTACTTTGCACCTTTATTGTGTAAATGGTGCAGGTTTGAATCTCATTGCGTGTATATCTTATTTTTCAGCCCCTTTTAAGAACTCAGCTCCCCCTATTGTGCAATTTTGATTCTGCCCCTGAGAATAATAATACTTTACTAAGAATAAGAAAAACAATCAGTTCTTTCTCACAGAAGAAACTAGATCTCTAACCGTATTAGTAAATTTATTGTTTTAAAATGCGTTTTCTTATTTATTCCAATAGTTCGCTTTGTGCATGTGCAAGGGTCTTAATCTATGACACATTATGGCGGTTGTTCAAGGGCATGTAGTAAGTGGAACCCATTTTTACATAAATCAACGCCGCGATGGAACGTAAAGTTGTCATTAATTTGTTCAGATGTATTCAACTAAATAATAAATCGAAGGTCAATGACAATCTCACGGTTGAGATTGTCCTCGAATGGTAATATTGAATGGAATTCTTTAGTAAAAAAACAGACATGTTAGTGTTGTGTGTTTATTAACATTTTCACGTTATGTAACAGATTTCCAATTGCGTGCCATCCATCCTCTTGTCAACAAAGTTTGTTGTGTAGGTAGCAACCTATTATGGTTTCCAGTACAAAACCAGCCCGTGAAACAGGTTTGATGCCTACTTGCTACCCTTCACTCAAATCCTGTGTGATGTATTTTTCATATTTCCTTATTGTCTTATTTGGACCACTTACTAAGAAACTTGAAAAATGTATTCACAACTGAGTTTTTATCTTTTTCCTCAATCATTTGATTTCTCTGTAATGTTAAAACAATGACCATCACACGGTTTTGTGGGTTAATTATCTAATAAGCACACTTTAAAAAAGCATGAACACACTACATAACACGGAGTTTTTGTTATACACTAATTTATCTCAATTTCTCTTACTCATGATATGTCACCTTGATGAAGTATTTGATGCATACAATTAATTGCATGTTAGTATAGTAGTCTACGAATCTGTCTGTCATAATAATTCTAAACTAAACTTGTTTGGTTGCTAATTTAATATAAATCCTTATATTTATGAATGTTCACACATTTTTTTTCTTTATTAGGAAGTTATAATTATCTTTGTATGGTAATGCATGCTACTAAATATTAGCATAATAGTTTACCATAGAAAATGTTTCATCGCATATTTTTCTCATGATTACATTCTTAGTCTAAGCTCTGAAACGTGTCATCAATTTCTTACTTACTATTAATTTATGTGACATGTATGCAAGAATAAGCAACAATGGATGCAAGTGGGGCATGATGTCTTGTGGAGTGGAAAGATATTGAGACTTTATTTACTCGAAATTCGTAGGGTGGGTCCACTAGATTGCATCTTTATAAGGTACCTATTTACCTCTATTAATTTCCTACAATATATAGCAATTCTTACTCTCAATTTGCAGGGTAGCTTTCATTGGCTATCTGAATCTACTCCATTCAAATTAAACTTTACAAATTACATTCATTACCACCATATATTCAACTCAATATCAATGTGTTAAGACATGTTGAAGTTTGATTTAACTTTAAAATCTATGGTCTACGTGTTCTTCCTATAGACACATCTAAGTCATCATATTACTGACACGCCATTTAGAATAATCATAAACACTATGTTGTATTTCTCTTATACACACATCTAGCATAACAATATAGTTTTCATATTTCCTCTTGTAAGGATCATGTACGCTATCTCCTTATTTTAACACATGTAGGAAGCTTATAGTTCTTTATCTATGGTCATGCATGTTATATTACTGAGAAACAACGTATTACTGACACGCCATTTAGAATAATCATAAACACTATGTTGTATTTCTCTTATACACACATCTAGCATAACAATATAGTTTTCATATTTCCTCATGTAAGGATCCTGTACGCTATCTCCTTATTTTAACACATGTAGGAAGCTTATAGTTCTTTATCTATGGTCATGCATGTTATATTACTGAGAAACAACGTAATAATCCACTACAGAATTATTTAGCCAGAAATTTTATAATGTTTATATTTATTATTAACCGTCAAACGTTGCACCAAATTGCTTACCATTCATTTATATCAGACCCATGCAATGCTAAAAAATGACAACTGCTTGTGGGACACAAGGTCTTGTAGGGTGGAATGATCTTGGGACCTTTTTATTCGAGATCATACAATGGGTCCATTAGCTGGAATCTTTATGAGGTCATATTTTTCTTCGACCAAATTCTTATACATACAATGATTCTTTACTCTAATCACAATCTTAGCGGAGTAGATTTCAATGGATACTTCAATCTACTCTTTTTCAATTTTGGAAATTATAATTCTACAACCATATATTGAACATGCTATCAATGGTTTAATATAGTTGAGGTTAGTTTTGTCTTCTAAAACTGACCATTTATATGTTCTTCTTATAGAACTTGTAGACCGTAAGACTAATCACACAACATTTAAAATAATCATTATGCGCCAAGGTCATATGCCTATAGGGTAAAGAACCACTAAAAGATAATAAAAAAATACCCAACTAATTATATGCATACTCTTCATGTTAACTAATGCATCCAAAGGAAGAAACAAATTAATAAATAGAACACAAATAGAATTGGATGAACTACGTTTTGTAGGTTTTCATATGCCAAGGCTACATGTTCTATGTTTTTAGAATCTTTTTGTTAAATTGTTCCCATCTATAAGTCACTGTTCACTGTTTTCAGCTCATGGTTGTTGTAGATCAAGTTACACTCGAATGACAAAGATTGTATTTATACATAGTTATTCACAAGACATATTTTATAAAAGTCTACATTCAACCAATTATAATATACGTAGGGTACAAGAATAAAAAATAATGTATAGAAAAGCAAATAATATATTACATTTCAAATTGAACCGATGAACCATTAATATGCCCCATAAAAGTTCTTCTTTAATCCAATTTTACATGTCCACACATTTTCCCTCAGTCTTACATATCCCAATGACACACAATTCCTCTTCTTCTAGCTACCTATGGTGAATGATAAAAATGTTCGTTGCATGTGGTTGATACTCCACTATGTAAATGTCTGTGTATGATCTTTCTGGAAAAGTCATATCATATTTGCGTACAATAATACACCTCTCATGTATCCAGGGGAATTGACATTAACAATAATAGCCAATTAGAAATCCGATCCTGATGCAACGTATTCAACAATATAATACATTTATTCTATGTTGATTATGAGGCCTTCTTTATTATCTTTTGTATACGATATGCCAATCTTGGCTAACATGTAATACGGTTGTAATCTTCTTTAGATGCAGTCTTCTCCCACTATCTACCTTAAACAAACTTTCCTTTACTATCTATCTTTTGGGTTGACATTGTAAGTATGTCATTTAAAATATATCTTAGGGTGATGATTTGTTGGTAGAGTGCTAACAAATCTGATAGATCTCTATTTTGTAGTACCATTTGATTCATCACAATGACCGGTTCCTTTTTCTATTGTAGAATATTTGAAAATTTTAATATTACAGAAGAGGATGGAATATTCCCAGATAATAGGGCATCCATATCTCTAATGTCGTAGTTGATTAAGTTTTCTTCTAATTTTGTCTTCAACTGTAATGGTGAGTATTGGTAGCCAAGAGGAATAATATTATCTTTGTGAGAATCATAATTATCAAGAAAATTTATTTTCTATTTGAAGAACAATATTTTAGAGGGCAATAATGTAATTTCCATGTCTATTTTTTGATAGGCCGCCTTTTACTTTTAGTTTTTTGTTCACTGTCCTTAGATTTGACCATATTTGTGCAATTTCAAGTTATAGACATGAAGCATTTGTTGATGAGAAGAAAGTGGTGGATTTTTTTGACTTTATTTTTTATCTATATATCACAAGTAAGGAATTTTTTTATATTATGCAAGAACAATAATAGATGAATTTATAACATAAACTACAAGATGGATGATAAAGTTTTCAAGGAAAATTTACTGCAAAAAGGTTCACTAATGAAAATTTTCTCAAGATGTTGGTAAATAATGCTCTTGTTGTAGGAATCAGTGTGTAAAGAACCTTAATTACTGCACTTCATATTACGAACTCTCGCATTAAAGTCAATGCAATTATTAATCAAATTCTTACTATCCGCCATTTGTCTATTATTTGCATGGTGCTCATGTTAATCGAGTTATTGACCCATGTGTTATGTCTATTTTGATATTTGAAACTCCATATTATACACAAATCTGATTGTGAATCAATAGACAACTTATCACTATTGATGCAACTAAAGTTGAAAAATCCCAATGTATTTTGTACATGTAAATCATCAAAATGTGGGAGCACATTATGGATATGTTAAACTAATGTAGACGGATTTTCCCAATTTTTCAAAAACTTATGCCAATTTTTGTTCTTAATGTTTGAATATAATTATGCAATGTGATCTTTATTCATGCACTGAATCACATGAACAAGTTACATTCATCTCACAATTGACAAGGTAAAATTGATTTGGAAACCTTAATATTGTTGTATTTTCTAATTCCAAGTACATTTTTTTTGAATTGATGCAAATCATTCTAATTATGTTTACTTATATGTTGTTTCTTTGACAAATTTGCATGCATATACCCCAAATAATTTGCTTTATGTATAGTGGATTTAGATATTTGAAACTCCACATTACATACACATGATGGTTTTTCTATACAATAGTGTTTATTTTTATAAAGGGTTCAACAAAAATTTAATGTGCAACTAAATGGATAAAACCCTACTAACCATGTAAATAGTTTACTACACAACTACTGTAGATGGTAATGAGGGGACCAACCTTCAAAGATTACTACATGTACATTTGCTAATCTTAAATAAGATATAATAAAAAATATGTTTGAATATATATATATATATATATATATATATATATATATATATATATATATGAATTATTGTTAAAAACATGCATAAACGTCTAATTAAATATTAATAGGAAAATACTTGTATTTGACTAACAAATGGATTCACAGAACATAATGCATCATTTGCAGTAAATGTGTCAAAAATTGTTCATCCTAAAAGAATTTGAATAATTTTTTTATTTCTAAATATGGTGATTGTATATGGAATTTAATGACATTGTTCCATTTAATACAATATATGAATTTCATAAAAAAAATCTAATTTGGTATATCTCTCTCTTAGATATACATTGCATATAGGTAAAATTATCTTCCCTATCCTACCATAGTAGAAGTTGACTCTCATTATAAAGTTTAGATTCCATTCTGTATATGTTGCATCCCAAAATACATCTAATAAATGAATGAATACCAATTGAAAAATTATAACAATATTGTTTGTACACATTTCTTAAGAACAATTTTCCACTTCCCTCCCGTAATTCTTTGAAAAGGGAAAATCCTGAATTTGGTAATCTCATCATTATTATTTTGATTTAAGAAAAAGTTAACAAAAATACTATACTATAAATACCATGAATATCTTCAGATGTTTCTCTTAGAATTTATTGTTATAATCAAATTCATGATATGCAAGTCTATAATATTGAGGAGATTAGAAATCATAACTAGAATTTATCTTTACTTTAATTACATAGATGCCTTTTGCTTAAAAGGAAATCATGTTACACATAATTAATGGAAAATTAGCATGACAATATGTTTTTAAAGAAATATAAAAATGATATACTTTCCTCGTGAGTGAATATTTTCCAAAGGATAATAAAAACCAAATATATTATCAACAAAATATACATTATGATAATATTTATTTAAAAAACACCAAAACATCTTTATATATTAAATGTTCCACTAAACAATCTAAAAACTACAACTAATGTTAAATTTGGATTTGTCATGTATTAGTTAGTTTATTTATGATATTCTATGTCAATTGGATTATTCTAAGTTGCCACTAATTATAAAAATAAATTATCATGATGATGGTAAGAGGACACAAATAAATTCAATGACTTTTTAAATATTTTCAAAATAAGAAAGATATTTTAACTGTGTATTGTACACATCAAAATTATATTACATGTCAAATTTACTTTGTTTAGTTAATGTTTGTTTCCTCAAATAAAATATAAAACAAAAAATTAAATACTAGTTTATAAGGGAACATTGGTGATTCCTACATAATTCTTAACTTTTTCTTATTTTACAATATATGTTACATATGTTTCGTATTAAACAAAATAGATAAGTTTCTTTCCACACAAGCCTAATAGTCCTATATATAGATGCATCCTCACGTCTTCCACACACATAGAAATCACTTGACCAATAAGACATGAATCCTAACCTTCTCTCTTATCCTCCTATTCAAGTCCCTTGTATAAGTCGTAAAAACTTATAATCTCATGGTGATCCTTTCTCAACCATCGGTGTTATAAACCTTGGAACCATTTCTAACCATGAATTGGATCGTAGATTTGTATTTTGACAAGTTGATAAACTTCTTGAGGTATGATTGCATTATCTATTTTTCTATATTGAGAAATTAACCCAAATTATCTCTCTATTGATAGCCTAGACAATCTGTCTCTTCTAAGAATTTTATTCCATGTCAAATATTCTATTTGATCCTGATCTTATGATCATCCTACTTTGTTGAATTTTCTTTTGACTCTAAAATTATGCTTTTCTTTATGATGGAACTCTATTTGTGAAATTTGAACCATGTTGTTCCTTGTTGAGAGATGGAACCCAAATTTCTACTCATTTTTGTGGTAGATGGTTTTATTGTCCATTTTTGTGTTGGAAATTTTATAAAAGACTGAATTTTATACTTACCTCTACATTTAGCATGTTATGTGATTCAATATCCCTAGAGTAATGTAATGCTTTGGTCATTTGGGTTTTATTCCCCTACATTTTATTATTATGCACTTGATTTTTATTTTCCTATCATGCACT
The DNA here is from genome assembly GCA_963693085.1 of Alisma plantago-aquatica. Lineage (NCBI taxonomy): Eukaryota > Viridiplantae > Streptophyta > Magnoliopsida > Alismatales > Alismataceae > Alisma > Alisma plantago-aquatica. The sequence continues at coordinate 489,697,030 of OY856414.1, forward strand.
GAGGTTTTAGTCCTCTTGCACTTTTATGTATTTGGGAGAGAGGATCGTACACCCCATACATGGTTTGTATGCCAAGGGAGTTTGGTTGGGAGCTATTCTTTGTCAAGTTTTAAGACTGTGAGCCTTAGTTGACACTGACTTTATATTACACTAGTGCCATGCTTATCTCATATGCATGTATGTTGATATTCTTGTAATGAGTTTTGTGCCAAAAAATTTATATGTTCTTGAGATACAAAACTTTTATATTGGTTTAATGGAAAGTATTCCTCTTATGTATATGTCTTTTGAAATTCATATTCTTTTATTCCCAATTGGGTAGTCCTTTCCTTTTCCTTTGGGGAGCCTTGATTTTTTTTGACATCCTTTATTTCATATTTTTGCTCAATACCCGATTTAATATGCTCATACCAATATTTTGCTGACGTATCTACTTTTCTCCTCTTACTGGGGTACACTTCCAACCCTAGGTGTAGGTCAAGGAGAAGTTAACCAAGTTGGACTAGGACTTCATCAAGTATGTCTCAACCTTTTGGAGATAGTTTCAAGGTAGTTAGATGACCCTCTGTCGATCCTTTAGTATAGTTAGTTTTCTTATGTATCACCATGTATGGTGAAGTACAGTGCCAATATCAAGTTTTGTAATAGTTCTATGTTTTGTATTCTGCTACTACATTTAGTATCATGATACATACATTTTGAATAAATTGATTATCATCCCTTTTGTATAAAAAATTATTGTGGTGTTTGATATATGGGATGTTTCCTTTTTATTTATTTATAGACTGGATCCCCTCCCAGTTCTCACTCCACACAAGACCCAACCCAAAGCCAAGGGGCACATGACACTAGCTAAAGTCATAACTCAGGTCTATAAATAATCAATAATGCACATTATTTCTCAAATTCAAACCTAAATAACTTCTTCTAGGAACCTCAACAATGTGCCACAATGTGTGCCACATCACGCTTGAGTCTAGGCCAATAGAACCCTACCTCAACCATGAGTCTTATCACTCCTGCTGCCTCACATGCATGAAAGGAGAGGGATGGCACTGGTCTTTCTTTCTTTAAAGGATAGGGTAGAGACATATGGCTATTTCATTTGATTGAAAAGTTGCAAAAGACCGTCGTTCAGTCACTCCTTCCTGTACAGAAGTCAGTCAGCTAGCTATTTGATTCACTTCTGTGGAGCGCATGTGGCAAGCTGTTAGATGTACCCGGTGCTTTAACCGTAGACGCTTCTAACTTCATGAAATCTTAAACATAATTTTGTCATCACTTAAGACACTTTCTAATAAATTGTGGTTCCAATTTATTGATGTGCATAATTTATATAGTCTTTTTGCCTACTCTTGCATGACTTTTCAATCCATTTTCTGCCTAAAGTTGCCTTTAATCATGCTTGATTTCCCATTTTGTTATTGTCTTTACTTGTTACATGATTTTTATCACAAGTGAAATATTTTGATGAAAAAATGAGGATGATTTGATCACAAGCCAGTCTTATTCATATACCCCAAAAGATTCCCCAACTTTGAAGATAATCCTAAAGATTTTAACAGAAACACACCATGTGGTTTAAACAACACAACATGTCAGTAGTAGGAAAATGCACTTTCTCACTGACATGTAAAAACATGGTGTGTAGGCCAACTAACACACCATGTCCTCTCATTCCAAGAAATCACCAAGTTCTCTAAATTGCAATAACACAACATGTTGGCCAACGAACATGACATGTCTCCTCAATCCAGAAGATACCAGGGATCACTGTAAAGCAACAACATGACATGTCAGCATGTATACATGATGTGTTCACTCACTCTAGAACTACCTAGATTTTCTTGACTTCCAACAACATGACATGTTGGTCATCCGAAATGCCATGTCATCTTTGATCAGAGCAGTTTCGACTTCAGTTTTTACAACTAACACACCTTGTTGGCCTACCAACATGCTGTGTTACATGCAATTCTGTTCAAAATTAAGATAAAACCATAACTTAGTTTTATATACAAACACAACTCACTTGGGATGATTATCTCAGGCCATTTGAAATAAAGTATGTATACAAAGCAGAGCTAAGGAGGAAGGGGGGCAATTTTGGAGAGAAGAGAATTGTTACTTAAGAGATAACCACCTTCTCCCTAATTCTTCTTCATCATTGCCATAAGGATCACCGTCCTCCATTATAGCCACTCGGGAGAGAAGGTTGCTGGAGAAAGACCTTCAAAGAGGATGAAATTGCCACTCCTAGTTGGAGTTCTACTTCATCTCACTTGTAACTTGGAGATTTTTGTTCTTTTCCTTCTTCTATCATGTTCTGCTCTACATTCTATTGCCTGTTTCTACCTTCTGCAACCATGGATGACTAGAATTTTGTTCTTGGGCATGAGAGATTAACTCCCATGTCATAATTTTGTTGAACTCAAATTTCATGCTTAATGCAAGATAGTTTCACCATTTAAATGTTCATCCGTGTAGGTTTCTTCTTACATGCTTTGTTGGCCACTTATATGTTTGATCTATGCTCCTTGTTTGATCTAGGAAGATATGCACAAGATTAAGGAGGTGTGCCTTAGAAACACTACCTTGACCATGAGAGTGGTTGGGATGTGTTTAGGAGAAAGGTTTGTAGTCCGAAATTTGGTATAAGCACAAGAATGCTATAGGGAATTAGGACCATTCTACACTAGTAATAGGTGTGTGTAGGATGCAAACCTCCTTTGTGTTGTTTTCAGCATAGTTTACTTCTCTAGTTTATTTAATTTACTAGTGTGAAATTGAATAAACCTTTGAAATTGATCTAGATTGTTTAAGTTTGGTACTATTGCACCTAACAATACCTTACTCCTTGGACGACCTCGATAATATTACATGCATCGATATACTTGGATGGTAGTGTTTGAGTTTATAAATTTAGGATTTGCGCACACCAACAAGTTTTTGGTTGTTTTCGGGGAGCATTGGTATTTTTATTAGAGTATGAAGTGTTGATTAATAAGTGAGACTATATAATCATCTTTACAATCTACCATATATTCCATTATTTTTCTAGTGTTTCTCACTCGTGAATTTGTAGGATTATATGCGGTGTTCAAAATAGGGTCTTCAACCATCTATATATATGTACCCAGAGATTGAATGTACCTTCAGTAGCTGCATAAGAATGAGGAGGAGTGTAAACTCTTCAAATTTGGAGGACTCACAACCATCATCACTTTCGTCTTCACCACCATCTTCACCTGATCACCAAGAGCCAATCATGGAAGATAACCACCCTCTTAAGGACTTTGTAGTTCCTACTACCATAAACATCCATGGGGCTATCAACAACCCATGGATTGAGGCAAACAATTTCTTAATCACCCCAACATATATGCAAATGATTCTATAGAATTGTTATGGAGGGACTCCCATGGATGATCCTAATCTTTATATAGCTAAATTTGTATTCTACTTGATAAGTTTCAAGATTAATGTCGTTAATCCTGATAGTATTCACCTACTTCTATTCCCATTCTCCTTGAGGGATAAAGCCAAGGTGTGGCTCTCATGACTGCCAAGCAATTCCATAAATAGCTGGGAGGAGTTGTTAAAAGCTTTTCTAGCCAAGTAGTTTCTACCAAACAAGATTGTTGTGCTGAGAAGCCAAGTTACTAATTTCTCTCTAAGGTATAGAGAACCCTCAATGACACATGTGAGAGATTTAAAGACCTCCAACATATTTGTCCTCAACATGGTCTCAACAACTAACTACTTCTCCAAACCTTCTACAATGGGCTGTATTACAACACATGATGTCTATAGATGATGCAGCCAATGGGGCTTTCATGAACAAGTCCTATAGGGAAGTGTATGCAATCATTAAGACATGGAAATTCACCATTTCCAATGGAGTACTAAGAGGACCGACAAGTCATCCTCATCTTCTATTGTTACTGGGAAGCAAGTCAGCATACATGATATTGATGTCGTGATTTGATTGCAACCAAGATAGACACTCTTACTTTAAAGTTTGAGAAGTTGAGCACTAAAATGGCTTAACCGGTCAACCTAATTTGTGATGCAACTGAAGTTTTAGGGAAACTAGATTCTTTAAGCTACCCTTCTTTCATTCTAGCAAGGGAAATATGGAACAATGCAACATGATACAGAACTACGGGAACAAACAACTTTATAACCCATACTCCAACTCCTACAACCTAGGTTGGAGGGACCATCCCAAGTTTCCTACTAAAAAAACATTTCCCAAAATCCCCAACAACCACAAATCCAACAACCACCACTATGGGAATAGACCATCTACAAACAAAAATCCTCCAAGACTCACAAACAATGGGAACCCAAATTTCAACCAGCTTCAGTCATATTCGAGACACATCATTGATTAGATTTTATAAAATTTTATTTCATGTCAAATTAAGAAAAATGGGGAATCTCGCTAACATTGGCAGAGGATGAAGTTCAATCCAACAAATTTCTAATAAGGTGGATGTAATCTCCACACACACAAAGATGCTGCAAAATCAAGTTGTTCAACAAGCTCTCACAAACCAACAAACTCCTCTAGGATCTCTTCCAACTTAGCCACAAATGAACCCAAGGATAAAAGAAAATCTATAGCATCCAACTCCTTCTATGGAGCATGTTGAAATAACAATGAAAAGTCTCACTCCAGACTCTAAATAGAGGACCTTTGTGGGAGTTGACCTGACCATTAGAATATATTTTCTTTATTAGATTTCCTCAAAGAACAATTTTTTTCCAAATAAATTTGTTGTGGATAAATGTAATAATTTAGGCCCTCATAGTTATATACAAATATCATTGCAGATGCAAAAGAAAACAAAGTAAAATCAACTTAGGCATAGTTTTTTTGCTTCAACAAGGCGTGTTGATAAAGTAACATGACATGCCAATCTCATAAAAATACATTCAGCGATTTAAGTTCAAGTGGTATGGCATTTTCAAATGACAACATGGTGTGTGTTCAAGGTGTCAGGCATTCCAAAGATTCCTATAAAGTAGAAACATTGTGTGTTAAGATGACAACATTATGTGTCTGTTTCAATTTTTTTTCTTCAAATTCTCACTTGGAGAAAAACACGTCATGCTTGACTTGGACATGGAGTGGGAACTAGTCAACATTTTATAGAAGTTTACATGACCATCAAACATGTTGTGTGTCTTACTTAACACTGTGTGTCCTGAAAGAGCTTCATTTATGCATTTCACCAAGAGCATAGCACGATTAGTGTATATTTAGACACGTCGTGTTCCTTAATGGTTTGAAATTATAGAGGAATTCACTGAAGAAGAAAATGACATGTCTTTTTCTAGACACGTCATGGTACATTCTAACATGAAAAAAAATTAAAAAAAGAGGCTACCTTCATATACGATTAAGACATGCCCTGTAGTTAATTGAACACGCCGAGCATGTGGGACTGAGCTAACAAAATTTTTAAAAAAGAGGCAATCTTCACATACGATTAAGACACACCCTATAGTTCATTCAACAAATCCAACATCCAAGTAAGCACAGCTAACGCTCAAGCTCCATTGGAATCCGAGCTATACACCATAAGCCCATCCAACTATGTTGTGATTCTACCCCCTTTTCTTCCTCATCTCTGACACTACAACACACCGTGATTTTTGAAAATCATGATGTGTTTTTCTGTCCTAACACTTCCTTCAGTCTCATTCATTGGCTCCAAAAAAGCAAATGTCAAATCGCCAAAGGCAGGAGAGCTCTTTTTCATCCACCACCTATGTATCCTAACTCAATTCAATGTCAAAGCTAACGAAGACGCCATTTATAAAAAATGATCACATGTAGGGTTTTTCTTATGCACTTTGCTAGTTCTGAGATAATGAACACATTGGATTTTCACGAGGAGGTACAAGGATTTCTTGAAGAGCTTGGCATTCTGCATGTCTGCTACAAAGTCAGTTTCACATAACCAAGATTGACTTATGAATTTCTGACTACTCTAAAAGTTGAAGAAGATCCAAGGAAGCCAGTTGAGCCTTTTGGTATATTACATTTCTGACTTCTTGGCCATGGTTACAAATTCACTTTCAAACAATTTTATGAGGCATATCAATGTACTTATGAAGGTAGTATAGTAATGCATGATACTTTTGATAATGATGAATTTGGAGATGGATAATTGAAGACACAATTAATAAAGCCACTTCTGCCAGGACATCACATATGCACAATCCCATCTTCTGCTACATTCACACACTCCTTAGCACTTGTGTTTTTGTTAGGAAAGAAACACAATGTGTATGTGCGAAGCATGACTTATTTTTCTTACGGGACATTCTACATAACTACAAAGTCAACACAAGATATTATATCCTTCAAGACTTCTTTAAGATCAATTTTTTTTTTGGTGATGTTATTATTGGAAGATTAATAACCCACATTGCCCACAAGCTGAATGTAGCCTTGACATGATTATAAGCCACCACTGGAAAGAAAAAAGTAGACCTCTAGTTTCTTATTTCTTCAAGCTTAATTGTTAGGGACCCTTTCGATGATAGTAAGTTCAGACAATATTTCCATGGACATGAAGAATATATTGATATGCCAAATCTAGAGGGAGTCACTTTAACAAATTCCAACTATTGGAAGTTTAGTTTTGATGACTGAGGATGATTATGAAGATATACCTGAGATTTCCACAACATCCAAAGCATATGCACCTCCTCCTTCTATTGGCATGCAAACTGAGTGCAGTTGGGTGATGCCAAACGTGCATCATCTCTATGTGTATGTCCAACAACATTTCAACCAGTAGGACACCCACTTGAACCATGTCAGCCAACAATACATAAATATTCATTTGATGATTCAGAGAATGGATATGTGGAATATCGCTTAGGGCCACTATGCCATGTCAGCACTACCTCCACCACCACCATAAGAGCCTTGATTCACTAACATCCCATGATGATGACACTTTGGGGCAACATTTCCCAACTATCGATGAGGGCACTAGTCCCTTAACTATGATATTCTCTACAATAGGTATCCGGTTACAAAACTCCTGAGTTTAATTTGTATAGTGAGGACACTGCAAATTTCAAGCTTGGGGGAAGAAACCAGATGGTAGTTTAGTTTTAGTTTTCCTTTACATTTCTTTTTCTTAGTTTTTTTTTAGACAATGGTAAATCTTGTAAAGATGGGGTTTTAGATTCCCTGACATTATGTTAGTAACATGATGTTGTTGGGAAATATACCAATAGATAGGCAGTAGAAACAAAAAATTATTTATCATATTCTCCTATAACAGATGATCACGTCAATAAATAAGTAATAAGAAATATGGTTTATGAGGTCATACCTGGTCCTGGAGCAAGTCCAATGACTATTTCCTCATTGCAGTATGCACTTTTCTTCAAGTCACACTCAGACAAAGTCAATAGTAGCTCCTGGTTGATCACCATAGACAATGGTTGACCTTGTCCTCCTACTGTGAAAGACTTTTTGCCTCTATGGTTGTCCACGCGGACCACCAAGAACTCATGTCATTCTAGTAGAACTGATAATAAGGAGTTGTCTCCTCTTGTTTGTGTACTAGCACCAACTTGCTCTCCCACGATTTCTCTCCCTTGCTATCCCTTCTTTTATTGGGTAGAACTTTCTCAGATTCCATCAGCTACCACAACCAGAGAAGACAAATAATTTTTAGAGGCAATTGAGTTGTGTTTGAGAAACCCCCAGTTACCCTATATTTATAAAAGTCTTAGGGTTAGGGTTCTCATTCAGAGTGGTAGAGGGAGGAACCAAAATTTCATGAATTTTTGTATCCTTTGAGTGGAAAAATGGTGTCATGTGAGCCAATCTGTTCATCCCTTGAATCGATTGTTTAATCATGTTTCCCAATTACAATTGTATTGATAATTAATATTTGATTCAATGCTCAACATGACATTAGAACAAATCCTTGAATCAATCAAATTGATCCACCAACTGCTCGATTCACAACCTGAACCAGTCGATTCATGGTCCTGAGCTGATTGGTTCACTTCCTGAACTCCTCGATTCATGGTCCAGAATTTCCAAAGTTGGTTCAGTTGACCTAACACACTAAAACGACCAGGTCAACACTTGAACCGTCCGGTTCACAGTTCGGTCAGTCAATTTTCAACCGATGTTGTTTAAATTCAGTACCTAACTTTTTAGTAATCAAGTTTAAACTATATTCATGCCTATTCCAGGTGTATCCTATGTGTGTGACCCTATGCGTTCCAAGTTAAGTTGGAAGTGAATATTCATAACCGATCTATGACATCAAAATCAATGAGCGGTATCTAGAAACACATCATTGCTACCAAGTAATATGGAAAGTTGGAGAACAACTTCAACCTACAATCTACCATTGGTGTTATATTGATTGTCTAATTTCTTTTTCACTGATATCTGGATTGAACTTAAGGCATGGAATCATCATCCTATAAATGTTCAATCCATGTTACTGTTACTAGAGCAAACTGTCTGAGATATATGTGAACTCAATATCATATATATTGATCCACAAGTGCATGCACATGCTTTTCTCAGTCTCACTTATCAAGTGGCCTAGATATCAAACTGTAGTTGGAGGGGAAAATCTCATCTACATCACTCACAGTTATCCCCATGTGTCACAGAGCACCACCTTTATGGTACGCTTATTCAAGGTCATGGTGGATGATGCTAAAGTACATCGAATAACATGTAATGAGCGTAGTTATTTCAAGTCTAAGAACCACAATCACCACCTTCACTATGAGAGATGATTATGACAACTAATAATGGTTTCCATGTGTCACTCTCAAGGTGGATCTGTCCAATACACTATTCTACAACAAGTACCTATGTGTTTGGTTTGATATCACATATCATGACTGATGAGACTATGTCATCAACCAACACACACTTTAGTCTTATGAGTCATTGTTGTCTATCAGCCTTCCAAAAAAACATCTAAATAGGGACAATCCAAGAATGTACATACTCTTATCATTCATATGATCTCATTGTTTAGGTCATCAACCTGAATATATACATCATTGAGTAATGTGATTCTTTAGACATTCATTATTTTTTCATCATTATCTCATAACTAATTGGAACATAACAAATTGGAACATTGCCTTTATTATTAATCAAATCGTTTGTATGATATGCCATCACAATCATCACATGATGTCTCATCATCTTATGGCCAACTTAATGCCTTTCTGAGTTATAATATATCATAATATTTTAAGCTTATGGCGTGTTCTTCTAGAACTATGAGTTTTATGCTACATAAGGAACTGAAGATTCTACAACACTTTGTGATTCTCCTTGTACCTATTGTACCCCTTTTAGGTTTAATGTTTTTTTCTTATCTCAAACTTTTGAGTTCTACTTTTAATCCCACTAATTCCATCCTAACTCAGTTATCCCAGTAAGAAACACTTATGTTGTCATATTGGTATTAAAGGTAGTATTCAACAAATTAATATTTTGTGATTTGTGGATAAAACTTTTCAAGAAACTACTTTCTTATATAAGTTATAATCGTTAATACATATCAAGACTTTTCCCATACCATATATTATATGGTTTCTTCCAAACCATTTTGACAGTACATTGTTTTTAGTGTGAAGCATGTATCTATAATGAAATTATAAGATTAGATTGAATGATAATTACATTATGACTCATCAGGATGTGATTCCTTCTTTCTAATACATCATCATATTTCAGGTGGATTTCATCATGATACACTATCACGGTCATTCAAGAATGTCCTCAAACTCTTAATGTAAACTATTTCAACATTGATCATATCATAGTGTCTTAATACTTTGTTAATGTAGTTTATGATCTTCTTGAACACTTCAAGAGATTCATGTTCATATTTCACCATATCTATTAAGATCATAAGTAAATATAGTGAGCTACAAATAATTACATGTAGCATTTATTCTGAGGGTCTTTGTACATCATTATGTACAAGTCCTAATAGAATGCTTATTCACCCACAACACCGAGTGAGAGGTATTTTGTCATATTGTGCATAAATAAGACTTGCATGTCTCTTATTGGTTCAATAACCAAAAGAGTATATATAATCATTATCATGGATTCTAGAAGTGTATTTCTCATATATGTGCTTTAGATGATAATGCTATGGATGTTGGTTGTTTGAGTTAACTTATAATTTGATGATGTTTTATTAGGCCTTTAATTTAATGATTGCTCTCATTATTTTGTTCAAATTGATAACCCTAAATTAGTAATTTGGAATATTTCAGCACACAAACTTCTAATGATCCAAGATACAAACAATTGAGTTATTACTCGGCCAACTCCAGCATCCATAATCAATCACTAACGTAGGCAAAGCTTCCCAATTGCATCTTATGCTATTCTTGGATAGATGGTATATGCAACTCCTTTCCATAGTCATCTGCATGCCTCTAGGTTCTTAATCTCATTACATACACCCGTTAAAGTCTGACCCAAAAACCATCATGATAGAAATGCACCCCGCTTGGCAGACCCACATAACTATTGTCATGATTCTGCGAGATGGATAATACACCACGTTTGGCATACCCACACATTATTGATCAAAATTTTCATGTGTGTTACTAGTGGAAAGCATCTTAGAGATGTATATGTTTCTATATATATATCCAATCACCACATACTATAGCACATATCGTATACATGCTATATCCCACAAACTTAAACATGCAATATAAAAACACTAGCTATGGTTGTGGTCATACTGTTGTAATTCCTTGGAGCCACAAGGAATTACTACCACTTAGGCTATATCTCATGCAAGAACCTATTGTTGGTGTAGATCTATGCTTGAACCAATCCAAGTTGATCGGTTCAATTCTTGAACCGATCGAATGGCCTCTTGGCCGGTCAATTGGTCATTTGAGCGATCTTCTGGCCTCCAGTCCAACTAATGTCTGGACACCTCCAAATGATCTGTTGGGTGTCTAGCCGATCAGTTTGTCTCCTATGCTGGTCCTCCTCGGTCCTCCAATCAGTGAGCTTCTCTTTGAGATGGTCAGTTTGTCCGATGCTAAGTATCATCTTTGTCGTAACAAGACAATAAAACTATCCTAATTCCATGAAACTTATTACATGGTAATAGTAAAACCTCGAGTTACATTCGAGGAGAGTATAGGAAGGAAAGAATAATACTTTTACATGTTGGAAGAAGAAGGTAAAGGCTCGATATGCAAACTAAGATATTAATAGGAATAAATAATTTGTGCAACCACACACAGATATTTGGGTTATTGGCCATAACTATGCTACACATCCACCATCAAAACCAATTTTTGAGAGACGTGTGTAAATTTCATATATATATATATATATGAATCATATGTGGTATTTAATCAGATATACACATTAGTCATTTTAGATATTCACATCGTATGCAAAAAATAAAAGGCAAAAACCAAAGTTCAATTATATTGTTTAAATCCCAAAAAATAGTAGATTAACATGGCTCTGATACCATTGTTGGGAAATATGACAACAAATAGGCATCGAAAACAAAAAATTAATATTCCATATTCCCATATACCGATAACTATGTAATGGGAAGGATGGTTTATGAGGTCATACCTAGTCTTAGAGCAAGTATAATGACTATTCCCTCATTGCAGTATGCGCCTTTCTTTAAGTCACACTAGAATGACATCAAAAATAGATCCTGGTTGATCACCACAAACAACAATTGACCTTGTCTTCCTAGTGGGAAAGACTTCTGGCCTCTATGGTAGTCTACACGGACCACCAGGAACTCATGTCATTCTAGTAGAATGAGAGGGAGTTTCCCCCTCTCGTTGGTATACTAGCACCAACTTGCTCTCCCACAATTATTCTCCCTTGCTATCCCTCCCTTTATTGGGTAGGACTTGCTCAAGTTCTCTTGGTTACTACAACCAGGGAAGACAAATAGCCATCAGAGGTGATTGAGTTGTATCTTAGAAGCCCCTAGTGACCCTCTATTTTTAGGGGGGTTAGGGTCATGATTCCCAATCTAAGTGGGAGCGGAAAGGACTAAAATTTCATGAATTTTCACATCATGCAAGTGGCAAAATGGTCAGTTCATAGGTGAATCGATCAGTTGGCATATGAGCCGATCATTTCAACCCTTGAATGTTTTGTTTCATCATGTGTCCCAATCACAATTGTATTGGCAATTAATATCTGATTTCATTCTTAACATGACATTAGCACAAATCCTTGAATCAGTAGAATTGATCCACCAACCGCTTGGTTCACAACCTGATACGGTCGGTTCATGGTCCTGATCTGATCGATTCCCTGAACCAATCAGTTCATGGCTTGATTTTTCCAAAGTTGGTTCAATTGACCAGACACTCTAAAATAATCAGTTCAACACCTAAACCGATCGGTTCATAGTTCATTCAATCAATATTCAACCAATCTTGTTTAAGTTGAGTACCTAACTTTTTAGAATCAAGTTTAAGCTATATTCTTGAATGAATTCCTATTCTAACTTTATCCTATGCATTCCTATTCTAAGTTTATCCTATGTGTGTGATGATGAATGCATATTGAAAGGATAGGGTAGAGACATATGGCTATTTCATTTGATTGAAAAGTTGCAAAAGACCGTCGTTCAGTCACTCCTTCCTGTACAGAAGTCAGTCAGCTAGCTATTTGATTCACTTCTGTGGAGCGCATGTGGCAAGCTGTTAGATGTACCTGATGCTTTACCCGTAGACGCTTCTAACTTCATGAAATCTTAAACATAATTTTGTCATCACTTAAGACACTTTCTAATAAATTCTTGAATGAATTCCTATTCTAAGTTTAGCCATGGTTTTAGCAACTTAATCTCGTATGATTAGATGGTAATCGATTTTACTTGATTGATCTTCGGATCGTATGTTAATCCAGATGGATATGACTATGGAAATCCGGATTTAGAACAATAAAATCGATTACATAGACGTTTTGATATGACCGTGGATTTTCGTCTCTTAGGATGATAAACTAGGAAGCATGAGCACCAAGACCAATGGGCTCATGTGGAGTTTCTCTTTTGTGAGTTTAAAATTCGCAAGCCTTCATCGAATCATCGGTTAAGATTTAGTTGCTATCACCTAGGATAAGGTGGTGAAAACCCCTACGAGCCTCGATTCCCTTCTCTTGATTTCAATCACCGAATTCTTGTTTGCCTTTGCTTTCTCTAATTCTTAGTCTTTTCAATTCATATAGTTCTTTTTGTGCTAACAATAGTTAAATTCTCCCTTGTGCATTTTCTTATCTTGTTAAGTGCTTTTGCAATTCTTAGTATAATCACCAACACCCAAACCCGACTTTTACTTTCTGTTCTAAAAATACAAAAAATATATATATATATAACAAAATAATTCTTCAAAAAATAATTGGGAATAAAGAAACAATCTCTAAAGTTGTCCTGTGGGATCGACCCTTTATACTACCCTTAAAACCGGAAGTAAAAAAGGTTTAAACTCTAGGATTAATCATCTTAGTGATTGATAGTGCAAAACGACGATTATCATGTGACCCTATGGTTTCCAAGTTACATTGGCAGTGAATGTCCATAATTGACTTATGACATCACAAGCAATGAGCGGTATCTAGCAACACACCATTGATACCAAAGTAATCTGGAAAGTTGGAGAACAACTTCAACCTAAAATCTGTGATTGGTGTTATAGTGATTGCCTAATTCATTTTTCACTAATATCTGGTTTCAATTTGAGGAATGGAATCATTATCCTCTCATAGTTCAATCCATGTTTCTTGAACTAGAGCAGACTATTTGAGATGTATGTGACCTCAATATCATATATATTGATCCACAAGTGCATGCACAACTTTTCTCAGTCTCGCTTATCAAGTGGTCTTGATATCTAACTCTAGTAGGAGGGAAAAATATCATCTACATCACTCACAATCATCCCCATGTGTCACAATGTACCTGAACACTACATTTATGGTAACCCTTATTCAAGGTCGCGTTGGATGCTGTTAAATTGCATCGAACAACATGTGATGAGTGCAGTGATTTCAGGTCTAAGAACTACAATAACCACCTTCACTTTGAGAGATGATTATGACCACCAATTATGGTTTCCATGTGTCACTCTTAAGGTGAGTTTGTCTGATACACTGTTCCCCAACAAGTATCTATGTGTTTCGTTTGATATCACATATCATGAATGATGAGACTCTGTCATCAACCAACACACACTCTAGTGTTATGTATCATTGTTGTCTATCAACCTTCCACAATAACATCTGACTAGGGATATTCCACGAATGTACATACTCTTATCATCTTATGATCTCATTATTCCGGTCATCAACTTGAAAACATGCACATTGAACAATGTTATTTTTTTTGGTTGGCTATTGAGCAATGTTATTATTTACACATTCATTATGTTTCATCATTATCTCATAATTGATTAAAACAGAACAAATAAGAAGATTTCCTTTATTATTAATCAAACTATTTACATGATATGCCATCACAATCATCACATGATTGGATCTATGGGTATACATACCAACATATATATCGAATCCCAATTACATATTTAATAATTATGATAAAATTTAGCCATGAAATTAAGTCCTAAGGGGTTTTGTACAATCAAGCACATCAATATGTAAATATAGATAAAGATAGCCAAATGGTGGCTATGTCTAACATTTGTTCCCAAACAAAAGATTTGTTCCAGTAGCATATTATATGGCTAAATATGAAAGTAGAATTAAACCAAGGCTTACAGAGGGAAACCTAGACATCTATTTTTCTATTCCTCAAGTTAACCTCTTGAACCTAAGTATCAGTCTTGTCCTCAACTACCTCTTGCTCTGGGTATTTAGAATACCCAAAAGGACAAGAAACATGAAAGACATCACCAATTGCTAGTATGTACTACAAACATTATTTGGGCAACCGGAAGAAAGATTTAGAAGAGAATTATAAAATGCAAGTGGAATAAAATTAAATAAAATGAGTAGAATGGAATAAGAGGTACCAAAAATATGTATGCAAATGATAGGTTATGAGGCATTTTCAAGAGGAATTCAATTAATAAATTGGATTGAAATTGCCATAGATTACAATGCATCAATGTAAAAAATATAGAACAAGAAAACATGAACAACTCAACTAGTAACATATAACTATATGAAAGGCGGTAGTTGTACCACCACATATTACCTGTCTAGGGACTAAAACCCAAGGGGCATTTGCAACCTTGGGCATTCACCCCCAATTTAGAGTGCTCAAGGATGTGTGCAACTAAGGCCATACACCCCTAAATTTTGGGACTAAGCCACGAAATGTGTGCCACTAAGGCCATAAACCCCACTCATATGTTACACTATACTAGGAAAGTGTCACTATTGCTGGAAAAATAGGATATGGAAAGTAGTAATAAGTCATGATAATTTATTTGGTATCAAGAGTATGTCATAGGGCATTTGAATCCAAGAATTATTTCCAATAATTAAAAACATTGATCAAAGTTCAATGGAAGTGATTAAAGTGAACATGTAAGATAATGTCATATGATGATATAGTTTAGAACAATTCAAAGATCATGCCTCATTCCAATAAGGAAATAACAAAAGAAAAATGGTATCAAAAGAGGTGATTAATGTCCAAACACCTTAGGTGATAAGTAATCACAATCTAACTCTAGGGGGCACTTTGATTCACAAATCACCTTGTCCTAGAAATACAACAGTCTTGTTAATTGCATTACCCAAAACATGTGTCAAATCATAATATCAAAACTGGTATTATTGTTAACTCAAAGTCAAACACCGGTTGATACCTAATCTTATTGAATTAATGAGAGACATGATTGGGATGGTAGTCATTGACAACACGAGGTTTTACAATCCAGGTCATTCGACACAAGTATGAGTTTGATGTAGGGGAATAGGGATGGTAGAGAAGGCAGCAGAAACAAAAATTTTGTCCCTATTCCTTTACCAGGAAATCATGTCAACAATAATGTATCTAGGAAAGAGGATAGAAAGAGGTATACATGGTCCTGGAGCAAGTCCATCGACTACTCTTTCTTGGTGACGTGCACTCTTTGCAAGATGCACATAAACAACTGTTGACAATGAGCTTATGGTGCAACACCACATACAGTGGTGGTTTTGTCCTCCATGCCTCTACGTAGTCCACATGATCCCCCAAGGTGAAACACTAGGTCATATGAAACCAATATCTAGGAGTTCTTAAAGTTGTTTCTTTATTTTTGGAAGATCGGTTGGAGCCATTCAGTATGATGCCCTAGACATAGGGGAAATACTGGGAATAAAACCCATATATAATTCCACCTCCTGACTTAGAGGAAGTCCAGGTAGATCATCAGGAAAAGTATTAGGGAATTGTTTTACAATATTAATCTCTTCCAAATTCTTTGGTTGAAACTCAGATATGAGCAAAAATTCAAGGAAGGCTCGATATCCTAAACTAACTAGTTTTTGTGCATTAATTGAAGAGCTGATGATCCTCTTGGCATTGCATTTACATACCTTAGTGGTCAAACACTCTCCATCAGGGTGAGTTGTGATCACCTTTTTGTCTCCATAGAAAAGGACTACATCGTTCTTCTTCAACCAATCCATACCAAGGATAATATCAAAATCTATCACATCCAAGGTTATGAAATCTACATAAAACTTCTTTCTTGATAAGGAAATGGGTAACATAAAAATTCTTTCTTGATAAGGAAATGGGTATGTCGAGAACCTTTAGTTTTGTGGTTTTGATCCTAGCACTGGGTGTATGCACATCCAAATTAAAACCCATTCCCAACATAGGCGTTTTAAGGATTTGACTGCTACTGAGATAAACATATTCAATGAAACAAAATAAGAAAGAGTTATAATGGGTTGATAAAAAGGTAAGAGATACCTTCAATCAGTTCATTGATTATCTCAGCTTCTTCAGCAGTAGTCACAAAAAATCATCTAGTCTGATGCTTAAGGCGTTTCTTCTAGTTTGTAACTACACCCACATTGTTCTACTTTTAAGCAGGAGTCACATGTAATTTTCTTTCCTACAATTGTGGGCAGTTGGCTCTAATGTGCCTAGGCTGGTTGGAGTGATGACAAGCAACAAATGAAGTCTAAGAATAGAAGTTGCACTTCTTGGATTGTACATTTTTTTGCATTTAGTGCAAGTTTCCTCTCAAAATATGCTTCAGGAAGTTTCCTCTTGAGATCGTTCTTCTGAGGTGTTCATGAAAATTCCCAACTTGGTTCTTTGAATAAACTACAACTGGAAGGGCTTTATCTACTATTTTTTAAAAGGCCAGGGGCCTTAAGTGTGCTAGACATTGACGCACATTGTAATTTAGACCATCCAGAAACAAGTCCACACGTCTTTCCTCATCCAAGCCCATAGCATAATACTCGAGTGAAAAAACTTTTGCACAAACTCAGTGACAAATAGATAAAGTTGTAGAAATTTGTTCTCTTCTTCTTTAAGGCAGTGACAAAAATATAGTTCTCCTTGAAATTTGTTAGAAAATCATCTTGTGATAGCGTAGGAGAGTCAACAGAATGAGATCATACCACTCCTTCCCATCAAAATTGGGTTTCTCATTTTAGGACATAGCTCACAAAGTGGACTTTTAGATTATCAGGGCATCCTAGACCATCAAAGGTCCTCTCAAATATAACAAATCCAATCAGTAGACATGTCTACCATACTAGATTCATTTTCTCCAAAAAAAGAGGCATGCTTCATCTTAAGGAAGTCTACAATTGAGATATCTTGGGTTTGATGGGATACCCCACTAAAAAGCTAGAATAATTCATGAAGAGAGATATTATCATCACTGCCAATCTCTACTTGAGGTGTAGATTGATGTGGGTGTGGTTGCACCATAGTAGGGACCACCTGAGGATGTGGCATCAACTGGTGCATCACATGATGTGATTGGTACACCATATGTGGTTGTTGAATATGATTCACTATTGATGGAGGTCCAAATACAGACCGATTCAAGATGAGGGAACCTACAAGAATATACCTAGATTGCATAGATTGCTCCCAACCAGGAGTCTCAAACAAATTAGTACCAAAAAGTTGGGTTACTAGAGGATTTTTGTGGGGAGTTTCATTCCCAAGAGTATAATCCTCTCCAAAAAGATCAAAGTTAAGGAAACACCGATAAGGAAAATATGAAACTATAAGGCACAAGGTATAGCTAACATATATGATTAAAACCTAGAGATAGTCAGATAGCCGACTATTATTGGATCTGATTGTTGGTAAGTATGCCCAGAGAGCCAATCATATGATGATTATGATGTGATATCTTATAAATGATTTGATTAATAATAAAGGCAATCTTCCAATTTATTCTATTTCAATCAATTATGAGATAATTATGAAACAAAATGAATGTCTAAAGAATGACATTATTCAATGACATATGTCTTCAAGTTGATGACATGAACAATGAGATCATATAGATGCAAAAGAATGCATTTTCTTGTTATGTCCCTAGTCAGATATTATTGTGGAATTCTGATAGACAACAATGACTCATAAGACTGGAGTGTGTGTTGGTTGATAAAAAAATCTTATCAGTCATGATATGTGATATCAAACCAAACAGATAGATACATATTAGAGAATAGTGTATCAGATAGACCCAAATTGAGAGTGATACAAGGAAACCATCATTGGTTGTTAGAATCATCTCTCACAGTGATGGTGGTCATTGTGGTTCTTAGACGTGAAGTCACTACACTCATCACATATCATTCGATATACTTTGGCATTATCTGCCATACCTTGAATAAGGGTCACTATAAAGGTGATGCTCAGGTGCATTGTGACATACTGGGATGAATGTGAGTGATGTAGATATGATTTGTCCCTCCTAGAAGAGTTTGATATCAGGGCCACTTGATAAGAGAGACTAAGAAAAAACATGCACATGCACATATGAATCAACATATGATATTGAAGTAAAATATATCTTAGATAGTCTTCTCTAGTTCAAGGAACATGGATTGAACATTGATAGGATGACAATTCCATGCCTTGAGTTTAATACGGATATCAGTGACAAAGGAATTACACAATCACTATAGCACCAACCACATATTGTAGATGGAAGTTGTTCTCCAACTTTCTAAATTACTTGGGTAGCAATTATGTGTTGCTAGATATGGCTCATTGCTCGTGATATCATAATTTAGTTATGGACATTCACTTCTAACATAACTTGGAACCTATAGGGCCACACACATAGGATACACTTAGAATAGCACTTCAGTCATGAATATTGTTTAAAATTGATTAGTAAAGAATAAGCTATTCTATTTAAACAAAATTGGTTGAATGTTGACTGACTGAACTATGAATCGACCAGTTCAAGTGTTGAATTGATCATTTCAGTGTGTTAGGTCAATTGAACTAATATTGGCAATCTGGTCCATGAAATGACCAGTTCACGGTAAGCTCAGGTCCATGAACCGACTGATTCAGATTATGAACCAACCGTTCGGTGGATTGGTTTGATTAGTTTAAGGATTAGTGCTGACATCATGTTGTGCATTAAATTAGATATTAATTTCGAATACAATTGCGATTGGGAAACATGATGAAACAATTGGCTCAAGGGTTGAAATGATCAGCTCACATGCCAACTAATCAGTTAACATGTGAACTAACCATTTCACCACTTGTAGGATGAGAAAATTTATGAAACCTCATCCCCTTCAACTCTTACATAGACTGGGAACCATGACCCTGACCCTCCTATAAATAGAGGGGTACTAGGGGCATCTCAAACACATCAATTGGCTCTAGCAATTGTTGTCTTCTTTGGTTGTGGTAACCAAGAGAACTCGAGCAAGTCCTACCCGATAAAGGGAGGGATATCAAGACAGAACAACTATGGGAGAGCATGTTGGTGCTAGTACATCAACTAGAAGGGACAAATCCTTCTTGTTTGTTTTTCTAAAATGACAGGAGTTCCTAGCGGTTCATGTGGATTACTATAGAGTTGAGGAGGCTATTACCTATCGCTAGGAGGACAAGGTCAAGTTGCTGTACATGGTGATCAACCAGGAGCTACTATAGATGCTGGAGGGTGCAACTTGAAGAAAGACGCACACTGCTACAAGTGAATCATCATTGAACTTGCTCCAGGACCAAGTAGAGCCTCACAAACCATCCTTTCTATTAAATAGTTATTGGCAAAATCGTTTATTAAAGGGGAATATGACAGTTAAATTTTTATTTCTACTACCTATTATGTAGCCATATTTCCCTATAGTGGTATCAGACCCATGTCAATCTACTATGTTTTAGGTTTTAATTAATATGATAAAATTTGGTTTTGACCTTTTATTTATTTCATACGATGCAAATATTTAAAATGATTAATGTGCATATCCGATTAGATACCACATATGATCCCAAACTGATATATATACATATCTATATATAAATATGATATATATGCAATTTACACGTGTCACACTAAAATTGATTAATGGGGGATGTGTATTATAGTTATGGACAATAACCCAGTTGTTTGTTCTTGGTTGGTTGTGGTTGTTTATTCTTATTTATATCTTGGTTTGCATACTGAGCCTATACCTTCTTCTTCTAACATGTAAACATATTATTCTCTCCTTCCTATGCTCCCCTCAAATGTAACTCAATGTTTCTCAATGACCATGTATAAGTTTAATAGCATTAGGATTGTTTAATTCTTATTACAACATTGAACACATTCAATGCCATATGAACCATTATGCTGGAAGAGTAAGGAGGATTGAAACATGAGCCAAACGGATCAACTAGTGACCCAACCGATTGACTAGATATGTCCAGAAGATGTTGGATTGGAGACCATCTGACTAATCTAACATATTAACTGACCAACCAATAGGTGAGACGACCAGTTCAAGGGTTGAAACAATCAACCAAGATTGGTTCAAGCACAGATCATCACCAAAAATAGGTTTCTACATGCAATGTAGACCTTATGTGAGAACTCATTACTCTAAACAAGGTTACTCAAAACATAAAACACAAGCAATCTCCAATTAACCACATACCCAAAAATATGGGTAAATAAAATCTGATTTCAACGTCAGTACCCACTTAGAAACATTTGAATAAGAGGCCAACATCTTTCTTATATCCATACTATGCCAAGAATTTGATACAAATTGTTATATCATCTTAGCCACAACATATATACACAGGAGAACAACATTTGTATATGCCACACAAATAAGCATTAACATGCTAAAAAATTCTGATTTATTTGAAACACCATATACAAACTTTTCCCGCCTAGACCTGAGAGTACAAGGATGACTCTAGGACACACTAGACATCTAATAAAATTTCTCAAAGATTCATTCCTATAGCTCCTCTTTGCTGCCACATGTTTGTTTTCGTCACTTTTGATTACTTAAAAAAATGTGGCAAACCACAAGGGTGAGACCCATGTCCCAGCAAGAGATATAACCTCCAACAATACTTATTGATTACAAAATTTCAAATAGTAGATAACTGAGCAGTTGGAGTATTTCATAATTAATTTAAAAAATTGAACAGTTTAAGTATGCTAAACATGTTAAGCAAATAATCTTAGAAACAAGTATGGTCATCAATGCATATATATATAGCAAATAAATCCATTTATCTGGATAGATATCCACTCAAATTTCATCAAATTGCATCTAATAACAATCTTTATCATTAATCTAACTATCATCATATTCCTTGCTAACAACACAAGCAATCTAGTAGCATAAGCATCCCTAGCATCATGAATATGTCTAGTAACATAACATGGCTATTAATATTGGCATATCAAATAAAGGGAACATATATATATATATCATAAGTAGAACTAACATTATAGCACAATTAATTGCATAGGCATGATTAATAGTTTAAGCATCTATAATTGCATAGACATGGCTAGAAATATTAAACATAGCTAGCAACATCATCTTAACCGTCAGTGTCAGTATATTTGACAACATAAGCATGTTTACAACATGAGCATAACTACAACATAAGCATATTTATATTATCTCTTATTGTACTAAACATGACCTCAATGAAAAGAAAGCAAACAAGGGTTATCATCCAATATGAAGCATTGTGTATAACCCTAAACAGATATGCTACACGACTATCTTACATCTTTTATTATGACATGGAGAATTTGAATCATACCATCGAAAGTCCAACCAACCCCTACGAAGGGCTATTCAGTTCTGTACAAGATCTTGGAGTGCCGGTATCCTAAGATCTCTTCCCTTAGGTCAGTATGACAAAAAGGCAGTGACATATAGCCAAACAGCAAAACAAAGACATATAGTCATGTAACTAGCCCACCTTGGTACATGTCACGACACTAGCATCTAGGGTATTCAAAATCCACTAATCCGAGGTAAAACCACACTTGTCCTCATTCACATCAAATGTCTGAGGCATGACCATAGCCATCCTTCATAACTTGCATTGTGGATGACAAGGATATATCCTCAACTTGCCATCGGTATGCACTCTGAGTTTCCCTTACAAATACTCATTTCACCATCCAGCAAGTTCTGACACTGAAGATGTCTCTACGACACAAGGCACTACATGATTAGAGTTGCACTTGATTAATTATGCCAATTGGGTGAATTAAGGCTGCATCAAATAAGTGGACATACAAACCCTAATTCACTTCTAGAAAGCATATAAATATCACAACTTCAAAAGATATAAAACTTATGAAACATAATTTCTCATATCATCATCACATGGTACTATTCACTTGCCATTCATGATGCTACACTAGTCATCATACTATAACAAGATATAAATCCTTTTCACAATATCACAGTGTATCAACCCTTATCAATATAAGAGGATTACACCTCATTCAGAGCTCAACCATGCCCAAAGGTCATTAAGACCATCATACTATTCCATGTAGGATCATCATTATCTTTGCACGCCTTATAACAAGGCTCAACAACATCATTTATATATAATACACCAGATCAGTACAATATTGCATTAATGAGCTAGGAGATATTCATAAACAATCATAGTAGGGTTATATTATTACATCAACATGCAAGGAATCTAGATACGATTAATCCTCATCATATTCATAATGCACATGTTTAGCATAAGAAAGTATCAACCATGTGGCTATGATAACCACCAATTAACATATTAAGGTTATGATCATATAAGGAGATTATTCCACCACCATGCCATCATATAAGCATGTTAAACATCAATACTCATATTTATCTATTTGCATTAGAGTTAGGTTAACCAAGATAAATTATATTAATGTTACTAATCAACATTCATACCCAAACCTTAACTCTGGCATCCCCATTGGATCATGGATGCATAAGTTGAAGCATCACCATCACATTCCATAGTTATCTAAAGTATGAACCCAAACATAAGTCAAGGTGTAACCATTGGGTTATAGCATACTAGGGTTTCAACAACAATAAGAGAGTACTCCATGATTGTATTAGTCATTCAATGACTATTCAAACCCAATTACGATCATTTAGTTATATTAAAGCTAGGTATAACAAGCTATACCTCATTATGGTTACCCATTAATTCATTATGGCAATTATAAATCATAATCATACAAGGGAAAGGGTAATACTACAAGTTTAAGGCATTGAACCATCAAATCACGCCAGGGTATGCTTTCAAATGAACTGTGAGGAAAAGTTTCCAAAGGTGACTTTGGTTGAAGTGGACTCGATGCCCAAGTCTCTGAAATTTGAGGTGGTATCCAAACCAGTGACCTGCCCCAGTTGCAAGAGATTCGAGCATATAGCCCCTTCCTGTCCTTTGAGGAAGTGCAAGGCTCCACCAGAGAAGGATCTGTAGATTCGGTTGGGAAAGCTGTTACAACCCCAATTTTTGGGTTCATTTGCCGAGAAATGTAATTTCTCATATTAAGGATATTTGAACAAATAATGATATAATTTGTTTTGAATAAATGAATTATGTTTACAATAGCCTTGATGTTTGTGTTGTGGGCTTTATTGGCTATTGGGCCCAAATAACAAGGAAATTCAATTAGTAAATGAATAATTGAATATTTGAGAAAAGAAAAATGTGGAAACCTCTAGAAGGCAAATCCAAAGAGGGATTTCGTGCCTCTTGGGTTCCTTGGGTTCCAAGGAGTCCAAAGTTGCAAAGAAAAGGCAATACAAAAAGAAAAGATTAATTAAGTATTCCTTTATTAAGAAAGAACTTGAAAATAATGATAAAATGTGGAAAGTGAGTGGAAAGAGGCATAAATGAGATTTCTTGACGAAATTTCATATCCATGAGGTTGCTAATATTAGAAGAAATGCCAATGACGAAAATAAAAGAGAAATAAAGAGAAAACCTCAAAAAGAGTTATTTTAATAAGAAATGAACATGATAAAGGAGAAATAATGCATTTAGATGAATCTAGAAGGATGATGAGTATCCAATAAAAAGGATTTCGAAATAATAGAGTTTCATGGGATCGAAGGAGTCCCAATAAAGAGGAAGGAAAGATAAAATACTAAAATTGCAAAATAAGAGGATAATGTGATACATTATTAATGGATTTTGTGATAAGGATAGAAAGGAAGTATTTTATAATAAAAGAGAATATAATTTCGTGCCAATAAATTAAAAAGCAAGTACAAAGAAGATAAAAGATATAATTTTTGAAATCATAATAATTAAAGAAGAAGGATTATCGAAGGAAATTAGGAAAGAGAGAGAGACTTGCTTAGTAGTGAAGGAAGCATTTTCCTATTTAGAAGAGGGCTTGTTTGCTTCGAGGGCAAGCATCCCAGGGCATTCCTACACTCCCCTATATAAGGGGTAAGGCCTTGGGCTGAGTTCAGAAGATCCCACACACCATCTTCTCTTATTCTTCCATGTTCTCGTCCATAAACCCTAGCGTAGGAAAGCTCTGTGATCCTGGCACAACTAGGAGACCAAGTGGGGTTGTGAAAGAAGCTGCACCTTCCCCGATGTTAGAGCAGTCTTCAGTCATCATCACCATGCCCTCAACAACGCGCCATAGCAGCAACACGTCTGCACAGGGGGGCTGCAATGGTGGGTAAACTCTACCAACCCTGGCCATATTGGCCGAGTTTTTAGGGTGACCTGGGTGCGCCCAGCTACGTCAGAGGTGGGGCGGTGGTTGGCATGGAGTTTCAAACCTTGGAGAAGGAGGAGCAGCCCTGTAAAGAGCCGTCCTCAGTGGCCATTGCTGCTGGTCGAAGGTAGGAGACAACCTAAGGGTCGTTAGACAGTTCTACCCCTCCACAATGTGCTGGATCGGCTGGTTAAGTGGAGGGTAATCACGTCTTTACGTTGTGTTTACAAATCTACAAGCAACGTTGCATGGGAGTAGACATGTGGCACTCTCCGATTGGCCAAGTAAGTAAAATCTTGCTAAATTCATAATTAAAGATTGGTAACTTCGATTAGGACAAATAATATATGAATTTTGCTCAGAAAATGAGAGGAATTCAATAAAAATATATTTAGAAGATAATTCCTCTTGCTATTCGGAAAGTAGTGTAAATTATCATCTTTAATGAATTAAAGATTAAGAAACCCTATTTTGAAATGAATAAAGTGTTTAATAGGGTTTAATGGATCATTAAAGTTGATAATAACCTGTTAAATGTAAAAAGGTACTTTAAGATAAAAAAGGATGGTCTTTGCACATAATGAGTTTAATTTAGAGATTATGTGCATAAATATGCTTGAAATTTGAAAAGTACATAAAGCTATCATCTTTAATGATTTAATTAATGAAAAACCCTTAGATTTGTTGATCGATGGATTTAATGTTGTTCAATGGATAATTCAAGCCAATATTAACCTGTTGCTGATAAATGTGAAGATAGAATCTAAAAAGATGATCTTTTTATATAAGTGGCTTAATTTAGGGTGTCGTGCATGAATATGCATTAATGAGCTTGAAAACCCTAATTTAGATGAATATGTCTTTTAATTGTTTCAATTGTTCAAATCCATGAATAAATAGGGATATGATGATCCTAAGTCAATTTGGGTATAAAAGACTATTAAAATGGATAATTTGAGCAATTAGGTTTATATGAGTAGAAAAGAGTATTTTAGGGTTTGTTGACCTAAAAGGGATAAAGTTTGAAGAATTTATCTAAGAAACCCTAATGAAGATTAATGAAGCCCTAAATGGATACAAAAACCCTAGAAAGCGAATCCAAGTCAATAAGGTAGATTCTTGATAAAGTGTGTAATAAATAGAGTACATATTCTTTTCAGGAATTATGTGATTGTTGAATTGCATGCTTGGATTGCATTCTTGGTTGGATTTTCTTAAAGTTTGTGAAATCATCAAATTAGGTATGTGGTTACGCTTATGAATATTTGCTTTAGTTTCACAATGATTTCCGAATGATTTTATCAGTTGCTTGAAAATAACTATTGGATGCTTTTATTTCATGCAACTATAGAGTGACTATGACTATCACTATGAATATACATGTATAACTGGCTAGATCTGGGTCCACCTATGTGACTTGTAAAGGATAAAAAGGGGTAACCTAGAGTAAGGTCTAGGTTATCGTGGGTTAGAAATTGGGCTACCAAGTGTAGTGCCATGAGACCCATTAGCCTGCCATGAGTTAAGGAGTGGGCTACTTACGAGTAGTGCCATGTGACTCAACCCTAGAAACTGGTTCACCTATAGGTGGGACCATGAGGGGTTTAATGGGGATCTACCATAAGGAAGGTAGTATCCAACTCCACTGCAGGGATAACACAGAGGATAGGGTACTCATGGATCGCAGAGTTATATTTAAAACGTAATCTTGGTGGTTAAATGATTAATTGAATGATTACGTTGTTATCATAGTTGCACATTTATTGTTTCCCCCACATACCAGCTTCGGTTGACCGACGTTTTGTTTGTCGGCATTTTAGGTTCAAGCCAAAAGGACAAATAGTAAATCGTCATATTGTAAAATACATGAAGTAAAATACAAGGAGGATTAGTTAGAGTAGAATCCATAAGTGGATAGAAGTTTAGAGATCCAAGTTTTCAAAAAGGTATGCAAAAGTTTATTTTTCTTACAGCTTTTCAGTATAGATTGTTGAAATTTAATAATTGTTCTTGGTTAAGTGATGAACCTTTGATCTGGAAGTTATGGGTGCAGCTTCGACCTCTCGGTCTCCCTTAATAGGGGGTTATCAGGGGTTGGGGTCGTAACATTTGGTATCAGAGTGTAGGTTCCTCAGTTAACTATTAATAATTATTAAATTTTACAAACTCCATAGAACCCAAGGGAGTTATTAGAGGATTATCCGAAAGACGGAGCTGTCTAGAAAAGGATCACAACCGGGGGCTGTCAATATTTTCCTCTGCACCACTAGTCAGAATACGTGGACTCCCAGATCCGTGTGACTGCCTGGACAAAGTCTTAGGGTATGATTTGAAATA
Source organism: Alisma plantago-aquatica (assembly GCA_963693085.1). Taxonomy (NCBI): domain Eukaryota; kingdom Viridiplantae; phylum Streptophyta; class Magnoliopsida; order Alismatales; family Alismataceae; genus Alisma; species Alisma plantago-aquatica. The sequence goes on from OY856414.1 coordinate 489,724,603, forward strand.
AGATACCTTTAGGGCTCTCTCATCTTATTCATCCCTTCTCAACTCAAATTCTGTTAAGAACCTTAAGGATTAGGGTTTTCTCTCTTCTCCTCACCCTCTTGAGGTATGGGTAAGATTAATAAGGTCGAAGGAATCCTCCATCAAATTGATGAAAAGCATGTAAATAAGATGTCATGGACATAAGCTTAATAGATTAAGCGCAAACTAAAGAATAGATACATGCTTAGGTCGTATGACATAAGTTGTCATGCCCTTAGACCTGAGAATAGACCTCCTTGTCAGGAGGATAAGTAAAGAGAGTTAGTCTTGGAGATAGAGATCTCCATTAAAAACAGAGACCTGGCACATCCTCTGAGGATGATGTTAACCCTAACCCTAAGTGAAAGGGAGAGATAAAATGATGAGTTAGATGTCATGATAGACCAGGTGTTTGGATAGACATGCCTTGGATGTCATATGAGCCATTAGATGACCTAGTACCTCTGTCAACCCAACCCTGGGAAGGGTCGAGCAGGTTAGAGTGAAGGATATATCCTCCATGGATAAAGCTAGAGAAAAACCTATAGAACCCTATGGGCTTGTGCAAGTAGGGTATGGCTTGCATCAAGGGCACATAAGTAGTAGGATGAAACCCTGGTTAAGGAATCATGATGGACGACTTATGAAATAAGCATAAAGGGCTATGGATGATCTTGAGCAAACATAAGTTCGAGCCCAGGCTTCACCTATGTAGAGGATGCTTTTGAGGTTGATCCTTCATGAAGAGAGAACCTCTAATGGTGAGGTTGGTTGTAGGGTTAGCTCTAGAGAGAGAGCAGGCAACCAAGCAAGAAGGTTGGAATCCTAGACTCTGAGATATGAGGAAAAGTAGGGAGTTGAGGATGATGCGACCTAAGTGGATGATAGTGGTCGCCACATGCTTGACCCTTAGAGGTTGATGATGTCTTGGTGGCCTTGAGAGGAACCAAACCCTAGAGAGAGGATGAGTCTGCTGGTACCTCTGTACCTATGGTATAGATGAGAAGAAGAGTTTTGTGGACCTAAAAAGATTTAGTAACAGGTTGTGAGGCCTTGTACCTTGTTGTTTGTCCTTGAGGAGGATCCAACTTTAAGTGTTGCTTGAGTTGAAGGATGATAGGAAGTGCATGTCATGCCTTTTTCAATCTTGATTCATGGTTAAGAGATAGAGCATGCAGTTGGACACCTAAAAGTGAACCTAGGGTTCCTAGGCCTAAGAGGGGAAGTGGTATACCTAATGCTCATGATGAGAATTAAGTTGCTATAGTTTCGAGCATGGTACTCCTCATGTATTGAGGAAAAGGGAAGTCCCTTAAGTTTAAGGTATGTTTGATGAACCCCTCATAGCTAGGTTGATGATAAAGGAAGGTATGATCTTGATCCAGCATTGAGGAAAGAGGACAAGTATGACCTAGCATGGTTCAGTAGGTGATATGCTTGTGCCTTAATAGCTTGCTAGGGTTAAGTAGGCTCATGTGGATGTAAACCCTAGACCTAAGAGCTTTTGTGACCTTGTTGTCAAGAGATAGTTTTCCTCCCATCCTGGGAGAGGGATCCCTTTGGTAGGGTGTATATCAGTTTTGTTGGTTTAAGGTAACCTAAAGAGGTCTCATAGGATCTTGAGAAGCTAAGTGAAAAGTACATGGTATGAGAATGAACATGTAGACCCATAGATATCCATCTCTAAGTGCATGTGGACGTGTTACCATGGAGGTAACCGGTAAGGGGCCTGACCAAGGTAGGTAGGTCACCATGACCCCTATGAAAGGATGGATGTCAGCCCATGTATACAAAGAGAAATGATGAAGGTTTGGGCAAGGTTTTAAGTTGGACATGTACTATAAATGGAGAATCCTAAGTCTATCCTAGGGTCAGGTGGGGATAAGACCGATGGAAGTAGGAGTTGCCTAATTCCCTAGTTGCACATGACCATAGGGTCAGGAGGTAACAACTATCATTGTCCGAGGGACATGGGTTAGGAGATTGATCACCTTCATGAACTCATGGGACCCAAAGGGTAGATGAATAGGGCAATCTCTGGATGCATAAGGGAAGAGGGATGACCCCATAAATGTCGGTACCCCCATGGACCTAGAGGAGGTGACCAAGGATTGTGTTTGAACTAAGTAGTTTCAAGACTAGTTTTCCATGGAAGTAACTTTGATATCGAGATGAATGTGATGTTGAGACATATGTGGCACATTTCAACTTAGATTTAAAGGTGTACTGGCAAGGTGGGATGTACCATCTCTACTCTTGGAACAGGAAGAACTCTGTATGTGGACTGCAGCCAAATGCTTAATGCCTCTTATTATGGGAGTGAGAGATAGGACATTACGCATGCCATACGCCAAGGATAAAAGATGATGTGAGTTGGAACGCTACTATGAGGTATGAGGACAAAGATGATAACATACCCTGGTAAAGTGAATGATACATGGATGGTTTGCAAACACTAAGAGGAATGAGGTAGTCACCTTATAAGGATGATGCTATCATGAGATATGAAGTCATACAAGGTTGAGTTTGATTACCAAGAAAATGACCTCAAAAGTGTTCTCAATGAAAATAGACTTAGAGTTAAAAGTTAAGATGATAAGTGAAATACATGTAAGTGTATGTCTTCAATGTTACCTAATACGTATGGATGTGAAGTAGTAATGGATGCTCTGGTTGAGATATATCTGCCTAGTTTGACTAGAAGAGGTTGTTAGACTAACCCTAAGTTTGGAAAAGAAGATGTGTTTGGCTAACACTCAGATGTAACGAGATATGTGGAAAAGTTAATGGTTGTTTGGTTAGTCAGTCTAGTCCTTGATATAATGAAAGGACGGTGATAGAACCTTAGATACACTTCTTTGGATAGGAAGATGATGAAACCTTGATGAGAGTGGATTTAGGGTTTTTGAAGAAATCGATTTTGAGGAATCATGACATATAGGAAATCATGATTTTAAGGTCACCATATACCATGGTACTACTGAAATAATGAGTGGTAGCAGTACTATGGATGCTGGAGATGAGACTGTATGTGGTATGTTGCCATGCATGACAGAAGGTGAAGGATGAGTACCGGTAACCCAATACTTGATATAGAGGATAAAGAGTTCCCGAGAGGGAATGGGAGTTCATCACTATGGATGTTGTGATAAGTCTCCCCTAGACCAAGGAAGGTCAAGATGCAATATGGGTTATGGTAGACCGCCTTACCTAGATGACATGAGAAAGAAAGAGTACTGTCAAGGGACAGATTGGGTTAAACCACATATGAGAGAGATGGTTCAACTACACTATGAGGTGAGTTCAAAACTTCATAAGTATGAACTAAAGGTTCCATTCCATAAGATGGAATAACGTACATGAAGAACTCTATGTTAGTACAGTTTATCACCCCTAACTAATGGTTAGTATGATCCATACTAAAGGGTCTGATGAGAGCATGTGTACTCGTTCAGGGTGATATCTAGAGACAATTCTTGTCCTATGAAAGACCACCATAGCCAGTATCGGGATTTAAAGAAGCTCTGTAAGGGAGGTTGTGTCGGTCACCACTTTAGTAAGGTGATGTTGGTGAAAGGACCATGTGATGGTTAGAAAAGGGCCACAGTGCGTGTAGATGAAGTCGCTTTGATCGTGCAATGGCTAAAAGGAGCCTAGAGACGATGAGAGTCGTGAGCAAATGCAAAGTAGACTGACATGCAGTTCACTATGGGAGAATATATGGAATGAAAATATGACCCCTCTAAGTTACACCTAAGAAAGATGAGTCCCCGATACATGGGTCCATAGAGATGGATTGGTGGGAAGGTTAACCTTACTCCTCAGGATAAAGAAATGTGTGATGAGTTCCATGTGTCCAATTTAGAGTAGTATGTGAGGTACCCGACCATGTGCTTAGCAATGAACCTAGTGAGCCCCAAGGGAGGCTGAAATGGCCTGAGTCCACCTGTGCAGTTTATAGACGCCAGGATGAAAGAACTCATAGAAAAGAATATGTGATGATAAAGGTTCTTTGGAGACACCATGAGTATGGTAAAGCCACATAGGGGCCAATGATGGACATGGAAAAGTCTTATCCTGAATTGTTTGTTTGCTTGATAGAATTTTGAGGACAAAATTCCTATAAGAGGGGAAGGATGTTACAACCCCAATTTTTGGGTTCATTTGCCGAGAAATGTAATTTCTCATATTAAGGATATTTGAACAAATAATGATATAATTTGTTTTGAATAAATGGATTCTGTTTACAATAGCCTTGATGTTTGTGTTGTGGGCTTTATTGGCTATTGGGCCCAAATAACAAGGAAATTCAATTAGTAAATGAATAATTGAATATTTGAGAAAAGAAAAATGTGGAAACCTCTAGAAGGCAAATCCAAAGAGGGATTTCGTGCCTCTTGGGTTCCAAGGAGTCCAAAGTTGCAAAGAAAAGGCAATAAGAAAAGAAGAGATTAATTAAGTATTCCTTTATTAAGAAAGAACTTGAAAATAATGATAAAATGTGGAAAATGAGTGGAAAGAGGCATAAATGTGATTTCTTGGTGAAATTTCGTATCCATGAGGTTGCTAATATTAAAAGAAATGCCAATGACGAAAATAAAAGAGAAATAAAGAGAAAACCTCAAAAAGAGTTATTTTAATAAGAAATGAACATGATAAAGGAGAAATAATGCATTTAGATGCATCTAGAAGGATGATGAGTATCCAATAAAAAGGATTTCGAAATAATAGAGTTTATTGGGATCCAAGGAGTCCCAATAAAGAGGAATGAAAGAGAAAATACTAAAATTGCAAAATAAGAGGATAATGTGATACATTATTAATGGATTTTGTGATAAGGATAGAAAGGAAGTATTTTCTAATAAAAGAGAATATAATTTCCTGCCAATAAATTAAAAAGCAAGTACAAAGAAGATAAAAGATATAATTTTTGAAATCCTAATAATTAAAGAAGAAGGATTATCAAAGGAAATTAGGAAAAAGAGAGATACTTTCTTAGTAGTGAAGGAAACATTTTCCTATTTAGAAGAGGGCTTGTTTGCTTTGAGGGCAAGCATCCCAGGGCGTTCCTACACTCCCCTATATAAGGGGTAAGGCCTTGGGCCGAGTTCAGAAGATCCCACACATCATTTTCTCTTCTTCTTCCATGTTCTCATCCATAAACCCTAGCGGAGGAAAGCGCTGTGATCCTGGCACAACTAGGAGACCAAGTGGGGTTGCGAAAGAAGCTGCACCTTCCCCGATGTCAGAGCAAGCTTCAGTCAGCATCGCCATGCCCTCAACAATGCGCCATAGCAACAACATGTTTTCACATGGCGGCTGTAATGGCGGGTAAACTCTGCCAACCCTGGCCATATTGGCCGAGTTTTTAGGGTGCCCTACGTGCGCCCAGCTACGTCAGAGGTGGGGAGATGGTTGGCGTGGAGTTTCAAACCTTGGAGAGGGAGGAGCAGCCCTGTAAAGAGCCATCCTCGGTGGCCATTGCTGCTGGTCGAAAGTAGGAGACGACCTAAGGGTCGTTAGATAGTTCTACCCCTCCGTAATGTGCTGGATCGGCTGGTTAAGTGGAGGGTAATCACATCTTTATGTTATGTTTACAAATCTGCAAGAAACGTTGCATGGGAATAGACACGTGGCACTCTCTGATTGGCCAAGTAAGTAAAATCTTACTAAATTCATAATTAAAGATTGGTAGCTCCGATTAGGACAAATAATATATGAATTTTGCTAAAAAAACGAGAGGAAATCAATAAAAATATAGTTAGAAGCTAATTCCTCTTGTTTTTCAAAAAGTAGTGTAAATTATCATCTTTAATGAATTAAAAATTAAGAAATCCTATTTTGAAATGAATAAAGTGTTTAATAGGGTTTAATGGATCATTAAAGTTGATAATAACCTATTAAATGTAAAAAGGTACTTTAAGATAAAAAGGATGTTCTTTGCACGTAATGAGTTTAATTTAGAGATTATGTGCATAAATATGCTTGAAATTTGAAAAGTACATAAAGCTATCATCTTTAATGATTTAATTAATGAAAAACCCTTAGATTTGATGATAGATGGATTTAATGTTGTTCAATGGATAATTCAAGCCAATATTAACCTGTTGTTGATAAATATGAAGATAGAATCTAAAAAGATGATCTTTTTATATAAGTGGCTTAATTTAGGGTTTCATGCATGAATATGCATTAATGAGCTTGAAAACCCTAATTTAGATGAATATGTCTTTTAATTGTTTCAATTGTTCAAATCCATGAATAAATAGGGATATGATGATCCTAAGTCAATTTGGGTATAAAAGACTATTAAAATGGATAATTTGAGCAATTAGGGTTTATATGAGTAGAAAATATTATTTTAGGGTTTGTTGACCGAAAAGGGATAAAGTTTGAAGAATTTATCTAAGAAATCCTAATGAAGATTAATGAAACCCTAAATGGATACAAAAACCCTAGAAAGTGAATCCAAGTCAATAATGTAGATTCTTGATAAAGTGTGTAATAAATATAGTACATATTCTTTTCAGGAATTATGTGATTGTTGAATTGCTTGCTTGGATTGCATTCTTGGTTGGATTTGCTTAATGCTTGTGAAATCATCAAATTAGGTATTTGTTTACGCTTATGAATAATCGCTTTAGTTTCACGGCGATTTCCGAATGATTTTATCGGTTGCTTGAAAATAACTGTTAGATGCTTTTATTTCATGCAACTATAGAGTGACTATGACTATCACTATGAATATACATGTATAATTGGCTAGATCTGAGTCCACCTCTGTGACTTGTAAAGGCTAAAAAGGGGTAACCTAGAGTAAGGTCTAGGTTATCGTGGGTTAGAAATTGGGCTACCAAGTGTAGTGACATGAGACCCATTAGCCTGCCATGAGTTAAGGAGTGGGCTACTTACGAGTAGTGCCATGTGACTCAACCTTAGAAACTGGTTCACCTATAGGTGGGACCATGAGGGGTTTAATGGGGATCTACCGTAAGGAAGGTAGTATCCAGGTCCACTGTAGGGATAGCATAGAGGATAGGGTACTCATGAATCGTGGAGTTATATTTAAAATGTAATCTTGGTTGTTAAATGATTAATTGAATGATTACGTTGTTATCATAGTTGCACATTTATTATTTCCCCCACATACCAGCTTCGGATGACCGACATTTTTGGTTCAAGCCAAAAGGACAAACAGTAAATCGTCATATTGTGAAATACATGAAGTAAAATACAAGGAGGATTAGTTAGAGTAGAATCCATAAGTGGATAGAAGTTTAGAGATCCAAGTTTTCAAAAAGGTATGCAAAAGTTTATTTTTCTTACAAGTTTTCAGTATAGATTGTTGAAATTTAATAATTGTTCTTGGTTAAGTGCCGAACTTTTGATCAGGAAGTTATGGGTGCGGCTTCGACCTCTAGGTCTCCCTTAATTGGGGGTTATCGGGAGTTGGGGTCGTAATAAAAGCTCTTAGGTGTTCGACACATTGCCAAGATGACTTCAAAGGATGCTTCCAAAGATGGTCTGACGAGTAATGCTACTGATTAGAAGGAGGGCAATGCTTGTTCGGAGGCAACAAATGAAGACCTGTTTGATGCCATTGTTCAATCTCGATTGGGAACTAGAAATGAGTAAGAGGAGTAGAGGGGAGACGAGCTCATCCTCGTGGAAGATAAACAGAGTTTGGAACTACAATGGATTTTCTATGGACTTCCCACTGGAGAAGGAGCAACTGTTTGATGAGAATGAATCCAAAATGGATTCAAATTCTGAGTTGGAGTTAGATCCTTGGGAGGCTGAATCACAGGAGTTCAGTAAGTACAAGCCTAGTTGGGGAAAAAATCCCCTAAGAAGAGGAAGAATGGCTGACGCCCTTTCCTTCTTTTCTCCTATTTTCAGTCCGAGAAGCAGATGATGCTGAGGTCTATGTCGGCTATCCGAGGGCTGGGAGTTGCTTCCTGGTTCATTCTTTCCACTATTTTTGTGGGTGAGGATATTGTTGTGTGAAGGATGGATCATGTTGTTAGCACCCTGGTGATCATTGTAGTTGATATAGAGTTTCAAGCCTTTTTGTGTGTCTGACAGGAGTACAAGATGATGCTGCCGATTTTATGTTGTGTATGCGGATGAAGTTAGATGGTTCTCTACTTGGTACCCCTTCAACAAGTAGGAGTACATGCCATGATAGATTTCTTTCTTTCTACGCTGATGTATCTTCTCTCTTTATGGGTGGGATTTATTGTATGTGCAGCTCTTCATCAGAATAGGGGGTGAGTCTTTCTGTGGGGGCTTGTATGTTTGCTTTTGGTGTGAAGGTCTAGGTCAGAGTCCTTGTCTTTCCTTTTTTGGGTCTTCTTTGCAAGACTATTAGCTATCCTTTTGATTTTTTTGATAATCCTCTTGTAGGATTAGGGGGTGCGTTTGGTTGTACCTAAATTTTTGGTATTTCACAATAGTAACATGAGTTTTTGTTGACAAAAAAAACATTACACTACACGCTTCACCCAAAATAATGGGAATATTGAGGCATCACCTTCTAACCATGAAATGTTGAAAAGGTAAAGACATTGGTCATCTACATAAGTAAACACCTTAAAAAATGACCTATGAAATCATTGAGTTGTTCCATTGAAAGAGTCACCATCTAACCCTAGACACCCCTTGATTAACAACACAAAAAGTTCCATTGAGAGTAGGGTAAAACCCACATTCGATTGTTTATTTAAAACAAGCCGTTAGTAAATGAGCTTCTTAAGTTTATCTCATAAAGGAAACCATTTAAATAACTTTATTAGGACCAACATATTACATTTAGACATCATTTCCATTTATTGGATGAAGAAACATTAGATCTTAACCATTAGGTCAAGTTCATACATTAAAATCATCAATTGGAGTATAGGTCCAACCATTGCATCAAATGACCCAAGAAACCATTGGTTTAAGGCTTAATTGATGCTACATCTACATGATTAACTCATCATAGGTTTTGGAGACTTGATCTACCATCACTAGTGACCATTAAGTCACCATAGGTTGTTAGATCATCACTATATTAATTAACCACCATCTAATATCAAGCTAATGTCACCATTGATTGATAACATCATTAGGGTACTTAGTTGTTGATCATTAAGCTTATAATTAGGCCAAAACATGACCTAAGGGGTGAACATAAGTTGAAACCCTTGGTCACCACCATCAGTTGTCTTTAAGACAACACCATCAGTTGTTGCAATGGTACCACCATCGAGTCGTGTTTATAGAAGAAATCAACTTTAAACCCTAAAATTGACCACTGGTTGATAGGTGCTTAGAACCATAGGTTGTCAAACCAACCTTATCTAAGCAATATTATACCTTAAGAATAATTTACACTTGATGACAAGTTCATCTAGAACTGAAATCAGAATTGGAAACATTATAGAAATCAAAATCCAAGTCAAGCATAACTTTTTAGTGCATGGATCATCATTTTCAAGCAAGAACATGAGCTAGAAAGCTTATGGTAAGCAATAAACGCGGGGAAAGTTATAAAACTTGCCTCTAATTAGAAGATAAACTCCTAAATAGAAGAAAACATGAGCAGGTAGGGTGGGAAATCCAAGCATAAGCTGTGAACTCGTCCATCTAGCACCTTTCTTCATCAAATGAGAAAAGCCTAAGCATAAGGAGAAAGAAAGGTAGGGTTTTAGAGCTTTAGAGCAATTTATACCATGGAACAGGAAGGTTTCGACCTGGATAAAGGTAGGAGGAAGGATAAAAAAGAAATAAATGGAGGAAAGAAGGGGATTCTCACTCTTTTAGGTCAAGATCACTAGAAGGAAGTTTTTCAAACCCTAAAAGGAAGTCAGTTGCAACCCAAGATTCTTTTTCCAAGAAGAAACCCTTTTTCTTCTTCCATGGATAGGAAATTCACAGAAGCATAGAGGGAGAACGAGGTTCATAGAAGGAGGTAAGTGGTGGTGTAATGACCCCGCTTCTTGGTAACCCCCAATTAAGGGAGACCAAGAGGTCATAGGCGTTATCCCAAACCATTATAAGTGGTTTTTCAAGTAATCAATAATAATTAAGCTTTAAAATGGAATAAATTTTTTCTTTTCTCATACCTTGCAAAATATAGGAGCTAAGGACCTTTACCCCATATAGCGTCTATCTATCTAAAATCCTGCAATTCTTTATTAAGATTTATTCCACAATGTCACTTTAAAGGAATATCCATTTTTAGATAAACCTAAAATGCCGACAAATAAAAACCTGTCAGTATAACGAATTATACTGGTATGTGGGGGACCCAAAAACTTGCATTTAACTATAACAACATATTGTAAGAAATTACAATTTAACAAAACAAACTTTACATTTTGAACATAGTTACTCAATCCATACATACCCTAGCCTCTGTACTATCCCTACAGTGGACATGGATACTACCTCTCATATGGTAGATCTCAAGTAACCCCCATGATCCTACCTAAAGGGTAGATCAATACATAGGGTCGAAGAGTCGCATGGCCCTACCCAAGGGTAGACCAAGGCATCAACTCATGATAACCTGATGATCCTACCTCGTGGGTATACCATATACTAGGTCATCTCATCATCATGAAAGCTATAGAGGAGGTCCATGATCTGAGCTAGTCATGCATATATATATTTATGGTGATAGTCATAGTCACTTTATAGTTGCATGAAATAAAAGTCATCCAAGCAGTTATTTCCAAGCAACCAACAAAACTTCAGGAATCACCATGAAACTAAAGCGATTTATCCATAAGCGTAACCACATACCTCATTTGGAGTCTCAAAGAAGCAATATATCCAATTCTAACAAGATGTCCAATCAAGAAAGCCAATCAATCAATCAAGCAAACATTGATCTTGAAAACATGTATAACACCTAGTTGTTACCATGACATCCAAACAACTCTTATTGACTTGGGACACCTTTATGAGGTTTCTAAGTCTCATTAGGATTCATTAGGGTTTCCTAGATTAATTTCTCAAACTTTATCCTTTTTAGGTCAACAAACCCCAAAATTGCTTTTCTACTCATGAAAACCCTAACTACACAAATTATCCACATTAAGGATCTTTTATACTCAAATTAACTTTTTAACATCATATCTCGATCTTATCATGGATTTTCACAATTAAAACCATTAAAATCCATAATTATCAAAATTAGGGTTTCTAAGCCCATTAATGCATATTCATGTACATGAAACCCTAAATTAATCCAATTATACATAAAGATCATCTCTTTAGATCTAAATATTCCTTTTATTAACAATAGGTTAATATTGGATTATATTATCCAAAGAACATTACTAACTATCAAAACTTAGGGTTTTGCATTAATAACACCATTAAAGGTGACATATTTAGGTACTTTTCGAATTTCAAGCATAATCAAGCCTTCAATATATTTTTAGTGCATTCCTTGCATTTTTATGATGAATTTTCATATTTAGTTTGTTTTCATCGGAGGTTCGTAACAACATTTATGATTTTTGCAAGATTATTCATTAATCAGCCAATCATACGAGACCATGTCATATAAGGTGAGATATTACCTTATTTCCATGCGGATTAATCCTAACACAAAGCGTCAGGTTCATGACTATTTCCCCTTTTTACCATTGAACCCTTTGACTTTGGGCCTCGTGCGATCTGGACAGGTTGGTCTTTTGACTCAAGGTTGTCTTCTTCCCCCCGATTCACCCAGTTCTCGCGCACCAGCACAATGGGCGATCAACACACCTGTTGACCCTCATCCTTGGAATGCTGGACCTTCACACAGAGCTTCCATCGGCTCCACCCTGCTCCTTTGATTTGCCGACCATCAGATTGAGGCCCCTGCTAAGGGTCAGGCTGGCTGTTCCATAGGCCGCCGCCACCTCTGAACAAGGGAGGTGCCATGCCAGGCAATGCCCCTTCCCATCTTGTCACTCCTCTTGCAAGTGCTCATACTCATGGGCGGAGTACCACAAAGGCCTTAAGAGTGCCAGTATCCCATATATATAGACATAGATGCCATGTTGTTACTTCCCATGGAACTCCAGTTCCTAGATGGACTGTGATTTGGGGAAATCCTAATCCTGCACGAAAACAACACAATAAGGGGATCGAAGAGTCCGAAATGATCTCCTGATTCTAAAGGGAAAGTTGCCAGAAACTGACACACATCGAGAAGGGGTGTAGAGTCCAGGGATCTCAGGTTTACTGTACCTCCTTTCCTAAAACGAGCTGGAGGTAGGAGACAAGTGTGTCACCGTTGGATCTCAGATCTAATGGTTCACAACGCACACGCCCAAATATAAGGAATTCCAATTTGAATGATATTTCCTTTATCCTTTCCACTTTAGGACATTTTGTAAAAACCATAACTCTTAAGCAAATTATCCAATTAATACCAAATTTTAAAGGAAAGTCCTTGATGAATTAATCTAATTTTGTACCAAGTTTGGGACTCAAACTATGAAGTACGAGAGACTTTTCTTAATATATAATTTATCACTTATAAAGACATATTTTATACATATTTTCTCTCTTTTATTCTTTAATATCATTTATTTGAATTCCTTTTACCATTAGAAGCCTTGTGGATTAGGAATCTCATCCATGATGAGTCAAACACACATCTTTACACATATTTCTCATATTTTCCTCATTATCTCAAATTTCCTTCTTAATAAAGCAATATTTGATTTCTTATTTTTCTTTTAATCATATTGGACTCATTATCATATTATGATCCAAGAAATCACATGCACAAAGGAAATATTACGAAGGGAATTCATTCAATACACACAAATCATACAATTCCCATAACCATACATTTATTGGGGAAATTGCATTTCCAACCAAATGACCCAAAAATTGGGGTTGTAACAGGTGGAGTGCAAATGGCTCGTTTGGGTGCTTAGGGATAAGTATATGAAGTTTTAAGATAAAGAAAAAGAAAATTTTGAAATTCTAGTATCTTTCCAAGTGTCCATGGCCTTAAACTATTAAGAATATACAAGCACACACATAATAAGATCCCCCACCAACCATATAGACTTGATTAGCTTTCCTTTGTTGAATTTCCAAGCCAATCAAATAATTCATTAGTTGATAGATACTAAAGGTAGCTCATCCATGAAGGGGTAAACCCTAAAATACCCTTGTAGAAAACACCTTCAAACCAAGGTTTAATTAGGACCATGGCTCAAAATGATCAAGAATGATAATATAACATCTAAGAAACATAATTCATGTGACAAATTGCAAATAAAACCTCTCAATTGAGTAAATTGCAGAAAAGTCCAAAACATGCATAAAATTGCATAAATTTCATAAACAATGTCCAAGTTGGACCAAACTTGAAACTTACGCTTGTCTTATAATTATAAAGCATATCACAAGGTTATATTAAGGTCATAATAATTCAATTATGATAATTAATCTTGTTCAACACTTTAAGAAAGGCTAGTGATCTCACAATCATAAACCCCTAATAGGGATTTCACCCGCGAAATCCAAGGTATACATAGATGGACACTTATCATGAACCTCATCCACAATCTTCTACATTGTTACGTTCATTACATGATGATGTCACATCTTTCTCATAGAAGACATATTATTCTCTTTTGATTCATACATATCTTATCTTGTGTTAGCACAAAACCCCCCACATAAGAAGACATTTGGAAATATGGAACATAGAAACTTGTTGTGCCACATGTACAATTCTAATAGTAACTTTCAAATTTAAATTCTAGCTATCATCCTAAAATTATATCTATTGTATCAACACATTACTCAAAAGTCATACTTGCTAGCTTTTTGCCAAACATAGAATATTATGTATCTCTTATCATATGTAACTTTACAAGGTTTCATCTCTATGTTCCTTTAATGGTTGTTTTAATTAACAACTCAATCAACCATGTAGGCATCCCATAATTTTCAAGAACTATGAGGAATATGTTTTTAGAGGATTCTCCAATCATCTCAATGGTGGACTGACCATTTGTTTGGTTGAAGAATCATACACCTGTATGTAATAGTTAACATATATAATTTCTTGATTGACCTTGTTAGGGGTGGAGCAACGACATTGTCTTCATCTTATCAGGATTCACATAACATACTTAATAGAGGTATCTTTACTCCAAGAGGGTACTCTAGTCAACCCCCAACTCACTCTTGCTAGAATTGTCACACATAAGTACAATTGCTTCAACATTCTTAAGGTTTAGCAAAGATGTTAACCATGTTAATGACCATCTATAAAATACATTGAGATTTCATCATTCAAAGCTTGCTACAACTTGTAAGACATGACCTGAACACTCTGGTTCTCCTATTCATAAATCCTATTGGTACATTAGTTAGTCTAAAGGACATAACCCTAAACTCATCATGGTCATGTAACTTGTGTCATCCACTCTAACTCTTATCCAATGATATTCTGATCCTAGGTTTATCTTAAAGGAACATGGTAACACATTTCTGCTGATCAACAAACCATCTATCTTTGAGAGGGGTCTTGCTCAACTATCACTAGACCATACACAATAGAATCACTTTTGGTTTTCCTTCCAAACAACATTTAGAGGGTCATGATCAACTCTCTCTCTCTCTCTCTATAAGGGATAGGAATACTTGGAATGTTCAATTAATAAAATCTCCAACCTTCACATACTTCCCATACTAATTATACATCTTGGATACTAGGATTCATTACCTTGGTATCGACCTCATGTTCAATAAGGAACTCACGTCCTTATCTCATCTACTTTTGTCAACATAATCAAATCTTAATACATATAAGAGGTGTCTTCCTAATTATTGGAAGGCTCAAAAGAATGCTCATCATAGACTTTATGATCTTGGAACCATAGTACAAACGACCTTATGCTGTAATAAGCTATCCACCCTCATGTTTACAATGAATCCACACATACAAAGTGGAAATGATCCACTTGAAAGCTGTGCCCTGGAAAAGAAAGACACAAAGGGAAACACACTTCCCACATCATATCAACATTGTTCAAGGGCCACTTAGCAAAAAGGTAACCAATTCTATTTTCATTATGCAGGTTACAACTTCTTGTGTATCATTTTGCCTTTTTCATTTCGGGTTCCTTGCCATTAGCATAGGAATCATCATGATTAACATATCTCATTACTCCTTCCTTCATGACTATTTATCACATTTGAGTATGTTATCTTATTTTAATATGTTTTTGAACCACTTATCAACAGGTAAATCATCATATTCCACATTTTCTTCATTAAATAGGGATCGCCACCCTTAATTTCTTTCACATGCCGTGCTGATTTTACATTAACACTATCTTACACACATAGGTTGGTCTGAGATTAAACCAGGTTCCACCTTATTCATTTGTCATTGTTCCAATTTATCTACTCATTTTAAACTCATCATAGGAGTTTTCTCCATGTTATGTGGATTTCATACCTTGAATCACTTTATAAGCACAAACTTATTTATCTTTTACTTTATTATCTTCTTGAATAATATCTTTAAGAACTCCTCTTTTTCTTATTTGTATTCGAATTTATCTTTCATGGTGTTGTATCTTTCTCTTATAGTTACCAAACATTCAAGCTTTGATAGATAATGATGAATTTGTCATCTTCTCTTGAGGTAATATTGAGTTATCTGCACCATGATTTCTAATTCATTATGCTCTTTAGATTGTTTCAAAATGACTACTTGATCAGAGTAATCAAAATGATAACAATCTAATAGTCCCACACTTAGCTTTTCTTCAATAGTTGAATACCCTACCAGGTCACCCAAATACTGAGATTAGGCAGTATGCACCATATTTTTATGTCATATTCCTAATTTTGACATCATCCTAGTCCTAAGTGCTAGTGTCCCAGTAGACTCAGTGAACCTAAAGCTCTGATACCAACTTGTGAGAATCCGTTACTCTAAACAAGATTACTCAAAACATAAAACACAATCAATCTCCAATTAACCACATACCCAAAAATATGGGTAAATTAAAACCAATTTCAACGTATGCACCCGCTCATAACATTTGCATAAGAGTCCAACATCTTTCTTATATCCATACTATGCCAAAAATTTGGTACAAATTGTTCTATCGTCTTAGCTACAACATATATACACATGAGAACAATATTCATATATGCCACACAAACAAGCATTAACATGATAACAAAATTCCGATTCATTTGAAACACCATATACAAACTTTTCCTACCCAGACTTGAGAGTACATGGATGATTCTAGGACACACTAGACATCTAATCAACTTTCTCAAAGATTCATTACTATAGCTCCTCTTTTCTGTCACATGTTTGTTTTCGTCACTTCTGATTACCTAAAAAAATGTGGCAAACCACAAGGGTGAGACCCATTCCCCAGTAAGAGATATAACCTCCAACAATGCTTATTGACTACAACATTTTAAACAGTAGATAACTGAGCAATTGGAGTATTTAATAATCAATTTAATAGATTGACCAGTTTAAGTATGCTAAACAGATTAAGCAAATAATCTTAGCAACAAGTATGACCATCAATGCATATATAGATAACAAATAAATCCATTTCTCTATATAGATATCCACTCAAATATTATCAAATTGCATATAATAACAATCATTATCATTAATCTAACTATCATCATATTCCTTGCTAACAACACAAGCAATCTAGTAGCATAACATCCTTGACATCATGAATATGTCTAGTAACATAATATGGCTATCAATATTGGCATATCAAATAAAGGGAACATATATATATCATAAGTAGAACTAACATTATATCACAATTAACTGCATAGGCATGATTAGCAGTTTAAGCATCTATAATTACATGGGCATGGCTAGAAATATGAAACATAGCTAGAATCATCATCTTAACCATCAGTGTCAGTATATTTGACAACATAACCATGTTTACAACATGAGCGTAACTACAACATAAGCATATCTATTATCTCTTATTGTACTAAACATGATATAAATGAAAAGAAAGCAAACAAGGGTTATCCTCCAATATGAAGAGTTGTGTATAACCCTAAACATATATGCTACACGACTGTCTTGCATCTTTTATTATGCCCTAGGGAATTTGAATCATACCATACAAAGTCCAACCAACCCCTGTGAAGGGCTATTCGGTTCTGTACAAGATCTAGGAGTGTCGATATCCTAAGATCTCTTCCCCTCGGTTAGTATAAGAAAAAGGCAGTGACATATAGTCAAATTGCAAAACAATCACATATAGTCCTATAACTAGCCCACCTTGGTACAGGTCATGACACTAGCATCTAGGGTATTCAAAACCCTCTAATATGAGGTACAACTGCAATTGTCCTTATTCACATCAAATGTCTGAGGCATGACCATAGCCATCCTCCATAACCTGCATTGTGGATGACAAGGATATATCTTCAACTTGCCACCCCCACATACTCAACAGTATGCTCTCCGAGTTTCCCTTAGGAATACTCATTTCACCATCCAGTAAATTCTGACAATAAAGTTGTCTCTATGGAACGGGGCACTACATGATTAGAGTTGCACTTGATTAGTTATGCCAATTGGGTGAATCAAGGCTGCATCAAACAAGTGGACATACAAACCCTAATTCACTTCTAGCAAGCATACAAATAACTTCAAAAGATTTAAAACATATGAAACATAATTTCTCATCTCATCGTCACATGCTACTATTTACTTGCCATTCATGAGACTACACTAGTCATCATACTATCACAAGATATAAATCCTTTTCAAAATATCACATGGTATCAACCCTTATCAACACAAGAGGATTACACCTCATTCAGGGCTCAACCATGCCCAAAGGTCATTAAGACCATCATACTGTTCCCTGCAAGATCATCATTATCTTTGCATGCCTTATAACAAGGCTCAACAATATCACTTATATATAATACACCAGATCAACACTATATTGCATTAATGAGCTAGGAGATATTGATAAACAATCATAACAAGGTTATACTAACATAAAGAACATTCCTTTATTACATCAACATGCAAGTAATCTAGATATGATTAACCATCATCATATTCATAATGCACATGTTTAGCATAAGAAAGTATCAACCATGCGGCTATGATTACCACCAATTAACATATTAAGGTTATGATCATATAAGGAGATTATTCCACCATCATGCCATCATATAAGTAGGTTAAACATCAATTCTCATCTTTATCTATTTGCATTAGTGTTAGGTTTAACAAGATAAATTATATTAATGTTACTAATCAACACTCATACCCAAACCTTAACTCATGACATCCCCATTGGATCATGGATGCATAAGGTGAAGAATCATCATCACATTCCATAGTATTCTCAAGTATGAACCCACACATAAATCAAGGTGTAACTATCACGTTATAACGTACTAGGGTTTCAACAACAATAACAGAGTAGTCCATGATTGTATTAGTCATTCAAGCACTATTCATACCCAATTAGCATCATTTAGTTATATTAAAGCTAGGTATAACAAGCTATACCTCATTAGGTTTACCCATTAATTCATTATGGTAATTATAAATCATAATCATACGAAGGTAAGGGTAATACTACAAGTTTAAGGCATTGAACCATCAAATTATCATTATTTGAATCATAACATTGCACTACACGCTTCACCCAAAACAATGGGAATATTGAGGCATAAACTTCTAACCATGAAATGTTGAAAAGGTAAAGCCATTAGTCATTTACATAAGTAAAAACCTTGAGAAAACCACCTATGAAGTCATTGAGTTGTTATCTATAAAGAGTCACCATCTAAACCTAGACATCCCTCGATTAACAACACAAAAAGTTCCATTGAGAGTAGGGTAAAACCCACAAGCGATTGTTTATTTAAAACAAGCCGTCAGTAAATGAGCTTATTAAGTTGATCTCATAAAGGAAACCATTTAAATCACTTTACTAAGACCAACATATTACATTTAGGGATCATTCTAATTTTTTGTATGAAGAAACATTAGATCTTAACCATTAGGTCAAGTAAGTTCATATATTAAAACCATCAATTGGAGTATAGGTCCAACCATTGCATCAAATGACCCAAGAAACCATTGGTTTAAGGCTTAATTGATGCTACATATACATACTTAACTCATCATAGGTTTTGGAGACCTGATCTACCATCACTAGTGACCATTAAGTCACCATAGGTTGTTAGATCAACACTATATTCATTAATCGCCATCGAATATCAAGCTAATGTCACCATTGTTTGATAGCATCATTAGGGTACTTAGTTGTTCATCATTAAGCTTATAATTAGGGAAAAACATGACCTAAGGGGTGAATTGCAGTTGACACCCTTGGTCACCACCATCAGTTGTCATGAAGACAACACCATCGGTTGTTGCAATGGTACCACCACTGAGTCATTTGTTTATAGAAGAAATCAGCTTTAAACCCTAAAATTAACCATTGGTTGATAGGTGCTTAACACCATAGGTTGTCAAACCAACCTAATACAAGTCATATTATTCCTTCAGAATAATGTACACATGATCACAAGTTCATGTAGAACTAAAATCAGAACAGGAAACATTATAAAAATTGAAATTCGAGTCAAGCATAGCTTTTTAGTGCATGGATCATCATTTTTAAGCAAGAACGTGAGCTAGAAAGCTTATGGTAAGCAATAAACGTGGAGCAAGTTATAAAACTTTCCTATAATTAGAAGATAAACTCCCAAACATAAGAAAACATGAGTAGGTAGAATAGGAAATCCAAGCATAAGCTATAAACGCGTCCATCTAGCACCTTTCTTCATCAAATGAGCAAACCCTAAGCATAAGGAGCAAGAAAGGTAGGGTTTTAGAGCTTTAGAGCAATTTATACCATGGAACAGGAAGGTTCCAACCTTGATAAAGGTAGGAGAAAGGATAAAAAATAAATAAATATAGGAAATAAGGGGATTCTTATGCTTTTAGGTCAAGATCACTAGAAGGAAGCTTTTCAAACCCTAAAAGGAAGTCAATTGCAATCCTAGATTCTTTTTCCAAGAAGATCCCCTCTTTCTTCTTCCTTGGACATGAAATTCGTAGAAGAACAGAAGGAGAATGGGGTTCACAGAAGGAGGGAATTGGTTGAGAGTGAATGGCTCATTTGGGTGCTTAGGGATAAGTATATGAAGCTTTAAGATAAAGAAAAAGAAAAGGTTGAAGTTCTAGTATCTTTCCAAGTGTCCATGGCCTTAAACTATTAAGAATATACAAGCACACACACAAGCAGCTCCCCCACCGTCCATATAGACCTTCTTAGATTTCCTTTTTTGAATTTCCAAGCCAATCAAATAATTCATTAGTTGATAGCTACTAAAGGTAGCTCATCTATGAAGGGGTAAACCCTAAAATACCCTTAGAGAAAACACCTTCAAAAGGTTTAACCAGGAGTCCCATGGCTAAAAAAGATCAAGAATGATAATTTAACATATAAGAAATATAATTCATGTGAAAAATTGCAAAGAAAACCTCTCAATTGGGTAAATTGTAGAAAACTCCAAAACATGCATAAAACTGCATAACTTGCATAAAGAGTGTCCAAATTGGACTAAACTTGAAACTTAAGCTTGTATTATGATTCCAAAGCATATCAAAAGGTCACATTAAGGTTATGCAAATTTAATTATTATAATTAAGCTTGTTCAAAACTTTAAGCAAGGTTAGGGGTCTCACACCTTAGGTGGTAGTCATTCCTTGTGGCTCTAAGGAGTTACATTAGTATGGGCATAACCATCATTTATGTTTCAATTGCATGTTTTCATTTTTAGGATATAGCATGTATATGATACATAATAGAAGTATGTGATAATTTAATATATATATTAATAAATATAAAATAACTCAATTAAACATATTAAGTCTAAGAAGCTTTCCATTAGAAACACAAATGAAAAGAATGATCAATTATGTAGGGGCACGCCAAGCATAGTGCGCTATCCATCTCGTGGAAGTGTGATGGTAGTTATGTGGGACTATCAAGAAGGGTGTATTTCTATTGTGTTGGCTCTTGGGTTAGACTTAAATAAGTGATCTTAAAGAGATTAAGTACTTAGAGGAATGCAAATGACTATGGCAAAGTGTTGCGCATACCATCTATCCAAGAAATGCATAAAATGCAATTGGCAAAAGTTGCCTACCTTAATGATTGATTATGGAAGTTGGCCTTAGTCGGGTAATAACTCAATGGTTTTGGAACTTGGCTCATTAGAAGTTTGGGTGATGCAATCTTCCGAATTGATACATGAGTGTTATCAATTTAAACAAAATAATGAGACTAATAATTAATTAATGGCCTAATTTAACATCATCATATTTTTTATTCGATCAAATCAAATAAAATACTTTTGATAAATTTGTAATTTTTTTCATAGAATCAAATGTCAATAAACAAAACTTTTTCTCTGTGATTAGTCCTTGAGAAGGACAAGTTAAACACGAATAATTTCCATGATTGGTTCAGGAAGCTGAGAATTGTTGTCACACAAGAGCATAAGCTCTATGTCTTGGATATACTAGAGTTAGATGAACTTGCTCCCACTACCCCTAAGGATGACATGGATGCTTACAAGAAGCATACCGAAGATGCCATAGATGTAAAATGCCTAATGTTGTACTTCATGAACTATGAATTGCAAAGACAACATGAGAACATGGATGTTATTGAGATGGTAACACATCTTAAGAACATGTTCCAAGATCATGCAAGACATGAGTGATATGATGTCTCCAAGGCGTTGTTTAAATGTAGCATGATAAAAGGAGATCCACTAGGTCCTCATGTTCTCAAGCTCATTGGGTATGTGGAGAACCTTTCTAGACTGGGATTTATACTAGGTCAAGAATTGGCCACTGATGTGATTCTGTAGTCACTCCCAAAATCATACAATCAATTTGTCATGAAGTATAACATGAATGACTTTGACAAGATGTTGGCAGAGTTACTTGTCATGTTAAGAACAACTGAGGAAAAAATGAAGAAAGCCAATCCCAACTCTATGATGATGATCAACAGATCAAAGGGAAATTCTAAAGGCATAGGAAAAGCTAAGAAGAGTTCTAAAGCTGTCCAAAAGCCCAAGTCTTCAACACCCAAGGGAAAGGGAGGGGTGAATAAGGGAGACAATTGTCACCACTATCACCAACCTGACAGTGGAAGAGGAATTTCCCTCTCTACCTGAAGGAACCAAAGAAGAAGAAGGAAGGGATAGAGATCCTCACTTCAGATACATTTGTTATGGGATAAATTTAATTACTTCTTCATCTTGGGTATATGATACCAGATGTAGATCTCACATATGTTTGAATGTGTAGAATCTGAAAAGAAGTAAGATTTTATGAAAGGACAAGGTTGGGATATTTGTCGTAAATGTAGTAAGAGTTGCTGCCACTACAGTTAGAACCTATAGTTTATCTTAGCCCCATAGGACATGTAATAGAGTTAATGAACTGCTATTTCATATCTGCCAATAAATAGAAACATTTTACTTTCTGTAACTTGTATGGATAAGGATGTATATGGAAAATAATATAAAATATAGTCAGTCTTCTATTTCTAAAGTATGAGATCTTTTATGGCAATGGCCCACATATCTTGTGATCTCTGTTTGCTGGATCCAAAGACAAATGTTTGTAACATATATACCCAAAGATTAAAACTTGATAACTCAAGCAATCATTACCTATAGTATTATCATCTAGAGCAAATAAATGAACAATTAATTTCTAGAATACATGATGATGTTAGTTTAGACTCCTTTTGGCTGTTGAACCACTAGATACACACATATCATATTTATGTGCAACATGACAAAATCACTTTTAACTAGATGTAGTGGAAAAGCGAGTATGTTGTTAGGGATTGTACATATTGATGTACACAAACCTTTAGAGTAAATGCTAAAGGGAACCGACTAGTACCTTATTATATCTACTAATGATATTAGTAGGTATGTTAATTTGTATTTAATGAAATACAAATATGAATCTCTTTAAGTGTTTAAGAAGATCATGAATGAAGTACATGATCACCTTGTTAAAAGTACTAAGACACTTTGATATGGTCAAACTTGAAATATTTTAACCAATAGTTTGAGGACCTTCTGGAGATATCATGATAGTGTATCACAAGGAAGTCTACCTAAAACAAAATGATGTATAAGAAAGAAGGAGTCACACCTTGATGAATCATGGTGTGATTATTAATGAATCAAACATGATCTTCTAATTTCTTTCTCATGCTTAACACTAAATGATGTACCATCAAAAATGGTTTAAAATATGCCATATCAGAAATGGTATGGAAATGTATCGATAAGTCTTTTATAAAGATAAGGATCAACACTTATAAAAGAAAATAGTTTCTTGAAAAGCTTTATCCTCAAATCACATGAATGTTAGTTTGCTGAACACTACTTATCTCAATCCAATAACAAAAGTGTTTTTTACCTAGATGACTGGATTCCTTGAGAGGAATTTAATTCCAAAGGAATAAGTGGGAGTAAAGTAGAACTCGAAAAGTTTGAGATAAAAAAGAAAACATTGTACCTAAGGTGCAATGGTAATAATGAGAATCACAAGTTATTGTGGAAGCTCAAGTTCCTTATGTTACACAAGACTAATAGAGGCAATGAGTTGGTGATAAGATGATGAGCCAACAACCTATCTAGAAGCTACTGAGGGACCAGAGTAGGAGAGATGGCTTGAGGCCCTTATATCCAAAATGTAATCCATGTACACCAACAAGGTATGACCTTGGTGGTACCACATAAAGGGTTAAAACCCACAAGGTGTAGTTGGGTTTTCAAGAGGAAGACCGACATGGATAACCTAAAAGAGAATATTGGTCATAAAGGTTTTCAAACAAGTTCAATGTGTTGAACATGTTGAAATCCCTTTACTAGTTGTCATGGTTATATCCATTAGGATCATGTTTTCTATTGTAGCTTATGGAGACTATGATATTTGTCATATGGAGATTAAAACCTCATTCCTTAAAATGAATACTTGAGAGGGTGTGTACGTCACACATCTTGAAGGTTTTGTAACTCCATTAATGTAAATAAAGTCTATAAGCTACAATAAGAAATCAATGTGACTAAAGAAAGAATCTCAAAACTAGAATCTTTGATTTGACAAGATAGTCAAAGAGTTTGACTTTGGTCAAAATAAATATGGATATTTGTATTCCACATATTGATGGTGAATAATATCCCAATACTATAAGTATTGAAACCTATCATGGAAAACACCTTCTTTAAGAAGGATTTAGATGAAGCATCATATGTGATAGGAATTGAGATCTATACAAACAGTTCTAGAAAGTTTCTTGACCTAACTATGAGCACATATATTGACAAGATGCTAAAAGGGTTCAATATGAAGGATTCCATGAGAGAGAATCTGTCCATGATGCATGAGATTAGTCTCTCAAGAACCCTATATTCCAATTCTTATAAAGAATGGGAAAACATGAGTAAGATGACTTATGCATTCACAATTGGATCTATCATGTATGCAATATAATACACTCATCCCATTATCTTATATGTATTGGACATGACAAGATGATATTAGTCAGATTCTAATGAAGGTCATTGGAATGCCATAAATAACATCCATTAGTACTTGAGAAGCACTAAGGATCAGTTGCTAGATTATGGCGATAAGGAAGAGTTGGGCGTAAAGAGTTACACCAATTCAAGCTTCCAAAACAACACATACAACTAATGATTGCAATCTAAAATCTGTGTTTGACCTTATAACAAGAGCTGTAAGTTGGAAAAGTTCCAAACTACATACCATTGTTTAAATTCTACAATAGAAGCTGAGTACCCTGGTGTTATGAACACAACAAAGGATATTGCATGGATCTAAAAGTTCATATAGATGATATTGAAGGATATTCCAACCATTGATGACATAGTTGAAATACTATGACAATAATGGAGCTACTAATTAGGCAAGGAATATCAGATAACATGCTATAACAATTCCATCTCATATGAGAGATCACACAATGAGGAGATGTGAAACACACAATACACCGACTAAAGGCAAATGTTGCTAACCTGCTAGATTATCACTTGCACAGTGGAAACAAGATCAATGTGTTCATGATCACTAAGAATAAGATTCATGGGTGATTGGCTCTAAGTGCAAGTGGGAGTCTGTTGGTAAGTATGCCCAGAGAGACAATCATATGATGATTGTGATGGTGTATATTGTAAATGATTTGATTAATAACAAAGGAAATCTTTTGATTTATTCTATTTAAATAAGTTATGATATAAAAACAAACATAATGAATGTCTAAATAATGACATTACTCAATGAAGTTTGTCTTCGAGTTGATGACCTGAACAAACATAAGACTAGACTGTGTGCTGGTTGATGACAAAATCTCATTTGTCATGATATGTGATATCAAACCAAACACATAGATACTTGTTAGAGAACAATGTATCCGACAGACCCACCTTAAGAGTAACACATGGAAACCATAATTGGTAGCCAGAATCATCTCTCATAGTGATGGTGGTGACTGTGGTTCTTAGACCTAAAGTCACTATACTCATTACATGCCATTCGATGTACTTTGTCATCATCCGTTGTGACCTTGAATAAGGGTTACCATAAAGGTGGTGCTCAAGTGAATTATGACACATGGGGATGATTGTGAGTGATGTAGATGAGATTTGACCCTCATACATGAGTTTAATATCTAGGACACTTGATAAATGAGATTGAGAAAAGGTATGCACATGCACATGTGAATCAATATATGATATTGAGGTCACATATATCTCAGAAAATATGCTCTAGTTCATGGAACATCAAACATTGAGCGGATGATGATTCCATGCCTCAAGTTCAATATAGATATTAGTGACAAAGGGATTGGACAATCAATGTAACACCAATCATAGATTGTAGGTTGAAGTTTTTCTCCAACTTTCCAAATTACTTGGCTAGGAAATGATGTGTTTCTATATACTACTCATTGCTTGTGATGTCATAATTTAATTATGGACATTCACTACCAATGTAGCTTGGAATCTATAGGGTCACACATAGGATATACTTGGAATATGAGTTCATTCATGAATATAGTTTAAACTTGATTAATAAAGAGTTAGGTATTCAATTTAAACAACATTGGTTGAATGCTGCCTGACTGAACTGTGAATCAACCAATTCAAGGGTTGAATTCATCGTTTCAATGTATCAGGTCAATTGAATCAATATTTGCAATCTGGTTCATTAACTGATCAGTTGAGGAAGTGAACTGATCAGCTCAGGTCCATGAACTGACCGATTCAAGTTATGAATTGGTGGATCCACATGATTGATTTGAGGATTAGTGATGATGCCATGTTGTGCATTAAATCATATATTTGTTTCCAATACAATTGCGACTGGGAAACACAATGAAACGACCAGTTCAAGGATTGAACTGATCGATTCACATGCAAACTAATCGATTAACCGATGAACTGACTATTTCACCGCTCACAGGATGCAAAAATTTGTGAAATCCTGTCCACTTTGACTCCTGCATAGACTGGGAACCCCAACCTCAACCCCCTATAAATAGAGGGGTACTGGGGGCTTCTTAAAAACATCAATTAGCTCTGACAATTGTTGTCTTCTCTAGTTGTGGTAACCAAGAGAGCCCAGTAAGTCCTACCTGATAAAGGGAGGGATAGAAAAGGAGAACAACATGGGAGAGCAAGTTGGTACTAGTACATCAACTAGAAGGGACAACTCCTCTTTTGTTCTTCTAGAATGACAAGAGTTCCTAGTGGTCCGTATGGACTACTATAGAGATGAGGAGGTTGTTTCCTACTGGTAGGAGGACTAGGTCAAGTTGTTGTCCATGGTGATCAACCAGGAGCTGCTGTAGATGTTGTTAGGGTGCGACTTGAAGAAAGGCGTGCACTACTACAAGGGAATTGTCGTTGGACTTGCTCGAGGACTAGGTAGAACCTCACAAACCAACCTTCCCCTTACATAGTTATTGATGTGATTGTTTGTTAGTGGGGAATATGGCAATGAAATTGTTATTTATGCTACCTATATAGTATCCATATTTCCCTACACTGATATTATACCTATAAAGATGGGGTCTAAGGTTCCTCGACTTTATGTTTAGTAATAAGATATATCCAATCTCAACTAGATAATTTAATAATTGTGATAAAATTTAGCCATGAAATTAAATCCTAAGGGATTTTGGATAATCAAGTACAACAATATGTAATTAGAGATAAAAATAGCCAAACAGTGGCAATGTCTAACATTTGTCCCTAAACAAAAGATTTGTTCCAATAGAATATGGCATGGATAAATATGAAAGTAGAATTAAACTAAGGCCCATAGAAGACAACATGGCTCTCTCTTTTTCTATTCCTTGAAGGTAACCTCTTGTTCTAGGTATTTAGAATACCTAAAAGAACAAGAAACATGAAAGACGTCATCAATTATTGGTATGTACTACCAAAAATTTTTGGGCAATAGTAAGAATGATTTAGAAGAGAAGTATAAAATGCAAATGGAATATAATTAAATAAAATGAGTATAAGAGTTACCAAAAAGATATATGCAAAAGATAGGTTATGAGGCATTTTCAAGACAAATTTAGGTAACTAATTAGATTGAACTTGCCATAGACAACAACACATCAATGAAAAAAATATATAACAAGCAAACATGAACAACTCAACTAGTAACATCTAATTATACGAAAGGCGGTAGTTTCTCTACCACATACTACCTATTTAGGGATTAAAACCCAAGGGGCATGTGCAACCATGGCCATATACCCCCACTTTAGAGACAATGCTCAATGGTGTGTGCAACTAGGGCCATGCACCCCTAAATTTAGGGACTAAGCCCAGGGAATGTGTGCTACTAAGTCCATGTACCCCACTCATATGTTACACTATACTAAGAAAGTGTCACTATTTATTGCAAAATAAGATATGGCAAGTATTAACAAGTCATGGTAATTTATTCGGTATCAAGAGTATGCCACAAGGCATTTGAATCCACGAAATATTTCCAATAATTAAAAACATGGATGAAAGTTCAATCGTATCAAGAAAGATTAAATCGAACATATAATATAATGTCAAAGTATTATATAGTTTAGAACAATTCAAAGATCACACCTCATTCCTAGAAGAAAAATACAAAAGAGAAATGGTATGAAAAGAGTCTATTAATGCCCAAACACGTCAAGTGAGAATTACATACATGTAAGATCACAATATAACTCTAGTGGGGCTCATTGATTCACAATATCATCTTGTCCTAAAAATACATTATTCATGTCAGTTGCATTACCTCAAACATGTTCCAATCCTAATATCAAAACCGGTATTATTGTTAACCTAAAGTCAAATGCTAATAGACATCTAGGTTTATTGGCTTAATGAGAGACATGATTCGGATGGTAGTCATTAACAATATGAGGTTTTACAATCCAACTCAGTTGACACAAGGATGAGTTTGAATATGTGATGATTTTTAGCGTAAATAGAACACCTATATTATATGTTACAAGCAAAACATCATGAAAGTTACTTTGTGTAAACAAGAAGTGATAAGTCATATCTTAGGTTCAATGTGGAGGCTTTCATTTATACTAGATATGATGATGAGTTTAATGTAAAGTACAAATACAAGATCATGTTTTTTCAATGAATTGTATACACATGATAATTTTGAATGGGAATTTACTACATCAATCTAGTGGCTTGTTTCACAACATATCAATTCATATCATTTAAGAAAGATGACTACTGATTGACTAGATAGGTTTTATGCATAATAAAGATTAGATCAAACCAAGATGATTACAATTTTATGTCTAGCCATATGCAAGGGAATATGTGTGGATGATGGTTTCATACACATCAAAATGAATCGTGAACTAATGGGTTTCTAGATACCAGACAGTGAATATATCATACACGAATTGTAGCAGGTTTGCTAGATTTTGAAAAAATACAAGGTAAGTGAGAAGATTAAGAGAAGTGTGCTAGGGAAAAGGTAAACTAGATCTATTTAAATACCTTCTATGATTATCGAGTAGAGCTTAAAGGGACTACTGCCGTCAGGTCCTTAAAGAAGGCTTTGTCAAGGTGGAAGATGCAGTTGCAAGTCAACACCATGTATCTACTACATTTCTTTCAGTTGTAGGGAGGAAAGATAGTTGGAGTTGTTTGTTAAGATGAAGGTAGAAGGGTCGTGTTCTTGATGATTGTATTGGTAGTAGTTGTTGTTGATTGGTGGTATGTGCAGAACAGTCGTTGGAGGCCATCCTTTCTCTCAGCCTCTACAGTGGATGTGGTGCCATTGATATGTAGCAGCTTGGTTCCTACCACTCATAAGTGATGGTGATGATGCTTTGTTGATATCTAAGATAGGTGGGTGTTGTAGGGGAGGATAAAGATGAGGGAGGAGATGAAGGGGAAGAGCCATTCTGTAGAGCCACCACTAGTTGCAATTCTGGTTGCAGTAGTTCTGGTTCTTACACATAGGCCACTGAGATGAAGATGCTAGGCACTAGGGTTTGTGTTAGTGTATGAGTGGGGAAGAAGGTAGGCGTGGGGTGGGAAAGAAATAGAGAATGGAAAGGAAGGAAGAAGAGAAGAGGGAGAGGAAGAGGAGGCAAAATGGCTGCACAGAAAAGGAAGATCTGATGCTTCAATATCTTCCATAGGGGGCGGAAAGGCACACATGCATTAAAGGAAGGGAGGTGGGGGCAGCTTCTACATTGATAGATACTACAATGATAGTTTAATGTAATTATGTCAAAGTTATGAGGAAAGTTAAAGAATATAATTGACATGAATAAAAGTGTCGATAGTGGTAGACTAGATCCAGCAGTATCTGAATTAAATAATAAAATTTTTTGGTGTTAAATTAGACCATTAGTTAGAGTCAGACTTTAATATGTATTTTGTGACTATTAAAGAGTCTAACCACTTTCTCATTCACTGATAGGGTGTCAAAGGTTGGTATTTAGGATGTATTACTTGAAATAATTGTTTCAATTTTTTTAATTAATCATATTAATTAATGTGAATGTATTTCATTTATTCAAGCAACTATAAATAAAAAACATTCATTGTCAAAAACATCTATGTGTAAATATTTAAATTACCTAAAACTCAGTTTGTAACAAATCTAGTGTTTTCTGAGGCTTGTTCTCTTTATTGATTGATCTTCCTTTATGCTAAACCATTTGTTCCAAATTATTTTTGAGAGAAATCAGTTGAAGAAAAATTGTACAAGCCTTGCATCAACCAAATGAAATCTGTTGCCAACCACATTTACTTCATCTTGGTTAATTGTTGTTAGCCAACATGTTCATCTTCCCCACTCTTGATTATTTGGTACATGTAATGGCTGAATCTTTATCGATTAATCGACATTACAACATTTTTAGTATTCTAAATGCCCTTGTCAAATTATTAGTGCATTTGAACCACCCTCTCAATATGTTTTTTGTGAAATATAATTGATTATGCAATCCAGTTAACTCCTTTATGCTTGGGAAAAAAAGCCTCAGTTTAAGGCTGCGTAGTTCTCAAGCAGAACACCGCTCATTTTTTATCATTTGGGATACTTATTCAAAAAATTTACATATATTTCCCACATAAGATTGATAACCCTACATGTATCATGCTAGCCTAGTGTAATTATAATATGGTTGTGATGGTTAGGTGCTACATCTTTAAGAGTGTAAACTAACCCTAATCCACATTCCACATGTGCATAAGTCTATTTTAGATGCTGAGTGCCTGAGCCCATTCTTCATTGTCTTATTCTTATTCTAAATGCAAATAGAGCATTGCTAGATTGTTTATGTTAACTCAATTTCACCTTTTTGTATCATTTAAAATTGAGAGAGTTAGGTGCATATTCATTGATTATTTGGATTGGTCATCTATATTCTACTTTATGTTATTTTGTTGATTCTTTGAATTTGTTTTTTTTGACTTTTTCTAAACTAAATTTCCATCTTGGGTGTTTTAGTTAAACTCATGGCTATTATCATAAACCCATTGATCATGATTGGATTGGATTGATACATTTCTTTCATTTCATTTGATTGATACATGTGCTGACTCTTTCTTCAATTGCTTATCCATATTATTTTTGCTTGAGGACAAACAATGGTTTAAGGTTAGGGGGATTTGATGCATTATTTATATAGTATTTTTTGCCTACTCTTGAATGCATTTCCATTCCATTTCTACCTCAAGTTGCTTCTAATCATGCTAGATGTCCCACTTTATTGTTATCTTCACTTGTTCCATGGTTTTGATTGTAGGTACAATATTTTAATCACAAAATGCAGATGATTTTATCAAAATTCAACTTTAAAAGATTCCCTAAAAGATTCCTCAACTTTGAAGATATTCCTGAAGTTTTTGACAAAAATACAATGCATGGTTTAAACAACATGTCATGTCAATAGCAAGAAAAGGCACTTTATCACTGACGTGCAAAAATAAAATGTGCTGGGAAACTAACACACCATGTCCCATCATTCCAAGAAATAAGCAAGTTCCCTTACTTGTATCATCACGTCATGTTGGACAACCACCGTGATGAGTCTCCTCAATCCAGAAGATGTTAGGGATCTATGTAAAGCAACTACATAGTGTGTCGGCATGTATACACATCCTGTTCACTTGCACTAGAACTAACCAGATTTTCTTGACTTCCAACAACATGGTGTGTTGGTCATCCAACATGCCATGTCATCTTTTACCAGAGTAGTCTCAGCTTCATTTGTTGCAACTAAAATGTCGTGTTGGCCTACCAACACACTATGTTACATGCAATCCATTTCAAAATTAAAATAAAACCATCCTTCGATTTTATATACGTATAAAACTCACTTAGGATAGTTATCATGAGTGCTTTGAAGCAAAGGACGTCCACTCTAGATCCAAGGAGGAAGGGGGTGATTTTGGAGAGAAGAACATGGTTACTCAAGAGAGAACCACATTCTCCCCAATTCTTATTCATTCGTTGTAGAAGAGATATCCATCCTCCATTCCAGCCACTTGGGAGAGAAGGTTTCTATAGAAAGAGGCTCAGGTAGGAAAAAATTTCCACTCCTAGTTGGAGTTCGACTTCCTCCTACTTGCACCTTGGAAACTTTTGTTCTTTTACTTCTTCTACAATGTTGTGTTGTACATTCTACTACTTTTTTCTGCCTTATGTAGTCATGTATGAGTAGAGCCTTGTTCTTGGACATGGGAGAGTAACTCCCATGCCATGACTTTGTTGAACTCGAATTTCATGCTTAATGTTATATAATTTCACTGTTCTAAGTTTCATTAGTGTAGTTTTTACATGCTGTATTATCTACTTAGTATGTTTAATCTCAGCTCCTTGTTTAATTTGGGAAGATATGCATAGGAGTAAGGAGTTGTGGCTTAGAAACACTACCTTGACCACAAGAGTAGCTGGGATGTGTGGAGGAGAAATGTTTGTAGTCTGAAATTTGGTATAAGCATGGGAGTGCTATATGGAATTAGGAATGTTCTATACTACCAAGAGGTATATATAGGATACAAACCTCATTTTGTGTTGTTTCTAGCATGAATGATTTTTTTAGTTCATATTACTATGATATGCATGTGAAATATTATTCTTGATACTTCTTAACTGATTGAAATCTTTCAAATCAACCTTTGAAATTGATCTAGATTGTTGAAGTTTATTACTTGTGCCTAACAAAACCTTGTTCCTTAGATGACCTCAATAATAATAAAAGAACCCATATACTTGCATGTTAGTGTTCAAAGTGTATAAATTTAAGACTTGCACACACCATCTAACAGTTACCACTATTTGACCAATCAACCACTTAATCCAAAATGATAAATACTTAGGGGTATTAATGATGATATTAACATGAAATGACTTACAAACTTTGAAAAACGAACTGGTGTACCTTAATAAGATCTAAAGATACTTTAGGGACTATCATTATGCCATTATAATACATAAAACCAAACAATATGGCAAAATTACCACATATATATGGACTGAAATTGATTATTCCAATATCTGACTCATGATTCAATTATTAAATTGAGTAACCAAGAATATTAAAATTTCACTCGATCACATACTACATACCTTAAAAGAAATTTTGTCCTCAAGGTTAATCCAAAAACTACTTTATCATATCCTTCACATATTCAAAGAAATTTTAACGTGAAGGATGTGATGGATTGGTTTTTGGCTTAATTTTGAGGACACAATTTCTTTTAATGTGTTTACGATTTGATGGAATGAACTTCTATAGTATTTGGATACCTAAATTCATGTGTTTGGGTTATTTTAGGAGTGTCAAGTATTTTGATGAAGTTTGGAGAATGCTTTCATAAATTTCATGGTTAAGATCCCTAATCTTATGCCCTTTCTAGGCATAAAATTGATAGGTAAAATAGTTGTGTTTTGGAGACAAATTTGAATAGAATGTAATTTGAGTTATGATACATCTATGGTTTAAGTTTCGTAATATTTCAACAGACCTAGAAGGAGTTGAATATGGTGAACTAAGTAGTATTTTGGTAATGAATGGAATAATGTTAAATAAGTATAGCCCAGTTCCTATTCTATAGATTTCACATGTGCCTCGTTGCTACATGAATGGACTACATAGTCAGATCCTAGATGTTTATAACTAATCTAGTGACCTAAACTATTGAATTAAGTGAGCTAGGGACATGCCTAAGTAGGGAATATGCTCATACTTTGGATGAGATCATACAAATTCCTGAACATCTCCTACCTCCGGATGAGTCAAGGTCATAGGAGGGATAGAGTCCTTGGACTCTCTGACGCCCCCACAATTTGGTTGTCTTGGAATGAAAAACTAAGTGGATAATTGTCCTCAATTCCATGTGTCATCCTTTTTGACCCTTGCTTTGTGACTTTTGGTAGTTATAGAGGGACAACGAACCTTCCCCATTCATCATTTCTTCACTAGGGAGATGGAGTATGAAGTTGGAGGAGTAAAGGAAGAAGGAAAGGAGGGGAAAATACTCCCTATAGTTAGATAAACCTAGTGAGACACCTAGTTTACCTCCATCTTTGACTTCCATGGGGGATGAAGTCAGTGTGATGGAGGAGGTTGTGGAGTCCACTAGGGTAGAAGGAGGTTCTCTCAAAGGAAATCAAGAAGGGGAAGAAGTTCATGGAGATCCTATGAAGGACCAGGATGCCTTAAGTAGAGGTGAGGGCTTCAATTTGGACGTCAAACATGTGGTCAAGGTGTTAAAAATGGGGGGGGGGATCACAGGTGGTGTAAAATCGTGAGTAATAGCAAATCTTGGATTTTAATAATTATGCAACTCAAAACTAAAGAAAACCATGAACTTAAAAATATTTGGGGTTGTATTATTCGTCTCTTAGAGACTAGATCTGGCAAAGCCTCTCTGTTTGAACCTAGATGTAAGAGAACTAGACCTATACTGGTGCTTTTGTATAGTATGTTTTGAGGCATCATTCATTCCTTATAATGTGGTGGCATGGGATGTTACAATATTTGGAGATGATGTGCATTATGGGAAGAGAAATCCTAGACATATGTGTATGTGAGTTTTGGGTAGCTATAATAGTCTACATCTTGTTTTCACACTTCTCACTCAGTGACATGGCACTAGAATTTCTATTATGTATGAGGCACTTGGCTTGCTGATTTGGATTTGTTTCCATTTGGCTTGAGTCTCTATAATTCTCTTTTATACATGTTTAATCAGAGAAAAACTATACAAAAATGTGTCTCCACACATGTACGAGTAGGAAGTAGTCATGCAATCTAAGTGAAGGAGAGTAACATCAGTCAAGAAGAGAGTATAGTTCTAGATTAAATGTCTCGAGCCTTATTAGAACAGTTAGAACGATATATGATACAAACCAATTTTGATATAATGAAGTTCATTTATGAAGGTAAAATATGAATTTAGGAATTGGAGTTTAGTTTTAAGGATTTGAAATAAGTTTTGGTAATGCAAGTATGTAGGCTTTTTTAGGTTAAGTAAATCTAAGATAAGGATGAGACTCAATATAAACATCAAGCTCTTTTACAAAAGGGGACCTCTTGTCTTAGGACCAGTTACAGGGTTAACTCTAGAGAGAGTGAGATCCACATGGAGAAGTTAAGATAACCTAACCTCTAAGATATGATAAATATGTGATATGATATGTCCTAAACTGGACTACTCCTAAGGGAATGGGTGGGTTCACTTTATGCATGATTCCTATAAAAATTTTGAGCCCTAGATGTCCTTGAGAGAAGAAAACCTAGAGCCAGAGAGAGGATGGTTATATATGTATATCTCCATCTAGGTGAGGGAGATATATATCAAGATCTTGGAGGAGGTAAATAATGTTAGCATGGTAAGCCTCATGCTCGAGTTGGTGGTTCCTACTCGAAATCTAGTGGTGCATACATTAAGAGTGTTTGGCATGAATATTTCATGGGTAGAAATATACAAAGAGTATGCTACATCATGTTTTGATTTGGTTTGTGCTTGAATGTCTAGATATTTCAAAAGTAATCACCAATACAAATGAAGTAGACATGATACCCTAGACCAAAGAGGGAAGATAGATCTTGTCCATAATGTATTCATAGAGTTGAGTGAGGTCAAAGAGCTTAGCCTGGAACTATCCTGTGACCATGGGTGTAAAGAACCTTAGTTGGACTGGATAATGCTTTGGTATATGGTTGATAAGCCAGTTGTGTGAGAACCCATTACACTAAACGAGATTACTCAAAACATAAAACACAATCAATCACCAATTAACCACATACCCAAAAATATGGGTAAATTAAAATAGATTTCAACGTCAGCACCTGCTCAGGAATATTTGCATAAGAGCCCAACATCTTTCTTTTATCCATACTATGACATGAATTTGATACAAATTGTTCTATCACCTTAGCTATATTACATCTTTTATTAAGTCCTGGGGAGTTTGAGTTGTACAACTCAAAGTCCAACTGACCACCACTTAGTCACAATCAGTTTCATATAGGATCTAGGAAGAGCTGGACTCCAAGATCTTTGATGAATGCATATTCATCCTGATTTTTAGTCATCCTTTTTAAAACCAATTTGATTCAATACTTTCGATTTATCTCTTAAATCTCACATATTGCAAGTTCTCTAAATAAATCTAATTATTATGATTTTTGATCAAAATTATATTGATTTGATGCAGGTCTAAATCAAGTTCTATCATCACATGGAATTCACCAAAGAACCTCCCACTTTTGATCTTGACCAAACGGTCTGCTCTAACGGTTCTGACCTTTCGGTTTCAGATATTCACCCACATGGTCTCAAGACCATTTAAGCCCATTCAGTTTCAAGACTACATGAGCCTAAATGATCCCAAGACCATTTGAGTCCATATGGTTTCAAGACCAAATGAACCCAAACGGTCTCAAGACCGGATGTCGTCTAACAGTTTCAAGACTGTTTGGACCTAGGACCGATTGGATACTCTAAACCGTTTGGGATGAAGACCGTTTGAAAAATCAAAATCATTTGTATCAAGATCATTTGATCATTCAGGATGACTTCGACCAATACCATTTGGAGCAATTCGGTCCCAAGACCATTTGGAGCCATTCGGTCCCAAAACCGTTTGGAGCCATTCGGTCCCAAAACAGTTTGGAGCCATTCGGTCCCAAAACCGGTTGTGCAGCCGAAACCTAATGGAGATAGAATCCAAGACATATTGGATCCTAATAGTTTCAAGACCGTTTGGATCCATTTGGTTTGCAAAAGACACAAGACCGGTCAAAGGAAGATCGTTAAAATCAAGACCGTTTGGTGCCATTCAGTTTCCAAAACCGTTTGGCCATCCAAATGCTCCCCAGACCGTTTGACTAAACCGTTTGAAGAAAAATATCTCCAAGACCATTTGAAGGTCAAATAGTCTTCAAAACTGTTTGGACGTCAAACAGTCTCCAAACCGTTTGGGGCCTAACTCACACCAAAAGCATGAGGGCCAATCCCGACCCTATAAATAGGACCACAAAGGTCCTCATTTGGGGGGGGGCAGCATGCCGACAGGCTGCCAAAGGTCCGATCCAGCCTCAACTTCCACATGCCCACATGCTCCTCTTGGCACCGAGCAAGGAGAGAAGGAGAGAGAAGGTGAAGAAGAAGGATTGCCCAACCTACCTTGGTGTTTGTTCCTCCTCATTCAGATCTGCCCCGACACGACGTAGGAGACCGCATCATCTTCACTGAGCTACGACCACCTTCTTCATCATGCTTATGGCGGAACCTTCCCTTTCTCTTATTCTTCTTATCTCTCGCATCATGAGCGAGTAGTCATTTTTCGCTGGGGTACAGGGACTAGCCCCACTACCCATGCAATCATGTTCTTTTATTAAACTTTCCATGGCAATGTATATAACCTTTCATTTCATTGTTAATCATTATGTTCGTGGTTTGATTAATTGCGTGCTTTCATCTTTGTTCTTCCTGTGTTGTGAGAACTTCTATATGTAGGATTGAATGTCATTTAACAGGATGACTCCCAAACTAGAAATAGAATGGGATTCCTTGAGTTCATAAGTGTATGATCCATGAGGGGATGAGCCATCTAGCCTTTGGTGATGTTTCTATGTACCTAACTCCTGTATGGGGGTTCACAACCTTAGTTGGATTCTGTATCATCTTGTTAATCATCGATGTTTGCTCGTATGTTAATCACCTGCTTTCTTATCGATTAATGTGGTTGAATCCCAAACTAGACATAGAATGGGATTTCTTCGAGGTCGTAAGTGTATGATCCGCGAGGGGATGAGCCATCTAGCCTGCGGTGATGCTTCTGTGTGCCTCACGCCTGTATAGGGGGCCCACAACCTTTGTTTGGTTTTTGTATCTTTGGATCTGTAAGTAAGTGATCCGGATGGTGACGAGACATCTGATGCCTGAGGTGGTGCTTACGTGAACCTAACGCTCATATGGGGGGTATTGCAGCAGCTCTATTTGGATTGTTGTATCTTTCCTAGATTGTTTGTGATTGAATGTGTTTGCATTTGTAGTGGTGGTGAAACCTGATACCATCCCAACGATTTCATATCATTGATCTAAATCCTACTTTAATTATGTTCTTCTACATTAGTGCATTTAGTTTAATTAACCTCAACCAAATCAATCGTTTTAAATATTAGTCTTACTTGAACAAGATTCGACTTACAAAGATTATTAAAAATGTTGTCTTTTGGGTTCGATCCTTAACTATACTGCGATAAGACTCGTCTGCTTGCGGGTGGTATTATTGCACCTTGGTTTTGGTAAAAGCTCGGGGATTTCAACTCCGAGTGAGTTTGTTAGTGCGATAAAATCCCACGTCAAATTCTGGCGCCGTTGCCGGGGACAACGGAATCAGTTAGTCAAATCTAGTTCTTTTGAGGCTAATCTAGGATTTTAATTTTCTTTTTATACAATTGATCATCTACTTGACTTTGACTCTACTTTGTGGATCTCATTTTCAAAATCCTTTTATTTTCAGGTACTTCAGGAAGATTAGTGCATGCACTTCCTGAACAGCCCCGGACTCGCTGCCAGCTTTGACCCGGAGATTGACAGAACCTTCCACCGTCAAAACAGAGAGAACCAAGCAAGAATGGCTCAAGAAGAAGAGATAGCTCGAAGGGTGGCTCAAGCCCTTAATGAACAAAGAGAAAGATTCATGCAAGAAATGAGAGCTGTGGTTCAAGAAGAAATTCAAGAAGCACAAGCAGTGACACAAGCAACATAACTACAAAAGGATCTTAGAGAGTTCTCAATCCCCAAAGCTGCAAATGTTCATCATCCAGTACAACCTCCTCCCATCAATGCTGCCAATTTTAAAATTAAGGCACATTGGATCACATTGCTTCAAAATAGCCCATTCTATGGTAAACAAGGAGAGGATAGTCAAGAACATCTCTTGAGGTTTATTGATCTTTGTGCCATGACAAAGAAAAATGGAGTATCTGATGATGCTATTCGACTCCGTCTCTTTAAGTGTTCCCTTGTTGATAGAGATATAAGTTGGTATAATTCGTTGCAAAGTGAAATGCCCATCACCACTTGGGAACAACTCCAAAATGTGTTTCTGGAAAAGTTCTACCCTCCATCTCTCACATATGAAATTAGAGGCCGAATAACAAATTTCACCCAAGTCCCTGGAGAAACCCTTGCTGAAGCATGGGATAGATACAAAGAGCTTCTACGTAAGTGTCCACACCATGGAATTCCTAAGTATCAACTCATCGAAATTTTCTATAGGGGTGTGGATGACGACATCAAGAGATTCTTAGACTCCTCATCTGGAGGAAACTTCATGCGTCAAAGTTATGACGACGCATGGAGGGTTGTAATCCTTGGAGCTGAAAATCAAGCTAATTGG
Organism: Alisma plantago-aquatica; assembly: GCA_963693085.1. Classification (NCBI taxonomy): domain Eukaryota; kingdom Viridiplantae; phylum Streptophyta; class Magnoliopsida; order Alismatales; family Alismataceae; genus Alisma; species Alisma plantago-aquatica. The sequence goes on from OY856414.1 coordinate 489,764,159, forward strand.
GGTAGATCTGTAGGTAAAGGAGTTTTGAAAGTAGCTATGGCTGAAGCTACTCCTAAGTACAAGTATATCGCTGAAACCCTAAAACTCTTAGTTGCCAAGCAAGACCATATTGAATCATCTCTTGCTACAATTGGAAGATGACGTTCGCCCACTCGGAAACAAGAACAGATCAAGTCAGCTTCATTGTTCTGTGAAACATGTAAAAGTACTGATCATTCCACATTAGCATGCAATGTTCTTTACACCATTGTTCTAAGCAACGTATGTGGACAAGGAGATAATAGTCAAATGACAAATCTTAATGTTGTTAATACCATCCCTGGTCAAAGTTACTACAGTCCGAATCAGAATAGGAACCATCCAGGATTTTAGTATGGAAACCCCTCTAGAGCGGTAAAATCACATCAACTTAGTTCGAACAATCAACCACGAGGCCCACCAGGATTCCAGCATAATCAAAAATAGAATTTTGGAAATCAAGGAAATTTCAAGGGAAACTTTTAGAATAGGAACTTCAATAACTATCAAAATAGTTCTCAAAACCAGAATCTTAATCAACGTCAAGGACAACAAGCTGATCCCTTCTCACCTGATGACAAATTGACAACCATTGAGAAGATGTTACAGTCACAACAGAATATGAAAGCAAAACAAAAAACCTTGATAGCTAAACAACAAGCACATCAGAAAGCTATTGAATCTCAACTGGCTCAACTTGCCACTAACATAAAGCCACTTGTTGGAGCTTTCGCGGGCCAGCTCGAGAATAATCGTAAGAACCCAGAACAATTGAAGGCTGTCACAACCAGGTCAGGCAAGGATTATTCTAATCTTCATGTCAAGCCACCTGTGGTTATTACAAATGAGGATGAGCCTGTGATCTTTCAAGACTCAACAACACTGGAATCTCAATTGAAAGAACCAGTAACTGTTGATAAGACAAACAAGGTAATGTTGGTATGTATGCCCTGAGATCCAATCATGTGATGATTGGTGGGATACATTAAGATTGATTTGATAAACATCAAAGGCGAGCTTCCAATTCTTTCTGATTCAGTCATATGAGATAGTGATAGAACAGATTGAATGTCTAGAGAATGACAATACTCAATGATGTATGCCTTCAGGTTCATGACCTGAACAATGAGATCATACAGATGCTAAGAGTTTGTACATTCTTGTTGTGTCCCTAGTCGGATGTCATTGTGGAAGGTAGATAGATAGCAATGACACACAAGACTAGATTGTGGTGTTGGTTGATGACAGAATCTCATTAGTCATGATATAGAGATATCAAACCAAACACATAGGTACTTATTAGAGAACAAGTGTACCGGACAGACCCACCGTGAGTTTGACACATGGAACCATGAGATGGTAGTCACAGTCAGTACTCACAGTGATGGTGGTGAGTGTGATTCTTAGACCTGAAATCACTGCACTCAACACATGTCGTTGGGCACACTTTGACATCATCAAACGCAGTCCTGAAACATGGGTTGTTATAAAGGTGATGATTGGGTGGCTTTGACACATGGGGCTTTTGAGGGGTGAGTGATAGATATGGGATTTGTCCCTCCTGAGGGAGTTTGATATCCATGGCCACTTGATGAGTAGGATTGAGAAAGGCGTGCACGCATGTGTGAATCAGTATATGATACTGATGTCATACATATCTCTTCCAGTCTACTCTGAGATCAAGGAAGTGAATGAACGTTGACAGGATGACTGTTCCATGCCTCGAGTTCATTCGGGATATCAGTGACAAAGGAATTATACATTCGCTGTAACACCATTCACGGATTGTAGGATGAAAGTTGTTCTCCAACTTTCTACTTTCACTTGGGTAGCACTGATGTGTGACTAGGCACCGCTCTTTGCTTGTGAAGTCATAAGTGTTATGGACTTTCACTGCCAACGTGAAATGGACCTGCAGGGTCACACACATAGGATTTAACCTGGAAGAGGAGTTTTGTCCACAAGCAATGTTTAGATTGATTACTAAAAGAGTTTAGTAGTTCAATTAAACACTCAATCAGTCGATGGCTCAATATTGTATGGTTCAAGGTGTTGGACGCATTGATTGGAGTATCGGATTGATTGAAATCGCATTTGACTGATTCTGCACAACCTGTACTCCCAACCGATCGGTTCATGTGATGAACCGATCGGCTGAGGTTGCTGAACCGGTCGGTTCAATTGTTGAACCGATCGGCTCATGTACAGAGTGAAACGACCGGTTCAAGTGTTGAACTGATCGGTTCAACTGGTGCAATCGAGCAACTTGGGAAAGTAGGATTGGTGAGAATTTTCCTTTCGTTTCAAATTGCCTAATTTGATTGGGAATATAATTGGTATTCGATACCAATTGGGAAAGAAACAAGGAACGTCTTTTTGAGCCGGATTAGGACCATGAACCGATCGGTTCAGGGCACCAACCGATCGGTTGGAGTGCCCCAAATGGTCGGCTCAGGTCCAACCGATCGGCTCAATGGCAGAACCGATCGGTTCAGCAGTCAACCGATCAGTTCAGGTTGCGAGATGGTTGCTTTTTGTGGAAAATCCCGAACCCTTCTACTCCTGCTTTTAGTCCCGCATTGCCCGGGATGGAGAACCCTGTCCCATGACCCTCCTATATATAGGGGTATTGGGGGCTTCTCAAAGTACAGCTCAGTGCAACCAGTTGCTCTGCAAGTTGTCATTCTCTCTGGTTTTGGTAACCGTGAGAGAGCCCAAGTAAGTGCTTCCCACAAAAGGGAGGTGCAGCAAGGGAAGGACAACAGCAGTTGCAATAGGAGGCAGGAGAGCGTGTTGGCGACTAGTACGTCAACAGGAGGGTGCGACTCCTTCCACTTCCTTGTGGGACAAGGAGAGTGGAGTTCCAGGTGGTCCGTGTGGACTGCTACAGAGACGGGAGGACACTGCCGCTAAGGAGGACAACTGTCATCCGACAGTCCGGTTCGAGTAGGAGTTGTCAGTCCCAGTGCGACCAGGAGCTGCAAAGACACCGTCGAAGTCCGGAGTTGAAGACCGCGCATTGCACGAGGTATTGTCGCCGAGCAAGCCTCGGGACAAGGTATGATTCCACAAACCATCTTTTCCTATTATATAGATGTTGACGCGTTTCCTCGGTATGGGTTTGGGGAGAAATTTTTTTTGTTTCTGCTGCCTTCTCTGTCTCCCCTAAAACCCAACAGTGGTATCAGAGCCACGTCAACTTCTCTATATTTTAGGAATATCGATATGATTGATTTTGGTTTGTCGCCTTTATTTATTGCATACGATGCAAATAATATCAGCTTTATGCATGTCCAATCCTAAATCCATAGATCCCTAATTACATATATGATATGTATTATTAATGCACTCGATACGCGTCGCCCTTAAACGAGTTTTGTGGTGGATGTGTGTAGCATGATTATGGCCTATAAAACCCCTATCTGTGATTGGTTGTGTGTGGTTGCTTGCATCTCGGTCTGCGCACCGATCTTCCCTCTCTTATTCCTGATGTAACTCGAAATAATTCGAGATTCTTTCCTATCTTTGCTTCCCCCGAATGTAACTCGGGGTTTCCCCTTTTTTAAAGCAATGTAATTAATAGAATAGGATTTTATTTCCTGTTATGTCAAAGACCGGCGGACATCAAGACGACTAATCAGACAGTCGGTTCAAGGAGTAAACCGATCGGTTGACCTTCCAGACGGTCGGTTCAAGGAGTGAACTGATCGATTGATGACCGGTTCGAGGAGCGAGACGAGCGGGTGGCAGACATGACGAGATGCACGACGACCAGGCGAACCGATCGGTTGGAGGAGCCAACCGATCGGCTGGTGGCACCCAGACGACCGGCTGGAGAGTACATATCATTCATATGATGAGTTGATCAACTCGGATGGCAAGGCACAGAGTTCATCTTGTACAGGTTGCATGTGATGTTGACCTAGATGACCGTGATTCCTCTTGGCTCAAGGAATCACATTAGGATGGCCATAATAATCGCTTTTTATCGTTTGTGCATGTTTTCTGTGGGATATAGCATGTATATGATACATACTATGTATTGTGGTGATTGGATATGTATATGTATATAAAACCAAATCCCTCATTAAAATATTAAGTTTTAGATGCCTTCCAAATGTGACACACGTGAAAAGCTTGATCGACCAAGTGTGGGCACGCCCTAGCGTGGTGCACCGTCTATCTCGTGGAAGCGTGAAGGATGAATGTGTGGGTCTGCCCTAGCAGGGTGCATGTTCATCATGTTTGCTTTGGGTCAGACTTAACAAGGTGACCTAGATAGGATCTAGTGCCTTGAGGCATGGAGATGATCATTGCAAGGAGTTGTAGATGACATCTTATCAAGAGTTGCATATGATGCAATTGGCAAAAGTTGCCTACCTGAGAGATCTATGTTGTGGGTGACAGCCCTAGCTGGTCCATGGCTTAGAGGATTTCAGGATCTTGCCCACTAGAAGGTTGTACGCTACAATCTTCCAAATTGATGGTTAGGGCTATCAATTTGAAATAAAATAGTGGGAGCGATAATTAATTAAAGGCCTAATTATATTGTCAATTTTTCAAATCAATCAAATAAGTCAAAAATGAGTTTTGGACTAAAATTGCATATTTTCCTTTTTGTAGTTCAAATGGCAACAAACAACAACAACTTTTATTTGCGATCGGTCCTTGACAAGGACAAACTAAATGGGACGAACTTCCATGACTGGTATCAGACATTGAGAATTGTTCTCACTCAAGAGCGTAAGCTCTATGTCCTGGATACTCCAATTCCAGAGGAACCCGCTCCTAATGCACCAAAGGCAGAAAGGGATGCTTACAAGAAGCATTCTGATGATGCCATTGATGCAAAGTGCTTGATGCTATGTTCAATGAACCATGAGTTGCAGAGGCAACATGAGAACATGGGTGTCATAGAGATGATTCTGCATCTCAGGAACATGTATGAAGATCAGGCATGACAAGAGAGGTACAATGTTTCTAGGGCGCTGTTCAAGTGCGTCATGACAGAAGGAGATCCAGTTGGTCCTCACACACTCAAGATGATTGGGTATGTGGAGAACCTACAGAGACTGGGATTTCCACTGAGCCAAGAGTTGGCTACTGACGTGATACTGCAATCGTTTCCAGAATCTTACAGTCAGTTTGTGATGAACTACAACATGAACAACTTTGATAGGCCACTGTCTGAGTTGTTGGGCATGTTGAGGATAGCCGAGTTACAGATGAAGAAGGACAAGCCTAAGTCCGTGATGGTGATCACGATCAAGAAAGGCAAGTCCAAGCGCAAGGGTAAGGGCAAAGCTAAGAAAGGTTCTGAAGCTAGCCAGGAGTCCAAGCCATCTTTAGCTCTCAAGGCCAAGGGAGGCGTGACCAAGAAAGGAAATTGCCACCATTGTCAAAAGCCAGGACATTGGAAAAGGAATTGTCCTCTCTACCTGGAAGAACAAATGAAGAAGGAGGCGACTGAAACCTCTACTTAAAGGTGTCATGAAAGTAAACTTGTAACACTTTTTGAGATATATGATATCAAGATGTAAAGTGTAAAGCATTCTTACTTGGGGCAAGTGTTGCCTTTATAGATAGGAATACTTTAGTTTATTTTCAGCCAATAAGGCATGTAATACAGTTATGAACTGCTATTTCATACTTGCCAATAGATAGAAACACTTTATTTTTGCATATTGTATGACAATGATGGCAATTAATAAAGAGATGTTTCAATTTATAAAGATGTGATCTTTGTGGCAATGCCTTATTTATCTTGTGATATTTGATATGCATAAGATAAGACGATACCTAAAAGTTATAGATAACTCAAACAATTTAATTAGCATTAGTCATGAGAAATTCATGTGATGGATAAATCTAGACTCTTTTGGTTATAGAACCAGTAAGAGACATGAATATCTTGGACATGATTAATCAATCTTCACTAATGTAGTGGGAGAGTGATTATCCTATTAGGTATAATACATGTGATGTATTTACATACCTATTGGAATAAATGCTAATACTTCAAATGGTGTTTAGAGAAATACCAATATGAATATCTTGAAGTGTTCAAGATTATCATAAATGAAGTACAAATTTGGTAAAGTATTAATTCTTGATGAGATCAATGAATGAAATACTTGGACCAAATGTTTGAGATCCTTATGAGTGATTATGATAGTGTATCATAGTGAACTCATGATTAAGGCATGGTGATGTCTGAATCAAGAAGGAATCATACTCTAAGGAGTTAGAGAATGATTATCAAATAACTGAATTCTTCTTAATAAATGAATACCCCACACTAATAAAAGAAATTAAGAATCACAAGGGTTGTGAGTTCTTATATCTTTAACAGATACACCTCAATTATCTATGTGATCAGTTGTTCATGTGATGAGTCAACTATCAAGATGAATATGAGGAATCGAATCTTGAGTTATGGTTTATGACCGTTACATCCTAAATGACATCCATGTGAACCATAAGGTATGACCTTGATGGTAGCACTCATTGGATCATATCCATAAGTGCAAACGAGTCTTAAGTGTTAAGACACATGGATAACATTTTGAGAAGGATGATGCTTGTTGATTGCAACTTAATGACTAAGACATTTGGCATATGGATACTAAAACCGCATTCCTATGAGGAATAAAACTAGGATGTGTACGTGACACAACCTATAAGGTTTATGAATCCACTAATGCAAATGAAGTCTATAAGTTACAATGGACTAATCAATGTGATTGATTGAGTACAAGCAACTCAAAATTGGATCTTTACTTTGATGATATAGTCAAAGGGTTTGACTGATATGTCAAAGATAAAGAAGGGATCTGTGATTTAGTGGGAGTGTATTCACATTCCACATATTGATGTGAAATGGAAATGTTCTAGATTGGAAATCCAAAAGTAGAAATTATCTTTAAGGAAGATAGAGATGTTTCCTATGTGATAGGAATAGAGATCTATAGAGATAGTTCTCGGAAAATCTCTTGACCTGGAAAGAGAAAGCATACATAGGGAATCTGAAGTGTTCAGTATGCACAGATTCAGTGGGAGAAAACTTGTCCATGATACATGGAGTTAGTATCCCAAGGCCAAGTGTCCAATTCTTATGAAGAATGGGAACACTAAGGATAGATATGGATCTATCGTGTATGTAATCATCCCATTATCTTGCATGTATGACATGGCAAGAATAAAATGCATTCATCATCTTATATGTAGGACATGGCAATATGATGTGCTCATCTTGATAACTCATATGTGGGACATGACGAGTGGATGTCTGTCTGTTTCCAGTAAGGGTTACTGGAATACCATAAGAACTTGATAAGTGCTTGTGAAGTACTAATTCTATGGAGATAAGGAAGAGTTCGATGTAAAGAGTTACATTGATGCGAACTTCCGAAAGGACAGAAAATTAATCGCAATATATACATGAGATGTATAAAAGTGAAAGTTTGTTGATAATTGGAAGTGTTCCAATAAAGCCATTTAAAAGGGAAATGTCGAGTATCTATGTGTTAGAGAACAACAGTAGATACTATATGGATCTGGAAGTTCATGAGATGAACTTATATTTCACTCATTGATGACAAGTCTGGAATCCTTGATCATGCAATGTGGCTAAAGGTTAGCAATGGAATACTAGATCGCATATTACGACAACTCCATCTCATACGTATGACGTACAGTGAAGAGATGTGAGACATGCAATTTGTACAGACTTTGGCAAGGTGTTGCCATTACTCACTATGTTTGCACTAAGAGCACAGTAACATGTGGGACATGTTTGAAGATCACTATGAATATGATTCAAGGGTGATTGGCTCGCAGTGCAAGTGGGAGTTTGTTGGTATGTATGCCCTAAGAGCCAATCATGTGATGATTGGTGGGATACATTAAGATTGATTTGATAAACATCAAAGGCGAGCTTCCAATTCTTTCTGATTCAGTCATATAAGATAGTGATAGAACAGATTGAATGTCTAGAGAATGACAGTACTCAATGACGTATGCCTTCAGGTTCATGACCTGAACGATGAGATCATACGGATGCTAAGAGTTTGTACATTCTTGTTGTGTCCCTAGTCGGATGTCATTGTGGAAGGTAGATAGACAGCAATGACACACAAGACTAGATTGTGGTGTTGGTTGATGACAGAATCTCATTAGTCATGATATAGAGATATCAAACCAAACACATAGGTACTTGTTAGAGAACAAGTGTACCGGACAGACCCACCGTGAGTTTGACACATGGAACCATGAGATGGTAGTCACAGTCAGTACTCACAGTGATGGTGGTGAGTGTGATTCTTAGACCTGAAATCACTGCACTCAACACATGTCGTTGGGCACACTTTGACATCATCAAACGCAGTCCTGAAACATGGGTTGTTATAAAGGTGATGATTGGGTGGCTTTGACACATGAGGCTTTTGAGGGGTGAGTGATAGATATGGGATTTGTCCCTCCTGAGGGAGTTTGATATCCATGGCCACTTGATGAGTAGGATTGAGAAAGGCGTGCACGCATGTGTGAATCAGTATATGATACTGATGTCATACATATCTCTTCCAGTCTACTCTGAGATCAAGAAAGTGAATGAACGTTGACAGGATGACTGTTCCATGCCTCGAGTTCATTCGGGATATCAGTGACAAAGGAATTATACATTCGCTGTAACACCATTCACAGATTGTAGGATGAAAGTTGTTCTCCAACTTTCTACTTTCACTTGGGTAGCACCGATGTGTGACTAGGCACCACTCTTTGCTTGTGAAGTCATAAGTGTTATGGACTTTCACTGCCAACGTGAAATGGACCTGCAGGGTCACACACATAGGATTTAACCTGGAAGAGGAGTTTTGTCCACAAGAAATGTTTAGATTGATTACTAAAGGAGTTTAGTAGTTCAATTAAACACTCAATCAGTCGATGGCTCAATATTGTATGGTTCAAGGTGTTGGACACATTAATTGGAGTATCGGATTGATTGAAATCGCATTTGACTGATTCTGCACAACCTGCACTCCCAACCGATCAGTTCATGTGATGAACCGGTCGGCTGAGGTTGCTGAACCGGTCAGTTCAATTGTTGAACCGATCGGCTCATGTACAGAGTGAAATGACCGGTTCAAGTGTTGAACTGATCGGTTCAACTGGTGCAATCGAGCAACTTGGGAAAGTAGGATTGGTGAGAATTTTCCTTTCGTTTCAAATTGCCCAATTTGATTGGGAATATAATTGGTATTCGATACCAATTGGGAAAGAAACAAGGAATGTCTTTTTGAGCCGGATTAGGACCATGAACCGATCAGTTCAGGGCACCAACCGATCGGTTGGAGTTCCCCAAACGGTCGGCTCAGGTCCAACCGATCGGCTCAATGGCCGAACCGATCGGTTCAGCAGTGAACCGATCAGTTCAGGTTGCGAGATGGTTGCTTTTTGTGGAAAATCCCGAACCCTTCTACTCTTGCTTTTAGTCCCGCATTGCCCGGGATGGAGAACCCTGTACCATGACCCTCCTATATATATAGGGGTATTGGGGGCTTCTCAAAGTAAAGCTCAGTGCAACCAGTTGCTCTGCAAGTTGTCGTTCTCTCTGGTTTTGGTAACCGTGAGAGAGCCCGAGCAAGTGCTTCCCGCAAAAGGGAGGTGCAGCAAGGGAAGGACAACAACAGTTGCAACAGGAGGTAGGAGAGCGTGTTGGCGACTAGTACGTCAACAGGAGGGTGCGACTCCTTCCACTTCCTTGTGGGACAAGGAGAGTGGAGTTCCAGGTGGTCCGTGTGGACTACTACAGAGGCGGGAGGACACTGCCGCTAAGGAGGACAACTGTCATCCGACAGTCCGGTTCGAGTAGGAGTTGTCAGTCCCGGTGCGACCAGGAGCTGCACAGACACCGTCGAAGTCCAGAGTTGAAAACCGCGCATTGCGTGAGGTATTGTTGCCGAGCAAGCCTCGGGACAAGGTATGATTCCACAAACCATCTTTTCCTATTATATAGACATTGACGCGTTTCCTCGGTATGGGTTTGGGGAGAAATTTTTTTTGTTTCCCCCGCCTTCTCTGTCTCCCCTAAAACCCAACAGTAAGTCCTGAGAAACCAATTGAGGAAGAAACTGAAACACCAGAACCTGATATCCCTATATACAAGCCTCGTATTCCTTTTCCTACTCATTTAAGGCTAACCAAGCTTGACACTCACTTTAATAAGTTTAAAGAATCTATGAAGAAACTTCATGTTGACATACCCTTTTTGGATGCGCTGGCTGAGATACCAACTTGGACAAAGTACTTAAAGTCACTCCTGACCAGGAAATATATAGCTGAAGAATATGAGATAGTCAAGTTAGCTAAAACCACTTCAGATATCATTCATAATAAGATGCCAAAGAAGCAGAAAGATCCAGGATCTTTTGGGATTTCCTGCCATATCGGCGATTCTTCATGTAAGAAAGGAATGGCGGATCTTGGTGCTAGAATCTCCATCATGCCACTCAACCTTTGCAAAAGGCTAGGGTTTGCTGAACTTATTCCAACTGGCATGACCATACAACTCATAGACAATTTGATAAAATGCCCGTTAGGAATTATTGAGGATGTCCCTGTCAAGGTAAGAAAAGATTCTTATGTTCCATGTGACTTTGTAATCATGGAGATAAAAGAGGATGCCAGATATCCTCACATCTTTGGACGTTCATTCCTTACCACTGCAAGAGTTCTAATTGATGTTGAAGCAGGAACTTTGCTTCTCAGACTTGGTAAAGAAACTCTCGAATTTAAGGTTTTTGAAAGCATGAGAAGATCAAGTATGCAAGAAGAAGTTTATCTGATTGACTACATTGAACAAATATCACTCCTCATACAAGAGGGATATGAACAAGATGATCCTTTATAAGTGACACTAACAAACCCCTCTACTGATAATTCCATCAGTGAACGAGTTCAAGAGTGTGTTCTTAACCTTGAAACTACCGAAGAAGATCCCGAAGCTACGTTTGAAGGACTCAAAGCGGTGGAAGCTACTGAAGAAACATGCGAAAAACTAGAGACCCCCGAAATGAAGCCCCTACCTGAAGGACTGAAGTATGTGTTTTTGGATGATCTTAAGGTTTGTCCTGTAATAATAAATTCTGATCTTACAACCGAACAAGAAGATAAACTCCTGAAAGAATTGAAGGAGAGGAAGAAAGCCTTTGGCTACAAAATGAATGACCTAACTAGGGTTAGTCAAGCTATGTGTATGCACTAGATCCCTATGATGGAAGATCACATGCCAACTATTGAGCATCAATGGAAATTGAATCCAAATATGAAGAAAGTAGTCTATCGTGAGGTTATTAAACTGCTCACAGCTGGAATAATCTATCCGATATCTGACTCACCATGGGTGAGCCCAGTGCATGTAGTCCCGAAGAAAGGTGGAACAACTGTTATACAAAATGAAAATAATGAACTCAACCCCACTCGAACAGTCATAGGGTGGAGGATGTGCATAGATTATAGGAAGTTAAACAAGGCAACTTGAAAAGATCATTTTCCAATGCCCTTTCTTGATAAAGTATTAGAGCGGCTTGCTCATCAAGAATACTTCTGTTATATCGATGGTTACTATGGATTCTACCAAATACCTATACATCCAAATGACCAGGAGAAAACCACTTTCACCTGCCCATTTGGAACATACACATTTAGAAGAATGCCATTCAAACTCTGCAATGCACTTGCAACCTTCCAACATTGCATGGTTGCTATATTTGCCAGTCTCACCGAAACCATTATGGAAGTTTTCATGGATGATTTTTATATATATGGAGATTCATTCGATTCATATCTAAAACACCTCTCCCAGGTTCTCAAACAATGTGAAGAAGCTCATCTTGTGCTCAACTGGGAGAAGTGTCATTTTATGGTAAAGGAAGGAATTGTGCTCAGCCATAGGGTTAGTAATAAAGGAATTGAAGTAGACAAAGCCAAGATTGAGGTGATTTCCAAGCTCTCTATCCCTATCAATGTAAAGGAAGTTCGAGCATTCCTTGGTCACGCATGTTTCTATAGATGATTTATAAAAGATTTCTCAAAGATAACCAAGCCGATGACAAATTTGTTACTAAAGGATGCTGAATTCAATTTTGATGAAGAAGGTGTTAAAAGTTTCAACACACTGAAGCATGCCCTTACAACTACACCCATCATTAGAGCTCCTGATTGAGACCACCCTTTTGAAATCATGTGTAATGCAAGAGATTATGCTGTAGGTGTTGTCTTGGGCCAAATGTATATAAAAGAAACATTATGTGATCTATTATGCATCGAAGACACTCAATGAAGCTCAAAGGAATTATGCTGCTACTGAGAAAGAATGTGGTAATAATGTCTGAACAAAACATTATTAACTAAGTGGAAGCGATTATTAATAACGGATTACTGAAAATCACTAAAAATTAAAACCTTTTCCAAAGAGATCCAATTCTAGGAAACTCTTATAACAAGAACCATTGTATTACATATGCATTCTGGTTCACAAGTACATACCCTGTACCATCTCTTCTCGAGAATTACATATAACAATTGCTTTACCAAATTATACATAAGCAACATAAAACCTTGAGATGTTCAAGCCAAAATCTCAGATTGATGATAAAAGCACTATCTACTGACTCCAAGGACCTGAGAGTACAGAGCCAAAATATAGGACTTTCTATACAAAACATGACAACTAGTGCCTCCACCTGAGATATCATCGCTGTCCCTGATGCTGCTACTATTGCTCTATCCCTGCTATGGGTTTCCTGTTTCTTCTTCTGTGTTTACCTAAAAAGTTGGATCCCACAGGGGTGAGACAATTGAAAATTGTCCCATTGAGAGATATAACTCCTGCCAGGAACATTATTATTGCCGGTAAATAGTAATAACAGAGTAGGGTTCTTTTATATTAAAAACAATATTAATTATTATATGAACAGAGTAAGATAATCTTCTTTCTTAAGGAGAACATTGCATCTAGCCATGGTAGAATTGTACACCATCTATCTATTTTACAAGGAATGTAAGAAATCATTAATATATCATCTGTCAACTAAAGATGCATAAAGAAATGTAACATCAACTAATGATTTTTGTATTCAATCCTTAATCAAACATGCTATACGGCTGATTACATTTTACAACCACACTTATGCCCTGAAGAGATGAGGTATACCGCTCATACTCCAACCGAGCATTGCAAAGTTGAAATCGGTGCCATACAAGGTCAAAGGTAGAGCTGACTACCATGACCTCCCTTATCTCGGTCAGTATGAGATTAAATGAAGGACATCTTATGTCTCTGTTAAATAGCTTTCCAGGGTATACTGGTAACTTCACTATAGAGTTACAGTGGCGTGCTGTACTCTCTTCGCGATCGAGAGATTTTATCTCACATCGTTCCGACATTAATATTATCAGGAGATTCATGATACATCCATCCCGTTATCGGGGGATAAGTGATACATCCACCCCAACATAAATAATGAAGGATGGAGAGATTTAATGTTTATCTCACATCAATTCCTCCATTAGGGCATAAGGATATTTTTTGTCCATCACCCCCGCATATTCAAAAATATGCATTCTGAGTTATGCCGTGAAGCAACCCGTTTCACCATCTAGCAAATTCTGACATTGATGGTTATATGGCCAGGGCACTACATGATAAGATTCCACTTGATTAATTATGTACATTTCTATATTCTTTTAGCATCAGTCAAGTTCTCAAACATTATTATGACAAATGCTACAAGGAAAAGTATAATTAATCTATCAAGTATTTTTTAAAACTTTATAGAACATTGGGATCTTAATCCCTTGTCACATCATGGGCATTCTCCTCCCTTAACGTCTCATCATCATGATTATGGAATATGGGTATTCAAACCCTCAGTTCATCAAAGAACACTTGTTACCACTTATCAGGTAACTAATACCTTCAGGTCATCTTACCAAGGAAAACATGATACTTGTTACACAAGCATCTGACACGGCTCTCAAAGCCCATTTAGTCTCTTGTTACCTCTTACTAGACAACAATACATATAATGGCTCAGAAGGCCCATAAAGCATTTAAATAATTAACACATCATAGCTCATACCTGGCTATGCTCATCATCTCATGATCATCTGTATAATCATTACATGATAATAGTTATATCAATTACATATCAACACTTATGCAATGTAAGAGTAGCATCACCATTCCCTTATTTGGGTTTAGGATTTCTCTTACATATCATCACCCTCCGTTAGGGTTTTCCAAAAAATAACCATTTAGGTTCTCAAGATCATATTATTCATGATCAAACCCTAATGCATTGCTCCACATAGCTAGGAGCCAACATTAACAACATGAGCATTTAATCAGGCTTATTTATTCTCATCATTTATCATTGAATGAATTATCAACACAAGGTATAAGTTCCTCTCTCCACTTTACCTGAATATAATTACATCATACTTTATTATTTTGGCTTAAACTTTTCATAAGGCATATTAGCCTACACTTATCAAAGTGCATTACATCTCAATGTAACAATTGACCTGACACACTTCATGTGTTACTCATCCAAGTATATTGGATTTAGAATACATCAAGGTGTATCATTCTTGAGGTACTGGAAGTGATATCTATCCTATCTTGATGTATCACTTCCCTCATCACATTTATCTTAAGTTCATCAACTTATATTGTATTAGGGTATCTCCCATCCTAATATTTTATGCACCCGTTCATCACATTTATCATGTAATGTATTGTTCATAAGTCACTTATTTGAAATATGCAACCATTATCAATGATATAGACTCATCTTGAATTAAGGAACTATTGATATAAAGATATCCATTATCAACCTCTTTAGGCATTTCACTTATAAATATATTAGTCACTATTCCATTATTAGGAATAGGATTTTCTATCTTTTATAAATTAGGGTTCACATAACATCTCCCCATACATGGGTTTCACATAACATTATCTGAAGTTAGGCTTTCTCAACTCAACTCAAAGTTAGGGTTATGGTTTATCATCATATTTCCCAAGACTAGGGTTTCATGCTCTATAACCCAAAATTAGGGCTTCACATACCTTTATTCTATATCAAGGTTAGGATTTCATATCAAGGTGTTACATATCATTACACATCATTACCTTAGGTTAGAGTTTCACATCACATCATTTCTTTAGGGTTTCACTTGACATCACCCTCAATTAGGGTTTCACATGTCATCACCCTTGGTTAGGGTTACTTACATCACCCTCAATTAGGATTTCACATGTCATTACCCTTGATTAGGATTTCACATGTCATCACCCTTGATTAGGGTTTCACATTACATTATAACATTAAGGATTCACTTTAAAATCACCCTTGATTAGGGTTTCACATGACATTACTCTTAATTGAGATTTCTCACGTCATCACCCTAGATTAAGGTTACACCAAGCATTTCCCTAAATTAGGGTTTAGGTTCATCAACCACCTCAATTAGGGTTTCATGATCTCTTTAACAAGGATCATACCCTAATTACATATTCTATTTATTTTGAATATGTTGAGGCTGAATTTCTACATGATTATTATACATGTATGAATTTCTCTCTCTCATCCTCTCTAGGATGTTCATTACTCCAATCTTGATTAGATTGAGTCAATCCTTTATTCAAATACATACATTTAGGGTTAGCATAGTGTATTGAGTCATTGCTTCCATAAGCATCAAAGGTTAACCCCTGTAAGGTACCAATCATCTAAGTACATTAGGGATTCAACCATTGTACTTATCTTTGATAATCATCATTATCAATCATGGGATCAGCTGATCTTTCATCACTTTAAGTCTTTGATCAATTTTGTATATGTTGAACCTCTATTCGGTTTTGACCTTTGAATCTCTAAATGGTTTTAAGTCAATTGCCCTCCAAATGGTTTTGAAACCATTTGGGCATCTAGGGTTAAGACCATTTGCCCTCCAAATGGTTTTGAAACTGTTTGTTCACTCAACATTAGAAACCGTTTGAACATTTTAACACTAAGATCGATTGGACAAACCAATAGTTGAAACCGTTTGAAAATTGAAACCACTTGGTCATTCAAACAGTTTTGAAACCATTTGATTCCAAATGGTTTCAAGACCATTTGGACTCAAATGGTCTCAAGACCGTTTGGTCCAAAACATCTTGAAACCGAGGTTACTTTCAATCAATCAAATAGGTTTTCCAATTATTTAACCCATCAATTATTATAATCATTAGAATTACTTCGATTGAAACAATTGAATCACCATTCAATAATGACCTCAACTGACCTCAAATAGTCTTGAGGTCGTTTGACCTCAAACAGTCTTGAGACCATTTGACCCATCCAAGCACTAAAATGGATTGAATTCAATTAGGGATTCTTCAACAAATTGATTTAGGGTTTGCAATCCAGAAGCCCTAAAGTATTGACCCATTTTGAAATTAATTCAATTGAAAACCATTGGATCATCATAAATTTATAACAACTCCTGACCTCAAATGGTTTTGAGGTTGTTTCACCTCAAACGGTCTTAAGACCGTTTGATCCCAAACGGTTTTGAAACCGTTTGGTTTCAAATGATCTTGAGACTATTTGGTATGAAGTCATTGAAACCGACTACCCAAGATATTAATTGAGGTGTGTGATTAAGATGAAATCATCATCTTCAAGCTACAAACCTTCGAAACTTTCTGTGATCTTCATGATGATTTCATCAATCAACCAAATAAAATTTTGGGAATGAAGAAAGAATCAACAATTGATAAAAGAGTGAAATCAATAACAATGTTTGAGGGTTCAAGTTATATAACCCACCTTCAAAGAAGATTCAAAGCTCCAAAATCCACATCTTTAATGGTGAAAGAAGCTTTGTCAACCATCCCAAGATCGTGCTCAAGTCTTTGAGTGTAAAGAATGGCCAAAGTTGAAGATTGAATGGAGAAAAGAAGAAATCAAGCATTGATTTTCGATTTCCACCATGAAATCAAGGTGAAAGAAGACCATGGAGCTTACAAACAGGTTGGGGATCGTACTCCTCCTTCTCCTAAGCTCCTTTGGTTGTTGGTTTAGCAAATAGTGAAAGAAGGGTTGAAAAATCCTTTCAATTGAGTTGTAAATGGTGTTTTTATAAAGAAATTCAATGAGAGAGAAAGTAATAATTAATTTCTTTATTTTCTTAAATTGATGCCACATCTCGACATCAATTCCTTTCCCATGAAGCCATAATCTTCCCCTTTGCAATCCTCTTCTTTATCCATGAATTAAAGGAAAAGAAATTAAGCACCTTAATAATTATAATAATAATATCCATATTTGAGTTGATATTACTTTTTAGTTTACTAATGTGAGTGGGCTCTCCACTCACTTAGGATATTTCGTGGCCTTTGCAAGTCAAAAATATGTTCAAACTTATGCAAATTCAACCATCCCATTTTTGGTTGAAGGGGACTTCAATTAATATATTTATTTTTGCATTAAATTGAATTAAGGTTTCAATTATGCTTAAATCTTGATTATTTTAATATCAAGATTCTCTCTCCTCCAAAGTGATTCAAATGAGATGCCCCTCTCATTTCATTTTTTCTACATGATGACAAGAAACATGAGGGACTCTCTAGAAGAGGTATTTTGCATATTGAACCCTAGGTTTTAGGTAAAGTGCACATTACACCAAAACTAGGTTTTAATGCACAAACATTGCTTAACAAGTTCTTTCTTAGTACTCAAGCTTTCACAAGCCATACCTCTACATCATTCTCATTCTTATGATGCTTCATCACCTGAGGAACATTTTATCACGTGACATTTGCAAGTTAACCCCTCAACTTGGGTAATTTGCACTTTAGTCCAAAATAAGCTAAACATTGTTTCAGCATTATTCAAAAATGAATAAAATTGAAACATAAGTTCCTCTTGAGCCTTAATTACTTTTCAATGAATAAGAGAAAGTACATAATTAACTTTATTAAGCAAAACACCTAGGGTTAAAGCATAACCCAAGTCAGGGATGTTACAAGTTATAAACCCCTAACAAGGATTTCTTCCCCGAAATCCCAAGTAAAAAGGGGAACAAATATTATTTATTCAGCATATCATCAAGTCTCCACATAACATCTTAATGTCATGGAGATGCCATAGAACTTTGATTAACACAAAGTTCTTCCACAAAGGGTTATCATAGAACTAGTTACACATGACACATACTCCACTGTGCTTTTCATTATTGATTATAGAGTCAACTCTGTGTCAGGTAGCATTTTTCTTTGTCAGAGATACATTATTTATATACCTCATTCTATTCAGGTGTCAAACCTTACTGATTTATCACCTTTCTCAGTTATAACTTTATGTGACATGATTCTTGGTTCTGGGGAGTCTCCCATACTCCTTATTTAGTTTAGCATTTCACTTCCAAGTAAAGACCAAAGTTACATTTTGTCACCCACTTGTGACTACAAGTATTATCATATATCTATTGTGCCATCCAATCTATTGTCACAACACTAAAATTTCATATTACTTGTACCAATTATCTCATTAGTTATACATACTTTGTCATAAGGGGAGGTTACTTGCCAATTAAAAACTTACCTCAGAGGTATCTTTAGAATTATTTTTTACTTGATAAGCTTTTTCCACCATGATTTCACAATTGTTCCTTCAATTAGTACATCCTTGTCGATGTTATGTTTATGCAGAGCATAAACCCCTAACATGTGATGTCCATACTATTTTATATAGCTAGGCTGATTTCACAGTTGGCCAATCCAGGTAACCAACATTAATCATTTGATCAGTAGTTATGCCTTTACTCTTCCATACCACCTGGTATTTCTTAGAAACCAGAATTCCTTACTTTGATATCTATTCCATGTGTCAAAAAAACATCACATCCTCATTATTATTTCATCTTGGGACATTACTTGATACCCATATCTTTATCTTGGAACCAAAGTCTAAGATGAACTGATACTTTTCTAAGTATCCATCATTAGATTATTTCTAATCCATGCACATCAAGTGTCATAATACTCACTTGATTGCCATGTTCTTAAAAGGATAGAACACAAAGAAACACATTTCTCTTATCACCCCATTATCATCCATGGTTGTTTGTCAAAGAGAAAAGATTATCATCTCCTCTAATTATTGTATGAACTTTCAACTATTCATGAGTTATTTACTCTTATCTCATCCCAGGTTCCTTGCCATCAACATAGGAATTATAAGGATGATTACATGTCATTACTCATTCCCTTGCTATAGTCTAACATGTTTATGAGTATTTTGTGATTTAGCACATTTCCCATTTCCACATCATGGGAAAAGATTTTTACTATATACACAGAATTTATCAGACATGGATCATCTCCCTTGTCCTCATTCTCTTTATCATGAGGATTATACTTTTTACTTCCTCATATACACAGATTGATCTGAGATCATTTTAGATTCCATTTTATTGTTGTAAGGATGTGATAAAAATATCCATGCCATATTTCTAGTCTCTTTATGCTCACTAGATTGTTTCAGAATGACTACTTGATCAGAGTAATAAGAAAGATAAAAATCTAAGAGTCCCATACTTGCCTTATCTCCAATAATTATATACATGTCTAGGGTATACAAGTACTGAGATTAGGTAGTATGCACTTTATTTACTATCATGTTCCTTACTTTTCATATCATTATAAACACATGATTTAACATTCCTGGATTTTCTTCAGGCATCACATCCATATCTCATCCTTTTTCACATAATTAAGAGAAATTATAAAGCATTTAAAGGAATACTGAGTAAAATGTAAGTTCTCATCTTCTTTGTGTCTTTATAGGACTTAGTCAAAGGAAACTCAATAACAACTACTTTCTTATAGTTAACACATAGAATTTTAAAATGACATATCAGAATGATACTATTTCATCTGACCTGTCTCATCTCACAGTTTGTTTGCTGCCTCAGGCTGATTCTTTTCATAGAATCTTATCGTTGCCTGATGTTGACCTTGTGCTTTGTTATTTAATGCAGTTAATCCTGCATGGGATGTCTGTCCACATCCTCGAATGCCAACAGAAAACTGTTTCCTCTGATGACCTTGATGTCTTTGCCTCAGTGGTTGGGTTACCATTGTGTTTCCAACTAGACAGTTCCTTGCTAGATGTTCTATCTGTCTACACTGGTGACAGATTCTATTCTCTTGATATGGTCTAAAAGGTCCTTTACCTTTTCCAGGTAGCCCTTTCCCTAGTGCACTAGACCCTGGTTGTATCAGGGGTACCAAAAACTTCCCCTTTTTGAAACTACTAGGCCTCTGATCCCGAATTTGGATATGCCTTTTCTTAATTCATTTCTCATTATCCTTTTCTGGATAGTCTTTTATAATATGTCCAGGCTGCCTACACTTGTGGCAAATCCTGGTTTCAGGTTGTAACCTATTCCTTTCATCAATATTCATTGCTCCAAGATGCTGATGTTGAGCAAGAATCCTATTGGAGTCCAAAACTTCATCATTAGGGGTTGGTAGTCTAGGTTGTATTGCTAATATATGGTCCACCATATGCATATTTCAGTCCTAACCTGCCCAACATTGATATTAAAAGAAAGATTCCTCATCATAGTTGGATCATCTTGGGGATTCTCAGGTAGTTGTTCATCTCTCTCCTGGTCCCTTACACCTTCTGTTGGTGCAAATTTGCTACTCTGAACAACATGTCCTTCGTGTGATCTAGACATCTTTAAGTTCTTCTTCTCCTATATGAGTAGAAGTCACTATCAGATAGATTGGAAGACACTAGAACAGACTCAACAACCTTAGTCCTATGTCTCTGTGGACTCAGCGAACCTAGAACTCTAATACCACTAAATTGTGGAAACAATGTCCAAACAAAATGTTATTAATTAAGCGGTGGTGATCATTAACAATGGATTACTGAAAATCACTAAAAATTAAAACCTTTTTCAAAGAGATCCAATTATAGGAAACTCTTATAACAAGAACCATGGTATTACATATGCATTCTGGTTCACAAGTACATAACCTGTACCATCTCTTCTCAAGAATTACATACAACAGTTGCTTTGCCAAATTATACATAAGCAACATAAAACCTCGAGACGTTCAAGCAAAAATCTCATATTGATGATAAAAGCACTATCTACTGACTCCAAGGACCTGAGAGTACAGAGACGACATATATGACTTTCTATACAAAACATGACAACCAGTGCCTCCACCTGAGATATCACCGCTGTCCCTAATGCTGTTGCTGTTGCTCTTTCCCTACTATGGGTTTCCTGTTTCTTCTTCTGCATTTACCAAAATAGTTGGATCCCACGGGAGTGAGACAATTGAAAATTGTCCTAGTGAGAGATATAACTCTCCGCCAGAAACATTATTGTTGCAGGTAAACAGTAATAACTGAGCAGGGTTCTTTTATATTAACAACAATATTAATCATTATATGAACATAATAAGATAATCTTCTTTCTTAAGGAGAACATTACATCTACCCATGATATAATTGTACATCATCTATCTATTTTACAAGGAATGTAAGAAATCATTAATATATCATCTATCAACTAAAGATGCATAAAGAAATGTAACATCAACCAATGATTTTCGTATTCAATCCTTAAGCAAACATGCTATACGACTGATTACATTTTACAACCACACTTATGCCCTGAAGAGATGAGGTATACTGCTCATACTCCAACCAAGCATTGCGAAGTCGAAATAGGTACCATACAAGGTCAAAGGTAGATCCGACTACCATGACCTCCCTTATCTCAGTTAGTATGAGATTAAATGTAGGATATCTTGTGTCTCTACTAAATAGCTTTCTTGGGTATACTGGTAACTTCTCTATTGAGTTACAGTGGCATGCTGTACTCTCTTCACAATCGAGAGATTTTATCTCACATCGATCCGACATTAATATTATCGGGAGATTCATGATACATCCATCCCGTTATCGGGGGATTAGTGATACATCCACCCTGACATAAATAATGAAGGATGGAGAGATTTAATGTTTATTTCGCATCAATTCCTCCATTAGGGCGTAAGGATATTTTTGCCCATCACCCCCGCATATTAAAAAATATGCATTCTGGGTTATGCCACGGAGCAACCCGTTTCACCATCCAGAAAATTCTAACACTGATGGTTATATGGCCACGACACTACATGATAAGATTCCACTTCATTAATTATGTGCATTTCTGTATTCTTTTAGCATCAGTCAAGTTCTCAAACATTATTATGACAAATGCTACAAGGAAAAGTATAATTCATCTATCAAGTATTTTTCAAAACTTTATAGAACATTGGGATCTTAATTCATTATCACATCATGGGAATTCTCCTCCCTTAACATCTCATCATCATGATGATGGAATATGGGTATTCAAACCCTTAGTTAATCAAAGAACACTTATTACCACTTATCATGTAACTAATACCTTCAGGTCATCTTACTAAGGAAAACATGATACTTGTTACACAAGCATCTCACATGGCTCTCAAAGCCCATTTAGTCTCCTGTTACCTATTACTAGGCAACAATACATATAATGGCTCACAAGGCCCATAAAGAATTTAAATAATTAACACATCATAACTCATACCTGGCTATGCTCATCATCTCATGATCACCTGTATAATCATTACATGATAATAGTTATATCAATTACATATCAACACTTATGCAATGTAAGAGTAGCATCACCATTCTTTTATTTGGGTTTCGGATTTCTCTTACATATCATCACCCTCCATTAGGGTTTTCCAAAAAATAACCATTCATTGCTCCACATAGCTAGGAGCCAACATTAATAACATGAGCATTTAATCATGCTTATTTATTCTCATCATTTAACATTGAATGAATTATCAACACACGGTATAAGTTCCTCTCTCCACTTTACCAGAATATAATTACATCATACTTTATTGTTTTGGCTTAACCTTTTCATAAGGCATATTAGCCTACACTTATCAAAGTGCATTACATCTCAATGTAACAATTGACCTGACACGCTTCATGTGTTACTCATCCAAGTATATTGGATTTAGAATACATCAAGGTGTATCAATCTTGAGGTGCTGGAAGTGATATCTATCATATATTGATGTATCACTTCCCTCATCACATTTTTCTTAAGTTCATCAACTTATCTTGTATTAGGGTATCTCCCATCCTAATATTTTATGCACTAGTTCATCACATTTATCATGTAATGTATTGTTCATAAGTCACTTATTTGAAATATGAAACCATTATCAATGATATGGACTCTTCTCAAATTAAGGAACTATTGATATAAAGATATCCATTATCAACCTCTTTAGGTATTTCACTTATCAATATATTAGTCACTATTCCATTATTAGGAATAGGATTTTCTATCTTTTATAAATTAGGGTTCACATAACATATCCCCATAAATGGGTTTCACATAGCATTATCTGAAATTAGGGTTTCTCAACTCAACTCAAAGTTAGGGTTATGGTTTATCATCATATTGCCCAAGACTAGGGTTTAATGCTCTATAACCCAAAATTAGGGCTTCACATACCTTTACTCTGTATCAAGGTTAGGATTTCATATCAAGGTGTTACATATCATTACACATCATTACCTTAGGTTAGAGTTTCACATCACATCATTGCTTTAGGGTTTCACTTGACATCACCCTCAATTAGGGTTTCACATGTCATCACCCTTGATTAGGGTTACTTACATCACCCTCAATTAGGATTTCACATGTCATTACCCTTGATTAGGGTTTCACATGTCATCACCCTTGATTAGGGTTTCACATTACATTATAACATTAAGGATTCACTTTAACATAACCCTTGATTAGGGTTTCACATGACATTACCCTTAATTGAGATTTCTCACATCATCACCCTAGATTAGGGTTACACCAAGCATTGCCCTAAATTATGGTTTAGGTTCATCAACCACCTCAATTAGGGTTTCATGATCTCTTTAACAAGGATCATACCCTAATTACTTATTCTATTTATTTTGAATGTGTTGAGGCTGGATTTCTACATGATTATTATACATGTATGAATTTCTCTCTCTCATCCTCTCTAGGATATTCATTACTCCAATCTTGATTAGATTGAGTCAATCCTTTATTAAAATACATACATTTAGGGTTAGCATAGTGTATTTAGTCATTGCTTCCATAAGCATCAAAGGTTAACCCCTCTAAGGCACCAATCATCTAAGTACATTAGGGATTCAACCATTGTACTTATCTTTGATTATCATCATTATCATTCATGGGATCAACTGATCTTTCATCACTTTAAGTCTTTGATCAATTTTGTATATGTTGAACCTCCATTCGGTTTTGACCTTTGAATCTCTAAATGGTTTGAAGTCAATTACCCTCCAAACGGTTTTGAAACTATTTGAGCATCTAGGGTTAAGACCATTTGCCCTCCAAATGGTTTTCAAATCGTTTGGGCACTCAACATTAGAAACCGTTTGAACAATTCAACACTAAGATCGATTGGACAAACCAATAGTTGAAACCATTTGAAAATTGCAACCACTTGGTCATTCAAACGGTTTTGAAAATGTTTGATTCCAAATGGTTTCAAGACCATTTGGACTCAAACGGTATCAAGACCATTTGGTCCAAAACATCTTGAAACCGAATGAATCATTTTGGGTTACTTTCAATCAATCAAATAAGGTTTCCAATTATTCAACCCATCAATTATTGTAATAATTGGAATTACTTCAATTGAAACAATTGAATCACCATTCAATCATGACCTCAACTAACCTCAAACAGTCTTGAGGTCGGTTGACCTCAAACGGTCTTGAGACCGTTTGACCCATCCAATCACTAAAATTGATTGAATTCAATTAGGGATTCTTCAACAAATTGATTTAGGGTTTGCAATCAAGAAGCCCTAAAGTATTGACCCATTTTGAAATTAATTCAATTGAAAACCATTGGATCATCATCAAGTTATAACAACACCTGACCTCAAAAGGTTTTGAGGTCGTTTGACCTCAAACGGTCTTAAGATCATTTGATCCCAAACGGTTTTGAAACCATTTGGTTTCAAACGATCTTGAGACCGTTTGGTCTCAAGTCATTGAAACCATTTGCCCAAGATATTAATTGAGGTGTGTGCTTAAGATGAAATCATCATCTTCAAGCTTCAAACCTTCGAAACTTTCTGTGATCTTTATGATGATTTCATCAATCAACCAAATAAAATTTCAGGAATGAAGAAAGAATCAACAATTGATAAAAGAGTGAAATCAATAACAATGTTTGAGGGTTCAAGTTATATAACCCACCTTTAAAGAAGCTTCAAAGATCCAAACTCCATGTCTTTAATGGTGGGATAAGCTTTCTAAACCATCCCAAGCTCGTGCTCAAGTCTTTGAGTGAAAAGAATGGCCAAAGTTGAAGATTGAATGGAGAAAAGAAGAAATCAAGCATTGATTTTCGATTTCCACCATGAAATCAAGGTGGAAGAAGACCATGGAGGTTACCTACAGGTTGGGGATCGTCCTCCTCCTGCTCCTAAGCTCCCTTGGTTGTTGGTTTAGCAAAGAGTGTAAGAAGTGTCGAAAAATCCTTTCAATTGAGTTGTAAATGGTGTTTTTATAAAGAAATTCAATGAGAGAGAAAGTAATAATTAATTCCATTATTTTCTTAATTTGATGCCACATCTCCCCCTCAAATCCTTACCCCCGAAGCCATCCTCTTCCCCTTTGCAATCCTCTTCTTTATCCATGAATTAAAGGAAAAGAAATTAAGCACCTTAATCATAATAATATTAATATCCATATTTGAGTGGATATTACTTTTTAGTTTACTAATGTGAGTGGGCTCTCCACTCACTTAGGATATTTCGTGGACTCTGCAAGGCACAAAGACGTTCACACTTATGCAAATTAAACCATCCCATTTTTGGTTGAAGGGAACTTCAATTAATATATTTATTTTTGCATTAAATTGAATTAGGGTTTCAATTATGCTTAAATCTTGATTATTTTAATATCAAGATTCTCTCTCCTTCAAAGTGATTCAAATGAGACACCCCTCTCATTTTATTTTCTCTACATGATTCCAAGAAACATTAGGGACTCTCTAGAAGATGTATTTTGCATATTGAACCTTAGGTTTTGGGTAAATTGCACATTACACCAAAACTAGGTTTTAATGCACAAACATTGCTTAACAAGTTCTTTCTTAGTACTCAGGCTTTCACAGGCCATACCTCTGCATCATTCTCATTCTTATGATGCTTCATCACCTGAGGAACATTTTATCATGTGACATTTTCAAGTTAACCCCTCAACTTGGGTAATTTGCACTTTAGTCCAAAATAAGCAAAACATTGTTTCAGCATTATTCAAAAAGGACTAAAATTGTAACATAAGTTCCTCTTGAGCCTTAATTACTTTTAAATGAATAAGAGAAAGCATATAATTAACTTTATTAAGCAAAACACCTAGGATTAAAGCATAACCCAGGTCAGGAATGTTACAAAGAACTTCTGGCAGTCGTGTATGCTTTTGACAAGTTCAGATCCTACCTAATTGGTTCAAAGGTCATTGTCTACACAGATCACGCTGCCATTCATTACCTTATAGAAAAGAAAGATGCAAAACCTAGGTTAATAAGATGTATTCTCCTCTTGCAAGAATTTGATTTAGAGATCAGAGATAAAAAGGGTACAAAGAATGTTGTAGCAGACCACCTCAGTCACATCCACACTCTGGATACCGAGAAGATTCCGATTGATGATTCCCTTCCGGATGATCAACTAATGAAGGTCTTAGAAGGTATACCATGGTACTCAGATTTTGTGAACTACCTCACTGCTGAGGTTATTCATCCTCAATGCATCGGAAATTCAATGAAGAAATTTATGCATGATGTGAAATAGTACTACTGGGATGAGCCGTACCTTTTCAAGCTATGTGCTGATGGTCTTTACAGATGATGTATCACCGAGGAAGAAGATCAATATATTTTAGAGCATTGTCACTCAGGCCCAGTCGGGGGCCATATGAGTTAAAAGAAGACTGCCTTGAAGGTTTTGCAATGTGGATTCTTCTGGCCAACCATATCTAAAGATTCCTACGACTTTGTCCTATCATGTGACAAATGTCAAAGATCTAGAAATATAACAAAGAGAGATGAGATGCCACTGAATCTGTGGCAAGAAGTAGAGATATTCGATGTTTGGAGGGTGGATTACATGGGTCCATTTCCATCTTCTCATGGATTTTCATACATCCTAGTGGAGGTGGACTATGTCTCAAAATGGGTTGAAGCCATACCAACTGTCACTAGTGATTCCAAACCCGTAATCAAATTATTCAAAGATATTATTTTCCCCCATTTTGGAATTCCACAAACTATGATATCCGACAGAGGGTCTCATTTCCTTGAAAGAAGCTTCGAAGCATTACTGAGAAAGTACAGTGTAACACACAAGGTAGCCTCACCCTGCCATCCACAAATGAGTGGAAAGGTAGAGGTTTCTAACCGTCAACTCAAAGCTATCCTGGAAAAGACAGTTGGCCGTAATAGGAAGGATTGGTCTGTGAAAATTAATGATGCATTGTGGGCCTATCGAACTACTTTCAAAACTCCACTCGGGACTACACCTTTTCGATTAATGTATGGAAATGCTTGGCACCTGCCGGTCGAATTGGAATACAAGGCATGGTGGGCAATCAAACTACTGAATCTCGACATGAAGAAAGCAGGCCAAGCCAGGATTCTACAACTCCAAGAGCTAGATGAACTCAGGATGACATCTTATGAGAATGCACAAATCTACAAATAACACACCAAACTTTGGCATGATGATCATTTGAAAAGAAAAGACATACGAGTGGGATACCAAATTCTGCTATTCAACTCAAGGTTGAAGTTATTCCCAGGGAAACTCTGCTCTCGCTTGTCCAGACCGTACATTATCAAAAGCATCTCCCCACATGGTGCTTTCTCTTTATGGAGTGAAAAGTCAGGCGAATTTGTGGAAAATGGTCAACGTTTGAAAAGATATTTCACCACAGATGACATAAACACTGTAGCAATAATAGATCTCTCCAATCCAAGGGAACCACTATGAAGATGAAGATATCAAGTCGAGCCATCAACATAAAACAAAGGTGCTTGTCGGGAGGCAACCCGATAAATAAATTCGTATTTAGTTTTAAATTTGAATTAGAATTTTTTCCTTAATTTTGTTTTTACTTTTTAGTTAATTTTGCATCAAATAAAATTTGCATCACGAGATGCTATTTGGAGTTCTGATTAATCTTCTTTTCTAGATTTTCAGATGGAGGACGCACACTGTCTAGAATGCAACAACATCTCATGGTCCTACCGGCACGAAGTTTCCCCTCCATCTCAGATTTAGAGTTTGCTCAGGACGAGCAAATTTCTAAGTTTGGGGTGGAGGGTGGGTGGTACGTATCTTACTCTCCACCCACACACATTTTAAGATTTCACCGCCACAAAATTTTCAATTTTTTTCAAAATTTTCAAAAGTTCCCAATGAAATTGAACAGATACTTGATGAAAATTTGACATGTTTTCAATCTCTATGCATTTATCATTATACCCTCCTTATTCAAAGCAGATCCTCAAAAGGACCTTCTTCTGAAAACTAGCCTTTTGATTGAAATCATCTTGTGAAGCTTATGAATCCTAAGATCATGATCTTTTTGCAAAAATTGGCAAGTGTCTGTCGAACTGATAGGGATCAAACATATCATGCTTCCTAACTGACTTGTGTAACAACAACATGGAATCCCCACCGGATTGTCATCAAGTCATTATTTGAGCAGAGTTTGATAAAGAGAACAACCGGGTGCACTGAATTATAAATCAAGTTGCATTCTGATCTGAACTCTTTTATACACTTCTTCTATCATCTTCATACCCCTCCATCCATCAGAAAGAAACAAAAATAGCCAAAATAGTGTCAAACCCTAAGTTTGGGGTGGCACGCCGCTTCCCTCTATATCCGCTTCTTCCATACCGCTTACAATTAATAGGGACGTACCATCAAAAATGCAATCTCGAGTCGAATAGAGGAGAGATTTGCATATAAAAGATGCCAAAGCACACACAAAAAGAAATGCAATCTCGAGTCGAATAGAGGAGAGATTCACACAAAAATATATGCAATAAATGAAATTGGAAAAATAATAAAAATCTCAAGTCAAATAGAGGAGAGTTTTGATTCTTCTTTCCATACCACCCTTCACTCCCTTTTCTACCTACAAGCACAATTAAAGCCTTCAATTCCCTGAAAAACACCAATGTTAGACCAGATGCACACTTGTCATTCTGCGGGGATCTCTGGACTCTTACAAAACTCTTTGACATGCTTGTTGCTAGAAAAAGTAAGGAGGAAGTGAGGTTGGAAAGCGAACTCAGGAACGAAGATATTGTAAGATGTGTTCTGTGGTGTGAGGAAGTTGAGATGCTTGGTCATACTGAGCGGAAAAGAAATAATCATGATGTGAAGAGGAAGCAGTCACATGATCGAAAGTATTCACTTTTCGACTGTTTCAGATTTTTTGTTACTCGAGGACGAGCAACGTTTAAGTTCAAGGTGTTTGATGAATGCATATTCATCCTGATTTTTAGTCATCCTTTTTATAACCAATTTGATTCAATACTTTCGATTTATCTCTTAAATCTCACATATTGCAAGTTCTCTAAATAAATCTAATTATTATGATTTTTGATCAAAATTATATTGATTTGATGCAGGTCTAAATCAAGTTCTATCATCACATGGAATTCACCAAAGAACCTCCCACTTTTGATCTTAACCAAACGGTCTGCTCTAACAGTTCTGACCTTTCAGTTTTAGATATTCACCCACACGGTCTCAAGACTGTTTAAGCCCATTTAGTTTCAAGACCGCATGAGCCTAAATGATCCCGAGACCATTTGAGTCCATAAAATTTCAAGACCAAATGAACCCAAATGGTCTCAAGATCGGATGTCGTCTAATGCTTTCAAGACCGTTTGGACCTAGGACCGATTGGATACTCTAAACCATTTGGGATGAAGACCATTTGAACAATCAAAACCATTTGGATCAAGATCGTTTGATCATTCAATACCGCTTCGATCAAGACCGTTTGGAGCCATTCTGTCCCAAGACTATTTGGAGCCATTCGATCCCAAGACCAGTTGTGCAGCCAAAACCGAATGGAGATAGAACCCAAGACCGATTGGATCCTAATGGTTTCAAGACCATTTGGATCCATTCAGTTTGAAAAAGACACAAGACTGGTCAAAGGAAGATCGTTAAAGTCAAGACCGTTTGGTGCCATTCGGTTTCCAAAACCGTTTGGCCATCCAAACAGTCCCCATATAATTTGACTAAACTGTTTGAAGAAAAATATCTCCAATACCGTTTGAACATCAAATGGTCTTCAAAACCATTTGGACGTCAAACAGTCTCCAAACCGTTTGGGGCCTAACTCACACCAAAAGCATGAGGGCCAATCCCTACCCTATAAATAGGACCACAAGGGTCCTCATTTCGGGGGGGGGGGGGGGTAGCACACCGACAGGCTACCAAAGGTCCGATCCAGCCTCAACTTCCACACACCCACCTGCTCCTCTTGGCACCAAGCAAGGAGAGAAGGAGAGAGAGAAGGTGAAGAAGAAGGATTGCCCCGCCTGCCTTGGTGGTTGTTCCTCCTCATTCATATCTGCCTCGATACGACGTAGGAGACCACATCATCTTCACCGAGCTATGTCCACTTTCTTCATCATGCTCATGGCAGCACCTTCCCTTTCTCTTATTCTTCTTATCTCTCACATCAAGAGCGAGTAGTCATTTTTTCTCTAGGGTGCGGGGACTAGCCCCGCTGCCCATGCAATCATGTTCTTTTGTTAAACTTTCCATGGCAATGTATATAACCTTTTATTTCATTGTTAATCGTTATGTTCGTGGTTTGATTAATTGCGTGCTTTCATCTTTGTTCTTCCTATGTTGTGAGAACTTCTATACGTAGGATTGAATGTCATTTAACTGGTTGACTCCCAAACTAGAAATAGAATGGATTCCTTGAGGTCGTAAGTGTATGATCCGCGAGGGGATGAGCCATCTAGCCTTCGGTGATGCTTCTATGTACCTAACGCCTGTATAGGGGGTTCACAACCTTAGTTGGATTCTGTATCATCTTGTTAATCGTCGATGTTTGCTCGTATGTTAATCACGTGCTTGCTTATTGATTAATGTGGTTGACTCCCAAACTAGAAATAGAATGGGATTTCTTTGAGGTGATAAGTGTATGATTCGTGAGGGGACGAGCCATATAGCCTTCGGTGATGCTTCTGTGTGCCTAACACCTATATAGGGGCCCCACAACCTTCGTGGGATTTCTGTATCTTCGGAGCCGTAAGTAAGTGATCCGGATGGTGACGAGAGATCTGATGCCTGAGGTGATGCTTACATGCACCTAATGCTCGTATGGGTGGTTTTGCAGCAACTCTATTTGGATTGTTATATCTTGCCTGGATTGTTTGCGATAGAATGTTTTTGCATGTGTAGCAGTGGTGAAACCTGATACCATCCCAGCGATTCCATATCATTGATCTAAATCCTAATTTAATTTTGTTCTTTACTTTAGTGCATTTAGTTTAATTAACCTCAACCAAATCAATCATTTTAAATATTAGTCTTACTTGAGCAAGATTCGACTTATAAAGATTCTTAAAAACGTTGTCCTTTGGGTTCAATCCTAAACTATACTGCGATCAGACTCATCCTCTTGCGGGTGGTATTATTGCACCTTGGTTTTGGTAAAAGCTCAGGGATTTCAACCCCAAATGAGTTTATTAGTGCGATAAAATCCCACGTCAATCTTCTCCATACTCAGTCAGTACGAGTCTGCACCGTAGTGACATGTAGTCAAACTACAAAATAGCAACATATAGTCCTTAACTAGCCCACCTTGGTACACTAGCATCTAGGGTATTCAAACCCAATCAATGAGGTACAACCACAGTTGTACTCTAATCACATCATGTTATAATCACTGAGACCCGACCAATGTCATTCTAAAAAAGCAGGCTAGGTATGACCGCAACCATCCTCATGAAACACTTGGTGTCAGGATGACAAGCACCCCTCATACTCAATAGTATGTGCTCTGAGTTTCCCTTAGGAATACTCATTTCACCATCCAACAAGTTCTGACACTGAAGATGGTTCTATGGCACATGTTACTACATGATTAGAGTTTCACTTGATTAGTTATCTCCAATTGGGTGAATTAAGGATGCATCAAACAAGTGGACATACAAACCCTAATTGACTTCTAGCAAGCATATAAGTATCACAACATTAAAAGATATAAAATGTGAAACATAATTTCTCATCTCATCATCACATGGTACTATTCAGTTGCCATTCATGAGACTACACTAGTCATCATACTATCACAAGATATAAATCCTTTTCACAATATCACAGGGTATCAACCCTTATCAACACAAGAGGATTACACCTCATTTAGGGATCAACCATGCCCAAAGGTCATTAAGACCATCATACTATCACATGATATAAATCCTTCTCACAATATCACAGGGTATCTGTAACATCCCTGACCTGGGTTATGCTTTGACCCTATATGTTTTTCTTAATAAAGTTAATTATATTCTTTCTCTTATTCATTGAAAAGTAATTAAGGCTCAAGAGGAACTTATGTTTCAATTTTAGTCTGTTTTGAATAATGCTGAAACAATGTTTTGCTTGCGTTGGACTAAAGTGCAAATTACCCAAGTTGAGGGGTTAACTTGCAAATGTCACATGATAAAATGTTCCTCAGGTGATGAAGCATAATAAGAATGACAATGATGTAGAGGTATGGCTTGTGAAAGCCTGAGTACTAAGAAAGAACTTGTTAAGCAATGTTTGTGCATTAAAACCAAGTTTTGGTGTAATGTGCAATTTACCCAAAACCTAGGGTTCAATATGCAAAATACCTCTTCTAGAGAATCCCTCATGTTTCTTGGCATGATGAAGAGAAAATAAAATGAGAGAGGCGTCTCATTTGAATCACTTTGGAGGAGAGAGAATCTTGATATTAAAATAATCATAATTGAAACCCTAATTCAATTTAATGCAAAAATAAATATATTAATTGAAGTTTCCTTCAACCAAAAATGGGATGGTTAAATTTGCATAAGTTTTAACGTCTTTGTGCCTTGAAAAGGCCTCGAAATATCCTAAGTGAGTGGAGAGCCCACTCACATTAGTAAACTAAAAAGTAATATCCACTCAAATATGGATATTATTATTATAGTGATTAAGGTGCTTAATTTCTTTTCCTTTAATTCATGGATAAAGAAAAGGATTGCAAAGGGGAATAGGATGGATTCGTGGGCAAGGAGTTGAGGGGGAGATGTGGCATCAATTTAAGAAAATAAAGGAATTAATTATTACTTTCTCTCTCATTGAATTTCTTTATAAAAACACCATTTACAACTCAATTGAAAGGATTTTTCGACCCTTCTTTCACTCTTTGCTAAACCAACAACCAAGGGATCTTAGGAGCAGGAGGAGGACGATCCACAACCTTTAGGTAAGCTCCATGGTCTTCTTTCACCTTGTGCTTGATTTCTTCTTTTCTCCATTCAATCTTCAACTTTGGCCATTCTTTTCAGTCAAAGACTTGAGCACGACCTTGGGATGGTTGAGAAAGCTTCTTCCACCATTAAAGACATGGAGTCTGGATATTTGAAGCTTATTTGAAGGGGGGTTATATAACTTGAACCCTCAAACATTGTTATTGATTTCACTCTTTTATCAATTGTTGATTCTTTCTTCATTGCCGAAATTTTATTTGGTTGATTGATGAAATCACCATGAACTACACAACAAGTTTCGAAGGTTTGTAGCTTGAAGATGATGATGTCATCTTAAGCAAAAACCTCAATTAATATCTTGGGCAAACGGTTTGAATGACTTGAGACCAAACGGTCTCAAGATCATTTGAAACCAAACGGTTTCAAAACCATTTGGGATCAAACGGTCTTAAGACCGTTTGAGGTCAAACGACCTCAAAACCATTTGAGGTCAGGTGTTGTTATAAATTGATGATGATCCAATGGTTTTCAATTGAATTAATTTCAAAATGGGTCAATACTTTAGGGCTTCTTGATTGCAAACCCTAAATCAATTTGTTGAAGAATCCCTATTTGAATTCAATCAATTTCAGTGATTGGATGGGTCAAACTGTCTCAAGACCATTTGACACCAAACGATCTCAAGACCGTTGGAGGTCAAACGACCTCAAGACTATTTGAGTTCAGTTGAGGTCATGATTGAATGGTGATTTAATTGTTTCAATTGAAGTAATTCCAATGATTACAATAATTGATGGGATGAATAATTGGAAACCCTATTTGATTGATTGAAAGTAACCCAAAATGATTCATTCGGTTTCAATATGTTTTGGACCAAACGGTCTTGAGACCGTTTGAGTCCAAATGGTCTTGAAACCGTTTGGAATCAAACGATTTCAAAACCATTTGAATGACCAAGTGGTTTCAATTTTCAAACAGTTTCAACTATTGGTTTGTCCAATCGATCTTACTGTTGAATTGTTCAAACGGTTTCTAATGTTGAGTACCCAAATAGTTTCAAAACCATTTGGAGGGAAAATTGTCTTAACCCTAGATGCCCAAACAGTTTCAAAACCATTTGGAGGGCAATTGACTTCAAACCATTTAGAGATTCAAAGGTCAAAACTGAATGGAGGTTCAACATATACAAAATTGATTGAAGACTTAAAGTGATGAAAGATCAGTTGATCCCATGATTGATAATGATGATTATCAAAGATAAGTACAATGGTTGAATCCCTAATGTACTTAGATGATTGGTACCTTAGAGGACTTAACCTTTGATGCTAATGGAAGCAATGACTAAATACACTATGCTAAACCTAAATGTATGTATTTGAATAAATGATTGACTCAATCTAATCAAGATTGGAGTAATGAACATCCTAGAGAGGATAAGAGAGAGAAATTCATACATGTATAACAATCATGTAGCAATCTAGCCTCAACACATTCAAAATAAATAGAATATGTAATTAGGGTATGATACTTGATAAAGAGATCATGAAACCCTAATTGAGGTGATTGATGAACCTACACCCTAATTTAGGGAAATGCTTGGTGTAACCCTAATCTAGGGTGATGATGTGAGAAATCTCAATTAAGGGTAATGTCATGTAAAACCCAAATCAAGGGTGATGTTAAAGTGAATCCTTAATGTTATAATGTAATGTGAAACCCTAATCAAGGGTGATGACATGTTAAACCCTAATCAAGGGTAATGACATGTGAAATCCTAATTGAGGGTGATGTAAGTAACCCTAATCAAGGGTGATGACATGTGAAACCCTAATTGAGGGTGATGTCAAGTGAAACCCTAAAGAAATGATGTGATGTGAAACTCTAACCTAAGGTAATTATGTGTAATGATATGTAACACCTTGATATGAAATCCTAACTTTGATACAGAGTAAAGGTATGTGAAGCCCGAATTTTGGGTTATAGAGCATGAAACCCTAGTCTTGGGCAATATGATTATAAACCATAACCCTAACTTTGAGTTGAGTTGAGAAACCCTAATTTCAGATAATGCTATGTGAAACCCATTTATGGGGAGATGTTATGTGAACCCTAATTTATAAAAGATAGAAAATCCTATTCCTAATAATGTAATAATGACTAATTTATTGATAAGTGAAATACCTAAAGAGGTTGATAATGGATATCTTTATATCAATAGTTCCTTAATTCGAGTTAAGTCCATATCTGTAACATCCCTGACCTGATTTATGTACTAACCCTAGGTGTTTTTACTAATTAAGTTGATTATATGCTTGTTATTATACTTTGAAAAGTAATAAGGCTTTTGAGGAACTTATATTTCAATTTTAGTCCTTTTTGAAGAATGTTGAAACTTTGTTTTGTTAAAATTGGACTAAAGTGAAAATTACCCAAGTTGAGGGGTTAACTTGCAAATTGCACATGATAAAATGTTCCTCTGATGTTGAGACATCATAAGAATGAACATGATGTAGTGGTATGATTTCCAAAAGCTTGGGCATCACGATAAAGCTTGTAGAGCAATCCTTGTGCATTAAAACCTAGTTTTGGTGTAATGTGCAAATTACCCAAAACCTAGGGTTCAATATGCAAAATATCAGTTCTAGAGCGTCTCTCATGTTTCTTGGCATCAGGTAGAGAAAATAAAATGAGAAGGGCGCCTCATTTGGATTATCATGGAGGAGAGAGAATCTTGACATTAAAGTAATCAAGATTTAAGCATAAATGGCTCTTTAATATAATTTAGTGCAAAAAGAAATATATTAATTAATGAGCCCTTCAACCAAAAGTTGAGGGATGTGTTTGCAATAGTGTTGGACGAGCTTGTGACATGCTTGGGCACAAAAAGATCTTGGTTGAGTGGAAGCCATTCACATTAATATAATATAAAGCAAAATCCAATAAAAAGATGGATATTACTATAAAACTAATTAAGGTGCTTAGTTCCTTTTCTATTATTTTCTTGGATAATGGAGAAAGTTTTGCAAGGAGATAGAGGGTGGATACGTGGCCAAGGTATGGAGGAAGATTTGGTGGAGATTAGTTGGAATTAAAGAAAATAACTCTCTTTTTCTATTTCCTTAAAAACCCATATACATATCTCTTATGTATATCCTTTGCAATACACATGAGAACTGTTTCCTTAGTTTCTTTATCTTTTCACCTTGCTTTGGCCAACCAAGGAAGATCTCTAGAGCATAGGAAGGGCGACCAAACCTGTTGGTAAGTTTGTATTATCATCTACCTCGGATTCATGGTGGAAACCCTAAAACAAGGCTTGATGAATGGTTTTCTTCACACGATTTTCATTTCTAGCCATCTTGTTCATCCAAAAGTTGAAGAACGGATCTTGGACAACTACTGGAACTCCATCCACCATTAAAACCGTGGATCTTGGAGCTTTGTTTCAGTTCTAGAGGCGGGTTTTATACCTTTAACCCTTAAGCATTAGTATTGCACTCTTTTCTATAAGAATCGTTGGTTACTTTCTTCCTTTGATACTCTTGTAAGTTCTTTCTATAGATTTCGTGAAGAACAACAATAGTTCTTAGTAGAACAGAGGAAGAAGAAGGTGACGTCATCCTATATAAATATCCAAAAAGTTACTTTACCAAATGGTTTGCTTTGTTGCTCAAACGGTTTCCCAAACCGTTTGAATGCAAACAGTTTCACCTAAACTGGATAGAAGCCAATGGTCCAAGACCGTTTGTGGCTTTGACCAAGCGTTGACCATTTGGAGACCTATTGATAATAATGTAGGTCAATTCTCTATCAATAATTATTAATTAACTTCAATTGGTTCACAAATTGAAGGTCCAACAATCACCAAAACCCTAATTGGGTTAGGTGCTGATTTGATAATTGAATAAGTTTGAAACTTGGGTTGATTGACCCAGACACTTTCAAAACCACTTGGGGATCACCCAAACGGTCTCAAGACCGTTTGGTGATCACCCAAGACCATTTGAGGGTTTAGGGTTCAGTATGGTTGAGCAATTGAAGGTCCAAAGTTATTAAGTTGAAGTATAATCAATTGCTGATTTGGTGACCAATCCTAGGATCCAAACCCTAATTGAATGACATGGTTAGAGATGATGTGATGGGAAAACGGTATCAAGACCGTTTGGAGGTCATAAAAATGATCCCAAGACCGTTTGGAGGTCACCCAAGACCATTTGGAGGTCTAGGGTTGACTATGGTTAGGTGATTGAAGATCTAATGATGCTATGTTGAAGAGCAGTCAAATGTTGATATGATGATCAATCCAATGAACCAAACCCTAATTGGTTGACTTGGTTTTTGATGTTGACTTGGGAAAATGGTCTCAAGACCATTTGGAGGTCATCCAAATGACCTCAAGACCATTTGGGTCAGGTCATGTCCAAATTGGATGATGGTTCAATGGTTTCAAATCAATTAGACTCACGTTGGTTAATGTTAAAGAGTCATCGATTCTAAACCCTAATTCAAGTGATTCAAACCCTAATTTATGATCAATTGAGGGTCAAATCAGTTGAAGGTTGACATAATTAACTCAATTGAAGTATGGTGATAGGTCTAATTGATGAGTAGTTCCATAGATTTAATGGTTGAAGGAACCAACATTAGAAACCCTAACTTATTTGAAGCGGTTGGGACCCTTTTTGGTCCTTGCAGTTTTGAGGGGGTTTGGACCAAACAATCTCAAGACCGTTTGAGTCCAAATGGTCTCAAGACCGTTTGGGACCAAACGATCCCAAACCGTTTAGGTTCATGCAGTTTCCAAATCGATCAAGTTCATGCGGTTTCAAAAGTCAACTTTGGGCTAACGGTCTTCACCACCTATTTCATCAAACGGTTTCAGAGATTGTGCAAGACCTCATGGAGGTCTAAACGGTCTTAGACCATTTGGATGTTTTTGTAAAATACCGTTTGAGGTCTATTTGTTCAAGACCGTTTGGTGGATAATTAACCAAAATTGCATGGATACTTAAAGTGGTTAAAGGTTAAGTTGGTTAATTGTTTAATACAAGATGTAATCAAAGATGATTATAGTAATTGTATCTTAATGGGATAGTGTGACTAGTACCCATTAAGTAATTAAGCTTTAATGATCATGGTGATAAGGACAAAATCAATATGTCAATTCTCTTTCATGTTGAGTTGACTTAGCCTAATCAAGGCTAAAGTAAACATCATCCTATAAAGGATGAGAGAGAAAGGATTACCTACATAAATGTTAATTATGTGATGGACTCTCATTATGAATAGATGTCTAATTAGGGTATGATCCATGATAGTGAGATCATGAAACCCTAATTATGAAGGTTGATGAATCATAACCCTAATTGAGGGCATTAATGGGTGAAATCCTAATGCATGATGACGGTATGAACTTAATTCATAATGATGATATGATAAAACTTAATTCAAGATAATTTGATGATCACTCCTGCTTGGGATGAATAGTAAACCCTAACCTAGGGTGATGTGATATGAATAGTAAACCCTAACCTATGGTGATGTGATGTGATTAGTAAACCCTAACCTAGGGTGATGCAATGTGAATAGTAAACCCTAACCTAGGGTGATGTGATATGAATAGTAAACCCTAACCTAGGGTGATGTGATGTGATTAGTAAACCCTAACCTAGGGTGATGCAATGTGAATAATAAACCCTAATTCAGGGTATGTTGAATATGAACCCTACTCAAGGGTGATGCAATGTGAATAGTAAACCCTAATTCATGGTATGTTGAACATGATCCATAATCAAGGGTGATGAAATGTGAATAGTAAATCCTAATTCCAAATAAGTATATGAAAGTGTGAAACCCTAATTCTGGGTTATGCTTTATAGCATGAAGCTCTATGATTGGATAATGAAATGATAAGTCATTAATCCTAATTGAGTTTAGGGGATGATTAACCCTAATTCAAATGAAAAGGGAAACCATAACCCTAATAAGGGCATAATGATGCAACCCTTGAATAGTGATGTTATCATTGTTTTGCATTGTGATAATATGAAATAAATGTATCTGTTATCATTTGTACTAACCTTGAAGGTTTTATGAGATATTGAACATAACCAGGTATGAGCTATGATGCTTTATTTAATAAAATACTTGATAAGTTTTGTAAGAAATGATATGCTATGTTGCCTAGCAAAAAGGTAACAAAAGAGACTGACAGGCTGCATGAGCCAAGTGAAATACATGCATTGCTACTATTATGTTTACACTGTCAAATGACTTGATGGCATTATGTTACCTATTAAAGTGGTAACATGTGTTTTGATGATCTAAGGGTTTGGATACCCATGTTCTTGAATCATGATGATGAGATAATAAGGGATTGAGATCCCAATGCTATTAAAGCTGCGAAATGAACTTGATAAAATAGTACTCTTTCTTTATGGCATATGTTATAATGGTTTATGCTTGAAAAAATGCCTGATGCTAAAAGAATGCTGTAATGTACTTAAATAATCAAGTGAAATGATATCATGTAGAGCCCTGACCATAGATCCATCATCGTCAGAAGTTGGATGATGGTGAAATAGGTTTTCCTAAGGGAACTCCTGGAGAGCATACTTTTGAGTATGTGGGGGTTATGGACGCGAATATCCTTACGTCCTAATGGAGGAATTGATGCGAGATAAACATTAAATCCCTCAATGCTTCATTATATTTATATGCTGGGATGATGTATCACTAATCTCCCGATGATGTTGTTAATGTTGCATCGATGTGAGATAAACAAGAAATCCCTCGATGGCGAAGAGAGTACAACATGCCACTGTAACTCTAATGGCGAAGTTTCCAGAATACTCTGGAAAGCTATTTTAGTAGAGACACAAGATGTCCTGCATGTTGTTCCTCACACTAACTGAGGATGATGAGGTCATAGAAATCCGACTCTTCTGATGACCTATGTATGGTACCGATTTCAATTTCGCAATGGTTGGTTGGAGTATGAGCGGTATACCTCATCTCCTCAAGGCATAAGTATGTTTGTAAAATGTAATCAGTCATGTAGCATAATTGCTTAGGGTTGAACTACGAGAATCAATGTTTGATGATACATTGTTTATTATGTCCTAGTTGGGTAATTAATATACATGTTCTTCATATTCCTTATTGAATAAATGACTTGCTTCTTAATCAAGTTATAATTTAAATGATTGCATAGAGAATACTGCTTTGCATATCTTATTCAATAATTTATCTGCTGTTGAATATTTATAATTCTACTGCTCAGTGTTATTCTATTATCTGCAATAACAATTCTTCTAGCAGAGAGTTATAACTCTCGCTGGGACAATTTTCAATTGTCTCACCCCCGTGGGATTCAACTTTTTAGGTAGACTCCGAGGAAGAAGAAACCCATCAGTGGGTGAGCAACAACAACAACAACAACAACAAGGACAAAATGTGATCCACAGGTGGAGACACTATCTGTTAGGGTCTGTATATAGATAGTCCTATGTGTCATCTCTGTACTCTCAGGTCCTAGGAGTAAGTAGATGGTTTAATGTAGATCTGATATTTTTGGCTTAATGCCTCGAGGTTTTTGTATACTACTCATGTACAGTTTAACATGGCAGTCAATGTTATGATTCTCGAGTTGAGTTGATATAGAGATGTATTGATGTGTCAGAATGTAATTAACTTATTTTGTTTCTTTATGAAAGAGTTTTACAGTTTGTGGATCTCAGTACAAAAAGTTTTAATTTTTAGTGATTTTCAGTAATTTTTCTACTAATTAATTGCTTCCGCATCAGTTAATCTTGTTTTCATGAGACGGTCGTCGCAATTTAGTGGTATCAGAGCTGTAGGTTCGCTGAGTCTACAAAGACATAGGACTAAGGTTGTTGAGTCTATTCTAGTGTCTTCCAGTCTATCTGATAGTGTCTTCTACTCATATAGGAGGAGAAGAGAAAACTAAAGATGTCTGGATCACACGAGGAACATGTTGCAGAGAGTAGTGTCACTGCACCCGGAGGAGGTGCAAGAGACCAAAGAAGGGAGGAACCTGTACCCGAACCACCCCAGTTCAATCCAGCTGACATGGGGAACCCAGCCTTCCAAGCCATGTTTGGGCAGTTTATGACTGCCATGACTCACATGACTGATAGGATGCCTATACCTACACCTAGGGCACCTACCCACCATGAAGGACTGGGAGTCGGCAAGACGTTTGAATGACTACACCATGTTGGAGCCAAAGAATATGCTGGGACAGCTGACCCAACAGATGTTGACATGTGGCTAACAGAGTTAGAGAAGGCCTTTAGAATCTTGAATATTCTAGAAGCTGAGAAGGTTAGACATGTTGTGTACCTTCTTAAGGGGAGTGCTGGTCACTGGTGGACCATAGAGGAAGGAAAAAGGCCAGGTGTCGAGATTGAATGGGAAGTGTTTCGATGAGAATTTGTCAACAGATACTTTCCTAAGACGTTCCTGGATGAAAAAATCTCTCAGTTTGAGAGATTAAGGCAAGGACGGATGAACATTAGTGAGTATGAGGCTAAGTTCATGGAGTTGTTACGGTTTTGTCCGCATATGGCAACCACAAATGAAGAGAGGATTCAACATTCTGAGAAGGGGTTTAATGCTGAGTTGACCACCCCTATATCTGCTCTGGAGAACAGGGAAAGATTTGCTACTTTTATGGAGTCTGTCAGAAGGATAGAGAGGTCTGTGACGGTGAAGCAATAGACCAAAAACAAGAAGATGTATCCCCAATTGCAAGGATCCTCATCCAAAGGTTTCAAGAAACTGAGGTTTTCCGTGCCTACACCACCACCTAGATTCAGTACCCAGACGCAATGGACGTCATATAGGGGTAGAGGACGAAGTTTACCACCAGAAGGAGCTCGTAGCTCAGCTTCTGTGTTGGTCACAGGACCATCTAGACCACAGCAAGGGATCAGGAGCTGTTATATCTGTGGAAAGGTGGGACATATGATGAAGGATTGCAGAGCCCGAGAGGCAAGTGTGACTCAACCTCAAAGGCAGAGTCAGCAAGGTTCTCAAAGGAGACAGTTTCCAGGTGGTGCTAGAGGATGTGGGCAAGTGTCCCAAGCTGGATCATCGACGCCCAGTCATCGAGCACCAAATCAACCACATGCGATGGTGAGATTCTATGCGATGAATCCACCTAATTCAGTGATCAACCCTTGGGTTGTGACATGTCAGATGAAGTTGTTTTATTTTAATATGTCTACATATTGCATCGTATCTGTTTTAATTGATCCAGGTGCTATGCACTCCTTTATCACTCGAAGAGTGATTCTTGACTGCAATATGACAGTTAGTCATAGGGCAGAGAGTTTGAAGTTAGAAACTCCTTTGATGGGATCTACTGTGTTGCGGGAGGTGTGTTCTCCCTGCATTCTTTCCTTTTCTGAACATCACATTCAAGTGAATTTTATACCACTTAAGATGCATGGGTTTGATATAATCCTTGGGATGGATACCTTAGAAAGGTATACGGTTATCTTGGATTGTGAGTCCAAGCAAGGTGTGTTCACATATGATAGTGACACATGGATCTTTCAAGGAGATAGAAAGATTCTTCCGACCTGTCTTGTGTCAGCTATGGTTGCTAAAAAGTTGATGAGGCAAGGATGTTATGCATTCTTGGCCCATGTGGTAGATACCAACATGGAGCGTTCTAACCCTGTTAAAGTTCCTATAGTCAGGGAATTTGAAGACGTGTTTCCCGTAGAACTTCCAGGTGTACCTCCACCCCGAGAGATTGATTTTGAGATTAATCTAATCCTAGGAACTCAACTAATAGCACAAACACCGTATAGGATGGCGCCTGTTGGGATGGCAAAACTCAAGAAATAGCTGCAAGAGTTACTTGAGAAGGGTTTCATCCGACCGAGTACTTCACCTTGGGGTGCTCCGATCCTCTTTGTTAAAAAGAAGGATGGATCTATGCGGTTATGCATTGATTACAGACAATTAAATAAAGTAACCATAAAGAATAAGTATCCTTTTCCGATGATTGATGATCTCTTTGATCAGTTACGTGGTGC
The DNA here is from genome assembly GCA_963693085.1 of Alisma plantago-aquatica. NCBI lineage: Eukaryota > Viridiplantae > Streptophyta > Magnoliopsida > Alismatales > Alismataceae > Alisma > Alisma plantago-aquatica. The sequence goes on from OY856414.1 coordinate 489,807,952, forward strand.
AACTGTCTTCTCAAAGATAGATCTGAGGTCGGGATATCATCAACTGCATATTAAGGAGGGTGACATACCTAAGTCTGCCTTTTGGACAAGGTATGGTCACTATGAGTTCACAGTTATGTCATTTGTACTAACTAATGCACCGGCTGCATTTATGGAACTCATGAATAGAATCTTTAGACCTTTTCTTGATCAGTGTGTAGTTGTCTTTATTGATGACATCCTGATCTACAGTAGAGATGCTCAGCAGCACGAACAACATCTTCGTCATGCTTTAACTTTTCTAAGAGAGCATGAGTTATATGCTAAGTATAGCAAGTGTGAGTTCTAGTTACCTAAAGTTTCTTTTCTTGGACATGTAATATCTGCTTCAGGTATTCGTGTTGACCCTAAAAAGGTAGAATCTGTACTATAGTGGGACAAACTAAAAACACTGATGGAGATCCACAGTTTTATAGGGTTGGCAGGCTATTACCGGAGGTTCATTAAGAACTTTAGTTCTATAGCCTTACCTTTGACCAAGTTAACCAGGAAGGATGTTCCGTTTGCCTGGAGTGATAAGTGTCAGCAATCATTCCAATTGTTGAAGGAAAGGCTGACAAGTGCACCTGTGCTGGTGTAACCTGAACAAGGGAAAGGGTATATAGTTTTCTGTGATGCCTCTAAGAATGGACTAGGATGTGTGTTGATGCAGGATAAACAAGTGATTTCTTTTGCTTCTCGACAGCTTAAGAAACACGAGGAGAATTATCTAACAAATGACCTAGAACTAGTTGTTGTAGTCCATGCTTTGAAGATTTGGATACATTATCTCTATGGAGAGACATTCTAGATTTTCACAGACCATAAGAATCTAAAGTACATCTTCTCTCAGAATGAGATTAACATGAGGCAACGTCACTGGATGGAGTTAATCAAGGACTATGATTGTACGATTGACTATCATCCAGGGAAGGCCAATGTTGTTACTGATGCTTTGAGTAGGAAATCAGCAACACCAGCCTTAGATAGAGCACAACTGAATTCTTTGGTATGCTCTAGGAGGGATATGATTATCTCTTTAAGGCAAGACAATGTACAACTAAAAGTATCATTGTTATCCGGGTTGTTAGCTGAGATGCACATAAAACCTACTTTAAGACAACAGAGTAAGGAGGCACAACAAGCTGATGCTGTAGTTCAACAGATTAGATCAGAGTATGATAGTGAAAAACAAGATGGTTTCCATGACTCAGATGATCAGATATCTTGTTATCATGGTAGAATGATAGTACCTGATGTTGATAACTTAAGGAAGTTAGTCCTGGAAGAAGCTCATTCTTCAATGTATGCTATGCATCTAGGAAGCACCAAGATGTATCATAACTTGAAAGATATGTATTGGTGGCCTGGATTGAAGAAGGATGTTGCTAAGTTTGTTATGCGGTGTCCTGTATGTCAACAAGTTAAAGCTAAACACCAGAAGCCCGCAGGAACAATGCAACCTTTACCCATACCACAATGGAAGTGGGATCATGTGACCATGAATTTTGTGGTTGGTTTACCCAGAATAGCCAAAGGTCATGATTCTATTTGGGTAATAGTTGATAGGTTGACAAAGACAACACATTTCTTACCTATCAAAACAACCTATTCTGCTGAGAAGCTGGCACAGTTGTATGTAGATGAGATAGTGCGGCTGCATGGGGTCCCAATTACCATTGTTTCTGACAGAGGTCCCCAGTTTATGAGTCGTTTTTGGGAGCGACTTCATAAAGCCTTAGGCACACAGTTAAGGTTTAGTACAACCTTTCATCCTCAGACTGATGGACAGTCAGAAAGGACTATACAGACCTTAGAGGACTTGCTTAGGGCATGTGTCCTCCAGTTTACAGGAAGTTGGGATCTACATCTAAGTTTGATAGAGTTTGCCTACAACAATAGCTATCAACACAACATTGACATGGGACCTTATGAAGCCTTGTATGGTAGACATTGTAGATCTCCCCTATGTTGGTATGAAATTGGTGAATATCAACTTTTAGGTCCTGATCTTGTGCAACAGACCACTAAGAAGATTAAAATTATACAACAACAGTTAAAGACTGCACATGATAGGCAGAAAGCTTATGCTGATAAGCGTCATAGACCTTTAGAATTCTAGGTTGGAGACAGAGTGTACCTCAAGGTCTCACCCTGGAAGGGAGTTTTTAGATTTGGAAGGAAAGGAAAGTTAGCCCCTAGGTTTATGGGGCCTTATCCAATCATTGAACGGATTGGAAAGGTAGCTTATAAGCTAGAGTTACCACCTGAGATGCAAAATTTACACCCAATGTTCCACATTTCCATGTTAAGGAAATGTCATCCTGATACAAAATCAGTTCTGCAGCCTATGGAAGTAGATTTAAATGATGATATATCTTATATAGAAGGACCTGTGTTGATTCTCGATAGAAGAATCAAGAAGCTGAAGAAGAAAGACATTAGTCTTGTAAAAGTCCTCTGGAATCACCGTGGAGTTGAAGAAGCTGCATGGGAACTAAAGGAAGAGATGAAGAGGAAATTCCCTACTCTTTTCTCTTAAAATGTTTTGTTTATGATTTCGGGGACGAAATCCTTGTAAGGGGTGGATAATTTGTAACATCCCTGACCTGGGTTATGTACTAACCCTAGGTGTTTTGCCTAATTAAGTTTATTATATGCTTGTTCTTATACTTTGAAAAGTACTTAAGGCTTTTGAGGAACTTATATTTCATTTTCAGTCCTTTTTGAAGAATGTTGAAACTCTGTTTTGTTAAAATTGGACTAAAGTGCAAATTACCCAAGTTGAGGGGTTAACTTGCAAATTGCACATGATAAAATGTTCCTATGATGTTGAGACATCATAAGAATGAATATGATGTAGTGGTATGATTTCCACAAGCTTGGGCATCAAGATAAAGCTTGTAGAGCAATCCTTGTGGATTAAAACCTAGTTTTGGTGTAATGTGCAAATTACCCAAAACCTAGGGTTCAATATGCAAAATATCACTTCTAGAGGGTCTCTCATGTTTCTTGGCATCAGGTAGAGCAAAGAAAATGAGAAGGGTGCCTCATTTGGATTATCATGGAGGAGAGAGAATCTTGACATTAAAGTAATCAAGATTTAAGCATAAATGGCTCTTTAATATAATTTAGTGCAAAAAGAAATATATTAATTAAGGAGCCCTTCAACCAAAAGTTGAGGGATGTGTTTGCAATAGTGTTGGACGATCTTGTGCAATTCTTGGGCACAGAAAGATCTTGGTTGAGTGGAAGCCATTCACATTAATATAATATAAGGCAAAATCCAATAAAAAGATGGATATTACTATAAAACTAATTAAGGTGCTTAGTTCCTTTTCTATTATTTTCTTGGATAATGGAGAAAGTTTTGCAAGGAAATAGAGGGTTTCTACGTGGCCAAGGTATGGAGGAAGCTTTGGTGGAGATTAGTTGGAATTAAAGAAAATAACTCTCTTTTTCTATTTCCTTAAAAACCCATATACATATCTCTTATGTATATCCTTTGCAATACACATGAGAACCGTTTCCTTAGTTTCTTTCTCTTTTCACCTTGCTTTGGCCGACCTAGGAAGATCTATAGAGCATAGGAAGGGATACCGAACCTTTTGGTAAGTTTGGATTATCATCTAACTCGGATTCATGGTGGAAACCCTAAAATAAGGCTTGATTAATGGTTTTCTTCACACGATTTTCATTTCTAGCCATCTTGTTCATCCAAAAGTTGAAGAACGGACCTTGGACAACTACTGGAACTCCATCCACCATTAAAGCCATGGAGCTTGGTTCTTTGTATCAGTTCTAGAGACTGGTTTTATAACTATAACCCTTAAGCATTAGTATTGCACTCTTTTCTATAAGAATTGTTGGTTACTTTCTTCCTTTGATACTCTTGTAAGTTCTTGCTATAGCTTCCGTGAAGAACAACAATAGTTCTTAGTAGAATAGAGGAAGACGAAGGTAACGCCATCCTAGATAAATATCCAAAAAGTTACTTTACCAAGTGGTTTGCTTTTGTTGCTCAAACGGTTTCCCAAACTATTTGGGAGCAAACGGTTTCAAACCGTTTGAATGCAAACGGTTTCACCTAAACTGCATAGAAGCAAACGGTCCAAGACCGTTTGGTGGCTTTGACCAAGCGTTTACCATTTGGAGACCCATTGGTAATAATGTAGGTCAATTCTCTATCAATAATTATTAATTAACTTCAATTGGTTCACTAATTGAAGGTCCAACAGTCACCAAAACCCTAATCGGGTTAGGTGCTGATTTGATAATTGAATAAGTTTGAAACTTGGGTTGATTGACCCAAACAGTTTCAAAACCGTTTGGGGATCACCCAAATGGTCACAAGACCGTTTGGTGATCACCCAAGACCATTTGTGGGTTTAGGGTTAAGTATGGTTGAGCAATTGAAGGTCCAAAGATATTAAGTTGCAGTATAATCAATTGCTGATTTGGTGACCAATCCTAGGATCCAAACCCTAATTGAATGACATGGATAGTGATGATGTGATGGGAAAATGGTCTCAAGACCGTTTGGAGGTCATCCAAATGATCCCAAGACTGTTTGGGGGTCACCCAAGACCATTTTGAGGTCTAGGGTTGACTATGGTTAGGTGATTGAAGATCTAATGGTGGTATGTTGAAGAACAATCAAATGTTGATATGATGATCAATCCAATGAACCAAACCCTAATTGGTTGACTTGGTTTTTGATGTTGACTTGGGAAAACGGTCTCAAGACCGTTTGGAGGTCATCCAAATGACCTCAAGACCGTTTGGGTCAGGTCATGTCCAAATTGGATGATGGTTCAATGGTTTCAAATCAATTAGACTCACGTTGGTTAATGTTAAAGAGTCATTGATTCTAAACCCTAATTCAAGTGATTCAAACCCTAATTGATGATCAATTGAGGGTCAAATCAGTTGGCGTTTTACCTAATTAACTCAATTGAAGTATGGTGATAGGTCCAATTGATGATTAGTTCCATAGATTCATTGGTTGAAGGAACCAACATTAGAAACCCTAACTTATTTGAAGCAGTTGAGACCCTTTTTGGTCCTTGCAGTTTTGAGGGGGTTTGGACCAAATGGTCTCAAGACCATTTGTATCCAAATGGTCTCAAGACCATTTGGGACCAAACGGTCTCAAGACCGTTTGGGACCAAACGATCCCAAACCGTTTAGGTTCATGCTGTTTCCAAATCGATCAAGTTCATGCGGTTTCAAAAGTCAACTTTGGGCAAACGGTCTTCCCCACCTATTTCACCAAACAGTTTCAGAGATTGTGCAAGACCGCATGGAGGTCTAAATGGTCTTAGGCTTTTTGGATGTTTTTGTGCAAGACCGTTTGGTGGATAATTAACCAAAACCGCATGGATTCTTAAAGTGGTTAAAGGTTAAGTTGGTTAATTGTTTAATACAAGATGTAATCAAAGATGATTATAGTAATTGTATCTTAATGGGATAGTGTGATTAGTACCCATTAAGTAATTAAGCTTTAATGATCATGGTGATAAGGACAAAATCCATATGTCAATTCTCTTTCACATTGAGTTGACTTAGCCTTATCAAGGCTGAAGTAAACATCATCCTATAAAGGATGAGAGAGAAAGGATTACCTACATAAATGTTAATTATGTAATGGACTCTCATTATGAATAGAGGTCTAATTAGGGTATGATCCATGATAGTGCGATCATGAAACCCTAATTATGAAGGTTGATGAATCATAACCCTAATTGAGGGCATTAATGGGTGAAATCCTAATGCATGATGACGGTATGAACTTAATTCATAATGATGATATGATAAACCTTAATTCAAGATAATTTGATGATCACTCCTGCTTGGGGTGAATAGTAAACCCTAACCTAGGGTGATGTGATATGAATAGTAAACCCTAACCTAGGGTCATGTGATGTGATTAGTAAACCCTAACCTAGGGTGATGCAATGTGAATAGTAAACCCTAACCTAGGGTGATGTGATGTGATTAGTAAACCCTAACCTAGGGTGATGCAATGTGAATAGTAAACCCTAATTCAGGGCATGTTGAATATGAACCCTAATCAAGGGTGATGCAATGTGAATAGTAAACTCTAATTCATGGTATGTTGAACATGAACTATAATCAAGGGTGATGCAATGTGAATAGTAAACCCTAATTCCAAATAAGTATATGAAAGTGTGAAACCCTAATTCTGGGTTATGCTTTATAACATGAAGCTCTATGATTGGATAATGAAATGATAAGTCATTAATCCTAATTGAGTTTAGGGGATGATTAACCCTAATTCAAATGAAAAGGGAAACCCTAACCCTAATAAGGGCATAGTTATGCAATCCTTGAATAGTGATGTTATCATTGTTTTTCATTATGCTAATATGAAATAAATGTATCTGTTATCATCTGTACTAACCATGCAGGTTTTATGAGATATTGAACATAACCAGGTATGATCTATGATGCTTTATTTAATAAAACACTTGATAAGTTTTGTAAGCAATGATATGCTATGTTGCCTAGCAAAAAGGTAACAAAAGAGACTGACAGGCTGTATGAGCCAAGTGAAATACCTGCATTGCTACTATTATGTTTACACTGTCAAATGACTTGATGACATTATGTTACCTGTTAAAGTGGTAACAGGTGTTTTGATGATCTAAGGGTTTGAATACCCATGTTCTTGAATCATGATGATGAGATAATAAGGGATTGAGATCCCAATGCTATTAAAGATATGAAATGAACTTGATAAAATAGTACTCTTTCTTTATGGCATATGTTGTAATGGTTTATGCTTGAAAACATGCCTGATGCTAAAAGAATGATGTAATGTACTTAAATAATCAAGTGAAATGATATCATGTAGAGCCCTGACCATAGATCCATCAGCGTTAGAAGTTAGATGATGGTGAAATAGGTTTTCCTAAGGGAACTCCTGGAGAGCATACTTTTGAGTATGTGGGGGTTATGGACGTGAATATCCGTACGTCCTAATGGAGGAATTGATGCGAGATAAACATTAAATCCCTCAATCCTTCATTATATGTATATGCCGGGATGATGTATCACTAATCTCCCAATGATGATGTTAATGCCACATCGATGTGAGATAAATAAGAAATCCCTCGATGGCGAAGAGAGTACAGCATGCCACTGTAAATCTAATAGAGAAGTTGCCAGAATACCCTGGAAAGCTATTTTAGTAGAGACACAAGATGTCCTGCATGTTGTTCCTCACACTGACTGAGGATGATGAGGTCATAGAAATTCGACTCTTCTGATGACCTATGTATGATACCTATTTCGATTTCACAATGGTCGGTTGGAGTATGAGCGGTATACCTCATCTCCTCAGGGCATACCTATTTCGATTTCACAATGGTCGGTTGAACTACGAGAATCAATGTTTGATGATACATTGTTTATTATGTCCTAGTTGGATAATTAATATACATGTTCTTCATATTCCTTATTAAATAAATGACTTGCTGCTTAATCAAGTTATAATTGAAATGATTGCATAGAGAATACTGCTCTGTATATCTTATTCAATAATTTATCTGCTGTTGAATATTTATAATTCTACTACTCAGTGTTATTTTATTATCTGCAATAAGAATGCTTGTGGCAGAGAGTTATAACTCTCGCTGGGACAATTTTCTATTGTCTCACCCCCGTGGGATTCAACTTTTTAGGTAGACGCCGAGGAAGAAGAAACCCATCAGTGGGTGAGCAACAACAATAGCAACAACAACAACAAGGACAACAGTGATCCACAGGTGGAGACTCTGTCTATTAGGGTCTATATATGGAGAGTCCTATGTGTCGTCTCTGTACTCTTAGGTCCTAGGAGTCAGTAGATGGTTGAATGTAGATCTGATATTTTTGGCTTAATGCCTTGAGATTTTTGTATACTGCTCATGTAAAGTTTAACAGGGCAGTCAATGTTATGACTCTCAAGTTGAGTTGATACAGAGATGTACCGATGTGTCAGAGTGTAATTAACTTATTTTGTTTCTTTATGTAAGTGTTTTACAGTTTGTGGATCTCAGTACAAAAAGTTTTAATTTTTAGTGATTTTTAGTATTTCCGCTGCTAATTAATCACTTCCACATTAGTTAATCTTGTTTTTACGAGACGTTCATCACAATATCATTGATAATGGTTGTATATTTCAAATAAGTGACTTATGAACAATACATTACATGATAAATGTGATGAACTGGTGCATAAAATATTAGGATGGGAGATACCCTAATACAAGATAAGTTGATGAACTTAGGATAAAGGTGATGAGGGAAGTGATACATCAAGACATGATAGATATCACTTCCAACAACTCAAGATTGATACACCTTGATGTATTCTAAATCCAATATACTTGGATGAGTAACACATGAAGTGTGTCAGGTCAGTTGTTACATTGAGATGTAATGCACTTTGATAAGTGTAGGCTAATATGCCTTATGAAAAGGTTAAGGCAAAACAATAAAGTATGCTGTAATTATATTCTGGTAAAGTGGAGAGAGGAACTTATACCTTGTGTTGATAATTCATACAATGATGAATGATGAGAATATATAAGCATGATTAAATGATTATGTTATTAATGCTGGCTCCTAGCTATGTGGAGCAATGAATTAGGGATTGATCATTAATAATATGATTTGGAAAACCTAAATGGTTATTTATGGAAAACCCTAATGGAGGGTGATGATATGTAAGAGAAATCCTAACCCCAAATAAAGGATTGGTGATGCTACTCTTACATTGCATAAGTACTGATATGTAATTGATATAACTGTTATTATGTAATGATCATACAGGTGATCATGAGATGATGAGCATAGCCAGGTATGAGCTATGATGTGTTAATTATTTAAATGCTTTATGGGCCTTGTGAGCCATTATATGTATTGTTGCCTAGTAAGAGGTAATAAGAGATTAATGGGCATTGACAGCCATGTGAAATACTTGTGTAGCAAGTATCATGTTACCTTGGTCAGATGACTTGAAGGTATTAGTTACTAGATAAGTGGTAACAAGTGTTCTTTAATGAACTGAGGGTTTAAATACCCATATTCCATAATCATGATGTTGAGAGTTTAAAGGATGAGAATGTCCATGATGTGATAAGGGATTAAGATCCCAATGTTCTATAAAGTATTCAAAAGTACTTGATAGATGAATTATACTTTTCTTTGTAGCATTTGTCATAATGATGTTTGATAACTTGACTGATGCTTAAAGAATACAGAAATACACATAATTAATCAAGTGGAATCTTATCATGTAGTTCCCTAGCCATATAACCATAAATGTCAAAACTTGTTGGATGGTGAAACGGGTTGCTCCGCGGCATAACCCAGAATGCATATTTTTGAATATGCGGGGGTGATGGGCAAAAATATCCTTACGCCCTAATGGAGGAATTGATGCGAGATAAACATTAAATCTCTCCATCCTTCATTATTTATGTCAAGGTGGATGTATCACTAATCCCCTGATAATGGGATGGATGTATCACGAATCTCATGATAATATTAATGCCGGATCGATGTCAAATAAAATCTCTTGATTGTGAAGAGAGTACAACACGCCACTGTAACTCTATAGTGAAGTTACCAGTATACCTTGGAAAGCTATTTAGCAGAGACACCAGATGTCCTGCATTTAATCTCGTACTGACCGAGATAAGGGAGGTCATGGTAGCTGGCTCTACCTTTGACCTTTTATGGCATGATTTCGACTTCACAATGGTCGGTTGGAGTATGAGCGGTATACCTCATCTGTTCAGGGCATAAGTGTGGTTGTAAAATGTAATCAGCCGTATAACATGTTTGCTTAAGGATTGAATACGAAAATCATTGGCTGATGTTACATTTATTTATGCATCTTTAGTTGATAGATGACATATTAATGATTCCTTATATTCCTTGTAAAATAGATAGATAATGTACAATTCTACCATGGGTAGATGCAATGTTCTCCTTAAGAAAGGAGATTATCTTATTCTGTTCATATAATGATTAATACTGCTGTTAATATAAAAGAACCCTGCTTAGTTATTACTCTTAACCTGCAATAATAATGTTTCTAGCAGAGAGTTATATCTCTCGCTGGGACAATTTTCAATTGTCTCACCCCCGTGGGATCCAACTTTTTAGGTAAACGCAGAAGAAGAAACACGAAACCCATAGCAGGGAAAGAGCAACAACAACAGCATCAGGGACAATGGTGATATCTTAGGTGGAGGAATTGGCTATCATGTTTTGTATAGAAAGTCGTATGTGTCGTCTCTGTACTCTCAGGTCCTTCGAGTCAGTAGATAGTTATTTTATCATCAATATGAGATTTTGGCTTGAACGACTCGAGGTTTTATGTTGCTTATGTATAATTTGGCAAAGCAACTATTGTATGTAATTCTCGAGAAGAGATGGTACATGGTATGTACTTGTGACCCAGAATGCATATGTAATACAATAGTTCTTGTTATAAGCGTTTCCTGGAATTGGATCTCTTTGAAAATAGTCTTAATTTTTAGTGATTTTTAGTAATCCACTATTAATGATCGCTTCTGCTTAGTTAATAACGTTTTGTTCAGACGTTGTTGCCACAATTTAGTAGTATCAGAGCTCTAGGTCCGCTGAGTTTACAAAGACATAAGACTAAGGTTGTTGAGTCTATTCTAATGTCTTCCAGTCTATCTGATAGTGACTTCTACTCATATAGGAGAAGAAGAACTTAAAGATGTCTGGATCACACGAAGGACATGCTGCTGAGAGTAGCAATGTTGCACCAACAGAAGGTGTAAGGGACTAGGAGAGAGAAGAATGACTGCCTGAGAATCCCCAAGATGATCCAACTATGATAAAGAATCTTTCTTTTAATATCACTGTTGGACAGGTTAGGACTGAAATAATGCATATGGTGGACCATATATTAGCAATACAACCTAGATTACCAGCCCCTAATGATGAAGTTTTGGACTCCAACAAGATTCTTGCTCAACATCGGCATGTTGGAGCAATGAATATTGATGACAAGAATAGATTACAACCTAAAACCAGGATTTGCCACAAGTGTAGGCAGCCTGGACATATCAGAAAAGACTGTCCAGAAAAGGATAATGAGAAAAGAATTAACAAAAGGCCTATCCAAATTCAGGATCAGAGGCATAGTAGTTTAAAAAAGGGGAAGTTTTTGGTACCCCCGATACAACCAGGGTCTAGTGCACTAGGGAAAGGGCTACCCGGAAAGGGTAAAGGACATTTTAGACCATTTCAAGAGAATCGAATCTGTCACCAGTGTAGACAGATAGTACATCTAGCAAGGAACTATCCGATTGGAAACACAATGGTAACCCAACCACCGAGGCAAAGACATCAAGGTCATTAGAGGAAACAATTTTCTGTTGGCATTTGAGGACATGGACAGACGTCCCAGGAAGATTAACTGCATTAAATAACAAAGCACAAGGTCAACATCAGGCAACGATAAGATTCTATGAAAAGAATCATCCTGAGGTTGCAAACAAACTACGAGATGAGATTGGTCAGATGAAACAATATCATTTTGATACGTCATTTCATAATTCTATGTGTTAACTATAAGAAAGTAGTTGTTATTGAGTTTCCTTTGACTAAGTCCTATAAGGACACAAAGAAGATGAGAACTTACATTTTACTCAATATTCCTTTAAATGCTTTACAATTTCTCTTAATTATGTGAAAAAGGATGAGATATGGATGTGATGCCTGAAGAAAATCCAGGAATATTAAATCCTGTGTTTATAATGATATGAAAAGTAAGGAAGATGATAGTAAATAAAGTGCATACTACCTAATCTCAGTACTTGTATACCCTGGCTAGGTATATAATTATTGGAGATAAGGCAAGTATGGGACTCTTAGATTATTATCTTTCTGATTACTCTGATCAAGTAGTCATTTTGAAACAATCTAGTGAGCATAAAGAGACTAGAAATATGGCATGAATATTTTTATCACATCCTTAGTACAATAAAATGGAATATGAAATGATCTCAGATCAATCTGTGTAATGAGGAAGTAAAAAGTATAATCCTCATGATAAAGAGAATGAGGACAAGGGAGATGATCCATGTCTGATAAATTATGTGTATATAGTAAAAACATCTTTTCCCATGATGTGGAAATAGGAAATGTGATAAAATCACAAAATACTCATAAAAATGTTAGACTATAGCAAGGGAATGAGTAATGACATGTAATCATCCTTATAATTCCTATGCTGATGGCAAGGAATGTAGGATGAGATAAGAGTAAATAACTCATGAATAGTTCAAAGTTCATACAATAATTAGAGGAGATGATAATCTTTTCTCTTTGATAAACAACCCTGGATGATAATGAGGTGATAAGAGAAATGTGTTTCTTTGTGTTCTCTCCTTTTAAGAACATAGCAATCAAGTGGGTACTATGACACTTGAAGTGCATGGATTAGAAATAATCCAATGATGGATACTTAGAAAAGTATCAGTTCATCTTAGACTTTGGTTCCAAGATAAACATATGCATATCAAGTAATGTCCCAAGATGAAAGAATAATGAGGATGTGATGTGTTTTTCGACTCATGTGATGGATATCAAGGTAAGGAATTCTGGTATCTGAGAAATACGAGGTGGTATGGAAGAGTAAAGGCATAACTCCTGATTAAATGATTAATGTTGGTTACCTGGATTGGCCAACTGTGAAATCAGCCTAGCTATATAAAATAGTATGGACATCACATGTTAGGGGTTTATGCTCTTCATAAACATAACATCGAAAAGGATGTACTAATTGAAGGAACAATTGTGAAATCATGGTGGAAAATGCTTATCAAGTTAAAAATAATTCTAAAGATACCTCTAAGGTAAGTTCTTAATTGGCAAGTAACCTCCCCTTATGACAAAAGTATGTATAACTAATGAGATAATTGGTACAAGTAATAAGAAAGTTTAGTGTTGTGTCATTAGATTGGATGGAACAACAGATATATGATAAAACTTGTAGTCACAAGTGGGTGACAAAATGTAACTTTGGTCTTTACTTGGAAGTGAAATGCTAAACTAAATAAGGAGTATGGGAGACTCCCCAGAACCAAGAATCATGTCACATAAAGTTATAACTGAGAAAGGTGATAAATCAGTAAGGTTTGACACTTGAATAGAATGAGGTATATATAATGTATCTCTGACAAAGAAAAATGCTACCTGACACAGAGTTGACTCTATAGTCAATAATGAAAAGAATAGTGGAGTATGTGTCCTATGTAACTAGTTCTATGATAACCCTGTGTCGAAGAACTTTGTGTTAATCAAAGTTATATGGAATCTCCATGAAATTAAGATGTTATGTGGAGACTTGATTATATGATGAATAAATAATATGTGTTCCCCTTTTTACATGGGATTTCGGGGACGAAATCCTTATTAGGGGTTTATAATTTATAGCATCCCTAACCTGGGTTATGCTTTAACCCTAGATGTTTTGCTTAATAAAGTTAATTATATGCTTTCTCTTATTCATTGAAAATTAATTAAGTCTCAAGAGGAACTTATGTTTCAATTTTAGTCCTTTTTGAATAATGCTGAAACAATGTTTTGCTTGTTTTGGACTAAAGTGCAAATTACCCAAGTTGAGGGGTTAACTGGAAAATGTCACATGATAAAATTATGAAGCATCATAAGAATGAGAATGATGCAGACATATGGCTAATGAAAGCTGAGTACTAAGAAAGAACTTGTTAAGCAATTTTTGTGCATTAAAACCTTGTTTTGGTGTAATGTGCAATTTACCCAAAATGTAGGGTTCAAAATGCAAAATACCTATTCTGGAGAGTACTTCATGTTTCTAGGCATCATGTAGAGAAAAAAAATGAGATGGGCGTCTCATTTGAATCACTTTGGAGGAGAGAGAATCTTGATATTAAAATAATCAAGATTTAAGCATAATTGAAACCCTAATTCAATTTAATGCAAAAATAAATATATTAATTGAAGTTCCCTTCAACCAAAAATGGGATGGTTGAATTTTAATAAGTGTGAACGTCTTTGTGCCTTGAAAAGGCCTCGAAATATCCTAAGTGAGTGGAGAGCTCACTCACATTAGTAAACTAAAAAGTAATATCCACTCAAATATGGATATTATTATTATAATGATTAAGGTGCTTAATTTCTTTTCCTTTAATTCATGTATAAAGAAGAGGATTGCAAAGGGTAAGAGGATGGCTTCGTGGGCAAGGAGTTGAGGGGGAGATGTGGCATCAATTTAAGAAAATAAAGGAATTAATTATTACTTTCTCTCTCATTTACTTTCTTTATAAAAACACCATTTACAACTCAATTGAAAGGATGTTTTGACCCTTATTTCACTCTTTGCTAAACCAAAAACCAAGGGATCTTAGGAGAAGGATGAGGACGATCCCCAACCTGTAGGAAAGCTCCATGGTCTTCTTTCACCTTGATTTCATGGTGGAAATAAAAAATAAATGCTTGATTTCTTCTTTTCTCCATTCAATCTTCAACTTTGGCCATTCTTTTCACTCAAAGACTTGAGCACGTGCTTAGGATGGTTGAGAAAGATTCTTCCACCATTAAAGACGTGGAGTTTGGAGCTTTTAAGCTTCTTTGAAGGTAGGTTATATAACTTGAACCCTCAAACATTGTTATTGATTTCACTCTTTTATCAATTGCTGATTCTTTCTTCATTCCTGAAATTTTATTTGGTTGATTGATGAAATCACCATGAAGATCACAACAAGTTTTGAAGGTTTGCAGCTTTAAGATGATGATGTCATCTTAAGAAAACACCTCAATTAATATATTGGGCAAATAGTTTCAATGACTTGAGACCAAACAGTCTCAAGATCGTTTGAAACCAAACAGTTTTAAAACCATTTGGGATCAAACGGTCTGAAGACCGTTTGAGGTCAAATGACCTCAAAACCATTTGAGGTCAGGTGTTGTTATAAATTGATGATGATACAATGGGTTTCAATTGAATTAATTTCAAAATCGGTCAATACTTTAGGGCTTCTTGATTGCAAACCCTAAATCAATTTGTTGAAGAATCCCTAATTGAATTCAATCAATTTCAGTGATTGGATGGGTCAAAAGGTCTCAAGACCATTTGACACCAAACGGTCTCAAGACCGTTTGAGGTCAAATGACCTCAAGAATGTTTGAGGTCAGTTTAGGTCATGATTGAATGGTGATTCAATTGTTTCAATTGAAGTAATTCCAATGATTACAATAATTGATGGGTTGAATAATTGGAAACCCTATTTGATTGATTGAAAGTAACCCAAAATGATTCATTCAGTTTCAAGATGTTTTGGACCAAAAAGTCTTAAGACTGTTTGAGTCCAAATGGTCTTGAAACCATTTGGAATCAAACGGTTTCAAAACCATTTGAATGACCAAGTGGTTTCAATTTTCAAACAGTTTCAACTATTGGTTTGTCCAATTGATCTTAGTGTTGAATTGTTCAAATGGTTTCTAATGTTGAGTGCCCAAGCAGTTTCAAAACCATTTGGAGGGCAAATGGTCTTAACCCTAGATGCCCAAACAGTTTCAAAACCATTTGGAGGGCAATTGACTTCAAACCATTTAGAGATTCAAAGGTCAAAACCGAATGGAGGTTCAACATATACAAAATTGATTGAAGACTTAAAGTGATGAAAGATCAGTTGATCCCATGATTGATAATGATTATTATCAAAGATAAGTACAATGGTTGAATCCCTAATGCACTTAGATGATTGGTACCTTAGAGGGGTTAACCTTTGATGCTAATGGAAGCAATGAATAAATACACTATGCTAACCCTAAATGTATGTATTTGAATAAAGGATTGACTCAATCTAATCAAGATTGGAGTAATGAACATCCTAGAGAGGATGAGAAAGAGAAATGCATACATGTATAATAATCATGTAGCAATCCAGCCTCAACATATTCAAAATAAATAGAATATGTAATTAGGGTATGATCCTAGATAAAGAGATCATGAAACCCTAATTGAGGTGGTTGATGAACCTAAACCCTAATTTATGGAAATGCTTGGTGTAACCCTAATCTAGGGTGATGATGTGAGAAATCTCAATTAAGGGTAATGTCATGTGAAACCCTAATCAAGGGTTATGTTAAAGTGAATCCTTAATGTGATAATGTAATGTGAAACCCTAATCAAGGGTGATGACATGTGAAACCCTAATCAAGGGTAATGACATGTGAAATCCTAATTGAGGGTGATGTAAGTAACCCTAATCAAGGGTGATGACATGTGAAACCCTAATTGAGGGTGATGTCAAGTGAAACCCTAAAGTAATGATGTGATGTGAAACTCTAACCTAAGGTAATGATGTGTAATGATATGTAACACCTTGATATGAAATCCTAGCCTTGATACAGAGTAAAGGTATGTGAAGCCCTAATTTTGGGTTATAGAGCATGAAACCCTAGTCTTGGGGAATATGATGATAAACCATAACCCTAAAATTGAGTTGAGTTGAGAAACCCTAATTTCAGATAATTCTATGAGAAACCCATTGATGGGGAGATGTTATGTGAACCCTAATTTATAAAAGATAGAAAATCCTATTCCTAATAATGGAATAGTGACTAATATATTGATAAGTGAAATACCTAAAGAGGTTGATAATGGATATCTTTATATCAATAGTTCCTTAATTCGAGATGAGTCCATATCATTGATAATGGTTGTATATTTTAAATAAGTGACTTATGAACAATACATTACATGATAAATGTGATGAACTGGTGCATAAAATATTAGGATGGGAGATACCCTAATACTAGATAAGTTGATGAACTTAAGATAAAGGTGATGAGGGAAGTGATACATCAAGACATGATAGATATCACTTCCAACACCTCAAGATTGATACACCTTGATGTATTCTAAATCCAATATACTTGGATGAGTAACACATGAAGTGTGTCAGGTCAGTTGTTACATTGACATGTAATGCATTTTGATAAGTGTAGGCTAATATGCTTTACGAAAAGGTTAAGCCAAAACAATAGAGTATGATGTAATTATATTCTGGTAAAGTGGAGAGAGGTACTTATACCTTGTGTTGATAATTCATACAATGATGAATGATGAGAATAAATAAGCATGATTAAATTCTTATGTTATTAATGTTGGCTCCTAGCTGTGTGGAGCAATGAATTAGGGCTTGATCATTAATAATATGATCTTGAAAACCTAAATGGTTATTTATGGAAAACCCTAATGGAGGGTGATGATATGTAAAAGAAATCCTAACCCCAAATAAAGGAATGGTGATGCTACTCTTACATTGATCATACATGTGATCATGAGATGATGAGCATAGCCAGGTATGAGCTATGATGTGTTAATTATTTAAATGCTTTATGGGCCTTGTGAGCCATTATATGTATTTTTTCCTAGTAATAGGTAACAAGAGACTAATGGGCTTTAACAGCCATGTGAAATACTTGTGTAGCAAGTATCACGTTACCTTGGTCAGATGACCTGAAGGTATTAGTTACCAGATAAGTGGTAACAAGTGTTCTTTGATGAACTGAGGGGTTAACGATGAGAATGTCCATGTTGTGACAAGGGATTAAGATCACAATGTTCTATAAAGTATTGAAAAGTACTTGACATATGAATTATACTTTTCTTTGTAGCATTTGTCATAATAATGTTTGAGAACTTGACTGATGCTAAAAGAATACAGAAATGCACATAATTAATCAAGTGGAATCTTATCATGTAGTGCCCTGGCAATATAACCATCAGTGCCAGAATTTGCTGGATGGTGAAATGGGTTGCTCCGCAACATAACCCGTAATGCATATTTTTGAATATGAGGGGGTGATGGGCAAAAATATCCTTACGCCCTAATGGAGGAATTGATGTGATATAAACATTAAATCTCTCCATCCTTCATTATTTATGTCGGGGTGGATGTATCACTAATCCCCCAATAACGGGATGGATGTATCACGAATCTCTCGATAATATTAATGCCAGATCGATGTGAGATAAAAGCTCTCGTTTGCGAAGAGAGTACAACACGCCATTGTAACTCTATAGCAAAGTTACCAGTATACCCTGGAAAGCTATATAGCAGAGACACAAGATATCCTACATTTAGTCTCGTACTGACCGAGATAAGGGAGGTCATGGTAGCCGGCTCTACCTTTGACCTTATATGGAACCGATTTCGACTTCACAATGGTTGGTTGGAGTATGAGCGGTATACCTCATCTCTTCAGGGCATAAGTGTGGTTGTAAAATGTAATCAGCCGTATAGCACGTTTGCTTAAGGATTGAATATGAAAATCATTGGCTGATGTTACATTTCTTTATGCATCTTTAGTTGATAGATGACATATTAATGATTCCTTATATTCATTATAAAATAGATAGATGATGTACAATTCTACCATGGGTAGATGCAATGTTCTCCTTAAGAAAGGAGATTATCTTATTCTGTTCATATAATGATTAATACTGCTGTTAATATAAAAGAACCCTGCTCAGTTATTACTGTTTACCTACAATAATAATGTTTCTGGCGGAGAGTTATATCACTCGTTGGGACAATTTTCAATTGTCTCACCCCCGTGGGATCCAACTTTTTAGGTAAACGCAGAAGAAGAAACAAGAAACCCATAGCAGGGAAAGAGCAACAACAGTAGGATGAGGGACACTGATGATATCTCAGGTGGAGGCACTGGCCGTCATGTTTTGTATAGAAAGTCCTATGTGTCGTCTCTATACTCTCAGGTCCTTGGAGGCAGTATATAGTGCTTTTATCATCAATATGAGATTTTGGCTTGAGCGTCTCGAGGTTTTATGTTTCTTATGTATAATTTGGCAAAGAAACTGTTGTATGTAATTCTCGAGAAAAGATGGTACATGGTATGTACTTATGAACCAGAATGCATATGTAATACAATGGTTCTTGTTATAAGAGTTTCATGGAATTGGATCTCTTTGAAAAAGGTTTTAATTTTTAGTGATTTTCAGTAATCCATTGTTAATGATCACTTCCGCTTAGTTAATAACATTTTGTTCGGATGTTGTTGCCACAGTATCAACCCTTATCAACACAAGAGGATTACACCTCATTCAGGGCTCAACCATGCCTAAAGGTTATTAAGAGCATCATACTATTCCTTGCAAGATCATCATTATCTTTGCATGCCTTATAACAAGGCCTTGAACCATAAATTTCTCATCATTTGAATCATAACATTACACTACACGCTTCACCCAAAACAATGGGAATATTGAGGCATCAACTTCTAACCATGAAATGTTGAAAAGGTAAATCCATTGGTCGTTTACATAAGTAAACACCTTAAATTAATCATCTATGATGTTATTGAGTTGTGATCTTTAAAATTCACCATTTAACCCTATACATCCTTTGATTAACCACAATTAGGGTTCTGTTGAGAGTAGGGTAAAACCCACAATCGATTATTCATTTAAAACAAGCCATCCATTGTCAACAAATAAGCTCCTTAAGTTGATCATATAAAGGAAACCATCTAAATCACATTATTAGGACCAACATATTACATTAACCATCATTCCACTTTATTGGAGGAATAAATATTAGATCTTGACCATTGGGTCAAGTTCATATGTTAAAACCTTCAATTATAGTATAGGTCTGACCATTGCATCAAGTGACCCAAGAAACCATTGGTCTAAGGCTTAATTGATGCTACAACTATATGATTAACTCACCATAGGTTTTAGAGACACGATCCACCATCATTAGTGACCATTAAGTCACCATAGGTTGTTAGATCAACACTATATTAATTATTCAACATCAAATATCAAACTAATATCACTATTGATTGATAGAAACATTAGGGTACTTAGTTGTTAATCACTAGGCTTCTAATTAGGCCAACACCAAACCTAAGGGGTGAATGTAACTTGACACCCATTGTGACACCCCACCATCACACAGACAATTAGATGACACGCGAAAACGTGCGGAACCTCAGATTTCCAAAAATACAGGTTAACTAAAACCAATTGCAGAAAGCATACATGAGAGAACTTTTGCATCCAGATCCTACAAAAGGACATGTTATATAAACATTCAAAAGCCATGTTATAGGTCCACAACTTATCGAAACCAGCTGTATTGTCAGCACCAAAGTTCAACACCTGTTTATACATTCATAATGACCATGTATGACCAACAACAGGATATACAAAAATTACAATAGTTAGTCATCGTGAAACGTCGTCAAACACCTCCAAGGACCTGAGTGTACAGGGATGACTCTAGGACTCTACTACAAAACCACCAAAATAGCAACATGTCCATCTCTTGCCTTCTACTTCTGTTCTTGCTGCTCGGTTGCAACCTCACGACCACCACCACGTCTAGAACGATCACCTAAAAAGGGTGTAAACCAGCAGGGTGAGACACACAGTCCCAACGATAAACATAAGTCCCCGCCAAAACTATAAAACCTCAAAAAGGTTAAAGCAGATAACTGTAGATAACTGATAAAGCATATAATAAGAGCAACATACTGAGCAAAGCTATTATTACCATCAAGCTTACCAAGATATCTGGGAGGCATATAACCAAGTATTTCTTTATGGAACATGATTGACAAGATAAGATTTATAAGAACTTATCACAAGATATAAGGATTGTACACACAACTGCATAGTTGAACTAGATCAGCTATATAAGCAAGGCATCAATCATTGTTCCGTATTTTTCTCTAAGTAAGATATACTTATTTGACTGGATTACATTTTATTTTGCCCTAAGGAAGTGAGCCTTCCCAGCTCAAATCCAACCATTGGCTACGAAGCCCAATTCGGTGCCATACAAGGTCTAAGGAGATCTGGACTCCATGACCTCACCTTCTCGTGGTCAGTACATGAATCATAAAGCAAGACCGTAGTCTTATACTTATAGGGCCTCAGCCTCTGGGTCAGCTCTGCAAGCTACCCATATCTTTAGCTCACCTCATCACAGGTGCAAGTGCATACATCCCAACCATGAACACATCATGCTCATCATCACATATCCTGAGC
The DNA here is from genome assembly GCA_963693085.1 of Alisma plantago-aquatica. Lineage (NCBI taxonomy): Eukaryota > Viridiplantae > Streptophyta > Magnoliopsida > Alismatales > Alismataceae > Alisma > Alisma plantago-aquatica. Next base: position 489,829,090 of record OY856414.1, read on the forward strand.
CATGTGTCTGTTCACCATGATCCATATATCCGGAGTCTGCAACCACAGTTGCACGAAACCCTCCTATTTTAGGCTAATGGAAACCTCACATATTCAACAATATGCGCTCCAGGTAATCCCACAAGATAAACCTGTTTCACCATCACCAAATACTGACGATAATGGATCTATGGCTAGGGCAAACTACATGATATGTTCATCTATAATTGATTAGTATATTTTAAGACAATTGTTGACGCAAAACAAAGTATAAATATAGCCTTATAGGATTACATCATTATTTTCATCATCATACTGTCTTGGGACGTAAATCCCTCATTATATCAACCACTGCCTCTCAAGGCATCATAATCATGCATCAACATCCTGGGAACACATCCCTTATATCATCATCAGAGGATAACAACTCAACTAGGCAATCTCAACCTTATATCAGGTCCTCAGACCTATCAACTTGTTGCCACATTACCACATGGTGCTATTCCAGCACATACATCTCATAGCTCTTACCAGGCAATGAATCCACATGAAATACCTGAATGGTTAGTATACCCATTCATAGAGATAACTGAAGCCATCATGAATTAACAGAATGATCATGCTATCAAGTATAAAGCAACATCCATGTAGAAGTCATAGTTTTATCATTAATCACAAACATATATCATGCCCCATACTTGTGATCATAGGCAGGTGTCACACCATCATGTGAAGCAACATCATATGCTTCCAAGCTTCCTGGTTCACAACCTATCATTCTAACTCATCATCATATTTGCATGATTCAAGGTGGTTACATCATATCACTTGTGTTATCATTATAAGCCATATACATTCCGAGTTATTAGAACCCTCACCAATACTCCTACAACCCTCATGATAGGTAGCATCAAGCAGGGTGACTACCCTCACCCAAGCCTATCAGTCAAGCACAACAGCCAACGCTTACCACATGCAACGCCTCAGCGTAACGCTGCGTCGGGCAACACCTACCCGGGCAACGTGCAAACCATGACGCTCAACGTCCTTAGGCGAGCGACGATGCGTTGTGTAACCAGGGTTAGTGCTATATCGTGCACGCCCCTACAAGGTGGTATCGCCCAAGACCTTATCGCCCACTTAGGATTAGGTAATTACCAAGGTCGTAACGCCCAACCACCAAACCATAACGTCCATGGGAAGAGCGGCTATAAGGATTCATATCGGCCAACTCAACTGAGGGTGTGTCGTGCAAACACAAACCCCAAGACCGACACAGGGTTACCCATCTTACCCATAACATTCAAGGGAGGCTAGGGTGTCACCCACTTCATAACAAACAAGACCTACGCACTACAAGAAGGCCTATCGCCCAACTAGGTCAAGCATCTTATATCCGCCACCACTAAGGCATCGTCTAGGGTTCTTGTACAACCATCATATTGGGCACCAAGACACCAAGCTCATCATAGCATACCGGCCAAGATCATCACAAGATGTATCGTTCAGAGCATAAGATATAAGGTATGTTGCCCAATCTCTATCTCAAGCCAAGAGAACCATACTGGGCATCCAACCAATAATCTCAACTAGGTGTAACGGTCAAGGGTACAACCCAATACAAGGCTATCAGGTAGCACTACTCCAAGGTCATATCATGCAAGGCACAACCCCACAAGGTCATCTTCATCCGCAGGCACAAGGGCACCAAACCCTAATTGATCAAGAAGATCGACTCACCTCTCAACAACCAAGAGAGAGGGGTTTTGCACAACCTCTATCACAAATCGGGCAACCACGAGGATCCAAATCAACATAGGTCATCATGTATTCAAAATCTCACCTCTCAAATCCATGGTGAGAGGAGGGTGTCACCCAAGAAACTAGAATGTAGACTCACCTCTCAACTAAAATGAGAGAGGGGTATTGCCTACATCACTAGAGCTCAAACTCACTTCTCTAGACCAAGGAGAGAAAGGGGTATTGCTCAACAAGGAAACCCTAAACCATGATTCGACCAACTAGGTGTAAAGGCATATAAATCATCAACAACATCAATAACATCATGCTCATTATATCCATAAGATCAACAACATGTACTAGAGCAAGAAACATAACATGCAATGGCCGATCATCAACATATATGAAACATGAAACATAGAGAAGGTAGCATAGCTAGGGTTAGAAGTTATGTAACCCGCCTTAAGAAAATTCCTCAAGCTCCAAGCTTCAAGCTCCTAGCTCCAAGCTCACCACTTTCGTCCACCTCAAGAAAAGGAACAAGGATCATAACCACCATGGCTGAAGGGCAGGCAAGATGGAGATGAAGATGCTAAGGACAGAGGGAAGATGCTTACCAAAGAACAAGACCCACCTAGGGTTCAGCCACCAAGATAGAGGACGAAGAAGAGATCTCCTATAAGGGGAAAGGATTGGCCACCAAGCTCTCCAAGGAATGGGTGTCGTGCACACAAGGAGGGGAGAGAAACAAAAGAGCTAAAGGGTTCCTAAGGAAGAGAAAGGTAAGGCATATATAGATGAGGGTCAAGGTTAAACCAAGGCAATGTGTCACCTTACCAAGGGACACTTGTCCACACATTTTACCACCTTGCAAAACACATGCACATGCCATGCCACCACTCAACCAAGGTTCGACCACATGTCCAAGCTAGGGTGACACAACCAAAGCAAGGAGGTCAAACAAGGTCAAAGGCCGACACACTCCATCCATGGCTGACACACCACCACCACCTTGGCCGACACCCCCATGGGCGATACCCCATGGCCGACACAAAGCATCCTTGCCCGATACAGGGCTCAAACAAGTAAGGCAAGGACCAAACAAGGGAAAACAAGGCCCAAAAGAGCTCAACCAAGCCCAAGAGAAAAGGCACGAGCCCAAACCTTCCTCTCAACCCTAGAGGAAGCAAAGAGAGAGAAAGATATCTCTCAAGGTGATAAACTTTCTCTCCAACCCTATCTTAGGTTATTTTGCAAGTAGCACCTCTAGCTCTCAACTAAGCACAAGAAAACCCTAATAATCACTAAAGATTATTAGCAAGCAACCAAGCACAAGGTTTAGGAAAAACAAATAGGGTAAGCCCAAAATGAAGGCCAGGGTCCTTACAAGCCATAAACCTCTACAAAGGGATTTCTTCCCCGAAACTCAACGAGAAAAGTGAGGGATACTTCCGCCTCATCTCTTCCCCAAGCTCCCACGTGGCTTCCTCAACACCATGATGATGCCAAAGAACCTTCACAAGAACCATGTCCTTCCTCTTCAGCTTCTTTACTCTAGGATCGCCATCAAACCCTCCTCATAGGTCACATCTTCATCAAGCTCAACCTCAACTGGATGTATCACTATCCCTATTTCTGGATGACTTTTCTTTAGCATACTCACATGGAACACTGGATGCAACCTATGCAACTCTGGCGGCAGGTCTAACTTATAAGCTACCTTGCCAACACATGTTATCACCGAGTATGGCCCCATATACCTGGGTGCCAGTTTGCCTTTTCGGCCAAACCTTAGCACACCTTTCCAAGGTGAGACCTTGAGATGCACTTTTTCTTCCACTTGGAACTCTAAAGGTCATTGGCGATTGTCTGCATAAGACTTTTGTCTGTCCTTTGCCGCTTTCAACTTTTGTTGTATCACTCTGATCTTTTCTGTTGTCCGTTGTACTAACTCAGGACCCAAAAGCTGATACTCACCAGACTCATACCATCATAAAGGGGATCTACACTTCCTTCCTTATAGTGCCTCATAAGAAGACATGTAAATGCTCTGCTGATAACTATTGTTATAAGAAAACTCTATCTAATTGAGATGCACGTCCCAACTTCCTAGGGAATGCAAAACACAAGCTCAGAGAAGATCTTCCAAAGCCTGAATAGGCCTTTCTAACTGTCCATCCGTCTGGGGGTGGAAAGCAGTACTGAACCTCAACTGCGTTCCCAATGCTATGTGCAACTATTCCCAAAGACGACTTGTGAATTGAGGACCTCTGTCGGAAACTATCCTTGCTGGTACACCGTGCAAATGCACTATCTCATCTACATACACATGAGCAAGATTCTCTGTTGTATACGTCGTTTTTACCAATATGAAATGAGCAGATTTTGTCAACTTGTCCACTATTACCCAAATGGAATCATGATTCCTAGCTGTCTTTAGTAGACTAACTATGAAGTCCATGGTTATATGATCCCATTTCCATTGTGGTATCGGCATGGGTTGCAACGTACCTTCCGGCTTCTGATGCCAAACTTTAACTTGCTGACATACTGCGCACTTAGCCACAAACTCAGCTACATCCTTCTTCAAGCCAAACCACCAATACAGGTCCTTCAGATTATGATACATCTTGGTGACTCCTGGATGCATAGCATACATCGACGCATGTGCTTCCTCGAGAACTAACTTTCTTAGATTATCACCATCGGGGACCACCATTATACCATGATAGAAAACTAATCCATCCTTGGACTCATGGAACCCATCACACTTTTCACTGCCAAGCTCTAACCTGATCAACTGCACTGTATCATCTGCCTGTTGTGCGTCTTTGATCTGCTGTCTCAATGTAGGCTTGACTTGCATTATAACATCCCTGACCTGGGTTATATGTTAACCCTAGATGATTTTCCTAATAAGGTTGAGTAGATGATTAATCTTATCTTATGAAAAGTAATTACGACTGAAGAGGAACATATATTTCAATTTTAGTCCTTTTTGTATAATGTTGAAATAATGTTTTGCTTGATTTGGACTAAAGTGCAAATTACCCAAGTTGACGGGTTAAATTGCAAATTGTACATGATAATATGTTCCTCATGTGTTGAAGCATCATGAGATTGTATATGATGCAGAGGTATGGCTTATGGTAGCCTGAGTACCAAGAAAGAGCTGATAAAGCAATGTTTGTGCATTAAAACCTAGTTTTGGTGTAATGTGCAATTTACCCAAAACCCAGGGTTCAATATGCAAATTACCACTTCAATAAGGTCCCTAATATTTCTTGGAATCATGTAAGGCAAGAAAATGATAGGGGCACCTCATTTTAATTAAGTTGGAGGAGAGAGAATCTTGATATAATCAAGATTTAAGCCTAAGTGAAACCCTAATTCAATTTAGTGCAAAAATAAATAAAATAATTGAAGGGCCTTCAACAAAAAACGATAATGGTTGAATTTTCTCAAGTGTGAAAACCTCCGTGCCTTTTCTAGGCCACGAAAATATCCAAGGGAAGTGGATAACTCACTCACATTATTATAAGAAAAAGAAATATCCACTCACTTATGGATATTAGTATTATATGATTTAAGGTGCTTGATTTGCTTTTCTTTAAATCATGGATAATTGAGAGGAATAAGAGGAAAACAAGATATCTTCGTATCCAAGGAGTTGAGGGGGAAGAGGCGGCACCATTTTTGGGATTAAATGAATTTTTATAAGGCATTTTCTCTCTCCTTGAATTTCTTATAAAAAGACCCTTTACAAGCCAAAACAATGGCTTTTTCATTTCCACTTCTTTCCCTTGCTTGGAAAACGACCAAAGAAGCTTTGGATGATCAGGAGGATGACCCCCAACCTGTTGGTAAGCTTCTTGACCTCCTTTCACCTTGAATCCATGGTGAAAATAAAAAATCAATGCATGAATTCTTCATATCTTGATCCCCTCTTCAATTCTAACCAATTCTTTTCACTCAAAGCTTGAGGACGACCCTTGGAATAGTGAAAGGATTTGCATCTACCATTTTTGACGTGATATTGAAGCTTTGAAGCTCAATTGGAGGTGGGTTTTATAACTTCAACCCTTGATTTTATTATTGCATTCAATCCCTTAGCAATTGGTGATCCTTTCTACATTTCCGAAATTTATTTTGGTTGATTGATGCAATCACCATGAAAATCACAGGAGATTTCGTGAGTTTGGAGCTTGATGATGATGACATCATCATAAGCGCACACCTCCCCAAATATCTCTTGCAAACAGTTTCAATAAAATGGTCCAAATGGTTTCACCAAACCGTTTGGAGACCAAACAGTTTAAAAACCGTTTGGTGATTTGAGTCCCAAACCGCATGAGGGTGTTGACTATTTGGATGGGTTGACCATTTGAGGTCTGAACCCTAGTATGTGTTGGATTATGATCCAATGGATCCAATTGATTAACTCAACATATGGACACACTTTCAAATAGAAACCCTAATCGGCTAAGTGCTGATTTTGCAATTGATTGAGTTGATGTTTTGGGTTGATTGACCCAAACGGTTTCAAAACCAGTTGGGAATCACCCAAACGGTCTCAAGACCGTTTGTAGGTCAACCAAGACCATTTGGAGGTCTAGGGTTGAGTATGGTTTATTATTTGAAGATCAAAAGATACCAAATTGAAATGCAATTAATTGCTGATTTGATAATCAATCCAATGTTCCAAACCCTAATTGAATGTCATGGATTTTGATGATGGATTGGGAAAATGGTCTCCAGAACGTTTGGAGATCATCCAAACGACCTCAAGACCGTTTGGGGGTCATTCAAGACCATTTGAGGTCAGGTCATATCATATAATGATGATGGTTCATTGATTTCAATTGAATTGATTCCACAATGTCAACCATTGATGGTTCCTTAGTTTCAAAACCCTAAGTGATGGTTTCTTGATTATCAACCCTAGTTCAATTGGGTTCAAAAACCTAAATTGAAGGTCTAATTGAATGGTGATTCAGTGGTTCAATTGATGAATACTTTAGTGGTCCAATTGATTGTTGGTTCATGGATTGGAACCTTGAATCGATTAAGTGTTGATGTCCCTTTTTGGTCATTTCGGTTTTGAGAGGGTTTGGACCAAACAGTCTCAAGACCATTTGGGACCAAACGGTCTCGAACTGTTTGGAGACTCAAGTTCATTCAGTTTCAAGATGTGTTGACTAAACGGTTTCTAGCACCAACTTTGCAAAATGGTTTTTAAACCATTTGAACCTCATTGGTCAAGACCGTTTGAGGTCTAAGTGACCAAGACCGTTTGAGGTTCAAATTGGTTAAACCATTTGGACACCCTATATGATCAAAGGTCAATTAACTACTTGATTATTAATGATGTAGACCAATGGTGTGAAAAACTACTAGAGGGGGGTGAATAGAGTTTTTGAATTATTTTAACAATTTATTGAATTCAAACAACCACAATTGAAATTAGAAGAAAGAGACAGGTGTTTAGAGTGGTTCCAACTATAGAAAATACTATAGTTGTCAGTCCACTACCCAGTTGCTTACCCAACCGAGATTTGAAAGTATTTATTTTATTACCTCTCGAGGATTTATACAAAATACAATACTTTCCTTTACACCCTTTGAACAGCCTTCACCCTGAAGTAGGTGCACCAACTTTGAGGTAGCCTTCTATGAAGTAACTTCAAGCTCCCCCTTGAAGTAGCCTTCCTCTCTAGAAGTAACCTCCCGTTGCACCAGCCTTCTGAAGTAGCTCAAAGTCTCCTTCTTCGCCAAGAAGATCTTCACCCTCTCCAATCTACAACCTCCAACCTAGGAGTAGCAAGGAGAGTACAAACAATAATAGGGAACAAGAAAGAAAATAGAAATTACAACTTATCCTTTATAGCCCAAGGCTTGATTTGCCTATATCAAGCGTATAGATCTCCTAACCAAGTATGTGAACTTGTGATTGTAGTGGGTAGGAGATACTAGCCTATAGGACACGAATTATGAGCTAAGGAATGAAATGGCCAATTGTCACAATGCTCAAATTGCTCACAAACAGATTGCACAAAGTATGCTCAAAGGTTTCTCAAGTGTAGCAAGTGTAAACAAGTGAGTTTAGGTGTCCTATGGCTTGTCCTATTTATAGGAATGGCCTAAGGATGCTTAAGGACGTTCTAGACAACTTCTAGGGGTTTCTAAGTGCTTAACTAGCTGTTAGGTACAAAGTTGTTGCTTTAACAACGGCTAATTAATTAATTCTGCAGTTGCTGTCAGAGACCATCTCGGTCGACAAATGGTCGACCGAGACACCTACTCGGTCGAACTTTTGTTGACCGACAGGCTCTCTGGAACAAGTGATTTGCAACGTCTTTCTCCAACTGCCAACTAACTTGTCTGTTGTGTCTAACGGCTACTTTGGATCTTTCTCGGTCGAGAAGATTGTCGACCGAGAGTGTCTCGGTCGAGGAGTTTGTCGACCGAGATTGATCCTGTTTCAAGGTTTCAATTTAGGCACTAATTATGTGTGTGAGTGTGCAAAAGTAATCCTATTTGAATGGGATGACTTGTCTAACTGTGGTGTTTAGCTAGGGAAAATCTAACGCTTGATTTACATGCAATTCTAAGTACTTGTACATTATATTTTTGTACAAGTTTTTACAACAGTTATTACATTGCATGAAAATATAAATATGTAAGCTTGTAGATTTTCCCTTGTTGCTTTGTCATCCTTCACACTCAAGTAGCTCGTTAGATTAATAAGAATGAAATGTTTGTCATACTCAAAACAAAGGGATTTATAGATGTCCATTTAGCCAACAATCTCCCCCTTTTTGAAGATGACAAACATTTCCAAAATATAAATAAAGGAAATATAAAACATATGAGTTTCATACCTTTAGATTACCTTTTGTAGCTTTTTCTCTTGTGTATAAAATGTGTGCTTATTATTCCCCATGAATTATGGAACATAAAATTCAGATCATTTGGGAATATAGCAACTTTCAATGTAAAGCCAAGAGTTTATTTATGAAACTCATTAATTGAGTTTTACATAATTACAAAGTTTTAGTTTTATATTTATCTCTCCCCCTTTGTCATTTCAAAAAGATAACCGTTAAGAATAAAAACTCCCCCTTAATTAGATATCCCATCAAATCTAATGAAAAAGATGTCCATTTAAAAGCCAAAGTATCATGATGCGAAATAAGAGTTTTTGTTTAAGTAGCACAAATATCAAAGAAAACATCTTCTAAAGGAGTGATAAGAAATTGCTTCCTAATTTTGTTAAATTGATCTAGTGGAAGTGGTTTTGTAAAAATATCAGCCAATTGATCTTCCGTATTAACATGATGAAGGGAAACATGATTTTTGGAGATGTGATCCCTTAAAAAGTGATGACGGATTTCAATATGTTTAGCTCGGCTGTGTAAAATAGGATTGTGTGCTAAGTTTATGGCGCTCGTGTTGTCACAAAAAATAGGCATAGATGAAAGATTAAAACCATAATCGCTTAACACTTGTTGCATATAAAGCACTTGAGCACAACAAGACCCGGCTGCCATATATTCAGCTTTAGTTGTAGATAGGGCAACCGTATTTTGTTTCTTGCTAAACCAAGATACTAAAGCTCTCCCTAATAAGAAACAACCACCACTAGTACTCTTGCGATCAAGTCGATAACCAACATAATCCGCATCAGTATAAGATTTGAAATCCAAGGATTGTCCTTTTGGATACCATAAACCAAAGCAAGTAGTGCCGGCTAGGTAACGAAGAATTCGTTTAACTGCTAGAAAATGAGAATGCATAGGTTGTGATTGAAATCGAGCACAAAGACCAACGGAAAACATAATGTCCGGTCTAGAAGCCGTTAAGTAAAGCAAGCTACCAATCATGGCTCTATATAAGGAATCATCAATAGGTTCCCCATTTTCATCCTTATCAATTTTAATAGAAGTAGCCATAGGAGTAGTAGCATGTTTGCATTGATCCATCCCAAAACGTTTTAAGAGTTCTTTAGTATATTTTTATTGGCTTATGAATATTCCGGTAGGTGTTTGCTTAATTTGAAAACCAAGAAAGAAAGTTAGTTCACCCATGAGGCTCATTTCAAATTCTTTTTGCATAATATCACTAAATTGTGTGCATAATGAATCATTAGAAGCTCCAAAAATAATGTCATCAACATATATTTGCACAACTAGGAAATCAGATGTATATGTTTTGAAAAATAAAGTAGAATCTGAATTTCCAATAGAAAAAACCATTATCAAAAAGATATGTCTTGATCCTTTCATACCAATTTCTAGGTGCTTGTTTTAAACCATAAAGTGCTTTCTTAAGTTTATAAACATAGTCACCTTTTTCTGGAATTTCAAAACCAGGTGGTTGGGCAACATAAACTTCTTCTTGAATGATGCCATTTAGAAAAGCACTTTTGACATCCATTTGATAGAGTTTGATGTTTTTATGGGCAGCAATAGCTAGTAACATTCTAATGGCTTCAAGTCTAGCTACGGGTGCATATGTTTCATCAAAATCTATTCCTTCTTGTTGATTATATCCTTGTGCTACTAACCGAGCTTTATTCCTTATTACTTCTCCTGACTCATTTAGCTTGTTCCTAAAAACCCATTTAGTTCCTATTATGGTTTTATCTTGTGGTTTAGGAACTAAATCCCATACATCATTTTTAGTGAATTGATTCAATTCTTCTTGCATGGCTAATATCCAATAGTCATCTTTAAGAGCTTCAGATATCTTTTTAGGTTCAATGATAGAAACAAAAGCCATGTTTGCAACATCTTTAAAGGAAGAACGAGTTTTGACTTTATCTTTAGGATCTCCAATAATTAATTCTTGAGGATGATCTTTAATAAGTCTAGGTGTAGGTTGTGGTTCAGCTTGGTGATTATTTGTAGCACCTTTCTCACTATCGTTTGGTATGTTTAAATTTTCGAATTGATTAGTGAGATCTATGATTTCTAGATTTTCAGATTTGGATTCTTCATGAAAAGAAACATGAATAGATTCCTCAACTTTTCTAGATATAGTGTTATACACTCTAAAAGCTTTGCTAGAAGTGGAATATCCCAAAAAGAATGCTTTGTGTGATTTTGAGTCAAACTTATCTCTATCATCTTTGGTATTTAAGATATAGCATGTGGAGCCAAAGGTATGAAAATAGTCAACTCTAGGTTTCTTAGAATGTATTAGTTCATATGGAGTTTTCTTTAAATGAGAGTGAACAGTTACTCTATTTAGCACATAGCATGCAGTGTTTACAGCTTCAGCCCAAAAGGTTTTGGGTGTGTTATGTTCAAGCATCATAGTTCTAGCCATTTCTTGTAGTGATCGATTTTTCCTTTCAACTATACCATTTTGCTGTGGGGTGCGTGGAGCAGAAAAATTATGAGTGTATCCTTGAGATGTACAAAACTCTTCAAATGTATGATTTTCAAATTCCCCACCATGATCACTTCTAATGGTACATATTTTATTTTGTAAGAGATTTTCAATCTTGGAACAAAATTGCATAAAAACATGAATAGTATCATCTTTAGTTGCAATAAAATGTACCCATGTATATCTACTATAATCATCAAAAATAACAAAACTGTATCTCTTACCACCGATTGTTTGTGTCCTCATTGGTCCAAATAAATCCATATGAATTAATTCTAATGATCTACTGGTGCTAAGTACATGTTTTGATTTAAAAGATGTTTTGGTTTGCTTTCCCATTGTGCATGGTTCACAGTTTTCAACTTGATCAAAAGATAAAGTAGGCAATCCACGAACAAGATCATATTTTACTAACTTTTTGATAACATGTGAACTAGCATGTCCTAGCTTTTTATGCCATTTTTGTAAGGTATTGTCATTTGCAAGCAAGCATTTTCCCACTACTGATTTCATAGAGTTAGGTTTAAGAATATAAAGATTTCCAACTCTATTTCCTTCATAAACAACATTTGTAGTATTTTCTATTAATAACTTGCAGCAGGTTTTGTTAAATAACACATCATAACCACTATCACATAATTGGCTAACACTTATCAAGTTATGGTGCAAACCATCAACAAGTAGAACATTCTTAATTTCGAGGTTTGTACCAACATTACCTATTCCAACGATTTTGCCCTTACCATTGTCTCCAAAAGTGACTGTTCCACTTTTCTTTTCTTCAAAGGTTTGGAATGCATCCTTGTTTCCGGTCATATGTTTGGAACATCCACTGTCAACCACCCATTCCTGCATTAAAATGTAGATTTTGGTACCCATGTGATGGTCCGATATGGTTAGAATCATTTAAATATAGATTTGTATAAAAGTTCTGAATCAGAAGTCCAGTCGGTCGACAATTGTTCGACCGACATATGTCTCGGTCGACAATTTGACGATCGAGAAGATTACTGTAATACAAAACCAGAAAACACAGAAGTGTAGCTCGGTTGAACAATTTTCGACCGAAATAATTGCTGTAAATTTTGATATGTTACAGACATTCGGTCAGTCGACAATACTTCGACCGATTAATGGTTCGGTCGACAATACTTCGACCGACTAAGTTTCTGTTTTAGTACAATAATGCAAAAAATTACCAATGAGCATAAAATCTTTCGTTTAGTTGAGATAAGACAATATAAATAGCAAGATGGAGCTTTTTGGTCATATCTCAACTAAATTCTATTTGACTCTACTCAGTTTGAGGTTTTGGGACCCAAACTAATTCGGAATCCTTTGTTTTATAAGGGCATGAAAAGGAATAGTGTCCAAGACGTAAACAAAAATGGCAGGTAATAGAGTCAACTTCATTTCTCTTTCTAGCCATTGTGTTCTTGGGTACAAACCTAGTTTGAGTTCTTTTAGGTTGATTTTTCTTTGGAGCATATCCCAAACCTTTTCTTCCGTTGAAAACAGTACCAATGCTTAGAATGTTATCAAGTATATCTTTTCTTCTTAACTCATGAAGTTCTCTTTGCAGCTGAGCAATATCATTCATTTTCTTGTGTAAATCTTTTCTTGCTTGTTCTAAATCAGATAGCAATGAATCTCTTTCTTTTATAACATTATCATAGTCTAGATGGTTACACAAAATAGGTTGAGTCTGAAAATCTTTTAGTTTAGCTAACAAGTCAGTCTTTTCTTTAGAAAGGAGATCAACATTTGTTTCTAGAGTGAGTAGCTTTCTAGTGCAATCATCTAAAGATGTTTTTAAAGATAAATTCTCAAGATCAATGTTACTCTTTTCAGAAGAAAGATTATCTAATTTAGCAATTTGCTCATCATTTGATTTTATAACCTTCTTTAGTTTCTTCTTGACATCAACATACTTGTCATGAATTTCTTGTAGACTAGTGACTAACTCTTCTTTAGAAAGATCAAGTAGGCTTACCTCTTGAGAGTTTTCATCATCTTCTCTTACCATTAGACAATCCACGGTTTCTTCTCCGCTTTCACTGTCACTTGATTCGTCCCATGCAGCTTTATAGGCTTTTTCTCCCTTCTTCTTGTGTGAGCTTTTCTTTCCTTTCTTTGCTTTAGGACATTCATTCTTGAAATGCCCTTTCTTTCCACATTCAAAGCACCTAGGAGGGGTAGAAGAAGAGCTGGAAATTTTGTTAGATTTAAATCTTTTGTATTTCTTACCATTTACTATCAAGGCTTCTTCTCCCTCTTCTTCACTTGACTCCTCACTTTCTTGTGTGACAGCTTTTGAAGCTTTTAGAGCCACATCCTTCTTTTTTCCTTGCTGAAGTTCACGTGCTCTTCTTTCTTCCTCTTCTAGAGTTGCTTCATGAGCTTCTAAGTTGCCAATAAGTTGCTCCATTTTCAGTTGAGTGAGGTCATTTGCTTCTTCAATGGCTGTCACCTTTGGCTTAAATTTTGGAGGAAGTGAACGAAGGATCTTTGATACCTGATCTTCTTCAGGAATAGGTTTTCCTAAAGCACTTAAACCATTAACAATAGTAGAGAATTTTGCAAACATTTCACTAATTGATTCATTAGTATCCATACGAAAGTGTTCAAATTTTTGTTTAAACATGCTAATCTTGGAATTTTTGACTTGGACTGTACCTTCATAGGTTATGGACAGTCTATGCCAAATATCATATGCTGTGTCACAATTAGATATTCTATTAAATTCTCCTACCGAAATAGAACAATATAAAATGCTTACAGCTTTTGCATTCATTTGGGCCAGCTTTACCGTGTTTGCATCCCATTCCGCAAATTCATTTTGAGGAAGCACATATGGAGTAGACACCATTCTCCATAAATCCCAGTTGATGCCTTGGAAGTAGAATTGCATCCTTCTCTTCCAATATTGGTAGTTTGTTCCATCGAACGCTGGGGGCCTAGCAACAAGTGTCCCTTCAATGTTGAGGTTGTTGAGTACTCCGTCACCCATTTCTTCAAGACCTTGTTAGGGTTCCTTGAAGCCTTGCTCTGATACCAATTGAAAAACTACTAGAGGGGGGTGAATAGAGTTTTTGAATTATTTTAACAATTTATTGAATTCAAACAACCACAATTGAAATTAGAAGAAAGAGACAGGTGTTTAGAGTGGTTCCAACTATAGCAAATACTATAGTTGTCAGTCCACTACCCGGTTGCTTACCCAACCGGGATTTGAAAGTATTTATTTTATTACCTCTCGAGGATTTATACAAAATACAATACTTTCCTTTACACCCTTTGAACAGCCTTCACCCTGAAGTAGGTGCACCAACTTTGAGGTAGCCTTCTATGAAGTAACTTCAAGCTCCCCCTTGAAGTAGCCTTCCTCTCTAGAAGTAACCTCCTGTTGCACCAGCCTTCTGAAGTAGCTCAAAGTCTCCTTCTTCGCCAAGAAGATCTTCACCCTCTCCAATCCGCAACCTCCAACCTAGGAGTAGCAAGGAGAGTACAAACAATAATAGGGAACAAGAAAGAAAATAGAAATTACAACTTATCCTTTATAGCCCAAGGCTTGATTTGCCTATATCAAGTGTATAGATCTCCTAACCAAGTATGTGAACTTGTGATTGCAGTGGGTAGGAGATACTAGCCTATAGGACACGAATTATGAGCTAAGGAATGAAATGGCCAATTGTCACAATGCTCAAATTGCTCACAAACAGATTGCACAAAGTATGCTCAAAGGTTTCTCAAGTGTAGCAAGTGTAAACAAGTGAGTTTAGGTGTCCTATGGCTTGTCCTATTTATAGGAATGGCCTAAGGATGCTTAAGGACGTTCTAGACAACTTCTAGGGGTTTCTAAGTGCTTAACTAGCCGTTAGGTACAAAGTTGTTGCTTTAACAACGGCTAATTAATTAATTCTGCAGTTGCTGTCAGAGACCATCTCGGTCGACAAATGGTCGACCGAGACACCTACTCGGTCGAACTTTTGTCGACCGACAGGCTCTCTGGAACAAGTGATTTGCAACGTCTTTCTCCAACTACCAACTAACTTGTCTGTTGTGTCTAACGACTACTTTGGATCTTTCTCGGTCGAGAAGATTGTCGACCGAGAGTGTCTCGGTCGAGGAGTTTGTCGACCGAGATTGATCCTGTTTCAAGGTTTCAATTTAGGCACTAATTATGTGTGTGAGTGTGCAAAAGTAATCCTATTTGAAAGGGATGACTTGTCTAACTGTGGTGTTTAGCTAGGGAAAATCTAACGCTTGATTTACATGCAATTCTAAGTACTTGTACATTATATTTTTGTACAAGTTTTTACAACAGTTATTACATTGCATGAAAATATAAATATGTAAGATTGTAGATTTTCCCTTGTTGCTTTGTCATCCTGCACACTCAAGTAGCTCGTTAGATTAATAAGAATGAAATGTTTGTCATACTCAAAACAAAGGGATTTATAGATGTCCATTTAGCCAACATGGTGATGATGAAGTTTAACCCTAACTATGTGTACTTAAGTGAAGAGTTAACCTAGATCAATCTTGGAGTATTTAACATCGTAGAGAGGATTAGATGGATAGAGAATGGGAGAGATGATTGATTACTTAATAATCCCTAATCCTCTCATTATGAATAAATGTGTAATCAAGGTTTGATCCATAATATGAGATCATGAAATCCTCATTGAAAAGATTGATGTACCTTGACCCTAATTTTGGGCAAGGTTATGTGAAACCCTAATTTAGGGCAAAGCTCAGTGAAATCATAATCTAGGGTGATGATGTAACCCTAACTTAGTGTAACAATGTGATAAATCCTAATTTAATGGGAATTGTACATCCTAATCCTAATTTGGGTATGAGGTATGAGAAACCTTACTTGGATGTGAATGGTAAACCTTAATCCCTAAAATGGGATATAGGTGTGTGAAACCCTAATATAGGGTAGTGCCTCTATTACTATGTGAAACCTTAACTCTGGGTGATGTGTTGTGAAATCTTCATTCACATAATACTAGGTGAAACCCTGATATAGAAGGATGATTATGTGAAACATTATTGTAGAGTAATACTATATGAAATCCATTAATGTATGGGAGATGCTATGTGAATCCTCAAATTATAAATATGGAGAATACTATCCCTAATAATGGAACAATAATTAATGTTTTGACAAATGTAACACCTAGAGAGGTTGTTAATCGATATAGTTCCTAACTCAAGGATGAGTCCATTTCATTGGCAATGGTTGTATATTCTAAGTTTGTGAGTTACGACTAATACATTACATGATGAATGTGATGAACTGGTACATAAAGTATTAAGATGGGAAATACCCTAATACAAGCTAAGTGGATGAACTCAAGTAAAGATAAAGGTGTTGAGGGAAGTGATACATCAAGATATGATAGATATCACATCCAACACCCCAATTCTGATATACCTTGATATGTTTTGAGTCCAATATAATTGGATGAGTGACACATGAGATGTGTCATGTCAATTGTTACTCTGAGATGTAATGCATCTTGAAGAAGGTAGGCTAACATGCCTTATGAAAAGGTTAAATCCAAATCAATAAACTATGATGCAATCATATTCTGGTAAAGATGAGAGAGAAACTCATATTTGTGATTGATACTTCATTTAATGATGAATGATGAGAATAAATAAGTATGATTGAATACTTATGTTATCCATATTGATTCCTAGCTGTGTGAAGCAATAAAATAGGACTTGATCATTAATAATATGATCTTGAGAACCTATAGGGTTATTCATATGAAACTCTAATACAAGGTAATGTTATGTGAAACCCTAATATAGGGTAATGCTATGTGAAGTCTTAAAACAGAGTAATCCTATGTGAAGCTCTAATACAGATTGATGAAGTTATGAATGTAATAAGATAACCCTTGTATTGCATGGTACTGTTACATAATTCTTATCATGAGTACTAAACATGCAGGGATGTTGAGATGATGAGCATAGCCAGGTATGGGCTATAATGCATTGTATACTGAAAATGTCTCATATCCCTTATGAGTCTTCATATGCTTTATTGCTTAGTGAGAAGTAATCTGGAAACTTATGAGCTCTGTGTACTATATGATGTTTTACTTATTGAATTTGGTTATGGATTCATAAGCCATAATGTGCCTTGCTGCCTATTAAGGGGAAACTAAAGGTGATAAGAGTTTTGTGAACTATGTGGAATACTTTGTGTAGCAAGATTCATAATGTCCTTGGTTAGATGACCTGGAGGTATAAAGTTACATAATAAGTGGTAACAAGTGTTCTATGATGAGTTAAGGGTTCAAATACCCATAACCTATAACTATGATGATGAACTTGTTAGGAAATAGAAAAGTACTTAATGAGATGAGGGATTAAGATTCCAATACTTTGTGAAAAGAGTATGGCTACATGTCATGACCCCACAATGACAATGCCAGGCATTAGGTATATGATCTAAGACTGAAGAGAGTTAATGCTATGGAAATGATTCTATAGTGAATAAATGTTATTCATGTTTTTCATATTCCTTAATGGATAAGTGACATATTGCTCTATAAAGTTATAGCTGCAATGCTTTTGATAAGATTAATGTTCTAATCTGTTAGACATTGAATGAACTGTTGTCAAACAAATATGATTCCTCTGTTCATATTTATCTTCTTTAGATGCAATAATAATGTTTCTGGCAGAGAGTTATATCTCTCGCTGGGGAAATTTACAATTGTCTCACCCCTGTGGGAACCACATTTTTAGGTGGACGTAGATGAGGAGGCATGGATCCTTCAATAGGTGAAGGACAACAGTAGCAACAGTAGGGACAGTAGTGAAGTCTTAGGTAGAGACACTGACTGTTATGCCATGTGTAGATGTATATAGAGTCCTATGTGTCATCTCTATACTCTCAGGTCCTCGTAGTAGAAGTTAGTGCTTTCGAGATTTTGGCTCAGTACCTCGAGATTTTACACTGCTTGTGTTTAGTTTAACAAGAGCAGTTGATGCTTGTAATTTTCAGAAAGAGATGATGCATGACATGTACCTTTAAACCAAAATGTAAATGTGTTACTTTTATTCTATGTGAAAAAGTTTTCATTTGATGTACCTCTTAGTAAAAAGGTTTTAATTTTTAGTGATTTTCGGTAATCCGCTGCTTAGTGAACGCTTCCACATTAGTTAATTATGTTTTTACGAGTTGTATGCCACAATTAAGTGGTATTAGAGCTCTAGGTTCACTGAGTCTACAAAGACATAGGACTAAGGTGTTGAGTCTATGTTGGTGTCCTCCAATATACCCTATAGTGACTTTTGCTTATGCAGAAGAAAGGGTGAAGTTTAAAAAATGACTGGAGAACACGAGGAACACATTGCTAAGGGCAATGTTGTTGCACTAGGAGAGGGTGCATGGGACCAAGCAAGAGGAGAATAAGTTCCTGAGAATTTCCATCTTGACCTAATCAGGATAGAGAATCCTATGTTATGCTCTTGAAGGGTAGGTTAGGACAACAATGATGCATATAGAAGACTGGATACTAGTATTACAACCTAGGGTACCAGTCCTCACTGCAGAAACTTTGGGCTTTGAAAGGGTTCCTGAGTGACATGGTCATGTTGGAATAGTGGAAATGTGGGAAAGATTAGCTTATGGCAAGAAAGTAGACTCTTCCATAAGTTTAGACAAATAGTACATCTGTGATGGTAATGCCCAAAGAGGGGCATATTTAAGGTAAGGTCTCTATAATTTCAGAGACATTTGCCTAGTTATTTTGAAAAGCCAAAGTTTTTGATGTCACCAGTGTAATAAATGCCTAGTGCACCAGGGCAGTAACCACTAAGGAAAGGCAAAAGCAGCAACATGAAATAACTAGACACTATGTGTTGAGTCAACCTAAAGTGGTAGATAACCGTGAGGGGTAATAGTCAAATGAAATATATTCATTATGATACTTCATTTCATGATTCTATGTGTTAAAGATATGAAAGTAGTTGTTTTTGAACTTCCTTTGACTAGTCTTACAAGGACACAAGGAAGATGAGAATTTACATTTTACTCAGTGCTCTTTAAAATGCTTTATAATTTCTCTTATCTTTGTGATACAAGATGAAATATAGAAGTGATGCCTGGAGAAAATCTAGGAATGGAAAATCCTATGTGTATAATGATATGAAAAGTGAGGAATGTGATAGCAAATAAAGTGCATACTACCTAATCCCACAATACTTATATACCCTGGCCATGTATATGATTATTGTAGATAAGGCAAGTATGAAACTCTTAGATTGTTATCTTTTTGATTACTCTGATCAACTAGTCATTCTGAAACAATCTAGATAGTATAATGAAATTAAATAGGAAGAGCTAAGTGAATTTTTTTCCAAACAAATTACTTAGTGAACATTCTCAGTGAAATTTTCCAAAACAAATTACTTAGTGAACATTCTCAGTGAACTTTCTCAGTGAATTTTTCCAAAACAAATTACTTAGTGAACATTCTCAGTGAACTATCTCAGTGAATTTTTCCAAAAAAAATTACTTAGTGAACATTCTCAGTGAACTATCTCAGTGAATTTTTCCAAAACAAATTACTTTGTGAACATTCTCAGTGAACTTTCTCAGTGAAGTTTTCCAAAACAAATTACTTAGTGAACATTCTCAGTGAACTTTCTCAGTGAATTTTTCCAAAACAAATTACTTAGTGAACATTCTCAGTGAATTTTTCCAAAACAAATTACTTAGTGAACATTCTCAGTGAACTTTCTTAGTGAATTTTTCCAAAACAAATTACTTAATGAACATTCTCAGTGAATTTTTCCAAAACAAATTATCTAGTGAACATTCTCAGTGAATTTTTCCAAAACAAATTACTTAGTGAACATTCTCAGTGAACTTTCTCAATGAATTCTTCCAAAACAAATTACTTAGTGAACATTCTCAGTGAAAATTTCCAAAACAAATTACTTAGTGAACATTCTCAGTGAATTTTTCCAAAACAAATTACTTAGTGAACATTCTCAGTGAATTTTTCCAAAACAAATTACTTAGTGAACATTCTCAGTGAACTTTCTCAGTGAATTTTTCCAAAACAAATTACTTAGTGAACATTCTCAGTGAACTTTCTCAGTGAATTCTTCCAAAACAAATTACTTAGTGAACATTCTCAGTGAATTTTTCCAAAACAAATTACTTTGTGAACATTCTCAGTGAACTTTCTCAGTGAATTTTTCCAAAACAAATTACTTAATGAACATTCTCAGTGAATTTTTCCAAAACAAATTACTTAGTGAACATTCTCAGTGAACTTTCTTAGTGAATTTTTCCAAAACAAATTACTTAGTGAACATTCTCAGTGAATTTTCCAAAACAAATTACTTAGTGAACATTCTCAGTGAACTATCTCAGTGAATTTTTCCAAAACAAATTACTTAGTGAACATTCTCAGTGAACATTTTCAGTGAATTTTCTTAGTGAATTTTTCCAAATAAATTGCTCAGTGAACTTTCCCAATCAAAGTGCTAAGTGAACTTTCCCAAATAAATAAAGGATTATTGAGTGAATCACCTCTGTTAGATATATATGTTTCTCTTTTGGTAAATATTCTTGGGTGATGGTAGAAGTATGTTCTTTTATGCTTCTTCCTTTCAATAATATGGACATCATATGTTAGGGGTTTATGCTATGCATAAACATAAACATTGATAAAGTTGAATTAGTGAAAGGAACTTTTTGTGAATTATAGATCTATGGTATCTCCATAACATCAAGAATTTAGGTGGAGACTTGATGGCATGATTAATGAATAATCTGTCCCTCCTTTTTCCTAGGATTTCAGGGACGAAATCCTTGTTAGGGGTTTATAATTTGTAACATCCCTGACCTGGGTTATGTGTTAACCCTAGATGATTTGCCTAATAAGGTTGAGTAGATGGTTAATCTTATCTTATGAAAAGTAATTAGGACTCAAGAGGAACTTATATTTCAATTTTAGTCCTTTTTGTATAATGTTGAAATAATGTTTTGCTTGATTTGGACTAAAGTGCAAACTACCCAAGTAGAGGGGTTAAATTGTAAATTGTACATGATAATATGTTCCTCATGTGTTGAATCATCATGAGATTGGATATGATGCAGAGGTATGGCTTATGGTAGCCTGAGTACCAAGAAAGAGCTGATAAAGCAATGTTTGTGCATTAAAACCTAGTTTTGGTGTAATGTGCAATTTACCCAAAACCTAGGGGTCAATATGCAAATTACCACTTCAATAAGGTCCCTAATATTTCTTGGCATCATGTTAAGGCAATAAAATGAGAGGGGAGCCTCATTTGAATTAAGTTGGTGGAGAGAGGATCTTGATATTAAAATAATCAAGATTTAAGCCTAAGTGAAACCCTAATTCAATTTAGTGCAAAAATAAATAAAATAATTGAAGGGCCTTCAACAAAAAACGAGATGGTTGAATTTGATCAAGTGTGAACACCTTTGTGCCTTTTCTAGGCCACGAAAATATCCAAGGGAAGTGGATAACTCACTCACATTATTATAAGAAAAAGAAATATCCACTCACTTATGGATATTAGTATTATATAATTTAAGGTGCGGGATTTTCTTTTCTTTAAATCATGGATAATTGAGAGGAATAAGAGGTAAAAAAGATAGCCTCGGATCCAAGGAGTTGAGGGGGAAGAAGTGGCACCATTTTTGGGATTAAATGAATTTTTATAAGGCATTTTCTCTCTCCTTGAATTTCTTATAAAAAGACCCTTTACAAGACAAAACAAAGGCTTTTTCGTTTCCACTTCTTTCCCTTGCTTGGAAAACGACCAAAGGAGCTTTGGAGGATCAGGAGGACGACCCGAAGCTGTTGTTAAGCTTCTTGACCTCCTTTCACCTTGAATCCATGGTGAAAATAAAAATGAATGCATGAATTCTTCATATCTTGATCCCCTCTTCAATTCTAACCAATTCTTTTCACTCAAAGCTTGAGGACGACCATTGGAATAGTGAAAGGAGTTGCATCCACCATTTTTGACGTGATCTTGAAGCTTTTTATCTCAATTGGAGGTGGGTTTTATAACTTGAACCCTTGATTTTATTATTGCATTCAATTCCTTATCAATTGGTGATCCTTTCTAAATTTCCAAAATTTATTTTGGTTGATTGATGCAATCACCATGGAAATCACAGGAGATTTCATGAGTTTTGATCTTGATGATGATGAAATCATCATAAGCACACACCTCCCCAAATATCTCTTGCAAACGGTTTCAATAAAATGGTCCAAACAATTTCTCCAAACCGTTTGGAGACCAAACAGTTTCAAAACCGTTTGGTGATTTGTGTCCCAAACCGCATGAATGTGTTGACCATTTGGATGGGTTTACCATTTGAGGTATGAACCCTAGTATGTGTGGTATGATGATACAATGGCTCCAATTGATTAACTCAACATATGGACAAACTTTCAAATAGAAACCCTAATCGGCTAAGTGCTGATTTTGCTATTGATTGAGTTGATGTTTTGGGTTGATTGACCCAAACGGTTTCAAAACCATTTAGGAATCACCCAAACAGTCTCAAGACCGTTTTGAGGTCAACCAAGACCGTTTGGAGGTCTAGGGTTGAGTATGGTTGGGTATTTGAAGATCCAAAGATACCAAATTGAAATGCAATTAATTGCTGATTTGATAATCATTCCAATGATCCAAACCCTAATTGAATGTCATGGATTTTGATGATGGATTGGGAAAACGGTCTCAAGACCGTTTGGAGATCATCCAAATGACCTCAAGACCATTTGGGGGTCATTCAAGACCGTTTGAGGTCATGTCATATCATATAATGATGATGGTTCATTAATTTCAATTGAATTGATTCCACAATGTCAACCATTGATGGTTCCTTAGTTTCAAAACCCTAATTGATGGTTTCTTGATTATCAACCCTAGTTCAATTGGGTTCAAAACCCTAAATTGAAGGTCCAATTGAATGGTGATTCAGTGATTCAATTGATGAATACTTTAGTGGTCCAATTGATAGTTGGTTCATGGATTGGAACCTTGAATCGATTAAGTGTTGATGTCCCTTTTTGGTCCATTCGGTTTTGAGAGGGTTTGGACCAAATGGTCTCAAACTGTTTGGAGACTGAAGTTCATTCAGTTTCAAGATGTGTTGACTAAACGGTTTCGAGCACCTACTTTGCTAAACGGTTTTCAAATCGTTTGAACCTAATTGGTCAAGACCGTTTGAGGTCTAAGTGACCAAGACCGTTTGAGGTCTAATTGACCAAGACCTTTTGAGGTTCAAATTGGTTAAACCATTTGGACACCCTATATGATCAAAGGTCAATTAACTACTTGATTATTAATGATGTATACCAATGGTGATGATGAAGGTTAACCCTAACTATGTGTACTTAAGTGAAGAGTTAACCTAGATTAATCTTGAAGTATTTAACATCCTAGAGAGGATGAGATGGAGAGAGAATGGGAGAGATGATTACTTACTTAATAAGCCCTAATCCTCTCATTATGAATAAATGTGTAATCAGGGTTTGATCCATAAAATGAGATCATGAAATCCTCATTGAAAAGATTGATGTACCTTGACCCTAATTTAGGGCAAGGTTATGTGAAACCCTAATTTAGGGCAAAACTCAGTGAAATCATAATCTAGGGTGATAATGTAACCCTAACTTAGTGTAACAATGTGAGAAATCCTAATTTAATGGGAATTGTACATCCTAATCCTAATTTGGGTATGAGGTATGAGAAACCTTACTTGGATGTGAATGGTAAACCTTAATCCCTAAACTGGGATAAAGGTGTGTGAAACCCTAATATAGGGTAGTGCCTCTAATACTATGTGAAGCCTTAACTCTGGATGATGTGTTGTGAAATCTTAATTCACATAATACTAGGTGAAACCCTGATATAGAAGGATGATTATGTGAAACTCTATTGAAGAGTAATACTATATGAAATCCATAAATGTATGGGAGATGCTATGTGAATCCTGAAATTATAAATATGGAGAATACTATCCCTAATAATGGAACAGTAATTAATGTTTTGACAAATGTAACACCTAGAGAGGTTGTTAATGGATATCCTTATATCAATAGTTCCTAACTCAAGGATGAGTCCATTTCATTGACAATAGTTGTATATTCTAAGTGAGTGACTTACGACCAATACATTATGTGATGAATGTGATGAACTGGTACATAAAGTATTAAGATGGGAAATAACCTAATACAAGCTAAGTGGATGAACTCAAGTAAGATAAAGGTGTTGAGGGAAGTGATACATCAAGATATGATAGATATCACATCCAACACCCCAATTCTGATATACCTTGATATGTTTTGAGTCCAATATAATTGGATGAGTGACACATGAGATGTGTCATGTCAATTGTTACTCTGAGATGTAATGCATCTTGAAGAAGGTAGGCTAACATGCCTTATGAAAAGGTTAAATCCAAATCATTAAACTATGATGCAATCATATTCTAGTAAAGATGAGAGAGAAACTCATACTTTGTGATTGATACTTCATTTAATGATGAATGATGAGAATAAATAAGCATGATTGAATACTTATGTTATCCATATTGATTCCTAGCTGTGTGAAGCAATACAATAGGACTTGATCATTAACAATATGATCTTGAGAACCTATAGGGTTATTCATATGAAACTCTAATACAAGGTAATGCTATGTGAAACCCTAATACAGGGTAATGCTATGTGAAGTCTTAAAACAAAGTAATCCTATGTGAAGCTCTAATACAGATTGATGAAGTTATGAATGTAACCCTTATATTGCATGGTACTGTTATATAATTGTTATCATGAGTACTAAACATGCAGGTATGTTGAGATGATGAGCATAGCCAGGCATGGGCTATAATGCACTGTATACTGAAAATGTCTCATAGGCCTTATGAGTCTTCATATGCTTTATTGCTTAGTGAGAAGTAATCTGAAAACTTATGAGCTCTGTGTACTATATGATGTTTTACTTATTGAATTTGGTTATGGCTTCATAAGCCATAATGTGCCTTGGTGCCTATTAAGGGGAAACTAAAGGTGATAAGAGTTTTGTGAACTATGTGGAATACTTTGTGTAGCAAGATTCATAATGTCCTTGGTTAGATGACCTGGAGGTATAAAGTTACCTAATAAGTGGTAACATGTGTTCAGTGATGAGTTAAGGGTTCAAATACCCATAAACTATAACCATGATGACGAACTTGTTAGGAAATAGAAAAGTACTTAATGAGATGAGGGATTAAGATTCCAATACTTTGTGAAAAGAGTATGGCTACAAGCCATGACCCCACAATGACAATGCCAGACATTAGGTATATGATCTAAGATTGAAGAGAGTTAATGCTGTGGAAATGATTCTATAGTGAATAAATGTTATTCATGTTCTTCATATTCCTTAATGGATAAGTGACATATTGCTCTATCAAGTTATAGCTGCAATGCTTTTGATAAGATTAATGTTCTAATCTGTTATGTCATGTGTAGATGTATATAGAGTCCTATGTGTCATCTCTGTACTCTCAGTTCCTCGGAGTAGTAGTTAGTGCTTTCGAGATTTTGGCTCAGTACCTCGAGATTTTACACTGCTTGTGTTTAGTTTAACAAGAGCAGTTGATGCTTGTAATTTTCAAAAAGAGATGATGCAGGACATGTACCTTTAAACCAGAATGTTAATGTGTTACTTTTATTCTATGTGAGAAAGTTTTCATTTGATGTACCTCTTGGTAAAAAGGTTTTAATTTTTAGTGATTTTCGGTAATCTACTACTTAGTGAACGCTTCCGCATTAGTTAATTATGTGTTTATGAGTTGTATGCCACATACATCTGTGCCAACAGTCCTACCAACAAGGAAACTTCCAATTGTACATTCATCTTCCACAAGGAGACAAACATATCTCGCCTATGACATACCAAGGAACTCAATTGTGCCTTCTTCGTGGAGAGAGAAGAAGACTTTCTACTAAGTGCATCAGCTGCCACAATTGCCTTACCAGGATGATACTCAATGGGACAATCATAATCATTGATTAGCTCCATCCAACGACGTTTTCACATATTCAGCTCACTTTGTGAAAAGATATACTTCAAGTTCTTGTGATCTGTAAAGATCTGACACACCTCCCCATAAAGATAGTGTCTCCAAACCTTTAATGCATGGACCACCACTACCAACTCTAAATCATGTGTCAGATAGTTCTCCTCATATTTATTAAGCTGTCGCGAAGCAAAAGAAACCACATGATCCTCCTGCATCAACATGCAACCTAAACCCTTCTTGGAAGCATCACAGAAAACAACATAGCCCTTCCTAGGATCTGGCAGCACTAGCACTGGAGCACTTGTCAGCTTCTCCTTCAAACTTTGGAAAGCCTGCTGACAACAATCATCCCAGATAAAAGGTACACCCTTCCTTGTCAACTTTGTCATCAACAATGCGATCACACTGAAGTCCTTTATAAACCTCTGGTAGTATCCTACCAAACCTAGAATACTACAAAATTCTGTCGGTGTCTTTGGTTGCTCCCAATATGCAACTGACTCCACCTTCTTAGGGTCCACTCTGACTCCTTCTGCAGATATCACGTGTCCCAAGAAAGTCACTTCCTTCAACTAAAACTCACATTTGCTGAACCTGGCATACAACTGACAACTGATGTTGGCAAAGAAGAGTCAACTCTTGTCGAAGATGTTGTTCATGCTCTTGACTGTCCCGACTATAGATCAAGATGTCATCTATGAAAACAACAACAAACGGATCTAGAAACAGACGGAACACCCTATTCATCAGATCCATGAAAGCAGCAGGTGCATTGGATAGTCCAAACGGCATAACCACAAACTCAAAGTGACCATACCTCATCCTAAACATTGACTTTGGTATGTCATCCACCTTAATCCTCAACTGATGATATCCAGACCATAGATCGATATTTGAGAACACTGTAGCACCACACAACTGGTCAAATAGATCGTCTATCCTCAGAAACAAGTACTTATTCTTGACCGTGACTTTGTTCAACTGCCATTAATCTATACATAACTGCATCGACCCGTCCTTCTTAACGAACAACACTGGAGCACCCCAAGGTGACGTGCTCGGTCGGATGAAACCTTTCTCCAACAACTCCTGTAATTACTTCTTCAACTCTGCCATCTCTGTTGGAGCCATCCTGTACGACGTCTGTGAAACTGGATGTGTTCCTAGTACCAAATTGATCTCAAAATCAATCTCTCAGGGTGGGGATACACCAGGGAACTAATCAAGAAATACATCTGCAAACTCTGGGACAACCGTCACCTCCTCAAGGCTAGGACCTTTCGCCTTGCTATCCACGACGTGAGCTAAGAATGCTTTACAACCTTTCCGCAACAACTTTTCTGCCACCATTACTGACACTAGACATGTCAGAAGAATCTTCCTATCTCCTTGGAAGATCCACTTCTATCCACCGTCATCAAACACTACCTTCTTGGAACAACAGTCCAACACTACCTTATACTTCTCTAAGGTATCCATACCAAGGATGACATCAAATCCATGTATATCAAGTGGTATAAGATCCACTTGTATACCGTGTCCTGAGAAAGACATAACATAAGATGAACACTCTTCTCGAAGTATCAAAGAACCATCGACTGAGGTTTCTAACAACATGCTATCTTTCTTACAACGAAAAGGTAAAGGACAACTATCAAGCAGACTATGTACAATAAAAGAGTGTGTAGCACCAGGGTCAACCAAATAGATATAAAGCAAGAAGAAGACAAATCTGAATGAAATAACTCCATCTGACCTGTCACCACTCACGGGTTGACTATCACCTCCGGATGACTCATAGCATAGAATTGAGCCGTTGCTTGTCCACGTCCTCTGCTCCCTTGAGAAGACGATCCTACTTGCGACACTTGATCGTGTCCTCACCCTCTGCTACCACTGGGCTACGGTCCATCTGACCCTTATTGATTTTGTCTCATCTGTTGTGTTACCTCAATGTCTCTTCTAAGGCAATTTGACTTTAAATGCCCAGTCTATCCACAATGATAACATGACCTGCCTTCTGTCTGTGGCCTAGATGGCCCTGTCACTGCCACAAAAGCTGTACTATGCACCTTTGATGGTGAAGAAACATAACCTCTTCCCTTACTCGGAGACCACTGAGATGGTATATGAGAATTCTGCATTACGGAAGGTGCTAAAAACCTTGGCTTCTTGAAGCCGCCAAATCTCTATCCCTGGAACTGAGAAGGCCTTTTCCTAGTCATGGAATCCCTTTTATCCTTAACAGATAGTTCAATCCTGCGGACGGACTCCACAAACGTGGCAAACCGCTCCCAATTCTCTAAAGCAGCAGGAGGTGTCGACAGCTCAACACTCAAACCTTTCTCAAACCGCCTGATCCGCTCATCATCTGTCACCGCCATGTGAGGACAAAACCTCAACAAGTCCATGAACTTGGCTTCAGACTCAATGATTCTCATCAATCTTTCACGTAGATGCTCAAACTGGTTGATCTTCTCATCCAGATACGTCTTCGAAAAGTATCTGTTGACGAACTCTCATCAGAAAACCTACCAAATGATCTCCTCACCGGGCTGCTTCTCCTCCTCGATGGCACACCAATGGCCAACACTGCCCTTCAGAATGTAGACATCATGCTTGACTTTGTTTGCTTCGGGGATGTCGAGGATCCAGAAGGCCTTCTCAAGACCTGTCAGCCATAGATCAGCATCCGCCGGATCAGCTGTTCCAGCATAATCCGAAGCTCTGACTCGGATAAGCTACTCAAAGGTCTTCCCAATACCCAATGCTTCACCATGGGGAGCCTGTGCTCTTGGTTGAGGCACTGACAACCTTTCCACCATGTGATTCATCGTAGCCATCAACTGCCCCATAAGCTGTTAGTAGGCAGGATTTTTGAGAATGGCTGGGTCAAGTTGGGGGACCTCAGGCACCCGATCTTCATGTGCCTGCCCTCATGCTCCATCAACTGATGCAGAATCGCTGCTCTCGACAACATGTTCTTCATAGTTTCTAGACATCTTTAAGCTTTATCTTCCACTGAGAGCAGAAGGTTATTGTAAGAAAATCTGGATAACTCACAAGAACAGATGGAAACCTAGTCCTAGATCCCTGTAGACTCAGTGAACCTAGAGCTCTGATACCAAACCAACTGTGACACCCCACCATCACACAGAAAATGAGATGACACGCGAAAATGTGCGGAACCTCACATTACCGAAAACACGGGTTAACTAAAATCGATTGCGGAAAGCATACATGAGAGAACTTTTGCATCCAGATCCTGCAAAAAGACATGTTATATAAACATTCACAAGCCATGTTATAGGTCCATAGCTTATCTGAACTAGCTCTACTGTCAGCACCAAAGTTCAACACCTATTTCAACACTTGTTTATACATTCATAACGGCCACATATGACCAGCATCATGATATAGGGATGACTCTAGGACTCTACTACAAAACCACCAAAATAGTAGCATGTCCATCTCTTGCCTTCTACTGCTCTTCTTGCTGCTCGGCCACAACCTCACGACCACCACCACGTCTAGAACGATCACCTAAAAAGGGTGTAAACCAGTGGGGTGAGACACACAGTCCCGTCAAGAAACATAACTCCCAGCCAAAACTATAAAACCTCAAAAAGGTTAAAGCATATAACAACAGATAACTGATAAAGCGTATAACAAGAGTAGCATATTGAGCAAAGCTATTAAGACCATCAAGCTTACCAAGATATCCGAGAGGCATATAACCAAGTATTTCTTTATGGAACATGATTGACAAGATAAGCTTTATAAGAACTTATCATAAGATATAAGGATCGTACACACCACTGCATAGTTCAACTAGATTAGCTATATAAGTAAGGCATCAATCAATGTTCCATATTTTGCTCTAAGTAAGATATACTTATTCGGCTGGATTACGTTTTATTATGCCCTGAGGAAGTGAGCCTTCCCTGCTCAAATCCA
Source organism: Alisma plantago-aquatica (assembly GCA_963693085.1). Classification (NCBI taxonomy): domain Eukaryota; kingdom Viridiplantae; phylum Streptophyta; class Magnoliopsida; order Alismatales; family Alismataceae; genus Alisma; species Alisma plantago-aquatica. Next base: position 489,859,262 of record OY856414.1, read on the forward strand.
ACCATTGGCTGTTAAGCCCAATCCGGTGCCATACAAGGTCTAAGGAGATTCGGACTCCCTGACCTCACCTTCTCGTGGTCAGTACACGAATCATCAAGCAAGACCGCAGTCTTATGCTTATAGGGCCTCAGCCTCTGGGTCAGCTCCGCAAGCTACCCATATCTTTAGCTCATCTCATCATAGGTGCAAGTGCATACATCCGAGCCATGAACGCATCATGCTCATCATCACATATCCTGAGCCATGGGTTTGTTCACCATGCTCCATATATCCTGAGTCTGCAACCACAGTTGCACTCAACCCTCCTATTTTAGGCTAGGGGAAACCTTGCATATTCAACAATATGTGCTCCATGTAATCCCACATGATAAACCTATTTCACCATCACCAAATACTGAAGATAATGGATCTATGGCCAGGGCAAACTACATGATATGTTCATCTTTAATTCATTAGTATATTTTAAGCCAATTGTTGAGGCAAAACAAAGTATAAATATAGCATTATATGATTACATCATTATTGCCATCATCATACTGTCCTGGGACCTCAATCCCTCATTATATCAACCACTGCCTCTTAAGGCATCATAATCATGCATCAACATCTTGGGAACACATCCCTTATATCATAATCAGAGGATAACACGTCAACTAGGCACTTAGCCATATATCAGGTCCTCATACCTATCAACTTGTTGCCACATTACCACATGGTGCTATTCTAGCACATACATCTCATAGCTCTTACCAGGCTATGAATCCACATGAAATACCTGCATGGTTAGTATACACATTCATAGAGATAACTGAAGCCATCATGGATTAACAGAATGATCATGCTATCAAGTATAAAACAACATCCATGTAGATGTCATAGTTTTATCATTAATCACAAACATATATCATGCCCCATACTTGTGATCATAGGCATGTGTCACACCATCATGTGAAGCAACATCATATGCTTCCAATCTTCCTAGTTCACAACCTATCATTTTAACTCATCATCATATTTGTAGGATTCAAGGTGGTTACATGATATCACTTGTGTTATAATTATAAGCCATATACATTCTGAGTTATCAGAACCCTCACCAAAACTCCTGCAACCCTCATGATAGGTAGCATCAGGCAGGGTGACTACCCTCACCCAAGCCTATCAGACAAGCACAACGACCAACCCTTACCACCTGCAATGCCTCAGTGTAATGCTGCGTCGGGTAACACCTACCCGGGCAACACACAAACTATGACGCTTAGCGTCCTTAGGCGAGCGACGATGCATTGTGCAACTAGGGCTAGTGCTATATCATACACGCCCCTACAGGGTGGTATCGCCCAAGACCCTATCTCCCACTTTGGGTTAGGTAACTACCAAGGTCGTAACGCCCAGCCACCAAACCTTAACGTCCATGGGCAGAGTGATTATAAGGATTCATATTGGCTAACTCAATCGAGGGTGTGTCGTGCAAACAGAAACCCCAAGCCCGACACAGGGTTACCCATCTTACCCATAACATTCAAGGGAGGCTAGGGTGTCGCCCACTTCATAACAAATAAGACCTAGGCACCACAAGAAGGCCTATCACCCAACTAGGTCAAGCATCTTATATCGGCCACCACTAAGGCATCGTCTAGGGTTCTTGTGCAACCATCATATTGGGCACCAAGCCACCAAGCTCATCATAGCATATTGGCCAATATCATCACAAGATGTATCGTTCAGAGCACAAGATATAAGGTGTGTTGCCCAAGCTCTATCTCAAGCCAAGAGAACCATACTAGGCGTCAAACCAACCATCTCAACTAGGTGTAACGGTCAAGGGTACAACCCAAGACAAGGCTATTGGGCAACACTACTCCAAGGTCATATCATGCAAGGCACCCCCCACAAGGTCATCTTCAACCTCAAGCACAAGGGAACCAAACCCTATTTGATCAAGAAGATCAGCTCACCTCTCAACAACCAAGAGAGAGGGGTTTTGCACAACCTCTATCACAAATTAGGCAACCACAAGGATCCACCTCAACATAGGTCATCATCTATTCAAAAGCTCACCTCTCAAATCCATGGTGAGAGGAGGGTGTCACCCAAGCAACTAGAATGTAGACTCACCTCTCAACTAAAATGAGAGAGGGGTATTTCCTACATCACTAGAGCTCAAACTCACTTCTCTAGACCAAGGAGAGAAAAAGGGTATTGCTCAACAAGGAAACCCTAAACCATGGTTCGGCCAACTAGGTGTAAAGGCATATAAACCATCAACAACATCAACAACATCATGCTCATTAAATCCATAAGATCAACAACATGTACTAGAGCAAGAAACATAACATGCAATGGCTGATCATCAACATATATGAAATATGCAACATAGAGAAGGTAGTATAGCTAGGGTTAGAAGTTATGTAACCCACCTTAAGCAAACTCCTTAAGCTCCAAAGCTCCAAGCTTCAAGCTCCTAGATCCAAGCTCACCACTTTTGGCCACCTCAAGAAAAGGAACAAGGATCATAACCACCATGGCCGAAGGGTAGGCAAGATGGAGAAGAAGATGCTAAAGAGAGAGGGAAGATGCTTACCAAAGAACAAGACCCACCTAGGGTTCGGCCACCAAGCTAGAGGAAGAAGAAGAGATCTCCTCCAAGGGGAAAGGATCGGCCACCAAGCTCTCCAAGGAAGGTGTGTCGTGCACACAAGGAGGGGAGAGAAACAAAAGAGCTAAAGGGTTCCCAAGGAAGAGAAAGGCAAGGCATATATAGATGAGGGTCAAGGTTAAACCAAGGCAAGGTGTAACCTTACCAAGGGACACTTGTCCACACATTTTACCACCTTGCAAAACACATGCACATGCCATGCCACCACTCAACCAAGGTTCGGCCATATATCCAAGCTAGGGTGACACAACCAAAGCAAGGAGGTCAAACAAGGTCAAAGGCCGACACACTCCATCTGTGGCCGACACACCACCACCACCTTGGCCGAAACCCCCATGGGTGATACCCCATGGCTGACACAAAGCATCCTTTCCCGATACAGGGCTCAACCAAGCAAGACAAGGCCCAAACAAGGGAAAACAAGGCCCAAAAGAGCTCAACCAAGCCCAAGACAACTCAAAGCACTAGCCCAAACCTTCCTCTCAACCCTAGAGGAAGAAAAGAGATAGAAAGACATCGCTAAAGGTGACAAACTTGCTCTCCAACCCTATCTTAGGTTATTTTGCAAGTAGCACCTTCAACTCTCAACTAAGCACAAGCAAACCCTAATCATCACTAAAGATGATTAGTAAGCAACCTAGCACAAGGTTTAGGCAAAACAAACAGGGTAAGCCCAAAATGAAGGTCAGGGTCTTTACACCCATGATCACCACCATCAGTTGTCATGAAGACAACACCATCGATTGTTGCAATGGTACCACCATTGAGTCATGTGTTTATAGAAGAAATTAACTTTGAACCCTAAAACTGACATTGGTTGATAGGTGCTTAGAACCATAGGTTGTCAAACCAACCTGATCCAAGTCATATTATACCTTAGGAATAACATACACATGATCACATGTTCATCTAAAACTGAAATAAGAATAGGGAACATTATAAAAATCAAAATCCAAGTTAAGCATAGCTTTTTAGTGCATGGATCAACATTTTCAAGCAAGAACATGAGCTAGCAAGCTTATGGTAAGCAATAAACATGGAGCAAGTTATAAAAATTTCCTCTAATGAGAAGATGAAATCTCAAACAGAAGAAAACTCGAGAAGGTAGGGTAGAAAATTCAAATATAACCCGTGAACTCGTCCATCTAGCACCTTTCTTCATCAAATGAGCAAACCCTAAGCATAATGAGCAAGAAAGGTAGGGTTTTAAAGCTTTAGAGCAATTTGTACCATGGTACAACAAGGTTTCAACCTGGAGAAAGGTAGGAGGAAGTATGAAAAATAAATAAGAGGAGGAAAGAAGGGGATTCTTACTCTTTTAGGTCAAGATCACTAGAAGGAAGATTTTCAAACCCTAAAAGGAAGTCAATTGCAACCCTAGATTCTTTTCCTAAGAAGATCCCCTCTTTCTTCTTTCTTGGATAGGAAATTCTCAAAAGAACAGAGGGAGAAAGAGGTTCATATAAGGAGGGAAGTGATGGGGTGCAAATGGCTCTTTTTGGTTCTTAGGGAAAAATATATGAAACTTTGAGATAGAGAAAAAGAAAAAGTTGAAGTTCTAGTATCTTTCCAAGTGTCCATTGACTTAAACTATTAAGAATATACAAGCACACACACAAGCATATCCCCCACCATCCATAGAGACATGATTAAACCTCATTTCTTAAATTTCCAAGCAAAAAAAAAATTCATTAGTTGATAGCTACTAAAGGTAGCTCATCCATGAAGGGGTAAACCCTAAAATACCCTTGGAGAAAATACCTTCAAACCAAGGATTAAATAGGTTCACCATGGCTCAAAAAGCTCAAGAATGATGAGATAATTTCCAAGGAACATAATTCAAGTGATAAATTGCAAAGAAAACCTCTCAATTGGGTAAATTGCAGAAAAGTGCAAAATGTGCATAAAATTGCATAACTTGCTCAAAAGTGTCCAAATTGGACCAAATCTGAAACGTAAGCTTGTCTTATGATTTTAAAGCATATCACAAGGTTAGATTAGGGTTATCAGAATTCAATTATGATAATTAAGCTTATTCAACTCATTAAGCAAGTTTAGGGGCCTTACAAGTTGTACATGTTTGTTTTAGCACAATCCTAATATAATATGTATATGATGTTGTCTAATCTCGAGATATGATATATGGATATGACATGATGGAAAACCAATAGATATTTTGACATCTATCTATAAATATGGTTAACCAGACACATTACAAATTATAATGAGATATAGTTAGTTAACCACCTAATGAAGTACCAAATATGCGAGTGAAATGAGCTCATATTCATGCTATTTGGGAATGTGCTTACGTTGGTTCTTAATAAATATAGTGAATATAATTTGAAAAAATATTGATGGAACTATAATGCTTGGGTGAAACGAGGATGTAAATCTTAAGATATTAAATATGTATTCACATAACTAAAGTTTCTAAACCATTGTTTCAACCTCATATGAAGGGTGGTTAAACCTATATTCTTTTGAAACCCATATATATACATTTATATATTTATATAAATAAATAAATTATATATATATATATATATATATATATATATATATATATATATATATAGTCAGGCTAAAATACACTTGAGTGTATTTGGAGCAGAATACATCAAGTAGTTTTTCATGATGCAATATTTTTTACAAAAGTATAATCTGTTGATCTTCTTAAACATCTTGTGAATAGCTCATACACAAAATTTGAGCACATTTGGACGTTTATTGGTCATGTTATGAAGACCACAAAAATTATGCATTTCAAATTAGTTTCCCGCGTCGATTTTGTTGCCCTTGGATGAGTGACTTTCACTCATCCAAATGGGCTAAAAATTTGTATGTAGCCTAGTTATAGCATGACGGTGAATATCAATGGTTTACATATTGCTAAAAATAGACTTGATATGAAAACACACTTGAGTGTATTCGTGCGATCTATACACTCGAGTGTATTCTAACCTGACTATATATATATATATATATATATATATATATATAGAGAGAGAGAGAGAGAGAGAGAGAGGTTAGGAAGTGTGTACCCTCAAATACATGCAACTTATGTGTACCGACCATTAAAATGACATATATGAAATCCATTTATTCAATCCAACCTTATGGATTGAATTAAAATTCAATAGATTATATGTGTACAAAAAATTACAACTAGATATAATA